>JAJKFI010000007.1:29330488-29365962 GCA_029204185.1 Lerista edwardsae
ACTACTACTACTACTACTACTACTACTACTACTACTACTACTACTACCAGTATTTATATGGTATTAAATGACCACCTTTCTGGTCATTGGATTTCAACTCTGACTTTAAACATGGGCAGGCTTTTCTCAACCCTATATATAGGGATTGTTACAATCATAAGTTTTGTCTTTCAAGAATGCTACAGTCCAGGCGGTCCCCTTCACAGTCTGGCATCTCTCTGGCTGCTCACACTCCCTTGCATGGCTTGACAGGCAACTCCTCCATGCTCACTGGAAGGGTCGTCATCTCCACTCCTCTCACCAGCTGGAGAGACTCATCTCTGTCTGCTGCGTTTATCGGCAGTTCACGGTTTCTTCCGGCTGACATGAACCCCAGTCCCAGGTGACCGCCAGGGTTCAGAGGTGGCAGCTCTTCCACTCGGCCAGACCCTCCTGCCCACAATGTTTGCTCCAAGATGGCAAATATTGGTACTGATGTATTCTAAATCAATTTTATTCAAGAGATGACATCTTGCGGTTTCCTGTGAGAGGTACCAGGGCAATTTCAGTTGCTCCTGGTCTTATAACAAGTTCTCATTCTTTAAATGGAGGCGGTCATGCCACACATTCAGAATCCCATTCCCTTCTCTCCAAAATCCAAGATGGCACAAGACAATGCTCTAGGTAGTGCATCCACTTGCTGAATCTGAAAATGTTTGCTCATGCCCAGAAACATCCATGTAGTATTTGCCTAGTGTTGATGATCATTTTTTCCCCCGTACTAGTTAATTTGGACATGGACAGGATGGGTGGAGAAGAACTGTCCATTTGGCCCTAAGAAACAATCCATCAATCTCTGGTCAAAGTGTTTGTATTGCAGCAGTTTCACAAAGATGTGAATGGGTCTTCTTTCATCCAGTGCTTCTACTGAAGTTTAATCGAGAGGCTTATGAGTAGATTAGATATCTGAGCTTCTCAAGAGTTGAACACAAAGCTTTGCCTGTATTGTCTCCCAGGGATTTCAGCCAGGCTGATCAATGGGAAGCTCCCAACTGCATCACGAAGAACATGAGTTCAGGAACCCCCCTGAGCTCCTCAATGACTCGCAAGAGAGCTGCAAAAACACAGGCTCGGAGATGAAACAAAACAGTGGAAGGCGGAATGCTTGTTCTGCAATGATCAACTGGCAGCGATGCATAGACTGCTCCATGGAATTGACACCAGAGTTTTGTTTTAATGTTAGCAACACTGGCAGCCCTACTGTTATGAAGGGGGAGGGGAAACACCTTGAGTGCTGCACTGGTGGAGTAGGAGGGCGGTGAGGAGGCAGCCCAACTCTCCAGAAGCGAGCAGCATTTGGCCTGCCCTGTATCGCTCCAAAATTAAGCCTGGAGCGGCATGCGGAATGTCATGGGTGGGGCAAGGGGTAGGGAGCCAACAGAGAGGGCAGCGCTCCTTGTTCCTTGCCCCAGGGTGGCTCCTTGGCTGGGTCCACAACTGGTTCGCAAGGCTGCTTTGGCTGCTGACAGGTACAATTGTCCACTGGGGTGCTTCTTGCCATTGTGCGTGTACGTGCATAACTACGTTTCAGAAATACGGACACTGAGACGTCATGGAAACTCCTCCTCTAGTGGCTCGTTGGAGCAAAGAGAAATGCTGTGGAGAATCTTGACAGGCCACCAGAGTGCTTACCTCAGAATTTACCTCAGAATGGCAGGTCAAGAGGTCTCCTTGAGGTAAGTGAACAACAGTTCTCACACTCCGTGTTGGGCCCTGGCAGTTCCTATGGGTCTACTTGGATTTGCATAAGCTCAATTGTTGGCACAAAACCAAGTAGACCCATGTAGGGCTTTGAGGTGCGGGAGGGGGATAGGATCCAGTGACAGCCTCTGGGCTCGGGTCTGAACCCCCCTCCTAACCACCCTCTCTCTGCCCCAAAATGTCTCTCCACCACTCAGCAAGGAACTTACTGCTGCCAGCTCTGCATGGTTGTATGATCAGTGCAGAGACCCATTTGTGACAGTCATCTCCTGGCCAATGTGCAAGGCCACAATGCCCTGTTACCACTCCCTTGCACCTGGTATTCTGAAGTAGTAGCCAACTACCAACTTTAGGAGGTTGCACAACCCATCGTGGCCTGTAGCCCAAGATGGACTTTTCCTTCCTCGCGCACCATCCATCCAATATCAGTTGCCCTTTGGCTGACAATCTCTTTTGGCTTGCTTTTCATTATTATCGACTACACTAAAGACTAAAACATGCAATATAAAGTCAAGCAATGCATTTCCAAACTTGCCCGTTCATTCTGCTTTTTAAAAACCTCCTTGTGTTCACACATGTGCAATATTGTAGTAACAGCTCGTCTCCTCGGTCCGTGGCCATATGTTTCTGTTCTTCAGCAAAGAGCACCGCTAGCTATATAATCAAAAAGAGATGATTTTTAAACAGTTATACCCAACAGAATAAATCCTAGTACTGGGTGTTCTCTGCTGTTGGGGCATCCCCTGAATCCATTGGGTGTTGTCCTCTGGGCAAGGGACTGGATCTTGGACTATCCTTGGAGACCTAAAAATTCCAATCCCTGTTTGGACTTGGAGTCATGATTCACTAAAGACTTGTTGCACCAACACGCATGTACTGTGGTTAAGGTTAAGGTTTCCCCACGACCGAATGGCCTAGTCGTGACCGACTGTAGGGGGCAGTGCTCATCTCCGTTTCAAAGCCTGTAGAGCCGGCATTTTTGTCCAATCATGTGGCCAGCATGACTCTACGCCTAGCGCATGGAACGCCGTTACCTTCCCACCGAAGTGGTCCCTATTTATCTACTTGCATTTTTAGGTGCTTTCGAACTGCTAAGTTGGCAGGAGCTGGGACAAGCAACGGGAGCTCACTCCGTTGCGTGGTCTCGAACTCCCAACCTTGCGGTTGAAAGCCCAGCAACAGCGGATTAACTCGCTGCGCCACCACGTCCCACTGATATGTACTGTGGAGGGTGCATTAAAAAAATCCTTGCCCACACAGCATCCTTACGCCAGAGCCACAGGGTACCAGTGACGTCAGCAGCACATACTGTAAGCCCCAAAGGTGATGCAGCTCAACGCTGCCGTTCCTCCATTTCCCAGCATTCCTCCGTTCCTCCACTTCCCAGCAATCAAACGAAGCCAGGGAGGGAGAATTCGTTCACCCCATTGCATGCTGGGGTGGGGGAGGCAGGGCGTTCCAGCCATTGGTTAGTCGATCTTCCCCTTGGCAGCGGTGCTCTCTGGCTGCTCACATGTGCATCTTGGTCCTTCAATGCTGCTGGCCATGCTGGTTTGAGGGTGCACAGATCCATGGCCACTTATCATCTCAGGTTGCCCCCATGCTCCTAGGAGCACACTTGAGAAACTGGAGTCTGCTGCAGTGGCGAAAAGACTCTGTGGCTCGACCTGCGCTTTTCGGTCCGCCAAGGAGCAAAGTTTCAGCCCCCAAGTGTCACCGCAGCCAGCCGGCACCTGCCCAGAATGCCTCATCGGGGCGACAGAACCAGAAGCGGCTGGCCACGGCGACCCTAGGGAGGTTGAAAACTTCACTCCTCAGTGGAACAGTAAGCGTGGGTCACTGAGCGGAGGGAAAAAGCATTCTCCGGATCTGGCCCGCAGGCTGGAGTTTGGCGACCGCTGCTCTAGAGCATCCCAAATCAAAATGTAACATTTTTTACGAAGCTCCATTTCTTCTCTGGCCGTTTTCTCCCTTGCTCTGGTGGCACCCAAGCAATGCAACAATGTCACCATAGAGGAGTGACTTCTCCATGCCTCTATGCAGGTCATGTCTCGTTACCCACTGCGGTTCTATTCTGGAATGGATAACAAAATCAGTAGATACCGAAATCAATGGGAAAACAGCTTTAAAGGCCCACTTCCTGGCTTCTTGCTCCTCCATGCTCACCCTAGAATGCATTGGAATAGATGCTATACCAAATTTAGCCATTAAGGGGGTGAATAATGGAATCTAGTGGAAGGTAGGAAATGGGATTTGGCCCCCTTTTTTCCCTTGTTACAAGGCATTTAAAGGTGCACCTTTGTAAGTGGCGACTCAAATCAGTGGATACCAAATCAGTGGACAATGAGGCATGACTGTATCTCTCTGCCTGTGCAAGTGCAAAGAGATTTCATCTCAGGGCGTATTCCTAACCTGGAGTAAGGCCGGCACAGTTAGGCCAGGAAATTTTGGCTGGCACAAGGGCCACCATAAAGTGCATTTGGACCACTCTTGTAGTCAGAGAGGCCAGCACACAGAAGTGCGCCATCTTCCCTGACTCAGAGAGTGGTACAAACATGCTTTACAGTGGCCCTTGTGCCGGCCAAACTTTGCTGGCCTAACTGTGCCAGCCTAACGCCAGGTTAGGATTGCAGCCTCAGTTGTGACCCACTCAGCAAGGATAAGTCTAGGATAAGACTGCCCTGTGAGGGCCGTATCCTATCCAATTTTGCAGCCATGGCAACAGGACATATACTGTATCCTTCAGTGGAGGTGAAGTCATGGAGGCCTCCTCAATATAAGGGAATGTTTGTTTCCTTACCTTGGGACTGCATTGGAGCTGCATCAGCCCTGGAAAGTTGGACAGGATTGGGCCCTGAGACAACTTGCATAACGGGAGGAAGACCCACACAACATGCCATTTGAAAAAAAAAAAACTTGATCATTTCCCTTTTTCAGGTATGTGCTTATTGCTAGGGATGGTTTTTGTTTGTTTTGTTTTTTTGGTCATTCACAGAACAATAGATAATGAGAATTTCTACTGAAAACACCACATGAAACAAAATTTAGGTCAAAATGCAAACACACACCTCTTTTGCTTATTTTGACAAAGTTTGACACAAGTGCAGATCAATTTCACAACAATAACACCACTTTTGTTTATTTTTGACCCAGTTTTGAGGAAACCACAAAGAGTTTTCAGTAAGGGGTCAGGAGGAGGAGTGGCAGAAACAGGAGGAAGCTGGCTCAAACATGCATGAAAACACATATTCATAGTTCACAAGTACATGCAGGGGTGACTTTAATGAAATGTGGAAGTAATAAGTAGCAGTTTCTTGATGCTCCAAGCTGCGATCAGAGTGCAGTTTGGGAACTTTTGAGCAGGTTATTTCGGGCTAGGGTTTGTGTGCCAGTGATTGCTTGCCTTTGTAGGGCCGTTCATCCTTATTTATTGCACCGTTTATATAATTTGCAATAAAAATTTGGATAAAAACACACAACACCGCAATTTGCTATTTTAATCAATAAATTTTGGGGAAAAAAATCACCAAAAAACCCACCCCTATCTATAGATAGAGGACCTTAAAACTGTATTATTACTGTTCCCTTAAATGTCATTTTCAATGTATAAAAGAAGGTGTGGTAGACATTCATTCTGTTCAGGTTGCATTACAAATCCCTTCTCACAGAATGCATACATTGACATGGAAAGCGAGTAATTTTCACAAACCTGTCAATCCACGACTTCTCAGAGTCAGATATAAAGCTATTGTGATTTTATCAGCCCCTGTCGGGAGAAGCTTTTTTTTTTTTTTTTTTAATGCCAAGCTAGTTGTGGTTGCAAATGCACAAGGCCAGTAACACAGATAGGCATCAAATCATATGCGAACATTTAAGACCTCTTCTGAGATGTGATAAAGCATGTCAGAACATGAAGGGAACATATCTGAGAACTTTCAGGACCCAAGTGTGTTCATTTTAGGAAGATTAAATTTAATAGATTTTGAATCAATTTATGCCACTTTAACACACAATCAAGCAGTCAAGTGGTATCTTTCTTTTGCAGTGGCTCTCAAACCTTTTAGCACCGGGACCCACTTTTTAGAATGACAGTTTACCCGGGACCCACCAGAAGTGATGTCATGGTTGGAAGTGCCATCATTGTGACACCAGAGCCTGCTGCTTTCCTGAAGATAAGCAATAAGTTGGGTTGTTTCTCAGTCATTTTCCAATAGGAAAGTGAACCAGAAAGGGAAAAAAAAGCCTATTTACAACCTTGACACAAGCTAAACAACCACACAGCCCTCCCCCTTTCCAGCACCCCATCTTCCCATATTTTCAATATGGCTGTTCTAGGTGCTTCATGACCCACCTGAAATTGGCCTGTGACCCACTGGTGGATCCCGACCCACAGTTCTATTGGATTCACCGTCCCTAAAAGAAAATGCACATGTGATTGTTCTGATTGTCAGGTAACTTTTCCCCTATAGTGTATTCTTCTGGATTTATTGCAATTGGAAAAGTAGAAATATTTGGTGCATTTAGGAATGAAAATACATGTAAATTTGTTTTTCCCAGAAGCTGATAAAAATACCATTATAAAAGCAGAAGCATAAATAAAGAAGGCCACTATCTTAAAACTCTAGAAAAGGTACGAACTCAAGCCTCAAAACTGTTTCAAGAGATATTCGAGCACCGACCTATAATAAATATAATAAGATAGCTGCACACATACATACCATTATAAAGCAGGTTATAAATTAGAGAGCAAGCCACAATTTAGTAGTAAACTCATGCAACAAAGAAAATATACTGTGGAAAAAATGTTTATGGATCCCATTCATCATGAGATTTATAGACAGTATTCTTCAGAAATAGAAGAATTCTTAGTCAGTAGAGCTTAATGTTTCACTCCTATCAAAGCGATTGTGGAACATCCATCACTTCTGGGCCTACAGTGCAGACTGAATTCCTCCTGCATGTAATTTTCACCTAGAATGAACTAATAGTTTTAATAAATAGATGTGCAATTTTGCAGGAGTAGGTCATAGCACAAGAATGAGGATTCATCTTGTTTGTACTTTTATTACAAGTTTGCTTGTTTACAGGAGTCTTGACAATCAGAAAAGTCAGAGTTGTGCTCATGCATGCAGAGAACACACATTCCGGAGAACACACTGTTTGCGAAATCAAATGCAAAAATATTGGGCATGGAATTGTTTTATTATTGACCAACGTAGGAATGAGCCATAGGGTGAATGACCCATGATGGCTTTCCAATAGGACACAGATTGGGGAGATGAGAAACACAAATGGCCAATCCTATGGGGCACTTATGGTGGTGGAACTCTTGGTCCACCATGGTAAGTGCCGTTGTGGCATTGTAAAAGGTGTGCCACTGTTGTGCGCTTAACAACAATGACCAGAGGCCTTGCTTGTGTGGCAGCAGCTTTCAGGCACCACACTGGAGCAGGTAAGGTAGGTTTGGGCAGAGGGGTGACTAGAAGTTCTGGATCCTGGGGCAGTGACATAATGACATTGTGATGTCACTTCTGGGTTCTCCCAGAGAAGGAGGCATTGGAGCCTTCACACCCCTGTTCCTTCTCCTGTGGAGGCTCCCCTTTGTGACTGCTGGAAGGGACTACCTTGCCCATTGCGCCCCCCTCTTGGTGTAGCGCCCAGGGCAGGTGCCCCTCAGGCTCCATCCTAGTTATGCCTCTGAGTGGTGGATGTCAACAACAGCCACACACTGGATTCCCGTTCCTGGTCTGGATCTGCCCTGAAGGGTCTCCTTGAACTTACACCAGTCGAAGAGCTGGTATATGTAGGAGATAGCCTAGAGAGAGGTCAGTAAAATGATTTTTATTTATGTCTCATGGACCATCTGATCAGTTCAAGGAGAACCGGCCCTAAGCCAATGTGGCCTATGCCGTCCCACCTAGCTCTGTTCCAAACGGCCCAAAATGGGCCTCCAGGAAGCAGTTGGCAGTGACATCATTATGTCATCACCGACTATTTCCGGAGACCGCACTTTGTGCATGGCACCACAACCACTCTTCTTGCCATGGTTGTATGGTGAGTAGGAGACCCATGGGGGGGAGGGGGTCCATGGGAATGGCCCACATTGGCCCCACCATTCCTGGCTACAAAAACCTCCCTAGAAGTCAAATGACCCCCAGGAGTCAAATGTACTATATCTTCATCAATTTCCAGGGGGATCATCATGTCAGTCAAACTAACAAAGGTGTTGTAACATGAAAGGTTGTGCTAAAATAAATGTGTTAGCCCAAAAATGTGCTCCACAGTTGTTCTTCCTCCTCCTTTTTTCTTCTATGGCTCAGGTCACATTGGCTGCTGCAGAGTCTGTTCACGACAGAGCCCATTGCAGCATGGGAGATATAGTTTGAACGTATGAAACTAAACATATAGACTGACCTTATGTTGAGTTGGACCAGTGGCCATTCATCGGAATGTATTGGAGTTGACTAACTCCCCGTCAAATGTATATTTTGACATTATTATCTGCAAATTGTGGTATTGCAATAAAAGATGTTGACGCCCCAAATACTGCACAGTTTTCGGTTCTCTTTGAATGGCAGTATTCCAGTTACGTTTATACTTCTGTCAATCACTCTCACCAACAAGGTATGCTTGTGTATGTTGGAATACGTGGATTTACGCTGATGTACAGTACATCAATTTCAGCTGTCACCTTCCTCTTCGACACAGCTGTAACTATACGAAGAATGGCTTGCGTGAAAGCAGAAACTGCAGATCCTGCGCTTGAGAAGCTCGGCTAGGTCCATCTCACTGCATTGCCTGTCAATTGCTTTTGTTGTTCAGTCACTAAGTCGTGTCCGACTCTTTGCGACCCCATGGACCACAGCACGCCAGGCCTCCCTGTCCCCCACTAGCTTCCTATGCAGTATTGTTCTTTGCAGCATCACACTTTCACTTCCAGACACATCCACAGCTGAGCTTCCTTCCGGTTTTGGCCCAGCTACTTCACTCTTTCTGGAGCTACTAGTACTCGTGTTCTGCTCTTCCCCAGTAGCATAATGGACACCTTCCGACCTGAGGGCCTCATCTTCCAGTGTCATATCGTTTAGCCTTTTAGTTTTGTAATCCATGGGGTTTTCTTGGCAAGAGTACTAGAGTGGGTTGCCATTTCCTTCTCCAGCGGATCACGTTTAGTCAGAACTCTCTACTATGACCTGTCCATCTTGGGTAACCCTACATGGCATAGCTCACAGCTTCATTGAGCTACTCAAGCCCCTTCGCCACAACAAGGCAGTGATCCATGAAAGGGTGTCAATTGCTACACCAACGTAAAGTGGGGCAACATTCCATTTTGTGTGGGGGGTTGCCCCCTCTCATCACTCAATCCATTGTAGTAGCTCATATATTTTGGGGCTGACATGCATACGAACCTGGTCAGGTTTCTTCCTTTCCACTCCCTTCTGTGAAACACCTTTGGGCTGCAGCCAGGGTGGGCCTAAGCCCATGTGACCCCCATCACACACGTTGGGGGCCCCACACCAGCTCAGTGAGCACATTTGCCTGCGGCAGCAGCTGGGATCTCGATGGACCGTAAGTCAGTGGGGCAAGCAGAACAGCTCGGCCTTGGGCCCTCCCACCTGCCCCTGCCTCCGAACTGCCCAAAATGGGCCTCCTGGAAGACGATGGTGGTGACATCATCATGCCATCGCCAACTATTTCCAGGTGCCACATGCAGCACCACAAGTGCTTTTCTTATTGAATGGGGCCTTGTGGGGAAGGTGGGGGCCCCATGGAATGCCCCACATTGGGCCCCACGGCTCCTAGACCCGGCCCTGGCAGCAGCATCCACGCAGTGACACAGTATTTATTTCCAAATTTTAATACCTCCTTTTGTGGAAGGAGCTCAGGGTGATTGGTGTACGTGGCTCCTTCCCTCTTTCTATCCTCACAACAACCCTGTGAGTTAGGCGAGGCGGAGACACAGTGACTGGCCGAAGGACACCCAGGAAGCTTCTTGGTTCAGTGGGCATACGAACCTGGATCTTCCAGGTGTAAGTTCAACTCGAGAACCACTGCGCTGCCCTGAAGTGTCCACTCAAGATAACACGTATGTGATAACCAGTGGCATCATGCAGCTGGAATGCTGGGCAGGAGGAACAGGTGAGCGGCAGCCTGCCCGTTGCATACTGGTCTGTTTCGCCGTCTTCCCCGCCCTGGCGGGGGCAGGGAAGACGGCGAAACGGACTGGAACGCAACAGGTGGGCTGCCGCTCACCCGTTCCTCCTGCCCAGCATTCCGGCTGCATTATGCCACTGGTGTTAACCTTGGTAGGCGCTAACCATCTTTATACAAGACTGGAATCTGATGTACACCTGCCTAAGAATAAGTCCTATTGAAGATAGTGGGACTTAAGGACATAAGAAGTGCCCTGATGGATCAGGCCAAAGCCGATCTAGTCCAGCTTCCTGGACAGTGGCCCACCAGGTGCTTCAGGGAGCACCACGAGAGAAGAAGATGCCTGCCTCCTGTTGCCACACCCTTGCACCTGGCACTCTGGCGTATCCTAGTAATAATGTAAGGAGGTTGCACAACCCATCATGGCCTGAGTAGACATGCATAGGATTGTGCTACTAGAGAGGCTGTTATGTCTCCTGCCAACCTAGCAGTTTGAAAGCACCTAAAATGCAAGTAGATAAATAGGGACCACTTTGGTGGGAAGGTAACGGCGTTCCGTGGAGTCATGCTGGCCACATGACCACAGAAGCATGTCCTCGGACAAAAATGCCGGCTCTACAGGCTTTGAAACGGAGATGAGCACCGCCCCCTACAGTCGGTCACGACTTGACCATTCGGTCGTGGGGAAACCTTTACCTTTACTTACTTCAAGTAGTGATGACCCCCCCCCCCCAGATTCAAATTGTGGAATCTCCCCCAATTCAAAGAACCAGGGCCGTATTATCCATTAGGCTGATAGCTGAAGCCTTGGGCTCCACACGGACTAGGGTCGGGCTTGCTATGGTCCCTTGCCTACTGGAGTTGGCATGTCTGGTCTACAGCCTAATGCATGGGTCTCCAGATCTGGTCCCTGGGCGTTCCCCATCTTGGCCTGCCAACCCTCCGGTAGGCAAGGGACTATAGCAAGCCCGACCTTGCAAGGTATGTAGAGCTCTCCAAACACCACATAGGGGCAAGCCCCATCTCCAGGAATTGAGCTGGGCTGCACTTGGGGGCTGCATCGCTGGGGAGCTTCCATGCAAGCCTGAGTCCATTTGTGAGTTTTTTCCTCCCTTTTGGGAACAACTTAGAAGTGCCTGGCTTCTCCATCTGTTGACTCTCAGATTTCTGCCTGTTTCTGCTGTATTAGGAGAGGGATGGGTGGGGAGCTGATAATTTGTTGCACTGGCTTCCTGAAGAGTTTCAGAGGAGGCCCAAAATACCATAAAGCCGATGGGCCCGGCCATGGTTAATATGGCCCTGCCTGAAGCCAATGTGAAATAACCCCAAGACCCTGCCAAAGTTCAGGGTCAGATTGGGGAGCTTCACGCCTTCTTGAGCCTGTCCATCTCCAAATATGTGCCATTGGAAGAGGGGTGAGGCAGCCAGGATGGCTTACAGATGCTATACTTCATCTTCAATAATACCTCATCTTCAGTGTTGCTATACTGGCTCCCGAGAGTGTCCCACCAGTGTCTGAAACATGGTCTATGGGGATGTGCATGAAGGCCTTCTCTGTGGTCTTCCTCACCCTGTGAAATTCCTTCTGCTGGAAAGGCCACCTTCCTCTCTCTCACTTTAGGGGGGAAAGGCCAACATTGTATTCATTCAAGGTGATCTTCTCCAATTGGAGATGTGGCGGAGTGCCCCAAGGATCTGTCTTGGGACCGTGCTTTTCAACTTGTTCATAAGCTTTTCAACTTGTTCATAAATGACCTGGAGACAGGGATAAGCGGCGAGGTGGCCACATTTGCGGATGACACAAAACTTTTCCATGTGGTAAAAACCAGACGGGATTGTGAAGAGCTCCAGAGGGATCTCTCCAAACTGGGGGAATGGGCAGCAAAGTGGCAGATGCGTTTCAATGTAGACACGTGCAAAGTGATGCACAAAATCAAACTTCAAATATAGACTACTGGGTTCTGAGCTTTCTGTGAAGGATCAAGAGAAAGATCTTGGAGTGCTAGTGGACAACTCAACGAAAGTGTTGACCCAATGTGCGGCAGCGGTAAAGAAGGCCAATTCCATACTTCGGAAAAAGGGCTTAAAAAGGGGGGTTGAGAATAAAACGGCCAATATTATTATGCCACTGTACAAAACGATGGTGAGGCCGCATTTGGAGTACTGTGTCCAGTTCTGGTTGCCACACCTTAAAAAAAATATAGGGGAACTAGAGAAGGTGCAGAAGAGAGTGATCAGAATGATTACAGGCAGTGGTGCAATTCAAATGAATTAACAACCAGTTCCATGAAGTCATAGCTGGAGCAAAAAAAACCCCCAAAACCAGCCGAGGTAAGCGAGTGGGCAGGGCCCGGCCATTTAACAACCGGTTCTATAGAACCTGGGCGAACCCCCTGAATTTCACGACAGATTACAGGTCTGGGGCACCTTCCTTATGAGGAAAGGCTACAGTGTTTGGGGCTCTTCAGCCTAGAAAAAAGGCGCCTGAGGGGGGACTTGATTGAGACATACAAAATAATGCACAGGATGGATAGAGGGATGTTCTTTTCCCTCTCACACAATACCAGAAGCAGGGGACATCCACTCAAATTGAGTGTTGGGAGAATGAGAACAGATGAAAGGAAATACTTTTTTACCCAGTGGGCAATTAATCTGTGGAACTCCTTGCCACAGAAGGTGGTGATGGCATCTGGCCTAGATGCCTTTAAAAGGACAGATGGACAGATTTCTAGAGGAAAAGTCCATCGCAGGCTACAGGCCATGATGGTTAGTGCAACCTCCCTACTTAGGCTACCTTGGAGTGCCAGATGCAGGGGAATGGCAACAAGATGCACGTATCTGGTTGTCTTGTGTGTTCCCTGAGGCATCTGGTGGGTCGCTGTGAGATGCAGGAAGCTGGACTATATGGGCCTTTGGCCTGATCCAATTATATTCTTCTTATATTCTTAATTATTTCTGATAGCATTACCTTTTTAAGCTCTCTTTTTGAGTGTTTTGATGTGCTGTTCCATAGTTCACTTTGTTGATTGTGGTTTTTTTTATTTTTACAGTCCTGCTATTATATTTTTAAAATTTTTTGGGAGCCTCCTTGAGTCACGAAGGAAGATGGGATATAAATCTTTTAAAACAACGAAATAAAATATGAGCAAGCCTTTAGAGAATAGCTAAATATTTTATACAAATTGGCAATAACTAAGCAATCACAAAATAGAAGGTAATTCAAATCGCAGTGGTGCTTAGATACTGAAACAATTAAAATGGAAACAAATACACAGACACAGACACAGACACAGACACACACACACACACACACACAGAGAGAGAGAGAGAGAGAGAGAGAGAAACACACACTGAGAGAGAGATTGGCGTTCCAGTATTACTTTTTTTTTTAAATGGCAAACAATAAAAATAATAGCATATTTCTCCTGCAGGCTTGCTGTGTACAGGAAGCAAAGTTATGCCATATGCGAAAAAGCGCCAAGCTAAGCTTTCATTTTAAAAATAACTCACTTTTTGAAGCTGTAATGGGATTTTGTTGAATTCTAAAGGGAATTTATGCAAATGATTCCAACAGCATCATATATTCAAAGGACAGAAAAATAAGAAGGAAAAGTGAAAGAAAAGCAGGCCTGATTTTTGAAATGTGGGCCAAAACAGGACAAGTGGATGATCTGAAGGTATGTCTGCGGTATTCAATGGGGCCATAAGATGCCCTAAGAGTGTGGAACATGGGGGTCTGCTTGTGTAGTTAGGAACTTGTCTCTGACTGAGACCTTTTATCTGTGCAGCTCAGTACGGTTGAGGCCAAGGATCTTCACCTTGTGAAAAGCTGGTCTAGTCTTCAACCTGGGCCCCCCTTTCAACACTCAGCAGGTGAGAGGGCAATCCTAACCTGGAGTTAGGCTGGCACAGTTAGGCCAGCAAAGTTTGGCCAGCACAAGGGCCACCGTAAAGTGCATTTGGACCACTCTCGGAGTCAGAGAGGATGGCACATGTCTATGTTCTGGCCTCCCTGACTCCCAAGAGTGGTCTAAACATACTTTACGGTGTCCCTTGTGCTGGCCAAACTTTGCTGGCCTAGCTGTGCCAGCCTAAATCCAGGTTAGGGATTTAGGGACGGTAAAGTGGTGGTGTAGCGGGTTAAACTGCTAAGCTGAGAGCTTGCTGACCGGAAGATTGGCAGTTCAAGACCATGCAACGGAGTGAGCTCCCGTTGCTTGTCCCAGCTCCTGCCAACCTAAGCAGTTGAAAGCACATAAAAATACAAGTAGATAAACAGGGACCACTTCGGTGGGAAGGTAATGGCGTTCCGTGCACCTCGGCATATAGTCATGCCGGCCACATGACCTTGAACAAACGCCGGCTCCTCGTCTTAGAAAGGGAGATGAGCACTGCCCCCTACAGTCAGTCACGACTAGACCATTCAGTTGTGGGGAAACCTTTACCTTTAAATCCAGGTTAGGATTGCGCTCTGAGATGTATTTCAGACTTCTTGGTCTGAGACTTAAGTGTATGTAGCATTGCACTGAAATTTGGTTGCTTTGCAAATTGCTCTCACATGGAAGGGTGCTCAAGCCCTTGTATGGACTTTGTGTTTTATGCACCTGCTGATCATTGCTGTGTGGAAATCCAGCCCTTCCTTGTAGGCACCAGGATGGGAAGGGAAGAGCTGATATTGCTGCCGTCAGCACCACACAATTGCACAGTCACTCCAGGATGAGGTTGCACAGCCCTTGCATGCTTCTGCGCCTCCTGACACCCAAGAGCGCTTGGGGAGGGCACTTCCTCCCTCCCATGATCGCCATGCAGCAGATGCAGCTGTTTTTGCCTACCCAATCTCCTTCCCAGCTGCCACTGCCACTTTCCCTTTGAGATTGTTCCTTTAACAGGCTCTCGGCTGCCCCAGTCTTTGTAGCGCTGAGCATGGCAAAAAGCACTGCAATGGTTTAAATTGCTGGAACACCAATATGCTGACTTTTCAGTCTCTCACACCTTCAGGCCTCTCCATTCGGTGCTCAACGGAAAACATCTGAACTCTGTCCTTTGATGTCCAATTGCCTGAGAAATTGGACCGAGAATTCACCGTTGATGTGCTCCTACCAGGAATAGAAACAATCTCGCCATGGTTCTACTTCATTTGCTCCAATAAATGCTCTGGTGTTGATTTGCATCTGTATGTATTCCTTGGGCGATGCTAATTTAGGAGCAGGTTTTGAAGTGACACGTGGACTCCTGACACACTCCTCCATTCACGTAGAGTGCCATCCTCACCTGGAGTGAGGCCAGCACAGTTAGGCCAGCAAGGTTTGGCCTGCACAAGAGACACCGTAAAGTATGTTGGGACCACTCTCGGAATCAGAGAGGCCAGCACACAGATGTACGCCATCCTCCCTGACTCTGAGAGTGGTCCAAACACACTTTACAGTGGTCCTTGTGCAGGCCAAACTGTGCCGGCCTAACTGTGCCGGCCTAACTCCAGGTTAGGATGGTGCCCTTAGTCTGGCTAAGCTCATTGTTACCTGTGCATAGTTTTTAATGCTGAGTATGGTCCATCAAAGGTTAAGTTTTCTCTACTGCTTGTGTTAATTAAAAAGGTCTGGTCATGACCGACTGTAGAGGGCGGTGCTCATCTCCGTTTCAAAGCCTGTAGAGCCTTCCTTGATCATGTGGCCGGCATGACTCTATGCCGTAGTGCACGGAACGCTGTTACCTTCCCACCAAAGTGGTCCCTATTTATCTACTTGCATTTTTAGGTGCTTTCGAACTGCTAGGTTGGCAGGAGCTGGGACAAGCAATGGGAGCTCACTCTGTCACGCAGTCTTGAATTCCCAACCTTCCGGTCGGAAAGCCCAGCAGCAGCGGTTTAACCCGCTGCGCCACCACGTCCCTGTGTTGTGTTAATTAGTTACTGTCAAAATATAATCTTGTCCCTTTCTCTCCTGCGCTGAGATGGCATACCGGGAAGTAAGTCCCATGGGACTTAATAGGGCTTACTTCTGAGTAGACATGAAAAGGGCCGTGCTGTTATTTTCTCATAGGCTTTATACGCCTTAACCATGATTTATGGCCTTGGGGCCATTGCTGATGCCAGAACTAGCATTCTGATGGAGGAATGCGCTTCCCAGCGGTTGTGAAATGCGCTCCAGAAGCATGCAGAGCCATGTGCCTCCAGAGCCATGCGCCACTGGAGAGCCTACAGAGGCCTCACACACTGCAGTTGGAGGAGGAAGGCCTGCTGTTAGAGGTAAGTTGGTAGAGTGGGCGGAATGAGGTGGTGCATGCAGGATGCACATCAGCGGAGTTATGCTGCCGGGACGCTGGGCGGGACATCCGGCTGATCGACAGCCCGCCCTTTGCGTTACGGAGCGTTACGCCATTTGTGTAACCAATTACGCCGCTTGCGTACGTGACGCACACAGCGTTACGCTCCGGAATGTGACGGGCGGGCTGCCGATCACCCGGATGTCCCGCCCAGCGTTCCGGCAGCATAACACCGCTGATGCACATGACCTGTGCCAGTATGCTATCCCCTTCCCCACTGCCTGACCCTCCCCCTTTCCCCCTTCCCAATTGCACCAGCTGAAGAGCTGGTGCAGAACCAAGGTGGCCCATTGGTGATCAGCATATGGGGAGGTGTCCTCTCCATCGACCCTGAGGGGGCGATGTCCCCCTGGGAGGCAGGGCACTGTGGCGTGGTGTGGGTCTGACGCAGCTCCCCTCGACACGAAAGGAACCTCTTGACACCGGATCTCCGTTTACAGGCGGTTTAATCGTGTCAAGGTTTTGGCATTCATGAGGCCCTGTTACCCTCACAGGGCCAAAGAGGCTTACAGTGAGGCCCGACGAGGCCGAACCGTTCCTGCCTTCCCTCCGGAGTTCACTCCGCTTGCTGCTCCAGCATCTGGTTGTCTGGTAGGGACGGGCCTGCCTGCCACTGGTCCCTGGGTCGGAAAGGGGTGTGTGCCTTCCCTGGTGACCCCCATCCTATGCCAGGCAGGACCCTTTCTTCCCCAGTCTTGCCCTTGGCTCACTGCCGAGGTGAGCCCCCCCAGGGACTTCTCGTGCCCCGGTCCAGTATGGGCTGGGTAGCCCATCAAGGTAAGGCGGTTGCAAGCCTCCCTGAACATCCGTCTCCCCAGCCAGCCGGCCAGAGACTGCCTCCCTGGGCCAAGCTGGGCCTCCTTTTAAGGCCCAGGCTCCTCCTCCTGGCTCCGCCCCTTCCTTCCAGAGCCCTCCCGGGCTTCCCTTCGCGGTTTCCCCTTGCACTAATGTAGGGCCAGGGGCTGGCTCCTGCACCTGCCCTGTCTGCCAGAGGCCAGGATAAGCCCTGCTTCTCCCTCGACCTGAGGTTCTCTGGCCCTCTGAGCCTGGTGGGGGTCCTGTCGCCTTGTCCCCCTCCCGGGATAAGAGTGTCCCCCAGGGTTACCCCCAGGTAAGCCCCCCTCGGCTGCAGCCCTCCCAGTCCTGTCCGGGGTGGCAGGAGGTAAAGGAAACTACTTACCTCCTCTCCTAAGCCTCCCACACTCTGCCTCTTCCAACTCAACATTCATGAAGACTGCAAGACTGACCCGTCTGGTTCCATTTAGGAACTACCAATTCAATTTAGGGAACAGAAAAACCCACTGCAAATCCCCTGCTCTGTCAGGAAATGCTGTTCCTGAATGCGATTAGAAGCAAATCCAGAAGGAAAGGCAGAGAAGACTGAACCCGTTTCTAATGACCATCCCCAGTTATTCCTTTGCCCTTCTCAAAAGCTTTTGCTTATGAACAGGGTGCAGGGCAAACAAGAGGGAGGAGGGAGATATCATTCGTGTACTCTGGCTTTCTACCAGAATATTTGAGGGGGGGAAATCCACTCAAGTATTTATTATTGTCAAGGACAATTTCTGGAAAATGAAGTATTTTGCAATGAACCAGTGGGCTAAGGAGAGGCCACCCATCATCAGCTCAAATAATTTCCACAATTCTCAGGGCTCAAGCCTAGCCTGGAGTTAGGCCTGCACAGTTAGGCCAGCACAAGGGCCACCAGAAAGCACATTACAGCTTTTTTTCCCCCTGGCACAAGCATCATAGCCTGATACGTTGCAATAACAGCCATCAGTACACCCCACCCTGAATAACTTGCTTGTTTAGCAAATCAGGCTAGAACTGCACATTGACACTGCTGAAAGAATCAGCCACTCTTCTCTGTAAGATTTATGAATTCAAACATCAGGGAATGTCAAATTGCAAGGTCCTCCGTTTCCCAGACAAACAGGCTAACTACTGGTTATGGGGTAGGGGGGAAGCCACACGAAAACCCAAAATGCAGCAACGTCACGTTGTACTTCCCTAGAAATTATAAGAAGCAGTAAAGCAATTAACTTCAAAGCAATTAACTCTTACACTATAATCCTTTCAATTTCACGTTCTTCTTTCCTTCCTCTCTCCTTATAACCAGTTTATATACTGTTTCCCCCCTGGATTTTTTCTTTTGTTTGTTTATGCCAATAAAGGTTATTGAAATTGAAATTGATAAAGCACATTTGGACTACTCTTGAGTCAGGGAGCATGACGCATGTCTGTGTGCTGGTCTCTCTGACTTCAAGAATAGTCCAAACATACTTTACAGTGTCCCTTGTGCTGGCCTAACTGTGCTGGCCTAACTCCAGGTTAGGTTTGTGCCCTTGTCTTATCCCTTTCCACCTCTCTCTTAGCATGCTTAAACACATTTTACTTTTGCCCCTATTTCACACCCTCCAATTGCTTGTAGCCTGTTCAGTGATGTATATACATGTATGTGTTTCTCCTGAACCGTGTTTACTAATAGGCAGGTATTTCTTGCCAGGCTATGTGATTCAGAGTGCAATCCTAACCTGGAGTTAGGCCAGTATAAGCTAAGCCAGCAAAGTTTGGACAGCACAAGGGCCACCAGAAAGCATTTTTGGACCACTCTCGGAATCAGGGAGAACGGCGCACATCTGTATACTGGCCTCTCTGATTCCGAGAGTGGTCCAAACATACTTTACCATATCTCTTGTGGCAGCCAAACTTTGCTGGCCTAATTGTGCCAGCCTAACTCCAGGTTAGGATTGCACCCTCATTCTCAGTTCCTACTTCCTCCTTGCCTGGATCCATCCACCCACCCAATTTGTAGACCATTCAATAGCTTAGCTATAGTTATCTGAGGCGAAATCCTAACCAACTTTACAGCACTGGGGTAAGGACAACACAGTTCTGAGGTAAGGGAACAAGTGTACCCTTACCTTGAGGAGGCCTCCATGACTGCCCCCCAACTGCAGGATGCAGCACATGCCCCATTGGCACCGCTATGTCAGTGCTGGAAAGTTGGCGAGGATGGCCGGTTAGTTGCACCCCGAGTGGTTTATAGTTAGGGTTACCAGATACAAATAAAACTGCGACAGACTGCCTAGATCTTGGCAGGTGCAATTTGGGCAGGTGCAGCTTTTGAAACCCTTCCATGTTGAGCAGCACCTGCCCAAATCCCCTCTTCTATACAATGGGGCATCCCTTACAACGACAGGAACTGCCCTTGTGCCCTTGGCAAAGTTGAGTCAATTATTCACATGATTCTACATTGTCTTCTCCAGGGCTTTTTTTCTAATAGAACGCACCGGAACGGCGTTCCGGCACCTTTTTTATGCAGTCCCCCCGCAGCGCCGCACTTAAACTGACTGGCATCTGGGATTTTAAGTGCAGACTGTGTCCCAGTGCAAAAAGGGATGGAGTCTGCATGCACCGGGGTTTTTTTTTTTGGGGGGGGGGCTCTGGCTTTGGGCTCTGCATGCTCTGCAGAGAACGGGGGTGACTTTCACTTTGGCTGGCAAAACCTGCCCCAGGCTGCTCTGTGCCTGCAGTTTAGAGCATGTGGATGCAGCGAGGGGAGCGGCAGAGCAGCAGCGCGTTGGACCAGAGCTGCGAGCAAAGCAGAGTGGTAGTGAAGAGGCAAGCCAGGGAAAGCACACATCTTCCCCCTCTCTGATTGTGGTGATACTCAGCTGTTAATTTTTTTTTTCAAAGCAGCAACAACCTCATTCTCTCTTCTTTCTGTCCCCCCCCCCAGCCCTGATCTCCATGCAGGAGCATGTTTTTTTTTTTTTTAAAAAAAAAAACCAGCAACAACCTCATCTTTTTAAAGCAGCAATACAACAACCACTTCCGGCTATGACGTCACTTCCGGTGGGCGAATCCCAATACAATCAAAAGTGAGTTCCTGCACCTTTTTAAAAACAAAAAACAAAAAACAAAAAAGAAAAAAAGCACTGGTCCTCTCCATTCCGAGGCCTGGAAAAAGTTTTTAGATCCTATTTTGATAACGAAGCATCAAAGCTCAGAGTCTGAGATGCTGAAACACTTACTTTCAACGACGGAGCCAAACTTAATAAGGCAGGTAGCCGCCTTTTTGCACCAAGTGGTGAAATGTAGCCATATACGAGGGGTTTAGGGGGTAGGACTCTTTTGTCACTCTGGACTTTTAGCTTATATGTGTGTACTGTATAACAGTAAGCTTGTATGTGTGTACAAATGCCAATAAAGATTACTTGACTTGATTTGACCTGGTTAAAGGTATAGGCACTCTGTCCCAGTTTGTACCTGGTAACCCTATTTATAATAAATGGATAATTACCATCATGAAAATTTATACAATCCATTATTTAAAACAACTGTACAAGAATTTGGAGCAAATTCTTTCTAGAAATGAGGGCACAATCCTAACCTAGGATTAGGTTAGGAGCAGGCTGGAGCCTCCGCAGGCAGAGGTGAATCTAGGGTATGGCAGCAGGGGGCACGAGCCCTGGGGCAACATAAGGTGGGGATGCCATTGGCATGGTGCCCTGCCCCCCGCCCGCCATTTTGCACCCTCAGCCAGGTTGCTGGGGTTTGCAGCTCGAGTTGCTGGCTTTTCCTGCCCAGAAAAGATGCGCGCCGACTCGGAGCTGCTCTGGCACGAGCTCTCCAGAGCACAGAGAGCTCGTGCCAGAGCGGCTCTGAGTTGGCGCGTGCCTTTTCTGGGCAGGAAAAGCCGGCAACTCTGTGACAAACAGAGGATCCAGATGCAGGAGAGAGAGCGAGAGCTGCAGCAGGTTTGTAGAGCTGGGGGGTGCCATGCCGTGGCTTGCCTGCTTTTCCTGAAGCCGGCAAGCCGCGGTGAACTGGGAGGCGGGGCTTGGCAGACAGAAGCCACACCCCCGCAACATCATGAAGTCACAACATTGTGACGTCAAGACGTTGCGTGCCCCTGGGCACGGTTTCGCCCAGGTACACCCCTGTCCGCAGGACAAGGGCACATTCGTCCCCTTACCCCGGGGTAGGTGGCAGCCTGTTCGGATCTGCATCTTTTGTTTAGCAGGCAATAGTCCAAGCATGCCGTGTGTCCCAAATTGGGGCTGTGGGGGCCAGAGACGGGACTTTGGATGGGGCCTAATGCCCACATCCAAGCTCCTCCCCCTCCCCGGGTTGACTCGCCCACCAGAACACCAGCATTGGAAAGTTTGTAAGGATTGCCCCCTTAAGGGTGTAATCCTAACCCACGTTCCAGCACTGACCTAGCTGTGCCAATGGGGCATGTGCTGCATCCTGCCATGTAGTCATGGAGGCCTCCTCAGAGTAAGGGAATGTTTGTTCCCTTACCTCGGAGCTACATTGCCCTTCCCCCGGTGCTAGAAAGTTAGTTGGGATTGCAGTACATTTAAAGATTATATTAGTTTAACGAAATATTTAAAATAAAAAAGAACCCCCTAATTTTTGCTGTTCTGTTTTTTTTTTAATCCTCAAACATCCTAAAGGCTGCATACATGCAGTTTAAAAGCATATACATAGTAGCCTGTTTAAAGTATAGGTGTGTAACGTTTCCCCAAATGCAGTCACAATACGCAGTAGCATCGGGTCTATGAAAAATAAAATACAAATTGAAATGAGTGGGGACCCATTTGAAATCAGCTCAGGCCCCACCTAGTGGGTCCCAACCCACAGTTTAAGAAATGCTGTTCCAGACCGACAATTTATCACTCCATACGATTCTCCACATACTTCTCGTTTCATGTTCCTGGTTTTTAAAATTAGCTTTGCAGCAGGGAGAAGAGACGGTGTATTGGAAAAGGCAGGAGCTACCCCAAGGAGATAGGAAATGGTATCAGCAGTGGCCCCTTGTCCAAATAAGCCAGGGGGTACAGGGTTAACCCCCAAGGTCTTTGCCTGCAGCAGGAACACAGCTGCAGGCTGATAAAGGCTCTGGCTATGAAGGGAAGTTAGCACAGGTGCAGATGGGTGTGGCTGATGGTAAAGCCTGCCCAGCAACAGACACCGATTGGCCTGCCTCACTATAAAGTGGAAGGAACTGCAGTAAGGCACCTAGGTAGGTGCAGCACCGGGCAGGCGTAGGAAGGAAGGAAGGAAGGAAGGAAGGTGGCTGTGGATTGACAGACAGACGGATGGATGGATGGACTGACTGAAGGACTGTTGGATGGACTGACTGTTAAAGGACTGGATAATGTAAGGTCATTGTGGAGAGTAACTGTTGTATGGCTGCCACCCACTGATGTCATGCAGGGGGAACGTGGGGGAACTCAGTTCCACTAGTTAAAATTAGGGCTGACTCCGCCCACTTCACTCTCCCTCCCCCCTCCCAATTCCTCTGCAAAGAGCTTTTCTTCTTGGTTGGCCGGCACTCAGAGGGTTAAAGGGAGCGACTCCGGATTCCTAGGGGGGCGAAGGCAGTGATGTCATTCAGGGGGAACGGACCAGAATGGGTGTTCCGGATCCTAACGGGCTCCGTGGCTGGTTCCGGGTTCCCGACAAGTGCCAATCAAAAGTGAGTTCCTGTTCCTAAATCATTTGAATGACACCAATGCTGCCACCCCCCTGGAGCCACCAAGTGGAAGAGGTGGGTGTGGCTTAGGCAAGCTGACTGCCTATTGTTTGGTGGTGGGGTTTTGTGGTGCCAAGTTAGACTTATGGGATCTTGAGCTAAGCCGATGATGAGGGCAGTCTGGAGGAGGCTGGCCAGCCGGTGATTTCAAGCAAAGCTGCTGGAAGAGCGGAGGCCCAGTGGGTGACTGAACCCCCTCCCTCTTGCCTTTCTCTGAGGCTGCTCTGGAGGGGAAACTAGCAGTGGTGTCATTCAAATGATTTAGGAACAGGAACTCACTTTTATTTTGATTGGCACTTGTTGGGAACCCGGAACCAGCCATGGTGCCCGTTAGGATCCGGAACGCCCGTTCTGGTCCGTTCCCCCTGAATGACATCACTGGAAGCTAGTTAGCCTAGTGTGGGCATTGGGGCCCTTGGGGAGGCCCAGCAGGGAATTTAGCAGAACAGACGGCAAGAAGAACTTTTTCAAGTGGTGCTCATATTTAGCAGGGGGAGAGTAATTGTCCCTCTTCACCCCTGCGTAATCTTTCTAGTAGCTGTTGCTGGTGGCCTGCCTTTTTTTTTTAGATTGTGAGCCCCTTTGGGACAGGGAGCCATTTAACTTTATTATTACTATTTGCCTGTAAACCACTTTGTGAACTTCTGTCTTGAAAAGCGGGATATAAGTACCGATTGATTGATTGATTGATTGATTGATTGATTGATTGATTGATTGATGGGAAAGGGTGCAGATACAGTGTGTCAAAAAAAGTGGGAGGGGCAGTGAAGGCAAGCAAAGGCCTTAGACAGCCTTTTCTGTGTTGCTCTTTACAGATCTGCAAGGATTTCATTGCTTTCCCCCCACTTCAGTCTTTGCAGATAGAGATGACGCTGTGTGAATCTGCCCTTGGCTTCAACGACATATTAACATTATTAGGAAAGAATTCCTCCTTCCAGTCCCAGGGGATGCAGTGCTAGCCGCAGCCCCTGCCTTCCTCTGCCTGTTCCCCGAGTTGCTACTGGCCCATGAAACAAGTGTCTGGAAATCTCGCAAGGATTGTTTCCCTGAGCTAGCTGGTGGAATGAACAATTTTGTGCAGCGCTTGTGAGCATGCTAATTAAGGTTTAGCTATGCTAAGCTTCTCAAATCTCTACAGTAAAATGTCTGTATTTGTGGATGGCACATAAACAGAAATAGGAAGCCCTATCGCTGAAGCTTTCTCACAGCTGTGATAAGAGCTAAGAATACATCAGCCGGCGCATATTGAAATAGTGCCCGTGGCACAGACACAGTAGGGCCCAGTTCACACATGTGCCGTGCTCATGAGATGTCAAATTACTGTCATGCCACAAAACAGGGTTCACGAACGTTTTTTCTTCTTCTTCCCCAGTGCAATGCTGTAGGCTAAGACTTCTGCCATCGTGGTTTGATTTACCTGCAAATTGGCTTGTCGTTTGCCGTTCGACAAATAGCAAAGGACACGTTGAGGAATCGTTCCTCAAACAGTCATGTAAAGTAGGAATAGGCTGATATTGGGGCTTAGATTTGGTTCTCCTTGTCTGGTTATGCACGGAAGGGATAAGAGTTGATAGAGGGATGTTCTTTTCCCTCTCTCAAAACACCAGAACCAGGGGGCATCTGCTGAAACTGAGGGGTGGGAGAGTTCAAACAGATAAAAGGAAGTACTTTTTTACCCAGTGGGTAGTTAATCTGTGGAACTCTTTGCTGCAGGAGGTGGTGATGACATCTGGTCTAGATGCCTTTAAGAGGGGATTGGATGGATTTCTGGAGGAAAGGTCCATCGTAGGCTATAGGCAATGATGGATTGTGCAACCTCCTTACAAAGGTGGTGGGCTACTTCAGAGTACTGGGTGCAAGGGAGTGGCCACAGGATCCAAGCATCTTGTTGTCTCGTGCCTCCCTGGGGCACCTGGTGGTCCGCTGTGAGATACAGGTAGCTGGACTAAATGGGCCTTTGGCCTGATCCAGCAGGGCTCTTCTTATGTTCGTATGGTCTCTGTAAACTTGCATCAACCCACGCATGAGCCAATGCCCAGTCTGTGGCTCGTACGTATGCACAGAGTCAGGCGCATTAACCTGCAAATTGATTGACGCAGCAACCTGCAGTAAGTTGCAAGCCAGTCACTGCAAAATAGAAGTAATGCAATGCAAGAAATGCCAGCCTAACTCAGTTTAGGATTGTGCCCACAATCACATGTCTGATATACCCATGCCGTGACTTGTCCTGCTGTCTCAGACTGCAACCCTATCCACACTTACCTGGGAGTAAGTCCCATTGACTGTTATGGCACTTATGTCTGAGTAGACATGAATAGGCTTGGACTCTCAATCAAGGTGAAAGTTACTTGTATGCATTCAATTTAGGTTGCATTTCTTGGGTTTTATTTAGTGAATGGCTGGGATGCAACTTTTTGCGTCATTACATAAATCATGGCTATTTGTTGTTGTTGTTGTTGTTGTTGTTGTTGTTGTTCTTACTCAAAGTATCCAGTGCATTTTATCCCTGTCTAACAGTCCATTTGGACCTCATTCCTTCCACACAATAGCCAATGCTGGTTTCTCTCTGGCAATGCAGGTCATGGCCTGTTTGCATAACTGGCTCACTGTCCAGACAGCAGATGGTCCTAAGGGATGCTGCTCTCCCTGTTGTGTGCTACCATGTCAAATCAAATCACTATAAAAATCACTATCAAATCACAATAAATTCCTAAAGAAATTATTCTGAGATACATGATGAAGGAAGCTGCTTGTCATAAACTTTTGCATCCACTAAAATGGAGTGTTGGGAGAGTGAGAACAGCTAAAAGGATAGACTTTTTACCCAGCAGTTCCATTAAACTGTGGAACTCCTTGCCACAGGAGGTGGTGATGGTGTCTGGCTTTGGTGCTTTTAAAAGGGGACTGGACAGATTTTTTGGAGGAAAAGGCTATCGTGGGCTACAAGCCATGATAGGTTGTGCAACCTCCATACTTTAAAAGTAGGCTACCTCAGAATGCCAGGTGCAGGGGAGTGGCAATGAGATGCAAGTATCTTATTGTCTTGTGTGCTCCCTGAGGCACCTGGTGGACCACTGTGAGATAGAGGAAGCTGGACTAGATGGGCCTTTGGCCTGATCTAGTGGGGCTCTTCTTATGTTCTTAGCATCTTATGTTCTTACGCATTCTTATGCATCTTATGTTCTTCTGCATTAGGACCTCTTCCACTGATACGAGCATCTTAATATTGGTATTCATCCTGATCTGGAATGTTGTGGCCTTGTCAAGAACCCACTGAAATGGGAGGGAAGGTGAGTCATCAGGGAGACGAGGTGCCACCAGAAGACTGGAGAGATGATCACAAATGGGTAACTCCTCACTTTAATTGCAATCAAATGGTCATTGCTGAGGCTTCTATCACAGCCTTCCTTGGAATGTACTACTTTTGGTTGCAGGGATCAGGGTTATAAGAACATAAGAACATAAGAAGAGCTCCGCTGGAGACAAAGGCCCATCTAGTCCAGCTTCCTGTATCTCACAGCGGCCCACCAGGTGCACAAGACAACAAGATGCTTGCATCCTGTTGCCACTCCCTTGCACCTGGTACTCTGAAGTAGCCTATTACTAATGTAAGGAGGTTGCACAATCCATCATTGCCTATAGCCCACGATGGACTTTTCTTCCAGAAATCCGTCCAAACCCCCCTTAAAGGCATCTAGACCAGATGCCACCACCATCTCCTGCAGCAAAGAGTTCCACAGACTAACCACCCACTGGGTAAAAAAGGGTTGGTCTAAGACCGCCACATGCCTGAGGGAGTACAGGCATGCCCTGGTATCCATTGGGGTTCCATTCTGGACCCCCCCCCCGATACCTGAAACCATGGATGGGGGGGGGTTGTTCAAAACAGGTGAGCATCAGTAGTTTTGCTGCAACGAGGTGAAAAAAATGGTTATTTTCTACCAATGGTGTGCTAGGGCATCAGTTTTTTAAAGAGGAATTTTTTTAAAAATTGCCCCCACTCAAGGACCTGAAACTTGCACTGTGAACAGTGTAAGGGTAGACCTTTTCAAAACAACAGATTTTATGAGTGCCAATCATGTTGTCATATAAGGAACAGGGACAGACTTTTCCATTTTGGGTGGTTTTTTTTTTTTTTTTGGCACTCTAGATTTGTTTTTTCATAGGCACTGACAGCCCAACAACAACAACAAACCCTGAAATGAAAGTTCTTCAGCCTAAGCGCAGAGTTCTCAAAGTAGGGCGGGATGAGAGTTCTGCCCTGTTTCACATCAGATGTCTCCTTCCAGCAAGTAAAAGGATAGTGATAGTAGTTTTGTTGCCTCTGTTCATCCTCAGAACAGAGGATGTCCCTAGCTTTTGCAACAGGTACTGTACATCCTCTGTTCTGCTCCCTCAGTTTCATTTCTCCACTACTACAGCTAGCTTTTCCACCACAGATGCACAATTTCTTTATGCCAGAAAAGTGTTCAAAATGATTCTTGATTGTTCTTCTTTCATGCACAGCCAGTGTGAGTGGCTGTCCCAAACTCATCTCTGCAAGGAGCCACCGTAAAGCCACAAGGGCCACCGTAAAGTATGTTTGGGTCATTCTTGGAGACAGGGAGGCCAGCACACAGACGTGCGCCATCCTCCCTGACTCTGAGAGTGGTTCAAACACGCTTTGCAGAGGCCCTTGTGCCAGCCAAACTTTGCTGGCCTAACTGTGCCAGCCTAACTCCAGGTTAGGATTGTGCCCTCTGTCTGTCTGTCTGTCTGCGCGCGTGTGCGCACGCACACACGCACGCACACACACACACCCCTAGGAATAAGTTCCCATAAAATCAATGGGAGTTGTTTCTGACATGTAGAAGACTGCACAGTGCATATGGAATGCAAACATATGCCACAAGACACAATTGCACACAAACTGTATTTGTGTGTGTTTCTGTTTACAGGAGATGTGGCATATAGTGTGTATCAAGACATGCACTGACATCTGCTGTCAAATACAACTAAACATTCCTGGGTTCATTCAGGAACACCACAAAATCTATCTGGGGTAACCCATCACTCCTCTAAACATACCTTGTCGTTTTCTCCCCTGTCTCTGAATGAGGATTAATGCACATCTCTCGAATAAATTGGCCCATCTCTAAGATCGTATTTGAGTTAATTGACATACTAACACGGACTGTGCTCAGTTCATCTTAACACGAGTTGAGAAAAACCGTGAGGATAAATATTGTGACAGCCCAATCCTGACCAAAAGATGGGTTGGCAGAACACATGTCCTGCTGGTGTGCGCTGTCACAAAAGCACCACAATGCATTTTTGTGTGGCAGTATTAGTAGCCAGTGCACCAGGGGGATGTGCACCAGTGCGCCTTCCTGCACATGCCAGTGGCCATCAGGGCATCCTTTAGACCAGATAAGACCACTGCAGGGGTAGCGGGCAGGGCAGGGAGCAGTGGAATATGGACCGGCGGATTGGGCCCGGGAGGGGGGCAGGATTGCAGTGCTGGTGCAGACGCTATCCTAACCCCCTTTCCAAGCCTGATTAACATGGACGTGTTCCAGTAATGTCATTGGCTCACTGTGGCTGCTGCAGCTTACCCCAAGACAAGGGAACAGTATCCCCTAACCCAGAGGAATCCTCCAGTAGCCTAAAATTCCCTGGGGGACATAGCATAGCCTGTGCTGGCACTGCTACGTGTACCATGGCACTGTGGGGATTCAGGGGTGTAGCTAAAGAAGTGCGGGGGGGCGCAATTGCACCAGGCCACAAGCTCCATGGGGGCAACAAACTGAGCGTGACATTAGTGGTGAAAACCTTGGTATGTATGAATGATACCATCATGTTATATACCATTGGAAAGGTCATTTAATGCAGAATGCAACGAAGCAAACCAGAGTGCAATATCGTTACTCTATCAAAAGGTATGGCCAAAAAGCCAGAGAAAACAAAAAGACAACAGTGAAAAAATACTACGTCCTGTTGTGCCCTCACTTCCGAAGCCACATTTTGCCCTCTGTACTGGGCGACACTTTCATTAGCGCCGTCCCTGTGGGGATGAGTTTGGAGGGGGCTGTGAGTTCCATAATCAAAGTGAAGCTGCCCTAAAGCATCAATTGGAGGCATCCTGCTCTTATGCATCGTGCTAGTGCATGGAGAGTATTCCCTTGAGATCAGAGGAGCAATGCCTTTTGATGGACTCAACAGGACTTCTGCGAACAAGAAACCCAGCCTGTGAGAGAGCCCTGCCGAGTACTGGGACCGTGTCAGATGCCGTCATCTCATTTCAGGTAGACCGTAAAACGGCCGGCTCTGTTCTTTCACGCTCACCATTCCTCAGCATCAAACTGCACAGTCTGAGCTGCTCAACCTCCTAGACAGTTTTAAAACCACACTCCGAGCCCTGCCACGGCCCTTTGAGAAGAAGCCATTGTATAAACTTCGTTGTTCACAGTGATACCAGCAATGTCGATTTCCGTGTACCAGTGGTGTCATCTAAATGATTTAAGAACAGGTACTCACTTTTGATTGGCATGTGTTGGGACCCGCCCACCAGAAGTGATGTCATAAGCCAGAAGTGATGTCGTGGCAGGAAGCGACATGAAAAAAGCCCTTTTTGAGGCCTCAGACAATTTTAAACTGACCCAACAGTTGCAACAGTATTCCATAGCACCCCCAGAACATGTTAAGGAGGCCTGGTATCATGTTAAAGTGACCCAAAACCCCAGAGCAGCTCATTTTTCAGTGGCAAGGCAAGGCAAGGCTCCGCTCGCTGCCTGCCTGCCTGCCTGGCTCTGAGAACATGCAGGCAACTCAAACGTGCAGGAAATTCAAACGTTGCAGGGGGCGGAGTCGACGAGTGGGCGGGCGAATGGGCGAGGCCAGCCGTAATCCTAGGAACCGGTACTCTCGTACCCCCGCGTACCCCCTGCATGACATCACTGCCGTGTACCTATTAGGGCTGTTGTCTGGTTTATCCTCTTTTTTCCCCCCTCCCTATTGTGGACTAGAAATATGTGTGGATTTTGCATGAAAAGTTCATGTCAGGAGAACAAAAATGATATACTGGGGCCTGTGGATTTTGTCTTGGAAAAACCCTACGAAAAGAATGCCTGTCAGTTTATTGAATGTTTGTCAGATTTTAAAAAGCCTGAGAATTGAAACAGATAATCCTAAAGATTCCAGTTTTACCAATAAGAGAGTTTTACCAATAAGTTTCACCAATAAGGGCAAATATGCGAGCAATTAGCCAATAATTGCTGCGTTCTTACTTTGGACACCTGCGTTTCTTTCCTTTGTAGTAGTAACCTAGAGAGAGCCTCATTAAAATCAATAGAGAAGGCAAAAGTGAAGTAGGATGGAAATGCCTCTCCGTGTCTGATCAAAACACTTATTTTTACTTAATAATAATTAAGCAAATAATTAAAAATGTGTGCAGGCTTCAGCTCTGCTGCTGAGATGCAAATTCTTACACATAAGGAGCTCTCTCATGAGAAAGACCCAGATCAGAGTTTTGTCCGAGTTTTTAGTTGGTAATTTCTACGTTGCCCATTCCTGGGGTGGAGATCAAAACTGGGAAATGGGAGTCGTTCGTGAACTTTCAGTTGCTTAAGAGTCCACGGGGGCACACACCAAACTCTCTGGAAGGCCAGCACAAGTCCCTGGTGCTGGCCTAAGTGTGTCACAAATGCACTGTAAAGTGCATTTGCACCACTTTGAGAGCAGAATCCTAACCTGGAGTTAGGCCGTCATAGCTAGGCCAGCTACGTTTGTCTGGCAAGTGCGTTTGGACCACTCTTGGAGTCAGGGAGGATGGGGCACACCTGTGTGCTGGCCGCTCTGACTCCAAGAGGGGTCTAAATATACTTTATGGTGTCTCTTGTGCTGACCAAACCTTGCTGGCCAAATTGTGCTGGCCTAAGTCCAGGCCTGATTGCTCCCTGGAAGGACAAATCCTGAAGCTGAAGCTCAAAGTCTTTGGCCACCTTATGAGAAGAGAGGACTCTTTAGAAAAGACCCTCATGCTGGGAAAGATAGAAGGCAAAAGGAGAAGGGGGCGGCAGAGGATGAGATGGTAAGACAGTGTCACCAAAGTGATGAGCATGAAATTGGGCAAACTCTGGAAGCTAGTGGAGGACAAGGAGGCCTGGCGTGCTGTGGTCCAGGGGGTCGCGAGGAGTCGGACACGACTTAGCAACTGAACAACAACAACAAAGTCCAGGTTAGGATTGTGCCCTGAGTCAGGGAGGCAGGCATATGGACATGCACCATCCACCCTGCAACCATCCCAGCACCAGGTAAGATCTGCCTACGGAGGCCGTAACAGGAGCTCAGGTTGGTCAGAGGATGGGCAGAGGGGGAGCAGAATGGGGTGGGGTGGGCAGGGGGAGGATGACCTCATGGGCGGATCAGCCCTGGAAAAGGGTGGAGCCAGGATTTGGCATTCAGGCTGGATGCTAACACCTGACTTTGCTGGTGCAGATCCGAGGAGCCCCAAAGGGGTGGCTGGGGCCTTACCCAGGGGACAAACGTCCCCTTACTCTGATTATGCCACAGCCACCTCCTAACTGGGACTAGGTAGGGCACCGGCCAGTTTGTCTCTCCCAGTGCTAGTTAGGACTGGGCTATTCATGCATTAAGGCTGCACTCCTAAACACACTGGCTAGGGAGTAAGCCTCGGTGACCACAGTGGCAAGAACACAGCACAACATTTGTGCAAAAGGAACAAATGTGAAAAAGACAAAAAAGAATTAAAAGGGAAAAAGAAAAGAAAGGCATAAAAAAGAAGAAAAAAAGACACGTGGGTCGCGAGCCAGTTTCAGGTGGGTCGCGGAGCACCTAGGGCAGCCATATTGAAAAGATGGGAAGATGGGATGCTGGAATGGGGAGGGCTTGGTTGGCTTGTGTCGAGGTTCTGAATAGGCTTTTTTCTTTCTGATTCACTTTGCTACTGGAAAACGGCTGAGAAATCACCCAACTTCTTGCTGCCTTCTCAGCAAAGCGGCAGGCTCTGGAGTCACAATGACGGCACTTTCGGTCATGACATCCCTTCCAGTGAGTCTTGGACAGATTGTCGTTCTAAAAAGTGGGTCCCGATCAGTGGTGGGATTCAAATACATTAACAACCGGTTCTATGCCCTTCAGGGCGGCCTTCAGGGCCATCCGCTGCCTTTCTTCCCTCTCCCAACCTAAAATTAGCCACCGGTTCTGCAGAACTGGTGAGAACTGGCTGAATTTCACCACTGGTGCCGATGCTAAAAGGTTTGAGAACCACTGCCATAATACATTCAGTCAACATACAAATGCACATGGCCATTCATAAACTTCTAAAAAGTGTTTTAAAATATTTTTAAAAAATTCATGTCTTTAAAAACGTTTTCTGGGATGGAGCAATCTAGGCATGGTTCTTTGGAAATATGTCCTGCTGCTGGGTTTTTTCTTTTTTCTTTTTTGGAGGGGGGTTATGCCCAGCTAAAGTATGCATAGGATTGCAGCCTAACTGCCCTATTTCCCCCCCCCACACACACACACTATTTGCTCTAATGCTGCCATGCTGCATCCAATGGTGTGGGGATAATTGAACAGCCAGCAAAGGGTAATGTGAACCGCCTTGAATCTATCAGAAAGACCATATACAAACATTGGTGAGAATTGGCACAAGCTAGTGCTGTCGAGATATACCCACCCCCTTCCCACCCCCTGCCCTCCTCAAAATTCCCCCCCTCCCCACCCATTCATGTCTCTGCCACCAAGGTAGCAGAGGTGCAGATGGATAGAGTGGGCAGAGGGATGTTCTTTTCCCACTGTCACAACACCCAAAATAGGGGACATCCACTCAGATTGGGAGAGTTAGAAGGGATAAAAGGAAACACTTTTTATCCAGCAGGTAATCAGTGGAACTCCTTGCCACAGGAGGTGGTGATGGCATCTGGCCTAGGTGACTTTAAGAGGTGACTGGACAGATTTCTGGAGGAAAAGTCCATCGTGGGCTATACACTGTGATGAGTTGTGCAACCTCCTGACGTTAGTAGTAGGCTACTTCAGAATGCCAGGTGCAAGGGAGTGGCAACAGGATGCAGGCCTCTTGTTGTCTCATGTGCTCCCTGAGGCATCTGGTGGGCCACTGTGAGGTACAGGAAACTGGACTAGATGGGCCTTGGCCTGATCCAGCAGGGATGTTCTTATGTTCCTAGGAGTACATGTCTGAAGAGGAGCATCTGGTTCTGGTGGCTGTCTAAGAGAAATGCTGTGGAGAATCTTGACTTGCCACCAGTGTGTTTACCTCAGAAATATACCTCAGAATGCCTGGTGCAAAGGAGTGGCCACAGAATGCAGGCAACCTGTTGTCTTGTGTACTCCCTGAGGCACCTGGTGGGCCACTGTGAGGTACAGGAAGCTGGACTAGATAGGCCTTAGCCTGATCCAGCAGGGCTCTTCTTATGTTCTTAAGGTATACTAAAACATTTTTTTTAGGTATATCATCCAGGTGTACTCATCAGGCAGCTGGAGTTGACTGCAACTCCTTGCTTAAAGGTACACTTGCTGACTCAAAGTAGTGTCCAAAAGGGTTTGTACATAGCCAAGCAAAGGACAAATTCTAATACTCAAACACGCTCCTCGCATTTTGTCTGGATTACTGGCAAACCTCGCAGGATAGAGCTGTGCAATAAGTTTCAGGCTTTAATTCAGCAATAATCAGTTTGCTTTTTTCTTTAATGTTAAACCCTTATTTGACAAGGACCATGCCAAATTACGCATTAATATGTAGAACAGGTTTAGAGATATTTTAAATTAAATTTTAAAATTCAGCTTCATTCTTTTCTGACATAATGCAGCACACGGATTACATGTATCTGCCGGAGATTAACTAATTGGAAATAAAACATTTGGCAATGTTATTAACGCAGGATGATCAACTAAAATACATATTCACGGAAAGATTAGGCCATTAGTTGTGCAGCTATAATACAAATTATAGATAGACTAACAAGAGAATGAACCAGATCTATTTGGCTTTAGAGGGAAGGGAAGGGTCAGGAATCTGCGGGAGATGCAGGACATCTCCTGCATCTCCTGATGCAATGATGGATTGTGCAACCAATTGTGGTTGCATTGTGTGTGTTGGATTGTGCAACCAATGCACCAATTGTGCATTGGTGGTGGGCTACTTCAGAGTACCGGGTGCAAGGGAGTGGCAACGGGATGCAAGCATCTTGTTGTCTTGTGCCTCCCTGGGGCACCTGGTGGGCCGCTGTGAGATACAGGAAGGTGGACTAGATGGGCCTTTGGCCTGAGCCAGCAGGGCTCTTCTTATGTTCTTACTAGCTTTTTGTTACCCGGCGTTGCCCGGGTAACAAAATGATCTTCCAGAATTTGAGTTTTGCACCCCTTCTCGCCCCCCATGCTGACAGGGGCCGAACCCGGACTCCAACTGCATCAGGACTATGGATCCAATGCCGATTTCGTCCGTTTTCGACTGTTCTCACATGGGGGCCCCCCATGCACCCCCACCCCCAGGGGCGCTAGGGGGGCCTAACCCCCGCAGTGTTTGTCACCAGGCCGCAAGGCACGTGCGTGCCGAATTTGGTGCCAATCACTCCAGGCATTCCAGCAGGGCATGGCGGACGCTGTGTTTTGCACCCCTTCTTGCCCCCCACACCAAGGGGGGGCTGAACCTGGACTCCACCGGCGTCGGGAGTGTCGCCACTTGTCTCGGTGACCCCGGAAACTATGGACTCTACGCCGATTTTGGCCGTTTGCGGCCATCTTCATGTGAGGAACCCTGCGTACCCCTGCCCCCAGGGGCGCTAGGGGGGTCTGACCCCCGCAGTGTTTGTCGCCAGGCCGCAAGGTGTATGCATGCCAAGTTTCGTGTCGATCAGTCCAGGCATTCCAGCAGGGCATGGCGGATGTTTTGTTTCGCACCCCTTCTCGCACCCCATGCCAAGGGGGGGGGGCGAACGCAGACTCGAATGGCATTGGGAGCGTCGCCGCTCATCCCAGCGACCCCGGAAACTATGGATTTGATGCCAATTTGGGCCATTTTCGACCATTTTCACGCGGGGACCCCTGCGTACCCCAGGCATCACAGCGGGGCATGGTGGACGTTTTGTTTCGCACCCCTTCTTGCCCCCCACATCGAGGGGGGGCTGAACCCGGACTCCAACAGCGTCGGGAGCATCACCGCTCATCTCTGCGACCCCGGAAACTGTGGATTTGACTCCGATATTGGCCATTTTTGACCGTTTTCATGCGGGACCCCCGCGTACCCCCACCCCCGGGGGTGCTAGGGGGCCCCGCCCCCCGCAGTGTTTGTGGCCAGGCAGCTAGGCTTCCGCATGCCGAGTTTGGTGCCAATCGGTCCAGGCGTTCCAGCGGGGCATGCGGACATTTTGTTTCGCACCCCTTCTTGCCCCCCATGTCAAGGGGGGGCTAAACCCGGACTCCAATGGCATCAGGGGCATCGCAGCTCATCTCGGCAACCCTGGAAACTGTGGATTTGACGCCGATTTTGGCCGTTTTTGACTGTTTTCATGCGGGGACCCCCGCGTACCCCCAACCCCGGGGGCGCTAGGGGGGCCTGACCCCCGCAGTGTTTGTCGCCAGGCCGCAAGGTGTATGCATGCCAAGTTTCGTGGTGATCGCTCCAGGCGTTGCGGAGCCTATGCGAGACACACACACACACACACACACACACACACACACACACACACACACA
>JAJKFI010000007.1:29365972-29377010 GCA_029204185.1 Lerista edwardsae
CACACACACACACACACACACACACACACACACACACACACACACACCCAGGCTCTTCTTTATATATATAGATAGACAGAAAAGCTTCATTATATGAAATACAAAATTGGGAAAATAGGATGTAGAACTGTCGAGATGCAGGGTGTACCGTCCCATCAGTAAAGCTTTTGATGCCACAGCACCTCTTTCTGTTGAAAATGATACCAGAACGGCCATGTGGTGCTCCCAAAAATCTGTGTAGAATAGATCACACGTTTTAGACCCGGACCCACTTTTTAGAACAGCACTCATGCCAGGATCCACCGGAAGTGAGGTCCTGAACCAGGAAGTGATGCCCGATCCAGAAGTGACATCATCAAGCAGGGAATGCTGCCATTGTGACATAATAGAGTGGCACTCCTGGAATGCAAACTGGCATTCTTGGATGGCAACAATTGCACGATCGTGAAACATCCTTGGCACAAAGCAAGATTAGGACAACATAGGATGTAAAAGCAGGGGGGATCTTACCTACCGTATTTGTTGGGGAGGGGAGCACTTGCACCCAGGCGGCTCGCTGGTGGAAGGGAGGAGATGGTGTGAAGGTGCGTGAAACTGCCGTGGCAAGCAGCGTTTGGCCCTCCCGCCCCTCCAAAGGGAGCGTTTGCAGATGCTGGAAGCAGGGAGTTGGGGCGGCGATTATTGGACCTACACTGGAGCAGAGACTCGGGCAGCTCCGCCACTGTGTAAAAAGCACTGAATTGAAAACAGTGCAAAAACACACACAACACCTCTCTTGATACCAGAACGGCCATGTGGTGCTCCCAAAAATTTGTGTAGAGTAGACCAGTGGTTCTCAACTGCTTTAGGCCCGGAACCACTTTTTAGAATGGCAGGGGAAAACATGTGCAATGTGGCCAGGCAGCACATGAGGTCACCCATTCCCACCCCTCCTCATGAAGAGGATGTCCGTGGGTGTTTTCATCAGCACTGAGGAAGGGTGGGGGGTGCAATTAAAGGCAGCTCACAACTCGTGGGGACGAGCACCTCCATCCTTGCACAGGGAGCAGAGTGCCTTGAGTCCTTTTTCGTGCCTGCTTCCTTTCGAGCCATTTCAGTGTCTGCTCGCTGTCCCTTCTGCTTTCTCCCTGGTCTCCTCCTCGCTCCTTCTCCACGCCCTTCCCTGCCAAATCTGCTTCGAAACTGGCTGGAGGGACCGGATTGCTCACAGCGGCGAGGCCGTCCAAGTTGGAACTGTGGATGTACTGATTCATCCCCAGAGGAGGGATGGGGTAGCTTTGGCTGCAATCCTAATCAAGTCAAGAACACTGAAAAAGTCTGTACTTAGGAATGGATTTTTGCTTTGTTTTCACACTGCGAAGGCAAGCCGATGCGCGGCGCACTTAAGACCTGCGTGATACACGCTGTATGGGAACAAGATCTTTCCTGCTAAGACCTTTCTTTCTATTGATTCGCTCGTCACCAGAAGCCGGAGAACTTTGGGCACCTGGCCAATGTGTCTTGCATTTGACTACTATCACCCAGAAAGCTGTCGCCTATGACAAGAATGAGGTAATTTGTAAAACAGCATAGAATCCCTCTGTTCAATGTAGCTTTCAGGAAGTTGGAATCCTTTTCACACATTGGTTAAACTCCAATCTCTGGCTCAGGAGTGTCAAACTCGTTTCATGCAGCGGGCCAAATAGCTTGCCTAGGGCTGGAATTGATGTCATGAAGCAGGAAATGATGTCAAACACCAAAAGGGAGGGGAAAGAAAATAAACAGGAAGTGAGGCAAGCAGAGGAAAGTGGGATGAAGTAGTAACACATCAGTCTGACACAGGTAGGCCACCGTTTTGGTGACTACACTGGCTGCCAATTCATTTCCAGGCTGAATTCTAAGTGCTAGTTTTACCTTTTAAAGCCCTTTACGGCTTGGATCCAGGGTGTTTAAAGGACCGTCTTCTTCCATATTACAGGGACGTGGTGGTGCAGCAGGTTAAACCGCTGCTGCTGAACTTTTTGACCAGAAGGTTGGGAGTTTGAGACCATGTGACGGAGTGAGCTCCCGTTGCTTGTCCCAGCCCCTGCCAACCTAGCAGTTCGAAAGCACCTAAAAATGCAAGTAGATAAATAGGGACCACTTCGGTGGGAAGGTAATGGCATTCCGTGCACTACAGCGTATAGTCATGCCAGCCACATGACCACAGAAGCTTGTCCTTGGACAAAATGCCGGCTCTACAGGCTTAGAAATGGAGATGAGCACCGCCCCCTACAGTCGGTCACGACTAGACCTTTACCTTTTACCTTCTTCCATATAATCCTCCCTGCCCTCTTAGGTCATGGGGGGGGGGGAGGCCGCCTGACTGTGTTGCCACCAGAAGAAGTGAGACTGGCGGCAGCTAGGCATAGGGCCTTTTTAGTGGTGGCTCCCCATCGAGGGAATGCCCTTCCCTTTGAATTAAGAATGGCTCCCTCTCTTGAGACCTTTCATCGCGGTCTCCAAGCCTTGCTTTTCAGGAGGGTGTTTGGGTGAGTCATTGACTGACATTTTTTAATGAAACGGTTTAAAGGAAATCTTTAAAATACATAAAAAGTAACAAGAGAGAAAAGGGAAGCAGGCGAAAGATGTGGGGCGAGGAGGGCACAAAGAGTGAGGTAGATAGAGGAGCAGGTGGAGGTGCTGGAGGGAGGAGAGCAAGGAAGAAGGCAGAGGACAGGGAGGAATGAGGGCGGAGGACAACCTGGAGGAGGAAGGGGCCAAGCAGGGATCCCCTTTGGTCTTCCCACTCCTACCTGTGGTCCATTGTAAATATGCCCTCCTGGGAATTTGCCTTGTTTTGGAAGACAACTGATGACGGAGATGCCAATCCCAAACCTTGATGATGTGGATAGGCCCTTCTGGGACAAGGAGGCAGAGGACAGGGAGGCCACACCAGGGCTGGCTCTAGCAGCGGCAGGGCCCAATGTGGGGCGTTCCTGCGGGGCCCCCAACCCTCCCTGTGGGGCCCCCACTCACCAAGAAGAGCGCTGTTTGTGCCACGTGCAAAGCATGGCATGCGGAAGTAGTTGGTGGTGATATCATAACATCCCCACCAACTGCTTCCAGGTGGCCCACCTTGGGCTGTTCAGAGGCAGAGGCAGGTGGGAGAGACCCAGGTCAAGCTGCTCTGCTCGCCCCACTGACTTACAGCCCACAGAGATCCCAGCTGCAGCCACAGGCAATATGCTCACCCTGCTAGTGCGGGCCCCCCTGAAGCGCAAGGCCCGATGTGATGACATTGGTCACGTTGGCTTAAAGCCGGCCCTGTGCCACACTTGCAAACGTACAGTGACTCATTTGGCTCCGAGCCGACTCGGAGACCTGTTCCGTGGCAGCGAGGGAGGCGCATCCATCTGATTTATGCAAGTTCCGACAAGCCGGTTCAGTCGTGCTGCTCTGAGTGGTGAGAGGTCTTTTGAATGCAGCCCCCTTACTGGACTCGGGGGTCTGCTGTGACCAATCTGGAGAACGCTTTGCAATGAGAAATGCTCCGCCTTCCGTCTCCTCGGTTTTTAACGCCACGCACATTATGGAATTGCCTCTGGAATCCCACTTGCGTCCTGCTTGCCAATGTTGTGTGATGACTTTTCAGCCTGAGGACACAGAGGGGATCCTAAGAAGGACGACGACAGGCAGACTCGACCCCCCACCAAAGAAGGCCCCGCTGGCTGGATGGGAGAGGCTTGTAATTCTTGACTGTGAGAGAATATAGTTCCAGCTTGTATAAGAAAAATATTAGCTTGTGCATTAAATAACACCCCATGAGATCGAGTGTCTAAAACCATCGAGCGTCTCAACCAGTATTTCTCAAATTGTGGGTCAGGACCAGCGGCGTCATGCAGCCGGAACGCTGGGCGGGAGGAACAGGTGAGCGGCAGCCCGCCCGTTGCGTTCCGGTCCATTTCGCCGTCTTCCCCGCCCTGGGGAAGATGGCGAAACATCCTGGGGGCAGGGAAGACGGCGAAACGGACCAGAACGCAACGGGCGGGCTGCCGCTCACCCGTTCCTCCCGCCCAGCGTTCCGGCTGCATGACGCCGCTGGTCAGGACCCACTTGGAGGTTCACAACCTGATGTCAGGAGGGTCATGGAAAGCTGGGAGCAGCCATCTTGGAAACTGCAGACCTTCCTCTTGCTGTAGTCCTTTTGTGAGTGATAAAAGTTTGAATGCTCAAGTGAGGTTTTTTCTTCTTCAATGTTTTTAGTTCATTTTTGTACATATACAGGGTGTCCACAAAGTCTCTTTACAATTTCAAACTTGTAGTACAAAAAGAAATGAAGAGATACATGTATGGAAAGTATACAATATTAGGAGTATATATTGAAGTTTATTTTGCATCAATTAATAAACCTCTATATGTGCACCATTGGTTGCACGCAGCACATCAAGGCGATAATCGATTTCCTGCCATGTTCGCTGTAGCATAGTCTCATCAATGGTGGCAATGGCATCAGTGATCCTTTGCTTCAGGTTCTGTACACGATGTCTTTAATGTAGCCCCACAGAAAGAAATCTAGGGGCGTGATATCATTAACATATCTCATCATTTGCATTTTTCGTGATTTCTTGACATTGTAAAGAGGCTTTGTGGACACAGTATTTTTTTCCAAATCTTGCTTTCTACCAGAGATATTCCAGGGGTGTTATCCTACCAGTACGCTGGGCGGGACATCCAGGTGATCGGCAGCCCGCCCGTTGTGTACCACTGCATTACGCCGTTTGCATAAACACTTACGCCGCTTGCGTATGTTACACAAACAGCGTACGCGACGGGCGGGCTGCCGATCACCCGGATGTCCCGCCCAGCATACCGGTAGGATAACACCACTGGATGTTTCATGTGTCAATTGCTGCATTCCAGTTTGCATTCCAGGAGTGCCATCTTATTACATCACAATGATGGCACTTCCTGCTTGATGATGTCACTTCCGGCCATGACATTACTTCCAGGTTAATGACACCATTTCTGGTGGGTCCTGACCTGAGTGCCATTCTAAAAAATGGATCCTGGTGTAAACGTTTTGAGAACCACTGGTCTAAAATATCATTTCTTGGGAAGATTTTGAATTGTATGGTAGCGTCTGAGCTCCAGAGATGCCTGGTTGATACTGATCATCCGGGCTGCGACACAATTTTGGAACTTAAATGGCTTTGGATGACCTACACTGAAAGCTGTGCAAGGTCGGGGCAGTGGTGTAGCTAAGAAGCCCCGCAGAGAGCTCCTGCTACATTTATGAAACTGATTTCTACAGCTGTCAAAAATGTGTGAAATCTATGAAGTGGCCCATGTACTGAAAAGTTTGGAGACCCCTGATCTATATGAAATCACTGGAAGAGGCTGCCTGGAAATTTATGGGACAGTCTCATCAGTCTCATCAGAATCATCAGATTCTCATCAGTCTCATCAGTCTCATCAGAATGCTGAAGAATATTTTGAATTATGGTGTTGGAGAAGACTCTTGAGAGTCCCCTGGACTGCAAGGAGATCCAATCGGTCAATCCTCCAGGAAGTCAAGCCTGATTGCTCCCTGGAAGGACAAATCCTGAAGCTGAAGCTCCAATTAAATACTTTGGCCACCTCCTGAGAAGAGAGGACTCTTTTTATAAAAGACCCTCCTGCTGGGAAAGATGGAAGGCAAAAGGAGGAGGGGGCGGCAGAGGATGAGATGGTTAGACAGTGTCACCGAAGCGATGAACATGAAATTGGGCGAACTCCGGAAGCTAGTGGAGGACAGGGAGGCCTGGCGTGCTGCGGTCCAGGGGGTCGCGAAGAGTCGGACATGACTTAGCGACTGAACAACAACATCATCATCAGTCTACTGGTGAGCCATAGTTCACTTCCTGTGAGCCCAATCCTGAACTGCGCTGGAGTAGCCAGGCCAGTACAATTGGGCTGCCTCCTTAGGAGGTAGCAGCAGCTCATTGCGGAATAAGGGGATGTGTTCCCCTTGCCCTGAGGTAAGTCCAGCCAGCCCTATGGCGCTGCTCAGATCAATGCTTGCAGACTTGCAGACGCAGGTCCACGTGGCCAGGAATGGTCTGAATCGAGGCCACTTATCCCGGGGAAGGGGTTTAGGATATGGTCCAATGGCCATGTCCCGTCTCCACCCCGTCGCCGCCCACAACGCTGCCCAATTACGCCTCTGGCACACCCTTGGCACGGTCCTGTGCTGGCCAAGTGATGCCAGCACTCAACCTGCACAGCTGACAGGCGCAGTGGCACTGCTGCTTGTGCCAGTCCAGCAATCTATCCCGTGGCACTGACGCCTTACGGCACATTTGTAACAGCACTGGTCTAGCGCAAGAGCGCTGTGCCAGCGCAGCACCAGGTTAGGATTGTGCTCTGTGTCTGAGTCCAGGGAGACTGCGGAGGCCTCTGATATCAGTGAGAGACTAGAGATGGACTTGCAAATGGAAGCTTATTTCAGAAAGCACCATTGGTTAGGGGAGTGACTGATCCAGAAATCGTGTTCTGTTGCCCCTGGGTAACTAGTCGTTGTAAGCAAAACTCCCACAGCTGGTCTTTCTCTACTGATGACAGGGAAGGGAGATAGGGAAGGGATGACAGGGAAGGGAAGGGAGAGAGTGCAGCCTCTCAGAGTCCCCTAGTCCTTTGGCTGATGCGGAGGCCAGAGGGTGGTTTCCTCCAGGTCTGCAGTCTCCAAGCAAGTGATTCGTCATGCTCAATATATGTGTGAACCAGCCCCAAGATAATCTGAAGGGGGCATCGGTAGCCCTTCCATCTTGCACCCAAATACTATGACACTTTTCTATGAACGGCTGTATAAATGTTGTCTTCCCATCGCCGAAGATCTGCCTCATGCAGTGAAGATGCTGCTGTAAAGCAGGAGAAGCATTATGTCATCTAAATGGTGCCTGTCAGGAAAGTGTCACCAGGTACACTCTGCTTTCCTCTAGAAACCCTCACTATGACAACGGAATCATACACAATTAATTGTGCTGCGCCTTCGGTTGCTGTCTTTCCAAACAGCGTAGAAAAGGGGTGCCTCCTTCAAACATATGTTGTGCGAAATCATCCTGGGAACCAGCCGAGGGTACAGCTCCTGATGATGCCGGGCTCCCAAAATATTGTCCCCATCTCTCAAGATTAATAACGCAACATATGTCACATGACACAAATGAGGCTGTTGTGATGAGTCTTCGTTTGTTTGCTATGGCCAGGATCCAAGCCTTCCTAGGGTGGGGTCTCATTGGCCCACTAAATAGAACGAATGAGCAGAGCTAGCACAGGATAGGCATGGGCAGTGGATGGGAAGTGACCCTTGCCTGCAGTGGCACTGTTAGAGGGGTTACAGGGGTACATATTGCATGGTACGTATTGCAGGTGCCACAATGCACTGTGTAAGCAGCTTCTCCCACATGCCATCAGAACCATTCTGGGCAGTGACGGCAATGCTGTGACACGGTGTGTTGTGGCACATGCAATACTTACCAGCAGATGGGAAGTGATCCTTGCCTGCAGTAACATAGCTAAGTATTACAGGCTCCACAATGCGCCGTGTAAGCAGCACCACCCACTCTCTGTCAGAGCCATTCTGGGCAGTGATGGCAATGCTGTGCATTATGGACATCTTAGCAATGGCGTTTCTTGAGTGGGGGAAAATGCTAAGTTTTGCAGGAGGCTGAGGTCCTGGGTAAAGCACTCCTGAGCCATTCGCAGCTCAGAGAGCAAAGCCTCCAAGCCAGCTCTGCAGGCAGCGAATGGCTCTGGAGGTGTGTGGGAAGGGCGGTGTTATACAGGAGCTGAGGCTCCTGCAAAGCTTAGCATTTTAGCCCCCCTCTAGAAACAACACCATTAAGAAGTCCATAACCGAGAGGCAGTTCTTGGTTGCCTAATACAAAATTCAGTAAATACACTAATCAGTTTTCACCATTTCAGCACGTTACAGAAAGAGGATTCCCCCCCCCCCAAGAACATGGCGCTGAAACGTTTGACAACCTCATCTGCTTGTATTAAAATTTAACATTGGTTGGCAGGTGTGCAGCAATGGATCTCAGACTGGAGGCCACTAACCTAGTCTGACTGAACGCTCAGGTGTAGTGGCCAGGACTGGAACATAAGAAGAGCCCAGCTGGATCAGGCCAAGGCCCACCTAGTCCAGCTTCCTGTATCTCACAGTGGCCCACCAGGTGCCTCAGGGAGCACATGAGACAACAGGCTGCCTGCATTCTGTGGCCACTCCCTTGCACCTGGCATTCTGAGGTAAATTCTGAGGGAAACACACTGGTGGCCAGTCAAGATTCTCCACAGCATTTCTCCTTGACAGCCACCACAACCAGATGCTCCTCTTCAGACATGTACTCATAGGAACAGCCCCACTGGATCAGGCCAAGGCCCATCTGATCCAGCTTCCTGTATCTCACAGTGGCCCACCAGATGCCTCAGGGAGCACAAAAGACAACAGACTGCCTGCATTCTGTGGCCACTCCCTTGCATCTGGCATTCTGAGGTAAATTCTGAGGTAAACACACTGGTGGCTAGTCAAGATTTCTGGCCATAGCATTTCTCTTGGACAGCCACCACAACCAGATGCTCCTCTTCAGACATGTACTCATAGGAACAGCCCCACTGGGTCAGGCCAAGGCCCATCTAGTCCAGCTTCCTGTATCTCACAGTGGCCGACCAGTTGCCTCAGGGAACACACAAGACAACCAGATGCCTATTCCCTATTTCACAACAGTTCTGGCAAAAACATAAAAATAAAATATCTGTTTTATATCCCCCTATCCAGCCCTTCTGGTCAATCATATCAAAAGCCCAACCATGTGAGGTCAGGTGACCAATTAACAGAGTCACACAATGCTCTTGTAGGTCGGTTGCCAGACAACAGCATTGCAGAGTGTGGCTAATATTAAAATTTGTATGCTCTGTTTCCAGATTGCTCTACAACCAGGGAACGCGCTGAGGTTTAAAAATATTTCTTTGACATTCAGCATTTCCTAATCATGAAGACCAAACAACGTGATTCCGCACATGATGTGAGCATTAACTCACGGCTCGCAAATGTGACTCTTCCCCGCTCAGAGAGAATGCGCACTGCTGGTGTCCCAAGAGCAGGAATGTGCACAAATTTTATGATTTCAGCTCCATCGGTGCTTTGAACTGGTGCCCTCTAGTGAGAGGCAACCAGTGTGGCTGATCTCTGCCAGGAACATATTTAGCATGGAATACAGAACTGAAAACATTCCTAGTTGCACATGTGGTTCCACTGAGAATAGGAGCCAATTTGTCCATGGAGGGTTGGGATAAATCATGTTCTTGCAAAAACCCCAAAATTCCAATGATGTCAGCTACAGAAAACAAACTTGGGCTAGGTGGGGAAATTGTGTCCATTTGAACAGCAAGGGTGTGCATAAACATGTAAGAGTATATGTTTCACATCCATGTTTTTCAATACCCTTTCGTCATCCTTGCCAGATACATCCATTTCCATCTTTTCCTGTCGTTCTTGTGTCTGCGATCTGCAGCGCGACTCCCCGCTCTGTGAAATGCCTTGAATATGTGCCATGGCTAGGAAAAGCCAGCTGTTTGTTTTTATAGAGCCGCCTGTTCTGTGCTCGCAAACCTCTAAATCACACGCCGGTTTCATTAGGGAAAGTAACAGACCCAAAGTGTCGTTTTTCCAAACGACGCCGAGAAAACACAACTCCAAAAATCCCAAACAGATTTGTTTGTTTGAGCCTCACCTTTTCATCACAAATAGAATCCCGTCTTTCTTCGCAAATACAGTAAATCTGCACATTTATCTGAGCAGTTAGTGGAACGCCGTCTACCCAGTAAGAGTTGCTTATGTTGCAGGCAGCCACCCCGAGGAGTGATTGGAATTTAAATGTGATTCCCTTATTAGTTTCTGCTAACTGCAAATATCCCAGGCACTTAATTAAGTGGCTGGGTAATGTATGAATGCTCACTTCTGCCTGTCATGCCGAACAAAGTGATGTATTTAGATTCCATGCACAATATGAAATTTAATGACACAGGCAACAGTCATTTACGGGAGGAAAAACCCTTTTGTTGTTCATTGTCTTCATCTTTTGCCTTGGCAGCTTCCATCTTTTGAAGAGAGCCTCGGGCTACTGCAGTGTCACGACAGCCTGTCTGGACACCGTCGGTGGGCAGTTGGCAGTTTGAATCACGTATTTTTGAGGCTGTGCTGTTTGCCTATATAATGTCCCCCCACCCACCCACCCACGATCCACACTCTGATGGCATTTTAGCAACATCTTCAAAGAGAGCAAGAGGAAGCGCTCTTCGTTGTACAGGCTTTCCTTGCTCAAGTCTGATATTTAAATATTGCAGCGTTAAACCGAGCGAGCATTTTTCACGATTGCCCAGGAGGAAGAACTGCAAAAACGGAGGGGAAAAAAATGAAGCAAATTGAGGTTTGCTTCTAGACTTGATGGTTTCGGAGAGCTTCAGTGACTTTTCCTCATGTCCCTGTTCTCTTTATAGATTTTCTCACAGTTTAGATGCAGTCGCCAAATCTCCTGGCTTCTGACCTGCTGTTCTTTGGTGGCCATGAATGCCTCCTTCAGGGACATCACATAGATTTCCCTCCCCCCCATCTTGGTGTTTTAAAAATGTCTGCTCACTGTGCTGAAGGAATCCTCCACAGACCAGCAAACAGTCTGCGTGTGTGAATTTGTGCGGGCTGAAAGCCGTGACACGCACGTGTGCATTTCCTGGGACAGCTGTTGGATTGGCCTGATTTCCCTGCAATTGTCATGTATTTATTGTGAATTAATGTCCCACTGTTTCAGCTCGGGCAGCTCGAGCCAGAATGTGGCTGCTCCTTTAATTAGAGCTCTAAACATCTCTCCTGTCTGCAAATACTAATTTCAATTATCTGTGTACTTCCCTGCAAACGGCTCGCTCCAGTCCCTCTCAGCCTTTGCGCTTTTGAAGACTAGCATGTTGGAAACAAGACAGAAGTACCAGGAGATTTCATGAGAGAGAGAGAGAGAGAGAGAGAGAGAGAGAGAGAGAGAGAGAGAGA
>JAJKFI010000007.1:29377020-29389757 GCA_029204185.1 Lerista edwardsae
AGAGAGAGAGAGAGAGAGAGAGAGAGAGAGAGAGAGAGAGAGAGAGATTCACAAATAAAACCTCGAGAAAGCATTCACAGACCAGACTGGGTTGACTGTTGAACAGATGCTGTTTAAAATATTTAAATTGCTGAATATTTTTTCAGTGCTTTTATAAATACTGGATTAAGACAGTGCTGTAAAGAAGTATTTGGGGAGAACAGAGAGAGGGAAAATGGTCTTTTCCGCTCACATTAACTAGAATTGGGGGGCACCCATAAAGTGGCACCCAATAAAGTAGGTTCAGGAGAGACAAAAGAATGCCCTTTTTCAAATGATGTCTAGTGCTTAGGAAGGCACATAGGATAGAAATGGCCACTAGTATACACACTAAAATGATCCATACATACAGCTTTTGTTTGACAAATTCTGTCCTGCCGGGCCACCCCAAGGGCCCTGATGCCCAAGGGCCACTAGGCTGACTAGTTTCCCCCTCCAGAGCGGAGGGCCCTGATGCCCAAGGGCCACTAGGCTAACTAGTTTCCCCCTCCAGAGCGGCCTCGGAGATAGGCAAGAGGGAGGGGGTTCAGTCACCCACTGGGCCTCCTCTCTTCCAGCAGCTTTGCTTGGGATCACCGGCTGGCCAGCCTCCTCCAGACTGCCCTCATCACTGGCTTGGCGCCAAATTAAGTCTAGCACCAACAAACCCCACCAACAAACAATCGGCAGTCAGCTTGCCAAGCCACAACTGCCTCTTCCACTTGGTGGCTTCAGGGGCATGGCAGACATACAATTGTTCCCCACAGTTATTCCCCACAATGAGCTTACCTTAGCCAGTCAGTCAGTCTGGCAGGCAGGCCAGGCACCTACCTGGTGCCCTCCTCCAGCACCTATCCAGCTTTATACTGAGGCCAGCCAATCAGTGGGCAGGCTTTAATTCATCAGCCACACCCATCTGCACCCATCTCCCTTCATAGCCAGGGGCTTCATCAGCCTACAGCTGTGCTCCCAAGGCTTGCAAAGACCTTAGGGTTAACCCTATAATACCTGGTTTATCTGGGACAAGGGGCCATTGCTGATACCATTCCCTATCTCCTCGGAGTATCTCCTGCCTTTTCCAATACACCAGCTTGTCCTCTTAGATCACCTAAAGGGGCTCTCCTTCAAGCGCCTCCTCTGTCCCAAGTGAAAGGGATGGCAGCTCGTGGGTGAGCCTTCTCTGTAGAGATTCCACCAATATGGAATTCCCTTCCAGAAGTATTAAGAACGACACACTCCCTCATGGCTTTTCGGAGAGGGCTCAAATCATACCTATTTAGTCTCACCTTTGGATGATAGTCGGCTGTCTGCCCTCTGGAATACCTCATAGTTTGTTTACTCTCCTGGTCAGTTGTTTCCCACCCTCCCACCCTGACGAGGAGAATTGGGTCTCGCTTTATTTTTGAACATACTCTGTGTTCATGTCAAATGTTGATTTTTTTTTTTTTAAAAAAAATACTTTGTCATGTGTTTTACGTATTGTGTATTACTTACAGCGCGGTCCTAAGTAAGGCCGACATAGTAAGGCCGACATAGCAGGGCTGTATCCTAAAGCCCATTAGGAGGCAGCAGCAGCAATGTACAAGACAAGGGAGGTTTTCCCTTTGCACCCGCATAAGCCCCGGTCACCCCTATGGGCCTGCTCGGATTTTTGTTTTGCAGCTGCAGAGGAACGTGGACAGGAGCGGCCCAAATCGTTCCAAATGGCCAGGAATGGGCTTTAGGATACGGCACTATGGCCATCCTGCAACACAACCCCCGTCTCCGCCTACTGAGCTGCCCAGTTATGCCCCTGGAATGCCTCTGGAACGCCCTCGTGGAGGCCCTGTGCTGACTGAGTGACGCTGACACTTAACTGGCGCATGGCTGGCACTGCCGACTGTCAAGGTACTGCCCGAGCACCGGGACTGCTGCATGCACCGGTCCAGCGCCATAGTGCCGACGCGGACATGCCTGACAGCACGTTTGCAACAACATTCGGCCGGCGCAAGACCTTAGCGCTGGCACAACAGGGGTGTAGGATTGTGCCCCCATTGTGGTTACATTGTACATTTGCTTTGGCATGGGAAAAACAGGGTATAAATTCTTCAAATAAATAAAGTGCATAGCGTTGATAGCTTTTGAACTTTCCCATTCTATGCATGTCAATTCAGATGTCCCACTATAGTCACTGGGGCAGGATTCATGGAGGGCAGGTCTATCAATGCCGTTGGCCATGATATTAGCAAAACGAAATCCTCTTCTTCCACCATGGCTTGGGAACTCTCATGCATCCATGTGCAGCTTAGACCCAAACTCGCAATAACCTTCCCAAGCTGGGAGCTCAGCATCAAAGGACCAAGCAAAGGTCACCTACACAGAAGGAGGTCCAGCAAAAATGATGATAAGCCTTCAGTTATAGAAATATAACTTCAGTATACCAATACAGTCAATGTTCTGTATCCAAGTTATTGTAGTTATTTATCTACAACTTCAGTATACAACAGAGGTGATCAAATGTCTAGGGGGTGTCCCTTGTCCCCCTGGTTCCTCTCATCATTTACTGTTGTTAATTGCCATGTTTTTCACACTGTGGGTCAGGACCCACTTGGTGAGTTGCGACCTGATGTTAGGTGGGTTGCAGAAAGTTGGGAGCAACCATCTTGGAATCTGCGGACCTTACTATTGCTATATTCCTGCTGTGAGCGTTGTTTGAATTTTTGAGGTAAGGAGGCCTATGCTGCCCAAGCTGAAGCTCAAATACTTTGGCCACCTCCTGAGAAGAGAGGACTCTTTAGAAAAGACCCTCATGCTGGGAAAGATGGAAGGCCAAAGGAGAAGGGGGCGGCGGAGGATGAGATGGTTAGACAGTGTCACTGAAGCAATGAGCATGAAATTGGGTGAACTCAGGAAGCTAGTGGAAGACAGGGAGGCCTGGCGTGCTGTGGTCTAGGGGGTTGCAAAGAGTCGGACACGACTTAGCGACAGAACAACAACATGCTGCCCAACTCAGAAAGGGGTTCAGGATTCGGCTGTAGAAGTTGCTGCCATCTCCAGCCTCTCGCGGGCCTGGACCTCCACCATCCAGTCCCGCCCCCTTCCCACCTCTGCCCACCCCAAATCACCTTACTGTTGGCTGGCTCTTGGAGTGCCAGCTGGCCTCCTGCTCTGCGCTGAAGCCCAGCAGTGACTAGCGCTGGTCCAGTGCAGGCGCTGCCTTCTCATACGGGGTCGCAAATGTGCAAAAACATTCATGACACATTTAGGTGGTGGTATGCAGCGGCGGCATTCAGCCGGTATGCTGGGCAGGACTTACCTTTGAGTGGCAGTCCGCCCGTTGCGTCACGGCACATTCCGCCACTTTCCCGCCTGCCCCGGCAGAACGCAGCGTGACGCAACGGGTGGACTGCCACTCAAAGGTAAGTCCCGCCCAGCGTACCGGCTGAATGCCACCGCTGATGGTATGTGTGTACTGCCGGAATTATGCACTTCAGGATTGGGCCCTGACTGCTTAACCACAGTCAGGTCCACCCAGTTCAAGAAAATACACTGTTGATACAGCCACCCAAACTTCCTCCAGATTTGTAACCATATAAACTCACCAAGGTGCACAGGATTTAGGGCACCAGGCGCACGTCTGTGTGCTGGCCTCCCTGACTCCGAGAGTGGGCCAAACATACTTTACGCCGGTCCTTGTGCCGGCCAGAGTTTGCTGGCCTTACTGTGCCAGCCCAACTCCAAGTTAGGATTTCACCCTAAAAGAGTGGTCCCAAATCAGCTCAACAGGGAAGGAGACACTGCTGAAAGCAACTCCTTTGTTCTTCCGTTTGAAACAGGTGTTTCCTGCATAATCTACCGGCACATTCTGCCGAGTTCACCACATGGAGTTCCTTTATTCTCACTGCCCCCTTCCTCCACTACATATAACATCAGCTGGCAATAGCAGCCACTGTATGCTTCAAATGACGAGAAAACGAAATTGGCACTCAAAGTGCAAGGATCCAGTTCCTATTTGTGGCTAAATTCTTTCTTCCAGTATTCCTCCCCCTCACCCCCGAAGCCTCTTCTGGAGCCCGAAGTCTTGCCTATCACTCTTTTCCAGGCCCTGAACTGGGCTGCAGTGATATCCTCCCCTCCTTCCATATCGGGAGGCACAAACTAGTATATTAATTTGACTCTAAGCAGCAAGAACATTCACAACATTCCTCAGAGGATGCCTGACAGCTTATCCTCCAGGCAAGATCACTTACAGAAAATGAGCTTGCTCTTTCGTGCTCCTTGTCCTCTGCGAAGGCGTTTCCAAGGGCTGTTTCAGGGAACACGGAAGCCCTGGGCTGGTGTTTGCAACCACAGCTACAAATGAGGTTGACGAACTCTGACCATTGCCAACTCGGCTTCCCGTGTACCAGGGACCAGTGATGTCATGCAGGGGGTACACGGGGGTACGTGAGTACCGGTTTCTAGGATTATGGCTGGCCCCGCCCATTCGCCCACCCACTTGTCGACTCCGCCCCCTTCAACATTTGAATTTCCTGCATATTTGAGTTGCCTGCATGTTCTCAGAGCCAGGCAGGCAGGCAGGCAGCAAGCGGAGCCTTGCCTTGCCTTGCACTGAAAAATGAGTTGCTCTGGGGTTTTAACATGATGCCAGGCCTCCTTAACATGTTCTGGGGGTGCTGTGGAATACTGTTGCAACTGCTGGGTCAGTTAAAAATCACCTGAGGCCTCAAAAAGGGCTTTTTTCATGTCCCTTCCTGACACGACCTCACTTCCGGCTTATGATGTCACTTCCGGTGGGCGGGTCCCGACACGTGCCAATCAAAAGTGAGTACCTGTTCTTAAATCATTTAGATGACACCACTGCCAGGGACACTGCATTGGGGAGAGGGTGTTGCTGTGATGAAGGAGGCTGAGCATCCCACACCGTAAGGGGAGTGGGGTTCTGGGCTTGCTGGGAAGCTCCCAACAGTAGTGGTCGTCACGGTGACACACGTCTGCAGAGCTAGAGGTGGTCCTGGATCAGAGGCAGGGGACCAGAAGTGGATGCCTATCGCACAGCAGTGAGGAAGAGACCAGAGAGCAGGATGACAAGCCTATGGTGGGCAACACAGTTTCAGAATGTGCTCCATTGGCACAGTCAATGCACCCTGGTTGTAGGCTTCTTGATTGTGCTCATTCGCTAGGGTTCCAACCCCTCTCCCTGTCTCCCTGAAACTGTGGATTCTGGGGATGCCTTTTTTTTAAAAGATGGGGGGACATCAGTGGTTTTGCTGCAACAAGGTAAATGAGAGAGAGAAATGTGTTCAATGTTCTCCTATCTTTTTAATAGGCAGGTATCCATGGCACAGTATCCATGGGATCTGTGGAAAACTGAAACCGTGGATACTGAATCAGTAGGTACCGAGGCACACCTGTATTTGCTCCAGCGCCCATTTGCAGTGGGCTGCCCTCATCGGTGAATGTCTCCTACGCTATTGACAACAAGGCTCATCATTCAAGCCAGGCAGATGTATCGAATTAATTGAGAGTCTTCGGACTGAGAAGCATGTAGCCAGGCAACAGAACGTCCCCTGCCGCCACTCAGCAATTCACTGGAAGCGTGACTGGCACAGTCAGAAGAGCTGACGTCCTTGGGGGCACTAATGCAGGCAAGGCCAGGCAACAAGACTCCCACTTGCTTGTATATGCATTGCTGCAATGGGGTGAAAGATAAAGCTGAACGTCAAAATGACCCAACAAGACGTTATTTTATTTGTGGGAGAGTTTATGCAAGACCAGGCTTGCCATGTGTTGAGTAGAAGATTTAGCAGAGAGGTAAGGGTTAATGCCTCCGTTTGCCCAAAGATAACAGCTGAAGATCTGAAGGTCGTGAGCTCGAGACTACCGGAAGTCTCTGCGAGCGGCAGACCTTGCAAACTGTGGCTGATTAAAAGCAGAGTTCCAGCTGCCTCGTGGGAGGAGGTGTGTGCTGAAGTCAGCTGCGTCTCTGGTGGGAGCAGGGAAGCCTCTTATCAGCCAGCAGAAGACAGACGGGTGGCTAAGAAAGAAGGCTAAATCCAGAAAGAAAGAAAGATCTGTATGAGTGTTGTTCTTGAAAGATAGAACATTTCTGTAAATTGTAAAAACCTTCGGGTTTGTGAATAAAAGTCTGCCTATGTAAACTGCCTTGAGTTACAGTCATTAGAGAAATCTAGTGATCTTAAGAAAGGCAGTATATAAATACCTGTATTATTATTATTATTATTATTATTATTATTATTATTATTATTATTATTATTATTATTAGAAGCAGCCCCCAACTGATGGTATTGTACTATTTTATATAAGCCTCCTTGGGATGTTTTGGCATATAAAGGGAGGATGGCAATTAAATAAGTGCCTAATCTTATCCAACTTTCCAGCACCGATACAGCTGCAATGGAGCCCCTATGGAAACAAGCAAATGTTCCTTTACCTTGAGGAGTCCTCCATAACTTCCTCAGCACGGCAGAATTCAGCACACACACCATTGTGATGGCTGCAACACAGCTGGAAAATTGGATAAAATTTGGCCGTAAATAAACAAATACATCTCTGAACATTTTAGGGGCATAATCCTCACCTGGATTTGGGCCGGCACCAGTGATGTCATCTACAAACAAAGAGAGGGAATGCTGGGCGGGACTTACGCTCTGATTGGCTGCCCGTCCGTTGCGTTCCGCCGCCTGCCTGCGCTGCCCTGGCCTCAGGGGGGCCCCCGCCCCGCGGGGGGGGGGGGGGGGCACGTGCCAGGTGCCTGGGCGAGCAGTGGTGGGGCGCGCCAACCACGGGCACCACACGCAGTGGGCGGGCAGGCGGCAGAACGCAACGGACAGGCTGCCAATCAAAGTGTAAGTCCCGCCCAGCATTCCCTCTCCTTGTTTGTAGATGACACTACTGGCTGGCACAGTTAGGGCAGCAAAGTTTGGCCAGCACAAGAGACACCGTAAAGGAAGTTTGGACCATTCTCGGAGTCAGAGAGGCCAGCACACAGACGTGTGCCATCCTCCACAACTCCAAGAGTGGCCCAAACGCACTTTATCATTGGCCCTTGTGCTGGCCAACGTTTGCTGGCCTGTCTGCACCTGCCTAGCTCCAGGTTAGGATTGCACTGTAGAAGTCCAACGTTTACACTCATACCATGCAAGAAATATTGGCTGCATTCAGACATTACACTGTTTGCCTCTTCTATATTGGAATTGCAACCCAAGGAGGGAGAGTTTAATGATGGTTAGCAAATGCCCGGGGTTTGATGTGATATCTGAATTCAGCCATTAGAAAGTCAGAAAAAAAAATGCCATTACTCGGCACCCCGAAGTTATCCTCAACATTCTCCGTAGCAAATTTGGATGACAGATATTCTCCGGCTTTGTTTCTGAGTGCTTGGCTCTTTTCCAAATCTCTGCCCCCTCTTTAGTATAGCTATCATTTGTGGTTTCCTCCACGAACCGAGAAACCACTCAGGTCATCCCTGGGAGACCGAGATTGTTAGATTTCTGTGCAAGATACACGACTTCCCTGAACACTCCAGTTTGCTGTGATTCAAACACTGGAAGGTGAGAAGGGAACATTAGCATGAGCGCTGAAGCTGTTTTACAAGAGCCATTTATTTCTGGATTACACACTGGTGTACATGGCAGTCAGTTTTTAAAATGAAATAAAATGCAGGGTAGCACACTCCTTTTGGAGACAGCCTTGCATTTGGGTTGAAATGCCATGACCCGAAGACCACAATTATTGTCTTCCCATCGCACTGCATTAGAGGTGTAGATATCACATATAGTTATTAACTTAAAAAAAAAATTCCTATGCTTTACTTAACCACACTGGGCCGAAATGGAGCTAATGCTTAGGCTTAAATTAGAGCTTGGTTCCATAGACTCGAGTCATTGTACTTCGAAGTTGACCACAGAGCAAAATTCAGGTTCTCAATTGCAAATGGAGAGGAGGCAGAGGTGAATTCTATTTTTGGCTAATGAGTGCTCCCTTCCTTTCAGAATATTAAACACCTTCATTATATTTCTTGTTTGAATAGAATTGAATATACTGTATTTCTTATTTTGAATTGAATAGAAGTTTGACTTGATTCCCCCCCCCCAATTGCATTTTCCATCCTTCTGCCTCCACCCACCCCTTGTCCAACGCATAATTTTCTTCCTTGGAAAGGATTCTTGGCATCCCAGGTCTATGAGGCAGGATGACTTAACTAACAGTCAACTCATTTAGAGGGCATTCATTACAGCTGCAAGACTAAATACATTCAACAGAACAACTTTTTGTTGTTGTTAAGGACTGGTACGGCTTCTGCTTAGTCCGATTTTGATGTGTGGCGATAAAGGTTGCTTTGCATTTAAATTCAACAACAACAACAACAACAACAACAACAACAACAACAACAACAGTGAGAAATGCTGATTTTGAAAAATAAAAATTTTACAGGATAAGCCTACTGTTAGAGTGCAATCCTCACCTGGAGTTAGGCTGGCACAGTTAGACCAGAAAAGTTTGGCCAGCACAAGGGCCACCGTAAAGCGCGTTTGGACCACTCTTAGAGTCTTGGAGGATGGCTCACATCTGTGTGCTGGCCTCTTTGGCTCCGAGAATGGTCCAAACGTCCTTTACGGTGGCCCTTGTGCTGGCCAAACTGTGCCAGCCTAACTCCAGGTGAGGATTGTGCTCTTAAATTCTGGCATCTCAGAACCACCCGGATTTTATTTTTTTTAAATTCCAGTGTTTTCAGAAGCTTCTAAAAACATAGCTCACCAAGAAAGAAAGAACATGTAATGGAAAAATTACTTTCAGATTACATGTAACACCTTTTAAGGCATTTAGAACTGCAGGGTATGAAGTATAGGTGCTAAGTATCTGGAGAAACACATATAAGCCTTTTGTGAACTGTGTGAAGAGTCGTGCAAATTCAAGATCAGCTAGTCAAGAGATTTGTTTTCAAATGGGATTATTTTTTTTAAAGCATTCTGGATCTTGTTTCTGTTTGTTGGCTTTTTGAAGTTGAAGATTAATATATCTATCTCAGCCTGTCCCCCCTCCAGCCTCCCCTCTTTGAGAGATGTAATAATAAACCAATATGTGGTTACTCACAGCAAATGACTTTTCCATTTTCTATATCACAGTGGCCCAAGCAACCCATTTTCAAATAATGCAGAATCTTTGACCCCAACCGAGCTCAAGATCATAGTTTAAGGAAGAGTTTTCTTTGTGTCATAAATGGTTATTCTGATGCTTTTCCCAGCAGGACTCAGACCCTCTCCACTTCCATTTTTGGAATCGGAATCCATAATCTGTTCAGGCTACCTTGAGGAATGGAAATAGGGCTTCCATTTTCTTCTTCATTGTCACATGGATCTGGGGCAAGAAACACTTACGTCAAAATGTTCCTCATGTTCCATGCCAGAACCGGTCATTTATCTCAACAGATTGCAGTTCTGGTGGAGTGATACGTAGCACATGGTCTGATCTGCGCATAGTGGTTTCCAAAATGCCCCTGGAATGGATATAGATTGTATGCCCACTCGGGGAGCCATGCATTTGCTCAGCAGGAATGCTCATGAATAGTTATTGTCAATGACACTGTATCAGGAGGAATTATTGTCCAATGGTTGTTATGTGCCCTGAATTGAAATAACCTGACTCATTTCACTTGAGACTCTTCAGGTTAGAGCTGAAATCTAGTGCCGGAGGTGAAAGGCTAGTCTTATTAGAATTGACACTGGGTTTCAGGGTTAAGTGCTGTTCCCCAGAAGCAGTGCAGTGTTATTACCAAGCCTTTTAACTCCTTTTAATCAATCTGAGTACCAGATGACGTCTCATGGCTGCTTCGAATGTCATGATTCTGATAAAAACAACGTGTGTGCTGCCATGTGCCACAACAGCACATTGTCTTACTGCATGTGCACATAGATGTGTACCCAGACGTTACGAGGTGGTGGCGATCAGTCCATGTTGCATGCACATGTGGCCAAAGAGACGCAGCGTGCACTCACAACATCTGATGGCAGACCTGCTGCCTATGCGTAGTTTTCCTGCATGGGAGGGATGTCCGTAGGACAGGATTTTGTGCAGTGTTGCTTAGCAACTTGTTCCCTCGAAAGTTCCCTGTGTAGCGACTTCCCTAGCCAGCTCTAAGCTCAAACTGCTGCTTGCTTGACCCAAGTCAAAGCTGGTTTTCAATCTTGATCTGAGCAGGTGGGGATGACTGCAGTACTTTCCAAAGTGCTTCAGACAAAGCGTGCCCTAAAAGCTCTTTAGAGCTGACTATCCAAGATGAAACTCCCCCAAGCCAAGGGAAGGAGACCCTTTGTGTAGTGGAGCACTACACTTGCAAGGACACCCTTGCATCAGGGAGTGTGTGGTCCCGCGTAGCGACTCGGAGTGTATTGAACTAGTGGCACCGTTCCCAAACTCTCTGGGGGATTGGGGACCGCTCTAAGAATTTGTGGGGGTGGGGAGTGGCATGATCTCATCGCTGCTGGCTACAGAAGGGGCTGGGGGGACTTACCACTGCCTGCCCCTATGTCCGGGGGGGGGGCGGTGGGAGAGCTCCGCACACCCCTCTGCAGGGCTCCCCATGCATCAAAAGCCAAACACGACCCACTTCCGCTTTCCAATCGTGAAATAGGAAGTGGGTTGTGATAGTTTCTTCAAAAAACCTTTCTGATGCACGGGGAGCCCCGCAGAGAGTTCCATGGGATGGAACCCTGGGATGCTGGGGCAGGCAGTGGTATGTCCCCCCAGTCCCATTTTGTAGCCAGCAGTGATGCAATCGTGGTGATTGTGCCGCTGCCATTCCCTGCCCCACCCCTTAACAGGAAAGTACCAGGACTTTCCAGACTGGGGCATTTGTGACATCCCAGTTTGAAAACTCCTGAACTACTATTTGCGGGCACCAACTATACTATACCACTATATCAGTGGTTCCCAACCATTTCAGCACCACGAGCCACTTTTCAAAATGACCCACCTAGCTTTGTGCGAGTTCCCCCCCCCCAAAAAAAAGATTTTGCTACTTGCTACTTCTTTACTGATGGTGGTGGTGATGGGACTAACTTCTGAAAAATTTGTTGAGCTCCATGTTCATCGCATCCAGACTATTCTAAACATAAACATAAACATAAGAACATAACATAAGAAGAGCCCCGCTGGATCAGGCCAAAGGCCCATCTAGTCCAGCTTCCTGTATCTCACAGCGGCCCACCAGGTGCCACAGGGAGGCACGAGACAACAAGATGCCTGCATCCTGTGGCCACTCCCTTGCACCACTCCCTTGCAGCTGGTACTACTTGCATTCTCCTAGCATTCTCTACTGGTATACTTTCATTCTCCTTCTGCATTTCAATAAGATCTATTGAATCTTATTCAAGTAGCATGTTCACCTACTTGTGTGTAAATGTGCGCATGTGGTGGGCAGAGCAACCCTACTCTGCCTGTCGCGTCGATGCTACGTCATGGTGTCGACGCAATAGCGTTAGCGCTGACACGGGAGCACTGAGCGGCACCGCTGTGTTGGCGCTAAAGCTCTCAAGCCAACGCTATGAGTGGGATTGGCTGGGATTGGTGGGGGGAGATGGTGGGCAGAGGAGGGCGGGCTCTGGATTCGGCCATATCTGGAAGTCACACAGCCCCGATTCGGGCCTCGCAGTCTCCTCGGATCTGCGCCTGCTGTTCAGCAGGTGCTGATCCGAGTAGTGCATGGGGAGGCTGGAGCCTACCCAACGGTAAGGGAGCAAACGCTCCCTTGCTGCCGGGCAGCTCCAGCCCCCACTATACTGTGTTGGATTTGGCCCTGGCCGGCCGGCCTTGTCAATCCAACACTGCTTAGGATTGTACCCTCAGTTTCATTTTCTGTAGGGCTCGATATATTTTTTCTTCTCAGCTTGGAGGAGAGACAGCCTTCTCATTTTTTTTTTGGTGGGGGGGGCTGCATTCATCGAATCATGACCATTCTGGTGGGCTTGCCATCCTCTTGGTTTGCCCCTCAAAGTGCACATGACTGTCCCCCCATTGCAATATGTAGCACATGCCCCATTGGCATGAATGCGCTAGTGCTGGAAAATTACAATGGATAACTATCAATCAATCACTAGTATTTATATACCGCTTTCCAACACAAAGTTCACAAAGCGGTTAACAGGCAAATAGTAATAATAAAGCTAAATGGCTCCCTGTCCCAAAAGGGCTCACAATCTAAAAGAATGGAGAACACCACCAGCAACAGCCACGAGAAAGACACTGCGCTGGGGTGAAGAGGGACAATTGCTCTCCCCCTGCTAAATATAAGAGGACACCACTTGAAAAAGTGCCTCTTGCCCAGCTAGCAGTAGTCTCGAGCTAGTCCGCTAGTCTCCGGTAGTCTCGAGCTCACGACCTTCAGATCTTCAGCTGTTATCTTCAGGCAAATGGAGGCATTAACCCTCTCGGCTAAATCTATCCATAGCCATACTATGGGGGCAATCCTAGCCAACTTTCCAGCACTGACACAGCTGTGCCAATGGGGCATGTTCTGCATTCTGCAGTGGAGTAGAAGTCACAGAGGCCTCCTCAAGGTAAGGGAATGTTTCTTCCCTTACAACAGACTGCATTGCCCTTACCCCAGTGCAGGAAAGTTGGTTAGGATTGCACCTTAAGTAAATGCACCATTGACTTATGCAAATAATAATAATAATAATAATAATAATAATAATAATAATAATAATAATAATAATAAT
>JAJKFI010000007.1:29389767-29400273 GCA_029204185.1 Lerista edwardsae
ATAATAATAATAATAATAATAATAATAATAATAATAATAATAATAATGTATTTATATACCGCCTTTCTTAAGATCACTAGATTTCTCTAATGACTGTAACTCAAGGCGGTTTACATAGGCAGACAATTTACAGAAACGTTCTATCTTTCAAGAACAACACTCATACAGATCTTTCTTTCTGGATTTAGCCTTCTTTCTTAGCCACCCGTCTTGTCTTTTGCTGGCTGATAAGAGGCTTCCCTGCTCCCACCAGAGATGCAGCTGACTTCAGCACACTCCTCCTTCCACGAGGCAGCTGGAACTCAGCTTTTAATAAGCCACAGTTTGCAAGGTCTGCCGCTCACAGAGACTTCCGGTAGTCTCGAGCTCACGACCTTCAGATCTTCAGCTGTTATCTTTGGGCAAACGGAGGCATTAACCCTCTCGGCTAAATCTTCTGCTAAATAAATGCTTGACAACACCCCCCCTCTATTTCCAAGGGTATAATCATTCACAAAGTCTGCATGGATCTGCTTCTTCGTGCACCAGGAGCTGTCCTGCTTCTGCCTGTGAAGTCCAGAGTTTTCCCCACTCTTAAAAGAGAAAGGAGCACCTGCTACATGCATGGAACTCTGTGCGCATCAAAGCCCCTTCTATGCACACTGGAGGCACAGAATCCTGGTGATTGGAGAAAACCTTTAGACTGGTTCTTACTTCTGAAATTAGCATTAGCAATTAGCATTTCAGAGTTGCTGCAATATCTTTCATGAAGGAAAAAAAAAGATATGTGCTTGAAGAGAAACACATATTCTGCAATGTTGTATAATCAGAGATTAATAGAACTCTCTAAAGGACTTGCCAGAAAACTTGACCTGAAAAGGCCAAACAATACAATTCTACCCCCACCCCACCACCCAAAAAAGAAAAATCTCAAGTTGAGTTCTTTGGAACCAAGGGCAACTTTAATAGTCAACTAGAGGTGGTGGTGCAGTGGGTTAAACCGCTGCTGCTGGGCTTTCTGAGCGGAAGGTTGGGAGTTCGACTGCACGACAGAGTGAGCTCCCATCACTTGTCCCGGCGCCTGCCAACCTAGCAGTTTGAAAGCACCTAAAAATTGTTGTTGTTCAGTCGCTAAGTCGTGTCCGACTCTTCGCGACCCCATGGACCACAGCACGCCAGGCCTCCCTGTCCTCCACTAGCTTCCTGAGTTCACCCAATTTCATATTCATTGCTTCGGTGACACTATCTAACCATCTCATCCTCTGTCGCCCCCTTCTCCTTTTGCCTTCAATCTTTCCCAGCATGAGGGTCTTTTCTAAAGAGTCCTCTCTTCTCATCAGGTGGCCAAAGTATTGGAGCTTCAGCTTCAGCATTTGTCCTTCCAGGGAGCAATCAGGCTTGACTTCCTGGAGAATTGACCGATTGGATCTCTTTGCAGTCCAGGGGACTCTCAAGAGTCTTCTCCAACACCATAATTCAAAAGCATCGATTCTTCGACGCTCTGCCTTTCTTATGGTCCAGCTCTCACAGCCATACATGGCTACTGGGAAAACCATTGCTTTGACTATGCGAACCTTTGTTGGCAGGGTGATGTCTCGGCTTTTGATTAAGCTATCTAGGTTCACCATAGCTTTCTTCCCAAGAAGTAAACGTCTTTTAATTTCATGGCTGCAGTCACCATCTGCGGTGATCTTGGAGCCCAGGAAAATAAAGTCTGTCACTGCTTCCATTTCTTCCCCTTCTATTTGCCAGGAAGTGATGGGAGTGGTTGCCATGATCTTAGTCTTTTTAAAACCTAAAAATGCAAGTAGATAAATAGGTACCCTTCGGTGGGAAGGTAACAGCGTTACATGCGCTATGGTCAGTAGTAAAATTCAGGGGGTTCGCCCAGGTTCTATAGAACTGGTTGTTAGATGGCCGGGCCCCACCCACTCACTTACCTCAGCTGGCTTCAGTTTTTTTTTGGCTCCGGCTATGATGCCATAGAACTGGTTGTTAATTCATTTGAATAGCACCACTGGCTACGGTGTATAGTCATGCCGGCCACATGACCATGACCATGACCTTGGACAAATCCCGGCTCTACAGGCTTAGAAACAGCGATGAGCACCGCCCCCTACAGTCGGTCACGACTAGATCATTCGGTGGTGGGGAAACCTTTACCTTTAGTATCTCTAGTAGCAGGAACACATGAAATAGCCTAATGGTTCATTCATTGATTCAACAGTTAATTTTGGTTCAAAATTGAACTTTGGGATAGGATATAAATGTCAATAGAATCAGCCTAGAGTTTTTATATGTCATAGATGAAATATTTCCCCAGTTTCTGGTCCTTCAACAAACCAGGCTCTAATGTTTATTTTGAATCTACTCCTCATGTAATGTTTGAGGGCCTGATCCGGTGCAACTCAGTGCCAGCAGTAAGACCTTACCGCGGGGCTCCAGCATCACAAAAGTGAGGGAAGGGCTTACTGCCAGTTCTGGTCCTGAGCCAATTGGCTCTGCTTATTTGGAGCATGGGGAGGGTAGGACAGAACAGGGGGAGGGGCTGAGTTGGCTCAGGCTGGGTATGGCCCAGGTATGGCCCAAGTATGGCCCAGGTCAAATTCTCAAGTCTATGCCAGCAAAATAGCCAGCTCAGATTTAAGGAGGCCAATTGTCAGACAAATGTCCCCTTCCTCCAAGGAGCCTCCTATGGCTGCCATGGTGCCTGTAGAATACAGCGGTAGCCGTTTTGGCACTGCGGCTACTACAGGGGCCAGGCAGTTCAGGAGTGGGCAGCCCAGCTGCAAACCACCAGTGTAGATCACCACCCACCAGACTCTACCATAGTTCAGTCTGTTTCATCTAAATTAGGCTGGCACGGGGATCTCCTCAGTCCTACAATACAATAAACGGAGGGTTTATTGTATCAGCTGGACCGGTGCCCTTTCCTGTACTCGATGGACTCGGCTAGGTGACTGCCCTTCTGACAGAATTTGAATGTCATGTGCTATGAACTTTTTTAAAAAAATGCATACCCCCAATGCAGCAATTACCTTCTCCATGCAATGTGAACTCATACTGAATCGCAAATCATAAGAGCAAGTTCCGGGATTAAGGGCCAAAGTCTATCCAGCCCTGATGTTGCCATCCCAATGGAGTGTGTGTTGCATTCTGTGGTCGTGGGAAAGTCATGGAAGCCTCCTCAAGGTGAGGGAACATTTGTTCCCTTACCTTGTGGCTGCATTGTGGGTGCATCGTTGCTGGAAAGTTGGGTGCATCGTTGCGGGCCCTTAACGCCTGGACTTATCGTTTGTGATTCCACCAATACAATCCCCCATGCACTGATATTTCCAGATGATATTGCATGTGGCCAAACCAAGCAGCCACTGGGGAAAACATTAGCTCATATATCATATTAGCTCATATATGGCCGTGCATGTGCTATCACCAGTAACCAGTGATGTCATTCAGGGGGAACGGACCAGAACGGGTGTTCCGGATCTTAATGGGCTCCGTGGCTGCTTCCGGGTTTTTTTTTTCTTTCAACATTGGAATTTGAACTCAAAAGTGAGTTCCTGTTCCTAAATCATTTGAATGACACCACTGCCAGTAACGCCATGCATGGCACTGTGAAATTAGGATAGATGGAGATGTGGATGTGAATCTGAATGTTTATGGAACTGCGTGCTATTTTCCTGTTCATGGTACCCACACAGAATGAGGTGTTGCGCATGAGTATTTCTGGATTGTTTCCAACGCAAGACCGCATTTTGATCTAACTCCTCGTGACTGCAAAGACAAGAAATTATTCTTTTAATGGGTGGGTGTTTTTTTTTGAAGCATTATTACCAACGATCCCTTTGTTGTGTAAAAGATATGTATTAGCATGGGTTTCTGTTCATTCGTTTCCCACCAGGTGTCTCTGTACCGCAGCTTTATTGAAAGAGAATGAGGAGGTCAGGGCTAATTGCACAAAAATGTACAGAAAAAGAATGATTCATAATAGATGGACACATAGTTCTGTCTTGCGGAACACATTGAGGCAGTGGTTCTCCAACGTTTTAGCACCAGGGCCCACTTCTTAGGATGACAATCTGTCCGGGACCCACCAGAAGTGATGTCATGGCTGGCAGTGCTGATATTGTGAAGGCAGAGCCTGCTGCTTTCCTGAAAAGGCAGCAATAAGTTGGGCTATTTCTAAGCCATTTTCCAATATCAAAGTGAATCAGAAATTTAAAAAGTGCATTTACAACCATGACCCAAGCAAAACAATCACACAGCCCTCCCCCTTTCAAGCACTCTGTCTTCCCATATTTTCAATATGGCTGCTCTAGGTGCTTCGCGACCCACCTGAATTTGGCTTGTGACCCACTGGTGGGTCCCGACCCACCATTTGGAAACCACTGCATTACGGTAGGTCATTGGGCCTGCAGATTATGTCTCTCCTCTTGTACTGGTGTGTGGCAAATTCACATGTTGTGTGCCCAACTGAAGAATGCTTTAATACCAATCACATTGGAGGAAGGCTAGCCAAAATGGCAGGATTTCAACAAGGACATTATTTTTTTTTTAAACACTTCAAACTTTTTTACTTACTATGGAGAACCTTAATAATCTGTCCTGCTTTGGCATGTATAAATACATATTCAGTGCATAATAACAGTTGGAAATTTATCTTCATCAGCAACGCGAATGAAACTATTAAGGCCTTGGAAAGATAATGTGCAACCTTTCCTGGGATCATAAATGTGGAGGTTAATGAACACTGCAGGCAGCCTGAGGAACTGAGAGTGGGAATGAGAGGAAGAAAAGTACAAGCTGTAAAAGGCGCTGATCATTATAAAGAAGTTTTCCAGTTTGTCTTGGCTCGGCGTAGACCAAAGTAATTTCATTTGCAACCAGATGCAAAAAAGGGGGGGGAGAGAAGGGAGGGAAGAAATCATCGAATCAGCTAATTGCCAATGTGTAATCTTTTTAGCCAAAAAAAAATTTATGCTTTGATGAATCTCACTTGTGTTGTCACCTGAATCTAAGTGGAATCCAAACGTTACATTTAAAAACACTAGAAGTCTGTTTTGCATGTGATTTTTAATTGCAGATTTCATGCACCAGAACACTCCAGAGGTAACATTTGGAACATCTGAAATCCTACGTAACTTCAGAATTCACATTAGTGCATGTGAAACTCTCAGCTTGTGAAGGCCTAAAAGGCAAAAAACATTTTTTTTTAAAAAAATGTGGGTGTTAATCACTATTTTTGCTGCATTATTTTTTGTATGTGTGTGCTCAATGAGACAGGAAAAGGAACAAAATATGGCAGTTTCCATTCATTGTTTTCCTTAAAAAGGTTCAAAAGTGATCATACTTTCTTAATTTGACCTTTTCAGCAATTGTGCTTATACCGCATTAATTATAGCATTTAGTGTTTTGATCATAAAAATGTTCACACAGTGGTTTACAGACTATCAGACCAATCCTAACCTGCACTAGAACAGGCAGGCCAACTGGTCTATGATGTATCCAGTGCAGGTGAGGAGGTGGCTATAGCACAACTCAGGATGCAATCCTAACCTGGAATTAGGCCAGCACAGTTAGGCCAGAGAAGTCTGGCTGGCACAAGGGACACCATAAAGTATGTGTGGATCACTCTCGGAGACAGAGAGGCCAGCACATAGATGTGCACCATCCTCCTTGAGTCCAAGAGTGGTCCAAATATGCTTTACAGTGTCCCTTATGCTGGCCAAACTTTGCTGGCATAACTGTGCCAGCCTAACTCCAGGTTACGATTGCACCCTCAGAGTAAGAGGATTTATTTCCCCTTACCCCATGATGCACAGCAGCCACCCCAATAGAACTACTATTCTCTGCGCCAGAGAATTTGATGGCACACATCCAAGTGACCCCAAAGCTCACAATCTAAAAAAGATCCAGGAGAGACACGAGCAACATTGGTGGAAAATGGGATACATAGCAAGCTTCCTCCTCTCACACTGCATTTCCGCAGCTTAGAATCAACTCTGCACATGCATAGGATGGGGGCAGAACTCTCTCTCTCGGCATGACGTCTGATTCCATCCCACTCCTTTGGGCAGAAATTCTGAAAGTTCAGAGCAGATCTCTGAATAGTCACGGTGTGTGATTGCACAGACAAAGCCAATGTACCTCCAGTTGGTGAATACATAGGCTTTTTGACTGTGTATACTTTTTGAGTGGGGAAGGGGGAGTGAGTAGTGTGATGCTTATGCAAATATTCAGACAAATGCTTGTGGAAGTAAGTTGCACAAGGTTGAATTGGAAATTACCTTCTTTAGTCAGAATGCTAACAGGAAGCAGGACACTTCCTGCTTCCTGTAAGCATTCTCTTAGACTGCAATTCTAACCTGGAGTTAGACCAGTACAGTTAGTCCAGCAAAGTTTGGCCAGCACAAGGGCCACCGTAAAGTATGTTTGCACCACTCTCCGAGTCAGAGAGGCCAGCAGACAGATGTACGCCATCCTCCCTGACTCCGAGAGTGGTCTGAACGCACTTTGCAGTGTCCCTTGTGCTGGCTAAACTTTGCTGGCCTAACTGTGTCAGCCTAACTCCAGGTTAGGATTGTGCTCTTAGTCTCCCTCCTCTAACATTCCAGCTGACTGCTTTTGCTGTTCCTCCTCTAGGTTTTCTGTAACAAACTGCAAAGGAAGAGACATGAGTGCTTGGTGCCACAGTAAGTATAGGGTTCCATTTTACCCATGGTTTTGGTATTCTTGCAGCAGGAACTCTCCCCCCCCCCCCATGAATAAAGGGAGATGCCTGCATGTCCTGGGTGAGATTTGAGGGGGGACATGATTGAGACATAAAAAAATTATACATGAAAGGGATAGAGACAATAGAGAGATGTTCTTTTCTCTCTAACACAATACCGGAACCAGGGGACATCCACTGAAATTGAGTGTTGGGGGAGTTAAAACAGATAAAAGGAAATACTTTTTTACCCAGTGGGACGTGGTGGCGCAGCGGGTTAAACCGCTGCTGCTGGGCTTTCTGACCGGAAGGTTGGGAGTTCAAGATCGCTTGTCCCAGCTCCTGCTAACCTAGCAGTTCGAAAGCACCTAAATGCAAGTAGATAAATAGGGACCACTTCGGTGGGAAGGTAACGGCGTTCTGTGCACTATGGTGTATAGTTATGCCAGCCACATGACCACGGACGCTTGTCCTCGGACAAAACGCCGGCTCTACAGGCTTTGAAATAGAGATGAGCACCGCCCCCTACAGTCGGTCATGACTAGACCATTCGGTGGTGGGGAAACCTTTACCTTTTTAATTAAGCTATGGAACTCCTTGCCACAGGAGTTGGTGATGGCATCTGGCCTGAATGCCTTTAAAAGGGGACTGGATGGATTTCTGGAGGAAAGGTCCATCGTGGGCTATAGGCCTTAATGGGTTGCGCAACCTCCTTACATTAATAGTAGGCTACTTCAGAATGCCAGGTGCAAGGGAGTGGCAACAGGATGCAAATATCTTGTTTTCTCATGCACTCCCTGAGGCACCTGGTGGGTCACTGTGAGTTACAGGAAGCTGGACTAGATGGGCCTTTGGCCTGATCCAGTGGGGCTCTTCTTATATTATGTTCTTATGGAGTCAGGGAGGATGGCAAATGTCTGTGTGCTGGCCTCTCTTGAGTGTGGTCCAAACATACTTGATGGTGTCCCTTGTGTCAGCCAAACTTTGCTGGCCTAACTGTGCTGGCCTAACTCCAGTTTAGGATTGTGCCCACAGTGAATCAGTGCCCCATATACAGTACTTGCTCAGATCTGTCTGATTCAACATTATTCTAAAACTTTCTACCTATTAACGGTATCACGTCACACTGCGGACAAGTAATTGGCACTGAAAGGGTGAGCCTAGAAAGAAAGGGGGGGAATACTAATAAAACCAGCTAACTTAGCAGCTGTAATTTTAAATTACTCAAAGAATACAACTGAAGAGAACTTATGAAATAAAAATTAATGTGTGGAACAAGGTTACTTCATCACGCTTGCACTTGAAATTGGATTCTGTGGGGGTGGTGAGCCAAAGGCCGGATCGAAAAGAGGAAGGAGGGTTTGGGGTGTGCGTGAGCTGAAGGATGCATGAAAGGTTAGGAGTTGGGAGGATTTGAGTGTCACGCCAACTTTCCGAGGACAGTGCACGGCTGTGAAGGTTTTAATTGGGTGGAAACAGGCAGAATCACCCATTAGTGGATTACCGGTAGACGGATAAACGGGACAGAAGCTGACATTGCAGAGACCCATTTACGGGTTGATTTCAGGGCCTGAGCCGAAGAGGATTCAGGGCAGGGATTGAATTTCTACATGAAAAAGCCTGTGCTTTTTTCCCCTGAATGAATAGTGTGCTTCACGAATATACTGGGCTGCAACTTCTCCCGAGTCCAGTTTACAATCTGATTTGAGCATGAATGACGTTGGGCTATTTATTATATGTCCCAATGAACAATGTGTGAAAATCTAACTTTGACATATTTCACAAGGACATTCCAGTTCGCATTTAATCACAAGAGGCCCTTTTAATTTGCGACAGTTTTGTTCTGAGGCTCTTTACATAAGAGCATTAGAAGAGCCCTGCTGGATCAGGCCAAAGGCCCATCTAGTCCAGCTTCCTGTGTCTCACAGTGGCCCCCCAGATGCCTCAGGGAGCACACAAGACAACAGGCTGCCTGCATCCTGCTGCCACTCCTTTGCGCCTGGCACTCTGAGGTAAATTCTGAGGTAAACACACTAGTGGCTAATCAAAATTCTCCACAGCATTTCTCTTTGACAGCCACCAGAACCAGATGCTCCTCTTCAAACATATATTCATAGGAACATGGGAACAGCCCCACTGGATCAGGCCAAGGCCCATCTAGTCCAGCTTCCTGTATCTCACAGTGGCCCCCCAAATGCCTCAGGGAGCACACGAGACAACAGACTGCTGGCTTCCTGTTGCCACTCCCTTGCACCCAGCATTCTGAAGTAGCCTACTTCTATCGTAAGGAGGTTGCACAACCCATCATGGCCTATAGCTCACGATGGACTTTTCCTCCAGGAATCTGTCCAAGCCTCTTTTAAAGGCACCTGGGCCAGATGCCATCATATGCTTTACGGTGTGCTTTGGGTCGGCCAAACTTTGCTGGCCTAACTGTGCCGGACTAACTCCAGGTTAGGATTGCGCCCTCACTCATGTCCCCCCGTAGGCTCCTTTTTTCTAGACTGAAGAGCCCCAAACACTGCGGTCTTTCTTCGTAAGGGAGGTGCCCCAGCCCAGTAATCATTTTTGTCGCTCTTGTCTGCACCTTTTCTCTTTGCAAAGTAAAACTTTTCCTAGGCAAGTCTGATCGAGAAAGTGTGTTGTGTGTGTAACAAACAAGATGTCTTAAGTCCATTTATGAGTAAAGAATGGAGACTAGCTGTCAAGATGGGCTTTTTTTATATGTGTGCTGTAACCGTTACTTTGACAGCTCTGTGGCAGTGGAAAGGATTGAACATAGTGAAGGATAATAAGGCACATTTGCTATGGAACTGTTCAAATAATAGCATCCTGGAAAGGTAGGGTGAGGAGTAACTTGATGCAAAAATAAGATGTTCTCATAAATGCAATTTTACCCATTATGCCTGTTATCTCCAAGGCAAAGGCAATCATGCAGCCCAATAAAATAATAGTGACGTCTCAACGTATAAATGAAAATTGCCCCCATCTGTGGGTGCCAGTCTGGAAGGATTGGACACTGGGGAAGGACTTCAGCTTAAAGTTATAACCTTTTGAGGTCAAGGATGTGAACATCTCCCCTTAAAAGGATCTCAGATGGCAGGGCCAGGGAGACATTTGCTCAAGTCCTTGGAGAGCTGCTTCCAGACAACACTGGGCTACATGAATTCATGTTCTGACACAGGGTGCAATCCTAACCTGGAGTTAGGCCAGCAAAGCTTGGCTGGCACAAGAGACACCGTACATTTGGACCACTCTCATAGTCGGGGGGATGGCACAGAGACGTGCACCATCCTCCCTTATATATATATTCCCAGCAAGCAGAAAACTAGTGGAGCAGGGTCAAGATGGAGATGGGCTCCATCTTGACTTGAATAGGCAACTATTCGGCCTCATGTGCTAGATTTTTTACTTACAAGGAATTTTGTTGTTGTTGGGCTTTTTGATTGTTGTTGGGTGGTATTTTTTTTCTCCATGAAGGTACCATTAAATGATGTTCCCCCAGCTACGGGCCAAAACGGCACTGTTCACTCAGAAACCTCATTTTTTTTTTAGCTCAGTGGTCTTCAACCTTTTTCATGCCATGACCCCAATAAATAATTAAGTAAACAAATTATGACCCACCGTTGGTCCTGACCCCGCTCTTGGGATCCATTCTGTCCACTCCATGCACTATCACTGCACACTTTCCACCCCTGTTATGTCCTCCCATCACTGTTCACTGTATAACCAACTATTTGTTTGTTTGTTTGTTTGTTTGTTTGTGTGTGTGTGTGTGTGTGTGTGTGTGTGTGTGTGTGTGTGTGTGTGTGTGTGTG
>JAJKFI010000007.1:29400283-29445767 GCA_029204185.1 Lerista edwardsae
GTGTGTGTGTGTGTGTGTGTGTGTGTGTGTGTGTGTGTGTGTGTGTGAGAGAGAGAGAGAGAGAGAGAGAGAGAGAGAGAACAGAATTACCCTGAACCTTGGCACTTTTTGTTATTCAGTCACTAAGTCGTGTCCGACTCTTCGCGACCCCCTGGACCACAGCACGCCAGGCCTCCCTGTCCTCCACTAGCTTCCAGAGTTCACCCAATTTCATGTTCATCGCTTCGGTGACACTGTCTAACCATCTCAGCCTCTGCCGCCCCCTTTTCCTTTGGCCTTCCATCTTTCCCAGCATGAGGGTCTTTTCTAAAGAGTCCTCTCTTCTCATGAGGTGGCCAAAGTATTGGAGAGTCAGCTTCAGGATTTGTCCTTCCAGGGAGCAATCAGGCTTGACTTCCTGGAGGATTGACCGATTGGATCTCCTTGCAGTCCAGGGGACTCTCAAGAGTCTTCTCCAACACCATAATTCAAAAGCATCTATTCTTCGGCGCTCTGCCTTTCTTATGGTCCAGCTCTCACATCCATACATTGCTATTGGGAAAACCATAGCTTTGACTATGTGAACCTTTGTTGGCAGGGTGATGTCTCTGGGATTTGATTAAGTTGTCTAGGTTCACCATAGCTTCCTTCCCAAGAAGTAAACATCTTTTAGAAGCCTGGCACTAGTGAAAGCTATTTCAGCACAATTGCTAAGAACCTCAGCAGGGCTGGGACACCATCTCCTAGTACCAGAAGGGGTAAACCAGATGCCTCCCCCTTTCCTGGTGGTGCTCTAGTCCAGTGGTCTTCAACCGTTTTCATTCCCATAAGTTGTTGTGACCACACAACTGAGGCTTTGCGACTCTATTGGGGTCCCGACTCCAAGGTTGAAGAACACTCCTTTAGGGTGCAATCAGTGATGTCATGCTGGGGGTACGCGGGGGTACGCGAGTACCGGTTTCTAGGATTACAGCTGGCCCCGCCCATTCGCCCGCCCACTCGTCGACTCCGTCCCCTGCAAATTTTGAATTTCCTGCATGTTTGGGTTGCCTGCATGTTCTCAGAGCCAGGCAGGCAGGCAGGCAGCGAGCGGAGCCTTGCCTTGCCTTGCCACTGAAAAATGAGCTGCTGTGGGGTTTTGGGACTGTTGGGTCACTTTAGCATGATGCCAGGCCTCCTTAACATGTTCTGGGGGTGCTGTAGAATACTGTTGCAACTGTTGGGTCAGTATAAAATCGTCTGAGGCCTCAAAAAGGGCTTTTTTCATGTCCCTTCCTGCCACGACCTCACTTCCGGCTTATGACATCACTTCTGGTGGGCGGGTCCCGACACGTGCCAATCAAAAGTGAGTACCTGTTCTTAAATCATTTAGATGACACCACTGGGTGCAATCCTATCCTGGAGTAAGGCCAGCCCAGTTTGCACAGCACAAGGGACACCGTAAAGCCTGTTTGGACCACTCTCAGTGTTAGGCAGGATGGAGCATGTCTGTGTGCTGGCCTCTTTGACTCCGAGAGTCGTCCAAACATAATTTACATTATCCCTTGTGGAGTCAGGGAGGATGGCACACATCTGTGTGCTGTCCTCTGACTCAGAGAGTGGTTCAAACACACTTTACGGTGTCCCTTGTACCGGCCAAACTTTGCTGGCCTAACTGTGGTGGCCTAACTCCAGGTTAGGATTGCGCCCTCAGTATATGTAGACCAGAGCATGGGATTTATTTTCAGGGGCATTTGTATGGGAATAAAACATGTAGACAGTCCTGAATTAGGAAACTGCCAAAACTGGAAGTGGAGATACAGTACATTGAGCCGAAGGGTACATTGATAATTGTCCTCATGCCATAAGAACATGAGTTCAGTCACGTACCAGCGTCCATATGTGAACCTCTAAAGACGTGAAAAATTGTTCAAAAACAAACACCCAAAGGACATTTCAGGGCCATTTCATACTTTTTTTTCCAATGATTGTCTCATTGTTTATGAGTCAAATACTGCAAACCCATAACTCCAAGACAAATGATACTATTATAGTTATGGCTCATGCTGTGAACAGTGTGGTAGATATTTCTACACAATTCATTTCGGCAAAATGAATCAGAACAGCCAGACTAAATATGTTTTTCTTCTCTTGTTATAATAATGAGTTCTTATTACCGTAGAAACCTTCATTTATCAATACAGAAAGAAACGTATTCATGAAGGAGAATTTCATAATTATTATTATTTATCTTTCATAAATAGTAATGAGCTGATCTCTGAAGCTATGAGAGTTCCAACTTATCTTTACCCATAAATTCAACTCCAGGTAACCACATTTTTAAAGAATCTTCTATTTTTATTTATCGCCCAGGTATTCTAGTTTGACTAAATGTCAGGATGTGATTTGAAATACCAATTATTTCATCTCAAGGCAAAACAGGAACTATAATGAATGGCTCTAGCGTGATTTTAAAATGCAGAGGGCTTACATTAAAAAAATAAGTTTGCAGACCCTTTTAAGTCTAAAGGCTGATGTTTAACTATAATACATTATACCCCTTTGTTCTAGAAAATAAACAACTATTCTACAGTTCAATGGCACTTTCTTCCCTGAAAGTCAGTGTGTTTCCCTTCTCATTTCCTTTTAGTAAATAATGCCAGCAAATTTCCATATTCTATACTGAATTTGCTTTGTAATCCCACATGTAAACTAAAACCGCTTTAGATTTACTGTGCCGTTATCTGAATTGTGGATATGCAATTGTGGATATGTGGAGCCTACAGTTCTCATGTAAGAAAATTGATGGTTACCGTACATTAAATTAGTACATTAGATCTGTGTACAAAGAGTATAAACCAGCATATTTAGGGCTCAAGTCATTCCATCCCCCTCTGGTGCAGCCTCACCCAAAAAACGGGTGCTTGGTGTTCAATAAGGAGGACTGGAAGGCATTGGATGGGAATGGGAATTTAGAGCCCAATCCTAAGTTTCTCCAGCTCCCGGGGCTACAGCAACACCAAAATGGTGCCACTGTAACCTACAGCACCAGGGAAGCAGCTGCAGCTCTCCTTGGGGTAAGGGAACCAGTGGCAGATCTAGACGGACAGGGGGGGGGCAAGAGCCCTGGGCGCCATCTTGGGGCTGTCTAGGGGGGCACCAGTGGCCCCCGCAACATTGTGCGGGTAGACCTGGGCTCCCATGGGGGCGCACTTCTATTGGGTGCCCCAGGCGCCATTTTGACTAGATCCACCCCTGAAGGGAACATCAGTTCTGTTACCTCATACCGAACGATGGTGGCCCCAATGGGTCTATTAGGAACTGCGACTGTGTTTGGGCCAAGGGGTGGCCATTCTTATTATCTAGATACCGCAGCGAGTGAATCCAGGGGGGCGGGGTTAGCGGTGACGTAAATATACCCACAACAATGCTGATTCCAATGATTTCCAATGGGTTTTCGCATGATGTTTAGGGCTTATTTGTGTACTCCAGAAGTAAAAACTTACCAAAATAACAACGTGTGATTGTGGAGAAACATCAGTGGTAACCATATTATGAGTTAATATGCAATTCCAAGGTTTAATTCCGCAGAATTATATTACTGAACATACCAGCGGCTGTGAAGGGGACTGAGGGAAGGAAGGGGGCGTGGCCCAATCACAAGGCGCTCGCTGATTGGACGCTGGGAGGAGGGAGGAGGGATGGGAAAGGGGAAAAAAGGGGCGGGGTTATACCCGGAAGCTTCAAGTATGTGACGACATGCCCTCTCTAGTGATAATTACTCTAAGGTTTGGGCAAGTGCAGAACCAAGGACATCTGTGTTGGGTTTCCTGGGGGATAGGATTTGGCAGCCACCATCTCTGCCACCATCCCTACCCCACTTCTGGACCTAGCCTGCCTTGTGTTCTACCCTTTCCTGCCCAATTCGCCCTCCCCACCTCCCCCAGCCCCCAAAAGGCTTCCCTCTGCCCGGTGCGGAAACTTACTGCAGGAGCTCATGGGCTAAGGTAGGCCAGCATCAACTGCAGTGGACTCACTTTTTGACACCCAGAGCTGGGGGTAAGCACAGAGCATGGGTGGTAAGTCCATTACGATTGGACTATTAACTCCCCCCCCCCCCATTACCATAACCATCCTGGTCCACAATGGATCTTGTTGGAACTGCACTCTTTAGCTGGAGAAAGTCCAAGGAGAGAAAGTGGGGGGGGCTGAAAAATGAGTGGATAGGATCTGGTGTGTCATCGCCTCTGGATCCACCCCTCCTTCAGCCTCCCCACCCTCGTCCCTTCCCCCGCCATGCTCAGTTTCGCTTGTTCTTGCCCCTCCCCACCCCATTTCATCCCTCCATGCCCACACCAATGCCTTACCTTGTTCTGTGGGCACAGAAAAGTCCATCAGTAGTGGAGCACTGCCCCCTTATGGAGTGGTCGGAAAATGGCCACCAGTTGAACACTGCACACTCCGTCAGCAGCCACTTTATGACAGTGGGGCTCTGTTACGGTGTTGTAAATGCCCCCATGTGACAGCTCAGGATTGGGCTTCTGCAATAGGACTGGGCTGCCAAATTCTTACACGTTTTCCATTAGTGCACCCTCAGTAACACTTTGGAAACAAGGGAGGTTGTCTATTTCATTAAGAACTAGCCTATTATGTCTACCTATGCACATCTCCATTGATGCTTTAAGAGCGCAATTCTAACCTGGAGTTGGTCGACACAGTAAGGCCAGCAAAGTTTGGCCAGCACAAGGGACACCTTAAAGTACGTTTGAAACACTCTCTGAGTCAGATAGGTCAGCACAGAGATGTGCGCCATCCTCCCTGACTCCAAGAGTGGTCCAAACGTGCTTTATGGTGGCCCTTGTGCTGGCCTAACTGTGTCGGTCTAACTCCAGGTGAGGATTGTGCTCTAAAATGCATTCAAATATAATGGATTTTTTGGAATTGACAAGAGTATCCCTTTTCCCATTAGCCAATTAAATCAAGGGTTTACTGTACTCAAAATACTCAGAATTTCCTAATTTTCCAATTTGTCATTCAAATTTTGAATATGTTCAAATATGGATTTATATTGAAATGTGAAAATGTTCCCGCAGAATTTTTTAAAATCAGATGTATTAGAGAGCAATCCTAACCTGGAGTTAGGCTGGCACAGTTAGGCCAGCAAAGTTTGGCCATCACCAGGGCCACCGTAAAGGGTGTTTGGACCACTCTCGGAGTCAGGGAAGATGGTGCATATCTGTGTGCTGGCCTCTCTGACTCTGAGAGTGGTCCAAACATACTTTACGGTGGCCCTTGTGCTGGCCGAACTTTGCTGGCCTAACTGTGCTTAGGATTGCATGCTTAGATTTGTTAGCATGACTTGGTTGGATTTTAATTTTTAGCAGATTTCAAATTCAGGATATTAAACATGAGATCTCAGCATGTTAGCATTGCATGTGATCTATCGATTGCAGAATGTCAAGGGATGGGGGTAATATTGGGTATATTAGCACATACTCTCAGTGCATAATAAGGCCTAGCAAGGGACAACCGTTTCCCTTGTGAACTTAGTAGCATAGGTGGGAGGGTGGACACCCAGGGCTGAGTGACTCAGTGATGCCTCCACATCATTGCATCACCCTGCCTAACTTCACTGTCACCCCATCTGCGCACATGTAGACCTGGCTCTGAAAATAGCTCCATTTAGAGCCTCACAGAGCCAAAGGTGGGTGGGAGGGCCAATTTAGTGGCATTTCCTGCATGCCTGATAGGCGCGCTGTCACCCCAACCCCCAGAGGGCAGAAAATGGTCAGTCCACACAGGGCAGGGGCAATGTACCTATCCAACATGGCACGGGTTTAGCAATGCCACTGTGTGAACTGAGATTCTAAATCCTCTATAACAGTGTTATTCAAACTGTGGGTCGGGACCCACTAGGTGGGTCACGACGTGATGCGAGGTGGGTCACAGAAAGCTGGGAGCAGCCATCTTGGAAACTGCAGACCAGCGGCGGCATTCAGCCGGTACACTGGGCGGGAGGAACGGGTGAGTGGCAGCTCGCCCATAGCTTACCGCTCCATTTTACCGTCTTCCCCGCCCCCGTGTGGGGGCGGGGAAGACGGCAAAACGGAGCGGAAAGCTATGGGCAAGCTGCCGCTCACCCGTTCCTCCTGCCCAGCGTACCGGTTGAATGCCACCGCTGCTGCAGACTCTTGTTATATTCCTGGGTGTTAACGGTTTGAATTTTCAAGTGAGGGTTTTTTTAATGCTCTTTTTAGTTCAGTGCTTTTACATCGTATTTTGTTCTGATCTTGCTTTCTATCAGGGATATTTCAAGGTTGTACAATTGCTGCAGTCCAAGCATGTCAATTTGCATTTCAGAGGTGTCATTTGATTGTGTTTCAATGACAGCACTTCCTGTCTGATGATGTCACTTCCTGCCGCAACATCACTTCCAGGTTAATGACGTCACTTCCTGTGGGTCCCTACGTGAGTTCCAGTCTCAAAAGTGGATCCCAATCTAAAAAGTTTGAACACCACTGCTCTACAAAGTTAAAGGGTTCTGTGGTTTACCCACTGAGGTTTCTCCACAGACAATTCAGTGAGCTCCCTGAAAAGAGAATGCTTGAAAAAACCTTTATATTCTAAGATATATCCATTATCAGTACTTCCAAATACTAAATATATTTGCATATCAACTATCAAATACTGTCAAATACCAGATCTCAAAACACTGAAACCAAATATCATCATGTCATTGTGTCAAGATTGCAAATGCTCAGTGAATATTTGGTGAAATAAAACCCTTTGTACAACTATCCAATCTTTGACATCAACATCTGCAAAAGAGAATTCTGAGGAGATGTTTTGGACGTAAATAAATGTCACCTCTAACTTCTTCGCATAGAGCAACAGCCCAGAGAAATGGCACCCGTCAACAATTTTCAGGCCTTCAGAGATGAGACCAAAACATAAATACAGCTGGTGGATCACATTCAGAAATAGAACAGTTGTATTTTTAACATTCATGATTCTTTACTTCTTACGGTAACAAGATATTTGTGTTTTTTACTGGTCATAGATCTGTATCTGTCATACAGGGTGTCCACAAAGTCTCTTTCAAAACATCATCGCCTTGATGTGCTGCGTGCAACCAATGGTGCACAAATAGAAGTTTATTAATTGATGCAAAATGAACTTCAATACATACTCCTACTATTGTATACTTTCCATACATGTATTTCTTCATTTGTTTTTGTAATACAAGTTTGAAATTGTAAAGAGACTTTTGTGGACACCCTGTATATCTGAATGTGATTTTGTTAATGCCCATTATGTAGCACCTTGTTTCTTTTTTAATTAGCTCTAAATATTTCTTCTATATACAAGAGTCCTCCTGTATCCATGAGGGTCAAAGAAAATACTTTTTTAGCCAGCAGGTAATTAATCTGTGGAACTCCTTGCCACAGGAGGTGGTAATGATAAAGGCCCAAGTGCCTTTAAAAGGGGATTGGACAGATTTCTGGAGGAAAAGTCCATTCCAGGCTACATACAGGCCTTGATGGGTGTTGCAACCTCCTTATTTTAGAAGTAGCTACCTCAGAATGCCAGGTGCAAGGGATGCAAGCCTCTTGTTGTCTTGTGTGCTCTGTGAGGCATCTGGTCGGCCACTGTGAGATACAGGAAGCTGGACTAGATGGACCTTTGGATTGATCCAGTGGGGCTCTTCTTATGTTTCATTCCACCCCTTCTCTGTGGAGACAGAAACCACAGATATACAGGAACCCTATGAAAATAGCAATTAGTTACTTAGTCTCCCTCTGGCATTCAAGCTGGTTGCCTGCAGTCACATTCTTCAGGTAGCAAAGAAATTGCTTTGTTAAAGCAAGAAAGTCCTGCACTTCCAGCGCAACTGCATAAAAACTGATGTACTGTAATGGACATGCAGGGGTTGGCAGATCCATCAGTCTGCCGATAACTGAATCCGTGGATACCGGATCTGTTGATACCTGTGTTACCAGGGGGATACCTGTGTTATATTTTGCTGCAACTTAGGGTCCAATCTAATCCAACTTTCTTGTGCTGATGCAACTGTGCCAATGGATTGTATTCAGTGGTGTCTTCTACAAATAAGGAACGGGAATGCTGGGCGGGACTTGGGCGGGACTTCCGTGTGATTGGCAGCCACCCGTTTCGTTCCGCAGCTGCCCTGGCCTCGGGGAGGGGATGCCCCCGGTTTGCGCCCCCCACCGCTTCTCGCCCAGGCTCCGGTGCGCCCCCACCCATCTCCCCTGGTGAGCAGGCACCCCCCCCGAGGCCAGGGCAGCCGCGGAACGGGACGGGTGGGCAGCCAATCACACAGAAGTCCCACGGAAGTCCCGCCCAGTGTTCCCGTTCCTTATTCTATTGTTGTATTCTAAGGTTGTATTCTAAGGTTGTATTCTATATCCTTTGGTGGCGAGACAGTCATAGAGACCTTATCAAAGTAAGGGAACGTTTGTTGCTGCATTGCAGCTGCATCAGTGTTGGAAAGTTGGATAGGATCGGGCCCTTAGACTTTGAGTTCCCTAAGGTAGTAGGCCCATGTCTTTTAATGAAGGGTTGTTACCTGATTAGAGTCATTGGGGCATGGTATTACCAATTAACCTAATTAATTAAGAGCCCAATCCTGTGCATGTCTACTCAGAAGAAAGTCCCATTATAGTCAATGGGGCTTACTCTCAGGGAAGTGTGGATAGGATTGCAACCTCAGTGTGCTTCTTTCCTCTACTTACACCACATAATGGAAAGGGCTAACTTCTGAACTCAGATGGTCCAAGTAAACTCTTGGTTACATTTATTTTATTTTATTTTGAAGAATTTATACTCCCCCTTTCCCGTGCCAAAGCAAATGCCCAAGGCGGTGTACATGGGCAGGCTAGTCTGAACCACCACTTTTCAATGGGGTTGTTACAAATATGCAGTATTCTGCGATTCACCGAATCCTCAGTCCCAGATGTAGGCTTCACAGTGTGGTTCTCTCCTCTTGCCATCCTCTCTCCTCTGTAGGTGCATGTGAGTCATGAATTGAAAGGGGACCTAAGTGGGTGTGGTTGTACAGAGCAGGTTGGATGATGTAAACTTTCCAGGTACCAAACCTGGCCTTGTTCTCTAGCCACTGGGCAAGAGGTACTTTTTCACATTGGTTCCTCTTACATTGAGCAGGGGGGAGAGTAACTGTCCTTCTTGACCCTAGCACAGTGTCTTCTCTAGTGGCTGTTGCTGGTGATGCTCTGCATTTTTAAGTTTTTTTTAGATTGTGAGCCCTTTTGGGACAGGGAGCTGTTTAAATTGATAATTATTTTTTGTCTGTAAACCACTTTGTGAACTTTTGATTGATTGGTTGATTGATTGATTACCTGTTTGCAGTGAGGATGCTGAACTATCAATATGATGCTACACATTTTTTCGTTGACTTAACTCAGAGCACAATCCTAACCTGGAGTTATGCCAGCACAGTTAGGCCAGCAAAGTTTGGCCAGCACAAGGGACACCGTAAAGCGCGTTTGGACCACTCTCGGAGTCAGAGAGGATGGGGCACATCCAGTGATGTCATGCAGGGGGAACGCGGGGGAACTCAGTTCCACTAGTTAAAATTAGGGCTGACTCCGCCCACTTCACTCTCCCCCCTCCCCCCTCCCAATTCCTCTGCAAAGAGCTTTTCTTCTTGGTTGGCCGGCACTCAGAGGGTTAAAGGGAGTGACTCTGGATTCCTAGGGGGGCGAAGGCAGTGATGTCATTCAGGGGGAACGGACCAGAATGGGCGTTCTGGATCCTAACGGGCTCCGTGGCTGGTTCCGGGTTCCCGACAAGTGCCAATCAAAAGTGAGTTCCTGTTCCTAAATCATTTGAATGACACCACTGGGCACATCTGTGTGCTGGCCTCTCTGACTCAAAGAGTGGTCCAAACATACTTTAAGGTGGCCCTTGTGCCAGCCAAACTTTGCGGGCCTAACTGTGCCCGCCTAACTCCGGGTTAGAATAACTCTTAGTCAAGTTGCTGAGAATCTACAAGCAGTGAACCAATTAAGAAGACCTTGCAGAGCTGGGCAGAAGGAAGCACATAAGATGGATGGAAATGGCACCCACATCCTAGCACTCACAAGACGACAACAAGCAAAGGGCAAAAAGGTCACTGAACAAATATTTTAATAATGCTTTATTTGAAATTCCATCAGTTACACATTATTAGCTCTGCTGTGCCGCAGAAACACAGGAGGGATAATGTGAAGTGCCTTATTTATAATACAACAAACCACAGCACCTCCGGGGCATACATCATCCAAACAATTGTATTTTGCAATTCACGGCTATATTTTCTGAATGTCAGCACCTTGCCGTCTTGCTTTCTGTACTGGTTAGCAAGTGCGGCAGGGAAAAGAATAGCAAAGGTTTTTTTTGGGGGGGTGTCATCTAAACCCATCTGAAACTGATGGGAACGTCACAATTTATGTAGCCAGGGGGGCTCAGCCTTTTGATAATGCAGATCACCCGAATGAAAATTGAAATCAGGATTTGACTCTGTAGCCTGAGTTACTTTCTAAAGTAGGGGTTCCCAAACTGTGGGTTGGCTCCCACCAGTGGGTTCATGAGCCAATTTCAGGTGGGTCGCGAAGCACTTAGAGCAGCCCTATTGAAAATATGGGAAGGTGGGATGATGGAAAGGGGGAGGGGTATTTTGCTTGTGTTGAGGTTGTAAGTTGGCTTTTTTTTTCTTTTTGATTCACTTTGCTATTGGAAAATGGCTGAGAAACGAACTATTTACCACACTCCAGCAGTTAAGAATATAAGAAAAGCCCCGCTGGATCAGGCCAAAGACCCATCTCATCCAGCTTCCTGCATCTCACTGAGGCCCACCAGACGTGTCAGGGAGCACACAAGACAACAGGCTGCCTGCATTCTGTGGCCACTCCCTTGCACCTGGCATTCTGAGGTCAATTCTGAGGGAAACACACTGGTGGCCAGTCAAGATTCTCCACAGCATTTCTCTTTGACAGCCACCAGAACCAGATGCTCCTCTTCAGACATGTATTCTTAGGAACAGCCTCACTGGATCAGTCCAAGGCCCACCTAGTCCAGCTTCCTGTATCTCACAGTGGCCCACCAGATGCCTCAGGGAGCACAAAAGACAACAGACTGCCTGCATTCTGTGGCCACTCCCTTGCACTTGGCATTTTGAGGTAAATCCTGAGGTAAACACAGTGGTGGCCAGTCAAGATTCTCCACAGCATTTCTCTTGGACAGCCCCCAGAATCAGATGCTCCTCTTCACATGTGATGTACTCATAGGAACAACCCCACTGGATCAGGCCAAGGCCCGTTGAGTCCAGCTTTCTACATCTCACAGGAAGATGCTCCCTGCCCCAATCCATCCAGCACCCTACCTCAAACCATCTCCGCCGCCAAATTACTCGTAGCGGTGGAGGATGGTGGAGGTTCAGCAGACCACTGTTGCTCATTCACATTTGAACTGGCAGTTGCCGCCTTCTGAGCTACTGCCATGCTACTGGCCTGGGACTTACAGGGCACAATCCTAACTTTCACCAGAATGCCAAGGCCCGCGAGCCCGCCCTGTATCCAGCACAAGTTAGGAGGCCTCTGGAACCTCCCTGGGGCAAGGGCACATTTGCCCCTTGGTAGGCGCCAGCTTCCCTGATGGGCTTGCTTGGATCTGTGCCTGCTGTTTCGCATGCACAGCTCTGTGGAAGCTGAGTGGCCCTAATGGCCGCGTCTTGGCTCCGCCCCTCTTCCCAAACTGGCACAACTCCAGGCCTGCCCACCGCGCCTAGTTCCTCACTTCCTCCTGCCCCCCCCGCCCAGAACCACTCATGTGCCAGGTGAACTCAGCCGGTGCATGAGCAGCGCAGCCCTGGGCTGCTACTAGTGTCGGCACCAGTGGCACCAGAGCTGACGCAAGGGTGCTGGTCAGCACTCTCGTTACAGCGCAGACATTTGGCCGACGCTAGCAGCTAGTGTCGGCTGAATGTCTGCCATAGGATTGTGCCGATCGTAATATATTGTGAGATCTTCACCCTTGCACAGTCTTTCTAGTGGCTGTTGCTGGTGGTCTGCCTTTTTTTTTTAAGATTGTGAGCCCTTTGGGACAGGGAGCCATTTAACTTTATTATTATTATTATTATTATTATTATTATTATTATTATTATTATTTGCCTGTAAACCACTTTGTGAACTTCATGTTGAAAAGCGGTATATAAGTACCTGTTGATTGATTGATTGATTGATTGATTGATTGATTGATTGATTGATTGATTGGCTGCCATTATGGAAGGGCAGGAGGTGTGGACTGATGATTGAGCTGCTGGCACTGCCTGAAGAGAATTTGCGGTCTGTTTTTGGATGGGAGACGGAACACCAGGCTGTGACAAGCTGCAGTACCTGTGGTGGCAGGACAGAGTCACTGTGGAGCTGATTACTCACGTCAAGTGAGAGTTGCGGTCAGTGATGTCATCCGTCAGTGTCAACAACCGGAACGCACGGTTGAGTGGCAGCTCCCCGCCCCCGTGTGGACCCCAGCCACGCCTCCCTGTGCCCGGAATAGCTCCATATTGGAGCAAATCAAGTGCAGGGGAGGGCGGGCGGGCGGGCCAAAAAGCATGTGGCATCTGCCGCGCAATGGCGCCCTGTCGCAGCCCATCTTCGGAACAAGCAGTGCGGCGTTCCAGACCGTCCTGCCAAGATGACATCGCTGGTTGCGGTGGAGTGTGTGAGGCCAGCCAGCAAAAATACGACCTTGAGGACCTGTCCAGGCTTGACTTGCGATTGCCTGCTGAGGCTTGATGGCAGCAGCCAAAGGAGAGAACCACACTGTGAGGGCTACATCTAGGACTGAGGATTGGTGGATCACAAGAATACTGTATATTTGTAAAAACCCTATTGGAAAAAATGGTGGTTTAGACTAGCCTGCCCATGTAAGCTGCCTTGGGCATTTGTTTCGGCATGGGAAAGGCAGGGTATAAATTCTTCAAATATAAATAAATAAATAACTCAGCAAAGGATTTGGCCTTTAATTGAAAAATGAAGGCCTTAAATTGATGGGTTCTTCTTTCTGGAACATTGGATTCATGGTTATGCCAAGATCTCATGCAGGTGCCTGAACATAGCTTGTTGCAATGGTGCCCTCCTGGTTCTTCCAAGCATGTGGACCTCGCCAAAGAGGGCCGTCCTCACCAGTCCTCTTTGAAAAAGCGGCCCAGGAAGCAAAGAATGTTTGCTCTGCTGCCAAACCCAGATCAACGCTCTCCTCAACGTCGTTCTGCTTGACACAACACTTTGGGTAAGAAGAGGAGCTGTGAGAAATTACGTGACATACTTAACTGTATGCTTAACTGAACTGCACAGTTTGTGTTGGCACACTCGCTGTGTAAGCAGATTGAAACAAAAGAGCAGATGGGCAGAAATGTTTACCCGTATTAATAATGATATGGAAGTGGAGGGGGAAGACACAGAGAAGAAGCCAAGGGAGATCCCCATTGAGGGAAAACTGAAGCTGATGTACAGGGATCCAGAACTGCTTGTTTGGGAGCGCAATCCTAACCTGGAATTAGGCCAGCAAAGTTTGGCCGGCACAAGGGACACTGTAAAGTATGTTTGGACCACTCTCGGAGTCAGAGAGGCCAGAACACAGATGTGCACCATCCTCCCTGACTCCGAGAGTGGTCCAAACACCACTCCCTTGTATCTGGCATTCTGAGGTAAATTTCTGAGGTAAAATTCTGTGGTAAATATGAGGTAAATAAAGCAAAGTCTGGCCAGCACAAGGAACACCATGAAGTATGTTTGGAACACTCATGGAGTCAGAGAGGCCAGCACACAAATGTATGCCATCCTCCCTGACTCCGAGAGTGGTCCAAACATGCTTTACAGTGGCCCTTGTGCCAGCCAAACTTTGCTGGCCTAACTGTGCCAGCCTAACTCCAGGTTAGGATTGCACTCTGGGAGATTCCATTTTTTTTTCCTCTCTGTAGTAAATAGCAGGGATCACTGCACTGAAAAGGACGGAAGTCCTACAGGCCAATTGTTCCAGTTGGGCAGCTCTGGCCTCAGGCAAGGGTTGTTTTTGGGATATCAGAGGAAGGAATCTGCTCAGTCCAGAGTCAGGATGCAAAGTCACTTTATTAATCCTATGACTAAAACCAGCATGCATCCCCAAGCAAAGCAAAACTTACACAGTGTTATCAGGTGGGCTTGGAGCGACACGGCAATGCGCTCTTGTTGAACGTCGTCGCTTTTCTAACCTAAGTTACAGCAAGCTTACATGGGCTAGGTGCCTGCTTATCAGGATATCAGTGCTAATTGGCAAAAATAAACTATTTGACAGCACAATTATATATGTCAAACTACTCCTTAGCAATGTATGGATGTGAGAGCTGGACCATAAGGAAGGCGGAGCGCCGAAGAATAGATGCTTTTGAATTATGGTGTTGGAGAAGACTCTTGAGAGTCCCCTGGACTGCAAGGAGATCCCATCGGTCAATCCTACTGTACAGGAAGTCAAGCCTGATTGCTCCCTGGAAGGACAAAAACTGAAGCTGAAGCTCCAAGACTTTGGCCACCTCCTGAGAAGAGAGGACTCTTTAGAAAAGACCCTCATGCTGGGAAATATGGAAGGCAAAAGGAGAAGGAGGCGACAGAGGATGAGATGGTTAGATAGTGTCACCGAAGCAATGAACATGAAATTGGGCGAACTCCGGAAGCTAGTGGAGGACAGGGAGGCCTGGCGTGCTGTGGTCCATGGGGTCGCGAAGAGTCAGACATGACTTAGCGACTGAACAACAACAACTCCTTGGGTCGCATCTTTAAGAGACCTTTCATCTCAACAAATGGAAGATGTTCTATTCCTCTCATTAGAAGACCTCTTGTTAGGCATCTGCGACAGATAAAGGCATCTTACCAGTCACGTGCCATAGACAGAATGGACTGATGCCACCAAGGAGGTTGACAGAAGTCCCCACCCCTCATTAAAGAAGGGTACATAGCTTAATTGATACACATAAAGCATAAACATAATTCAGGGCTTTGAAGTGGACAGCGTCTTTTCACCCTATTCTCATAGCATCAATCAAGAACAGCAGCTAAAATCTTTGTTTTGAGTCCAGCTTCTCTTGCTTCTCAGGGGAACTGCTCAAAGGGCATGCAGGCAGCTCCCCCACCTCTGACAGACACACAGAAGATTGCTGACAGGCACACAAGATGTAAGACAGTTACTAGGCATTTCACCAGCCATTATACCAATAATGCCCATCTTCATTAATCTCTTCATTGTACCAATTTTTATAACGCCATGCTTTGATTAAAAAACAACACTAAAATAAATAAACTAAAATAAATATATTTAATAAGAAATGAAACGCTGCAAACATATAACAATATCAGTAAGGTAGGAAAGAAGCAAAATTAATGTAAGACTGCAATGGGATTTTACAAATAAAATCCTAAGCATGGAGTTAGGCTGGCATAAGAACATAAGAACATAAGAAGAGCCCTGCTGGATCAGGCCAAAGGCCCATCTAGTCCAGCTTCCTGTATCTCACAGCGGCCCACCAGGTGCCCCAGGGAGGCATGAAACAACAAGATGCTTGCATCCTGTTGCCACTCCCTTGCACCCGGTACCAGTAGCCCACCACCTTTGTAAGGAGGTTGCACAATCCATCATTGCCGATAGCCCACGATGGACCTTTCCTCCAGATATCTGTCCAATCCCCTCTTAAAGGCATCAAGACCAGATGCCATCACCACCTCCTGTGGCAAGGAGTTCCACAGATTAACTACCCGGTGGGTAAAAAAGTACTTCCTTTTATCTGTTTTAACTCTCCCAACCCTCAGCTTTAGTGGATGCCCCCTGGTTCTGGTGTTTTGAGAGAGGGAAAAGAACATCCCTCTATCGACTTTATCCCTTCCATGCATAATTTTGTATGTCTCAATCATGTCCCCCCTCAGGCGCCTTTTTTCCAGGCTGAAGAGCCCCAAACGCTGCAGTCTTTCTTCATAAGGGAGGTGCCCCAGCCCTGTAATCATTTTTGTTGCTCTCTTCTGCACCTTTTCCAACTCCACTATGTCCTTTTTGAGATGCGGCGACCAGAACTGCACACAATATTCCAGGTGTGGCCTTACCATCGATTTGTACAGTGGCATGATAATATTGGCTGTTTTATTCTCAACCCCTTTTTTAATGACCCCAAGCATGGAATTGGCCTTTACTTCTTAATTGCTGACGCACACTGGGTCGATACCTTCATTGAATTGTCCACCAGCACCCCGAGATCTCTCTCCTGAGCTGTCACAGACAGCTCAGAACCCATTAGCCTATAGGTAAAGTTTTGGTTTTTTGCCCCAACGTGCATCACTTTACATTTGTCTATGTTGAAACGATTAGTCAAACTCTGCATAATTAGACCAGCAGAGTTTGACTGGCCCCAGGGCCACTATAAAGCGCATCTGGACCACTCTTGGAGTCAGGGAAGTTGGCGCACATCTGTGTGCTGGCCTCTCTGACTCCGTGAGTGAGCCAAACATACTTTACAGTGTCCCTTGTGCCAGCCAAACTTTGCTGGCCTAGCTGTGCTGCTGAGCTCTAGGTTAGGATTGTGCTCTTAAGCCCAGAAGTTGTCTCCAAAATCCAGAAATGGCTTCTGTGGGCCATTCGGAGACCCACAGAGGCCAGCAGAGTGGGTCACCAACCCATCACTACCCAGAAGCTGCCTCCAGGGTTGCCCAAAGCGATAGCTCCTATTTGGAAGGGAAAGGGGAACATGGCTATGAGGAGCCTGTTTGGGGAGAGGGAGGAAGGTGGAAAAGGCAGAGCAGGGAACGCTAAGGCTAGCTGGGACTCGGAGGTGGAGAAGGCGAAGAGAGGGAGGCCAGAAATTACTGTGGGAACGGGAAGCTCATAAAAAAATGAAAAACAGAATGGAAGACTCGGGGTGGGGGAGGAAGACAAGACCAAGATGGTCAAAACAGGAGCCAGAAAGAAAGAGCCCCAAAGGGACCAGAGAGTTGAAGGGGATCTGAGACTGGAGCAGAAACAGTTACAGCCGAAGGAAAGGCAGGGAGGATGATTGGAACACAAACACGTGTCATCGACAACTTGACAGCCGAAGCTCAGCAACGTCCTTCTTTTCTGCCATCCAAAGCATTGCTCCTCTCACCGTCTCACTGTGTGGAAAGGTGGGGGTCCATCAAAACAGGCAGAATTAAATGCCACCGACCTAAAATGAAATGGAAACAGGACAACACACAGAGCAGATAAGAGAATGTGCAGGCTTGCAAGATTCTCCCATGGGATCAGGGTGGGCCACTGGAGGCCTTTTCTGATTCAGCCCTTTGTGACTTCTTAGCTGCTTGAAACTGAAGGTCTATCTGCACGTCTGTATTTATTTATTTATTTATTTATTTAAGCCAGATAATGGTTAATAAACAAGATACCGACCCAGTGTGCGGCAGCAATTAAGAAGGCCAATTCCATGCTTGAGGTAATTAAAAAAGGGTTTGAGAATAAAACAGCCAATATTTTCATGCCATTGTACAAATCGATGGTAAGGCCACACCTGGAATATTGTGTACAGTTCTGGTCGCCGCACCTCAAAAAGAACATAGTGGATCTGGAAAAAGTGCAGAAGAGAGCGACAAAAATGATTATGGGGCTGGGGCACCTCCCTTATGAAGAAAGACTGCAGCGTTTGGGGCTCTTCAGTCTGGAAAAAAGGCGTCTGAGGGGGGACATGATTGAGCCATATAAAATCATTCACGAAAAGGATAGATTCAATAGAGCGATGTTCTTTTCCCTCTCTCACAATACCAGAACCAAAGGGGCATCCACTGAAATTGAGTGTTGGGAGAGTTGAAACAGATAAAAGGAAATATTTTTTTACCCAGCGGGTAATTAAACTATGGAACTCCTTGCCACAGAAGGTGGTGATTGCATCTGGCCTAGATGCCTTTAAAAGGGGACTGGATGGATTTCTGGAGGAAATGTCCATCGTGGGCTACAGACCATGATGGGTTGGGCAACCTCTTTACATTAATAATAGGCTACTTCAGAATGCCAGATGGAAGCATCTTGTTGTCTCATTTGCTCCCTGAGGCATCTGGTGGGCCACTGTGAGATACAGGAAGCTGAACTAGATGGGCCTTTGGCCTGATTCAGTGGGGCTCTTATATTTATTTATTTATTTATTTATACTCTACTTGATCTCCTTAGTGGGTATTCAAAGCAGTTTACAAAAAAATCTATGTAAACAGCATAAAACAGTGGTTCCCCAGCTGTGGGTTGGGGCTCACCAGTTGGTCGCAAGCCCACTTCTGGTGGGTTGCGAAGGACCTAGGGCAGCTATATTGAAAATATAGGAAGATGGGATGCTGGAAAGGGGGAGGGCTGTGTGACTGTTTTGCTTGTGTCAAGGTTGTAAATAGGCTTCCCCCCCTTCCTGATTCACTTTGCTATTGGAAAATGGCTGAGAAATAACCCAACTTATTGACGCATGCTCAGGAAAGCATCAGGTGATGGTGTTATAACGACGGCACTTCTGGCCATGACATCACTTCCAGTGATATCATCTTTTTAGACAGAGATTCTAAAAAGTGGTCCTGTTGCTAAAAGGTTTGAGAACCACTGGTATAACATGTAATTAGGAGTGGGGGTTTTGTTGTTGTTGTTGCAAACCGATTTTTGGGCATTAACCTTTTGGTGGTTAAAATATCTGAATAAATACACAAGACACTGCATTTTGATGTTTAGGATATTTTCCAGAAATTAAAATAGACTACTTTTCCAAATAGAAATAATACTATGGCTGCATCTGCAGACACTATATTGCTCTACTCTCTGTATATATGCGCTCTGTATCATCTACCCAGTACACTTTCAAAGCATTTAAAATTAATAAAAATGAGAATGTCAATTGAGAACGTAGAATAAAAACACACAACCGTGCAATTTGCTATTTTAGTCAAGAAATGTTTGGGGGAAAAAATCACACAAAAACACATCCCTAAATATAATATAAAAACAAAAAGATGAAGATTCCCTAAAAACTGTAAATTAAAAATCTCATTAAAGCCAAGAGCACGAAAACCAGAAAACCAGTAGCAAACAATAAAAATAATGCAAGCCTATAAAACTGATTAGCATAGCAACCTTAAACATCCATATTAAAAAGCATGGAACTCAGAATGTGAGTGTAAAAAGAAAAAAAGAAATGTCTTTAGGTCATGTCAGAAAGGAGGGAGGTGTTTGTAAACTGAGAGGGAGGGAGAATAAACGCCACTGCAGAGAAGTCCCTATTCCTTGTTGCCATCTCTCCCATCTCCACAGGCTGCGGCACCCATAAAACGGCCTTCTCTGATGACCAGAGAGGATGAGCCGGATTATGTAAAAGAAGATGGTCTTTCAAACCCTGGCCCCAACCAGCACCTTGAATTGTGCCAGGAAGTTCATAGGCTGGACCTGTGGCCAGAGGTGGATCTACAGGGAGGGCAGAGCTCTAAGTTTTGCAAGGAGCCTTACCCTGTCATGTAAATCCCTCCTCTCCCTTGCTGCTGTAGCCAGTAAGCAACGCCAAGATGTTGCTGTTCCCTGTGAGGATTGGCTAAAACGGTGCAGGAGAGGAGTGTTTTCCACTGCAAGGTAAGGCTTCTTGCAAAACTTACAGATTTGCCCCCCCCTTAGATCTGCCTCTGCCTGTGGCCTGCCAGAATCAAACTGCTGACCTGCAGCAAGCAGCCAGGCTACCACATTCTACACCAGGGCCGGCTCTAGGAGTGGCGGGGCCCAATGCGGGGCATTCCACACTCCCCACAGAGCCCCCCACTCACCAAGAAGAGCACTTGTGGTGTGTTATGATGGGGGGGTGCAACTCCCCTCCCCTGGGTAGCTACCGCTGCCACCAGCCCAGACTTAGTAAAAGAAAGGGAAGTTCCTGGGCAAAACCCCCTTTTAAAAAAAAGCCAAATATAAGTAAAAAATCCAATTTTATTCATATACTTTAAAATTTACAACTAAAACTACAGAGACTCTGTAATAAAACCTGAATACTTAAAATAGCAATAATCAGCCCCTCTACTTAACTTGGCTGAGCAGGACCCAGGGAAGACAGAAAGAAAAAGAATACCTAAGAGAGCCTTGCCTTACTAACTACACTTAACCTCCACACCAACCCATGGAGTTAACCTTCCCTGAGAGCCGAGATGAGAGTTCTGTTCCTTGAGGCTTTTATCTGTAGCTCAGTAACTAACCACCCCCACCTGAGGCATTTACACACGAGTAGTTCTCTTAAAACTTACCAGGTTCCCATGAAACTACAGTTTCATAACATGGTGCCACGCACAAAGTGCGGCACCTGAAAATAGGTTGGTGGTGACAGGATGATGTCACTGCCAATTGCTTCCAGGAGGTCCATTTTGGGCACTTCAGAAGCTGGGGCAGCTGAGAGGGCCCAAGGGAAAGCTGCTCTGCTGGCCCCACTGATCTACAATCCTGAAAGAACTGACTGCAGCAGCAAGCAATATGCTCACTGCACTGGTGCGGAGCCCCCCAAAGCGAGGGGCCCGATGTGATGGGATTGGTCACATTGGCTTAAGGCCGGCCCTGTTCTATACTAATTGCAGTTTCTGAACCATCTTCAAGGACAGCCCCACAAAGAGCTCATTTGGGTTATTTTTCTATTGTGAGCTGATTTGCGGGACTCTACTCAATCCCAGTGTGGTGGACAATATTTTAGTTATATAAATCGCTAACGAAATAAATTATTTACTCGCATTTCACAAATCAGGAAAAAGAACTTCTTGCCCAGAATAATGGGATGGGGGGAGGTACCCGGAATACAAAATATCTTAATTAGACATAAAGTATCATCTCAGACCTACTTTCAGGCAGTCTGCTTGTTTACACCTCTGTGAAATGACCTACTTCCAAGGCAGTCTCCTCCACAGTAATAGGCAACCCCTGTGAAACCCTCAGAATGGTAGAAATTTCACTCTGGCTAGCATTCCGGAAGCAAAAAAATCTTATAAAACCTCTTCTGTTCTGATCTGTAAAGGTAAAGGTTTCCCGATGACCAAATGGTCTAGTCGTGACCAACTGTAGAGGGTGGTGCTCATCTCCATTTCTAAGCCGAAGTGTTTGTCTGAGGACAAACTTCTGTGATCATGTGGCCGGTATGACTATACGCCATAGCACACGCAATGCTGTTACCTTCCCACCAAAGTGGTCCCTATTTATCTACTTGTGCTTTTACTTGTGCATTTATTTTACGTGCTTTCGAACTGCTAGTTTGGCAGGAGCTGGGACAAGCAGCAGGAGCTCACTCCGTCGCATGGTCTTGAACTACCAACCTTCTGGCCAGCAAGCTCGCAACTCAGCAGTTTAACCCGCTGCGCCACCACATCTAATCTATAGACAGAGGTAAATCCCAGTACATATTGCCTCCAGCTACATGCGCATACGTGGATGACATGACAGATGTATTCCAAAGAGCACCATCTATTGAGAGTTCAGGCATATTCTCATCATATAATCTTAAAGCAATTTTAAAAAAAAAAGACCAAGAGTTTTCTTTTAAAGAGATTTAAGGTGCAGTCCTAACCTGGAGTTAGGCCGGCACAGTTTAGCCAGCAAAGTTTGGCCGGCAGCAGGGACACTGTCAAGTATGTTTTGACCACTCTAGGAGTCAGAGAGGCCTGAACACAGACATGAGCCATCCTCCCTGGCTCAGAGAGCAGTCCAAGCGTACTTTACGGCATCCTTGTGCTGGCCAAACTTTGCTAGCCTAACTGTGCTGACCTAACTCCAGGTTAGGATTGCACTCCTAAAAAGTATTGAAATGTCTAATGTGATCTGTGCGGTTTGTTCCACATCACTTCAATGTCTCCAGATTATGGGGAGGGAGGGATTGCGAACTGAGAAAACTGAAGAGAAACAGCTGTATAAGCTTTGAGGGCTTTTTTTAAAAGCCTTGTTATGGACACATGCCCATAACAGAGGTCATGTGGAGTTTAGTGGTTCCATAAAAACATGTTTTTAACCACTCTAGTTAAATGTTTTATTCAAAGCACATTGGGTAGAATCCAGGAAAAGTGAGACCCGCCTAAATCCCATGGAAATCAATTTTGCACAAGTGTTTTTGCTGAAATCTCATTGTTTTCAGTGGGACTGGCAACACCAGATTTAAGGCCCAATCCTGTGGGTGATATGCACATACCGCCGGCTCTGGATGTGGCAAATGTGCCGTAAAGGAGATTCATGGCACTTGGAGACCAAAGAACCTGTGTCGTGCTCCTTCTCTGGGTGCCAGGGCAGATAGGATTGGGCTGTAAGAATGCAATCCTAGCATAAGAACATAAGAAGAGCCCTGCTGGATCAGGCCAAGGCCGATCTAGTCCAGCTTCCTGTATCTCACAGTGGCCCACCAGGTGCCTCAGGGAGCACACAAGGCAACAGGCTGCCTGCATTCTGTGGCCTCTCCCTTGCCCCTGGCATTCTGAGGTAAATTCTGAGGGAAACACACTGGTAGCCAGTCAAGATTCTCCACAGAATTTCTCTTTCACAGCCACCCGAACCAGATGCTCCTCTTCAGACATGTACTCAAAGGACATAGCAACAGCCCCACTGGATCAGGCCAATGTCCATCTAGTCTGACTTCTTGTATCTCACAGTGGCCCACCAGGTGCCTCAGGGAGCTCAGTAGACAACAAGATGCTTGCATCCTGTGGCCACTCCCTTGCACCTGACATTCTGAAGTAGCCTACTATTAATGTAAGGAGGTTGCCAAACCCATCATGGCCTATAGGACTTTTCCTCCAGAAATCCGTCCCATCCCCTTTTAAAGGTATCTAGGCCAGATGCCATCACCAACTCCTGTGGCAAGGAGTTCCATAGCTTAATTAAAAAGGTAAAGGTTTCCCCACAACCGAATGGTCTAGTCGTGACTGACTGTAGGGGGTGGTGCTAATTCTGTTTCAAAGCCTGTAGAGCTGGTGTTTTGTCCAAGGACAAGCTTCTGTGGTCATGTGGCCGGCATGACTCTATGCCATAGCGCATGGAACGCCGTTACCTTCCCACCGAAGTGGTCCCTATTTATCTAGTTGCATTGAGGTGCTTTCAAACTGCTAGGTTGGCAGGAGCTGGGACAAGCAACAGGAGCTCACTCCGTTGCGCAGTCTTGAACTCCCAACCTTCCAGTTGGAAAGCCCAGCAACAGCCGATTAACCTGCTGCGCCACCATGTCCCTAATTAATAGCTTAATTACCCTCTATGTAATTTTAAAAAGTAAAAAAGTATTTCCGGGTAAAAAAAGATTTCCTTGTATCTGTTTTAATTCTTCCAATGCTCAATTTCAGTGGATGTTCCCTGGTTCTGGGGACATCCACTTGAAGTTTTAAGGTGGGTTCTGATGTCAAAATGCCCGAGAAGCACAACCCAAGAGCCCAGTGCAAAATCCCAGAGAAGAGTCATGAGGAATGCTGGAGGAGAGCAAGAGGAACATGGAAGCAAGAGGGATAGGTCAGCAGATCCGGTAGATGGTGCCCTCCCTGGACCTTAGGGAGCCCCAGAGATTCTAGGTGCACACCAAGAAACTCTGCTTCAGTGTGATGAACATGATGCATATTACCTGGTTGGTAATCAATAGTAATTGAAAGTCTAGTTCCTTTGTGGATTGATGTCAACAGCCCCTAGGGATTGCTTTGCGGCAGTCATCTCATCCATCTAGGCTCGGTATCCTAAGCATGTGGAAGTCTGTCCTGTTGGAATCAATGCAATTTGCTTGCAGATAAATGTGGTCACAGCATGGGACTTTAAAAGAAATACACAACCAGGCTAAACTTCTCACGAAGGAATGATCCATAGCCAGGGCTGGCCTTAGGGCGATTTAGCCAAATTAAAAACATAGGAAGAGCGCTGCTGGATCAGGCCAAGGCTCATCGTGTCCCATTTCCTGTATCTCACAGTGGCCCATCAGATGCCTCAGGGAGCACACAAGATAACAGGCTGCCTGCATCCTGTTGCCACTCTCTTGAACCTGGTATTCTGAGGTAAATTCTGAGGTAAAAACACTGATGGCTAGTCAAGATTCTCCACAGCATTTCACTTTGACTGCCACCAGAATCAGAGGCTCCTCTTCAGACATGGACTCATAGGAACAGAGGAACAGTCCCACTGAATCAGGCCAAGGCCCCTCTAGTCCAGCTTCCTGCATATCACAGTGGCCCACCAGGTGCCTCAGGGAGCACACAAGACAACAGGCTGCCTGCATTCTGTGGCCACTCCCTTGCAACTGGCATTCTGAGGTAAATTCTGAGGGTGGCCAGTGAAGATTCTCCACAGCATTTCTCTTTGACAGCTACTAGAACTAGATGTTCCTCTTCAAACATGTACTCATAGGAACAGCCCCATTGGATCAGGCCCACCTAGTCCAGCTTCCTGTATTTCACAGTGGCCCACCAGATGCCTCAGGGAGTACATGGGACAACAAGATGCCTGCATCATATTGCCAATCCCTTGCACCTGGCATGCTGAGGTAAACACGCTGGTGGCTAGTCATGATTTTCCACAGCATTTCTCTTTGACAGCCACCAGAACCACATGTACTCATAGGAACAGCCCCGCTGGATCAGGTCAAGGTCCATCTAGCCCAGCTTCCTGTAACTCACAGTGGCCCACCAGATGCCTCAGGGAGCACACAGGACAACAAGAGGCCTGCATCTTCCCGCCACTCCCCTGCATCTGGCATTGGGCTCTGCACTTGCAGGGGCCCCACACGGGGCAGTAAATGGAGTGCCTACAGCCACAGCTGGCATCGCACCCTGTTGTTGTTGTTGTTGTTGTTGTTGTTATTATTATTATTATTATTATTATTATTAATTAGATTTTTATCCTGCCTTTATGCCCGAAGGCACCCAAGGCGGCATTACATAGAAATATAAAATTGAACATTAAAAAACAATATAAAAGCAATATTAAAATATAGTAAAACAAAATTAAAAAACAAAACAATAGGATTTAAAAACAAACCCTGTGGATCATAAGATATAAAATATAACACACCAGCCAGCCAGCCTGTCAACAATTAAAAGCTTTTTGAAATAAAAAGGTCTTCAGCCCCCGCTGAAATGTTAACAAAGAGGGAGCAGTTCTCAATTCTAAGGGGAGGGTATTCCAAAGTTGGGGGGCCACCACCGAGAAGGCCCTCTTCCTGGCCGCCACCCCTCTCACTTCTCCTGGTGGCGGCACAGTCAAAAGGGCCCCTCCAGATGATCTAAGAGTACGGGTAGGATTGTATGGAAGGAGGCGGTCCCTCAAATACCCCGGACCCGCGCCGTAGAGGCTCGTTGAACGTAGTTGACGTTCCAGCATGGAATCTTCCATGACAAGGAATTGCAAGGAGAGTGTAGTGAATGGAGCATCGCCGCGTCCAGTTGGCTTGAAATGGCCATTTTAGAAGCAGTTAGCGGCGACACTGCTGCTGTGTGCCTCACCACTGCCCCTCATCCTAGTGAGCGGGGCCCACAAAAATGTTCTGCATTAGACCCCGCAGTTCCCAAGGCCATCCCTGTTCATAGGCTTTTAACACCTGTGGTGTTAGGGCAGCTTCCTGATGGCTTTAAGGCAGTTTCCTCTCCTGGACCAAAATCATGACAACATTCAACCATCTCCAATGTTTGTTTCCAAAAAAAGACCCGAAGACTTTCAATATACATCAAGACCAGACAAGTTGCAGAGTGCTGTTTATTTATTTGTGACTCTCACCAAATTATAGATAAAAGAAAAAAAGAAGAACATTTTTGTTCCGTTTTTTTAATGATGTACTAAGCATTTATGATTTATTGGGTCTTTTCTCATATTCTCAGCAAGGCATAAGCCCATGCGACACGTCAATATGGTGCTCTCCAGAAGGAGTTTGAACTTATCAATCATCCCTTCACTAATTGGTTAGGAGCTAAGGGTAGCATATTTGAGCTAATGTGTATTTAAAACATTTCCATCAAGCCTCCTCAAAGTTTGAGACACTTTGCAACAATATGTTTGAGAGTCCGATCCTAGCCAATCCTGAGTACCCCAGTGCTGATGTGCCACCACCAATGGGACACAACTGAGGGCGCAATCCTAACCTGGAGTTGGGACAGCATAGTTAGACCAGCAAAGGTTGGCCGGTCCAAGGGACACTGTCAAGTCTGTTTGGACCACTCTCCAAGTCAGAGAGGCCAGCAAACAGACGTGCGCCATCCTCCCTGACTCCGAGAGTGGTCCAAATGCACTTTACGGTGGTCCTTGTGCCGGCCAACCTTTGCTGGCCTAACTGGGCCGGCCTAACTCCAGGTTAGGATTGCACCCTGGATCTTATGGGGCAGTCCCAGAGGCCTTCTCAAGATAAGAGAACTTCACACCCTTGCTTTGGAGTAAGCAGCCACTTCCCCAATGGGTATTTTGGTGGCAGAAATTCAAAGAGGGAAAGGGGAGAAGGAACAGCAACAGGATCTCCCCACTGAAAACCCGCCTTCTGAAAACTTTTGCCTTCTGCCCTCTCCTGACCAGAAATGCCTCTATTCCTCCCCCTCCCCACCTCGTTCCTCCCACCATCCACATTCTCCCTCAAACTGGCTAATCTGCACCCCCATGTATGGCCCGTGGCAGCAGCCAGCTGCTGTCATCTCTGCTGCTTGCAGTGGCAGTTCCAAAATGGCCGTTAGTGGCTCACTGAGTATGCCGCTGTTTTGACCACTTATGACAAGTGAACTCTGTTCTACTGTTGTAACTAAGGAGCAGGCTGTAAACCTGTATCCAGCAGTCACCAAAAAGCAAAATTAGCTTTAGTGTAGTAGCCCAATGACTCAGCAACAAGTTAGAAGTAGAGAGAAAGAACGGAGCAGTTACCAATATCTGGAGTTAAACAAACTACAATTCTGTTGAAGAGAAATTCTGTGGAGAATCTTGACTGGCCATCAGTGTGTTTCCCTCAGAATTTATCTCAGAATGCCATATGCAAGGGAGTGGCCATAGAGTGCAGGCAGCCTGTTGTCTTGTGTGCTCCCTGAGGCATCTGGTGGGCCACTATGAGATACAGGAAGCTGGACTAGAGGAGCCTTGGCCTGATCCAGAGGGGCTGTTCCTCTGTTCCTATATGTCTGAAGAGGAGCATCTGGTTCTGGTGGCTGTCAAAGAGAAATGCTGTGGAGAATCTTGACTGACCACCAGTGTGTTTCCCTCAGAATTTACCTCAGAATGCCAGGGGCAAGGGAGTGGCCACAGAATGCAGGCAGCCTGTTGTCTTGTGTGCTCCCTGAATCACTTGGTGGGCAACTGTGGAATACAGGAAGCTGGGCTTTGGCCTGATCCAGTGTGGCTGTTCTTATGTTCTTATGTCTTGAAGGGACAGAAGGTTGGGAACCACTGCTGTAGTGGCAGAGAGTAAACCCAAAAACAAAGAATGAGGAACAGCAAAGGTATCTTCATGAATAGAAGGAGGGGAGGAAAGGAAAGGAACAAAGTAGCTCAGACTCTTCTTTTCCCATCCAGGAAGTTATTGTGACAACGCTGTATTTATTTTGACATTCAATGGCATTTCATTGAGATATCTCTGTGAAATGATGACTACACATAATGACATGATTATTTGAAACAATTTGCACTTCATTTCCACGGGAAAAAAATTGACATTTCTATATCGGGACGAGAAATATTTTGGAAATAGCCTGATTTCTGTTTAGATTCTGAACACAAGATAACTTTCAAATATTAATGCTTAAAACGTGAATCATCACTGCAGTCCTGGCAAACATTTCTTTGCAATTGTACCCAGGCAAAACAGTCCTGGATGTCAACTTGATTAGCCCCATTAAAATGCAATTATGAAAAAAAAGAAAGAACAGCTAAGAGAACCTCAAATTTGTATTCTTCTGAATTTACTTTGCTTTTTGTTTAAACTTTGTGAAGCTTTTTGAATGCATAACTGTGCAAACTACTCATAGCCCAATCCTATGCCTATCTACTTAAAAGTAAGTTCCATTGCTGTCTATGGGGCTTACTCCCAGGTAAGTGTGGATAGGAGTGTAGCCTCAAGTCAATTTGTGTGGTCAATCAATTCAGTCGGATGAAACCTTCCCTGCCCCCCCTCCCCGGAAAATTAAAGACAAAACACCTCAAAACAATTGCTGGAAGTTGAAATCTGGATAAGAATTATATGCAAAGTGGAGGGGACACTTACCTTTTTGTGATTAAAATGTTACCCACTTCAAGCTACCTGCTGCTCCATGAGGGAAACAGAGCACATAAGAAAAAATAATATTTAGTAGGGTTACCAGATACAAACTGGGGCAGAGTGCTTATACCTTTGACCATTGTATAGATGAGGGAGATTTGGCAGGTGCAACTTTTGAAACCCTTCCACGTTGAGCTGCAGCTGCCCAAATTCCCTCGCCTGTGCAATGGTTAAAGGTATAGGCACTCTGTCCCAGTTTGTATCTGATAACCCTAATAGTTAGTAATTTCACACTATGCAACGATTGGTTCCACACACCAGCAGATGTCTCTCGGCACCAGTAATTCAGAGCAAGGGTGGGAGGAAGGCAAGGTGGGGGGAGGAATGGGACAGGGAGGGGGAGGAATGCGGTAGAGATTGGGGCAAGGAGGGTGGATTTTGTGCGGGACCTCCGCACTATTCAGGAGAATCCCAGGAGCTAGGCTGGGAAGGGTGGAACACAGGCAGGGGAGGAGGTCAGAGGGCGGATCAGGCTCGGAAGTGGGAATGGGACAGCGACAGAGACTGCCTTTCCCCTTCTGGAAAGCCCTACTCAGGTCAACTTGGATCTGTGCCACTGTTTGAGCTGCTCCAGATCTGAGTAGACCAGTGGTCAGGGAACAGGGGCAAATTACCCCAAATGGGGTAAAAATGAAATTCCTGGGGGTAATGGATGGCAGCCGGGCATGCATATGAATCTAAGCGATTCCCTGCAAAGACTTGTTCCTCCGCACGCCTGCTGTCTGCGCCTCCGTCTCTCTCTTTAAACTCGGGCGACAAGCCCTGCAGCATGTCTGGGGGGTGGTAGGGTGGTTTGACACACCAGCAGAGCTGAGTTATGAATTTTCCAAATTTCTGACGCACCAAGCCCAAAAGGTTCGCCACCACTGTTCTATACGCATGCCCGGCTGTGTGTGTTACAGTACTGTAGTGTACAAGGACCTGATGCAGTGCAGTGCGTCAGGCCCTTGTGTATAACATGCTTCCCTGCGTGATGCCCCGGGCCCCGCCTCCAAGTCCACCCGCTTCTTCAGTAGAGTCGACTAGTTGCTGCGCCACTGAGAGAGATAGGACAGTGCCTCTCCTGAGAGGACACCTATCTTTCACTGGTAGTTTTAGTAAGTACCTGTATTAAAAATCAAATCAAGGGGGTAACATCGGCGTATCTAAATATATTTTGGGGTAAAACGTAAAAAAGTTCCCTGACCCCTGGAGTAGACCCATAGTGTCTGCCAGGGCTTGACACGGGGCAGGAGAACAAATGTCAAGGAGACCTCCAGTTTCCCCCCTGGCCCTGCGGGATACAATAGCGGCCATGTGGGTGCTGCTGTACCATGGCACGAGCAGCCCTATTAAGATGGGACCGCCCCTTGCCTTTTTGCCATTGCATCAGCTATCAATCAATCAAACTGGAGGACCACCAACCAGGAAAGCTCCTCTGTGGTGGAAAAAAAACAAAAATGTCCCCAGGCAATGCTTTGTTGAGGTGTGTCACAGCACAACAGAAAGTGTTGGACATATGATGCATTGTCCACAGTCGTGCTGCGGGTATGTCACGCAGGTGGATAGGAATCATCGGGGTGTGGTAAATGTAAGTGCGCCAGTGACACCTGAGTGGCATTAGATGGATAGGAAGCAAGCAGAAAGCCAAAAGAGAAAGTAACAAAATGGAAGAAAACTGCTTTTGCCACTAAATGGAAATTACTTTGAATGCTGCAGAGCAACATTGATTCTGACAGCCTGATTCTGGAGCCGAACAAACTTGAGGAAGGTATAGTATTGGTCAGGGTGTTTTTCCTTGCAAGTGGCTAAATGTGGTTGATTTTCTCCTGACAAGATCCATCAGTGTTCACGCAGCCCAATAAACCTGGGCCAGATAATATTTTCGGGAAGGCCGTGAAAATTAATTGAAAACGCGGGTTCCTCGTCTCGGTGTGTCTGTCTGCATATATGAAATAATGAACCCTGTGGGTGAGAATGAATGTGCCCTCTCTTCATTGAACTACGAGCTACATTATTTAATATATGAAAACAATATTTCATGAAACAAAGATGTATGCTACCTGTATATGTTATAAATTTCCCCTAATGACTGCAATAGATCAAAAAGCTGATGCCTGCGTTTTGAGAAACAAGTTTGAATTATAGCCCAGTGTTTTCTCACAAACCCTTTCCTGTTCCAAATTTGGTCTCATAATGAAACTTTTTCATTGACTTCTTCCATGTATCCAAGTACAAAATATCCATTCTGGTATTTACTTGCATTTAAATAATGGTTCTCAGCGAAACACACAGAATTGGGGGCCTGATTCTCTCACATGGACATAGCTACATGGCTCAGTGGCATTTCTAGAGGGGGGCAAAACAGTATGTTTTTCAGGCACCTGAATGTATGTGTGAATCAGCCCATCCCCCTCTCCTTCAGAGCCATTCATGGCTGCAGGAGCAAAGTGAAGGCATCTCACCACTTTGCTTTTGCAGCCGCGAATGGCTCTGAAGGCAAAAGGGCAGGCCACTTTACACGAATGTTCAGGTGCCTGAAAAAAAAACCAGAATGTCACTGATCTGACTTAAGATTCAAAGATGAGTATCAGAAACGTGTAACAAAGTGGTTCACAAACTTTTTAGCACAAGGATCCACTTCTTGGAATGATAATCTGTCTGGGACCCACTGAAAATAATGTCATGGCTGGAAGTGCCGTCATTGTGATGCCAGAGCCTGCTGCTTTCCTGAGAATGCAGCAATACATTGGGTTAGTCATTTTTCAATAGCAAAGTGATTCAGAAAGGGGAAAAAAAGCCTATTTATAACCTTGACACAAGCAAAAAAAAACTACACAGCCCTCCCCCTTTCCAGCATCCCATCTTCCCATATTTTCAATATGGCTGCTCTAGGTGCTTCGCGACCCACCTGAAATAGGCCTGGAGCCCACTGATGGGTCCTGACCCATAGTTTGGGAACCACGGATGTTACGAATAAAAAGGTGTCCATGAGTTGAATGTGTGAGGGAGATGACACATGCGTATAATCTTAGCAGTGTGCTCATTGGGGATGTGCACTCACCAATTCTGAGCACCCATAAAATCATCCTTCCCCTGTATGTAAGAGAGGAAGCTCAGGTAAAATTGATTTGTTCAGTTTGTGGCAGAAACTGACAGCGCAATCCTAGCGCGCCCCTTGCATCAACACGATGGGCGGAGCGCTGGCATGCGGGCGCCGAGAAGCACCCTTGCATAGGTGCTGCATCTCTGAAGCCGACGCTGCTCACAGTGTCAGCTTCAGGGCGCCAACAGAGTGCCTCCCTTGTGGCGACCGAAGACGGTCGGCGCATGGGATTCTCCATTCCGTTTTGGGACAGGGATTGGTGGGAGGGGGGAGGCGGGAGGCGGGACTTGGGCAGGAGGCGGGACTTGGGCGGGACCTGGGCGGGCTTCGGAGGTGGCTGATTTGCTGATTTATGCGCATGTGATAAAGAGTTTGCCTGGAGGTAGGACACTGGCTTTCGCTCAGAGTTGTAGTTGTGCCAAGATCACACTGTTGGAGATCAGCTCAATTGGGTCAGATACTCAAGTGTAACATGCCAAGGTTTGGGAACATCTGCCTGGAATGATAAATTATGGGGGGGGGGAAGCATTTCATAAAGTGGATGTTTTCCATTGATGAGAATGAGCGATACCCTAATCCAAAACAAATGAAGAACCACACATGAGCCTTAACTGGTATTGGTGGATCAATAGCAGCCGCCACCTGCCAGGGGGGACTTTTCCCTTGGCATCCGCCCGGCAGCGCCAAGCCGCAAAGACAAGCAGCTGCAGCCGTGCAGTTATCTGATGCTCTCTGGAGGACTGCAGGTCCATTAACCAATGAGTGGTTTGCACTCATCCATGTACGTGTGTGTTGTTTCCCCACCTCGAGCAGAGAAAACACAGGCACCGCACTTGATTGCTAAATAATTGAGAGCCATTTTTAGGGCTGCGGTGTGTGAGTTGTGTCTCCTCTTTTTTATTATTTACTTATCAGACTTGGAGCATACATGCCAGACAACACAACTTAATTCTGGATTGACTGCAGTTAAGTGGTAGTGCTCATCCTATATTTTGCGAGGAGGGGAGAGCAACTGCCCCTCTTCATTCCGGCATAACACCTTTTCCAGGGGCTGTTGTGCTGGTGTATCTTCGATTGCCCTTTGGGGACAGGGAACCATCGATTGCTATATTTCACTATGTAAATTACTTTGTGAACTACTCTTTTTTAAAAGTAGTATTCTTAATAATGTTGTTGTTGTTGTCTATATTCTATTCTATTGTATTCTATTATATTATAATCAGTAGTTCTCAAGCCTTTTAGACCCGGACCCCCTTTTTAAAATGGCACTCGCATTGGGACCCACCGGAAATGATGTCATTAACCTGGAAGTGGTATCATAGCCAGAAGTGACATCATCAAGCAGGAAGTGCCATCATTGTGATGTAATCAAATGACACTCCTAGAATGCAAACTGGCATTCTTGGACTGCAACAAATGCACAACCATGAAACACCCCCGACAGAAAGCAAGATTAGGATATATTATATAAAAGCACTAAACTAAAAACATTTTTTTTTAAAAAAAACACCCTCAAATGAAAATTCAATCTGTTAACCCTCACAACAGAAATATAGCAAACAACCCACCTGATATCAGGTCGCAACACATTAAGTGGGGCATTATATTATATTATTGCACAGTCAGGACCTGGGGTGCCTTGCTTTTACCCTATTTATATTATCTATGTATTAGTGATAAGTTAGAAAGATTTCTAAAAGCTGTATTAGTAATGTAAATAAAACCGAAATGTAACGGATTTTTGCATACGGGACTGTAAATTCATAAGTAGTAAGAAGAATTGCTCTCTCTCTCTCTCTCTCTCTCTCTCTCTCTCTCTCTATATATATATATATATATATTCCTATTTTGATGTTATTTATAACATTACAACATTATTTATTTATTTATTTATTTATTTATTTATTTGATTTATACCCCACCTTTCCGCCACAAAGGCCCTCAAGGCGGCATTTACAAGGTTAAAATACAATAAAAACAATTAAAAACAGTATTAAAAGACAATAAAAACAATATTAAAAATACAACATACAACAAATTAATCCCTGGGATAATAAAATATATATTTAAAAAAAAATTACAAAATTAACATTGCAAAATATAAGGAATAATGATGATGATGATGATGATGATGATGATGATGATGATGATGATGGCAAACATCTAGAACACAATGTGCTATATATAGTGATGTCATTCAGGAGGAACGGACCAGAACGGGCGTTCCGGATCCTAACGGGCTCCGTGGCTGGTTCTGGGTTCCCGACAAGTGCCAATCAAAAGTGAGTTCCTGTTCCTAAATCATTTGAATGACACCACTGGCTATATATAATAGTACTTGACAAACAGAAAAAAAAATCCAAGTTTTGATCATTGCTATTGCGACCCAAGGGGACAGTAGAACTGAAGAGATAGTGCATGAGAAGATCACAAGATACCAAGAGCTGTGAGGAGAACTTGGGTGTAGAAGTTCAATATTGTGCCAAATTTTTTGAAAAAAAGGAAAAAAAATGTGGGACACCTCCCTGGGCCTCAGAAGATCTTTTAAGGACTTAAAACCAGAAGTGTTTTTGATGTTCTGAAAACCAGAAGTGATCTTTTAAGGGCTCCTGAATGCCTTAGAACGTGTTCTGAGGCCCAGGGAGGCAATGGTTGGCCCCTCCAGGTCTTAGAACACCCTTCAGACCTTACCGGAGCTTGGTCGCTTTCAGAGGAGGCGGGCTTGTGCCTAGAAGTCCGAAAAAACACTTTGACATTTTTGGCCTTGAGCAAATTAAACTATCTTGGCTCCAGAAAAAACATCAACAACATGATGCTTGGGATAGCAAGAATGACAATCTTGGCTAGATCCTGAATTGCAGATCCAATCATATTGCAGATCCAATCAGATCCAATTGCAGATCCAATCATAGGCTGTGATTAAGGTCGCAATCCTAACCTGGAGTTAGGCCGGCACAGTTAGGCCAGCACAGTTTGGGCAGCACAAGGGCCACCGTAAAGCACATTTGGACCACTCTCGGGGTCAGGAGGATGCCATATGTCTGTGTGCTGGCCTCTCTGACTCCGAGAGTGGTCCAGAATACTTTGTGGTGGCCCTTGTGTCAGCCAAACTTTACTGGCCTACCTGTGCTGGCCTAACTCCAAGTTAGGATTGTGCCCAAAGTATAATAATATTGTAGGACATGAGGCATTTTCAACACTAGAAAAGAGAGGCTTGCCAGCTATGTTCTGTTATTCTATAACATCACACAACTACCGAACACCATGTGCTGTACCCTGTCTTTTGCCTTAAAGGCACAGAGCAAAAGCCAAACGTCCTCATCCATTACATGTTGCATCATGCGCTCAAGTACATGTTGAAACACTGTTGAGCTATTTATGGCTTGAGACATCACTGAATGTAACCAATGTGGTCAGGTTTGTACAGCTTGTGTTTCTTCCTGATATATCTCTGCGGCCATCAGATATGTCTCGGAACCTTGAAGTTTCAATAAAAAGTGTGTGTGTGTGTGTGTGTGTGTGTGTGTGTGCGCGCGCGCGCGCGTATGTACGTGTGTGCGCACACACACTATAAGCATAATCTCAGAGTGCAATCCTAACCTGGAGTTAGGCTGGCACAATTAGGCCACAAAGTTTGGCCGGCCCAAGGGCAAAGAGCATTTGGAACACTCGGAGTCAGAGAGGATGGTGCACGCCTGTGTGCTGGCCTCTCTGACTCCAAGAGTGGTCCAAATATACTTTATGGTGTCCCTTGAGCCGGCCAAACTTTGCTGGCCTAACTTTGCCGGCCTAACTCCAGGTTAGGATTGCGCTCTCATTCATGGCAAAGTAACACAAGCACAGAACATTTATATAGCATGAAATTGCCAGAAAATGGAGCTTTTTTCAGTTCAACATAGTTTAAATTATGCCTTTGGCATACTTGCTGGGAGCACAGGTGTATAAACTCTCCAAGGAGCTGGATACAGCTATAGTACAGGCACATTTAAACCAATGATCAGATAAACCGTTCAAATATTTGGAGGCAAAACACAAGTGCCATTGGCCTAGGGGCTTCGCGGATGTGGGCTTACATGGAGGGCACATTGGCCAAGATCCAAACCAACATGTGTCCTGAGGCTTACTCTTTCCTTGCTGAACATAATGCTCTCCTACAGGCATTTGAAAGGACTGCCTAGGAGTGGAAATGACAGAAACAGCTGCAGCCTGCTAAGGAAACCCCACATGGAGTCACTTCTGTGGCTAGTTCCAGCATGGGGTATATTTCCCTGGGTCATCCCCTAGTGGCGGATTATTTTGAATCACCAATTTGGATGCTGCAAGGGAGGGAACCTGGCTGTTTCCACTTGGACCCTGGCCTCTATATGCAGAGGATTGGGGGGAAAAGGGGGGAGATTTATTCCAAGAATAATGTTTACCCTGCCTTTCCCATGCCAAAGCAAATGCCCATGGTAGCTTACGTGGGCAGACTAGTCTAAACCACCATTTTTCAATGGGGTATTTACCAAAATACAGTATTCTCTGCGATTCACCCCATCCTCAGTCCCAGATGTAGCCTTCACAGTGTGGTTCTGTCCTCGGGCTATGTGCATTCAAGCTTCAGAAGGCAATCCTACATACAGCCTGGTATTGGATGCTGCATTGAGCAGCTCCCTGGTGGGAGGGGAAAGTACAGGAGACAGCTTTTCCAATGAATCAATGCATCAATGAATGGTCGTGCTCACCCAATACGGTAGTTTTGCATTACTGCTTTTAGCACTGTAAAAAAAAAATTAATAGCAAATGTTCATATTCATCGTATTTAATCAATTCAAACCGCTCCTCTGATTCCACAATCGTCATAAGGTGCGCACAACAAAATGGTCACGATCCACTTAATTTTAAAAACTAAACTGCGTAGCATGGGTAAACAAGAAAACGTATTCAAAGATCCTCGTCGTTCTGTTGGTGGATAGGGATTCACAGCCCAGTCCTAAGCTGCCCAACCAACCAATGAAGCAGAGGCGTCATTCAGGCGGAACGGCCCGGTACTCCGTTCCGCTAGTTCCGCGGAGGTCCCGGGCCGCGCCGCTGCCTCGGAGGACGGGCGAGCTGCTGCTGGGCCCGCCCTCCCTCCCTTGCGTCCGGAATCGCTCTAAAATGGAGCAATTCCGGCGCAGTGAGGCTTGGGGGGGGCGTGGCAGCCCTCCGCCATAGGGGCGGAGGGCTGTCAATCATCCGAGCGTTCCGGTAGTTGGCGCGCTCGGATAACATCACTGCCCGGGAGTGCAGTGGTAGCCAAGTGGCTACTGCTGCATCCCGTGGCACCTGGGCAGCCGCAGGAGGCTTCACGGGGAAAGTGATGTTCATCCCCCTTTCCCCGCAGTAAGGGCACAGGGCGGTCAAGTGGTCTCCCCGCCTCTGTGCTGGCTATTTAGCGGACACAGAGGTGAAGCCCTCCACGTAAGGCCGTGGAGCCCTATATGGGATCAGTGTCGACTCCACCCCTCCCCTCCCCTCCCCTCCTGCTGCCCCGGAATGCCCTTCCTCCCCACCCGGAAAGGCCACAATGTCGGCATAAGAACATAAGAACATAAGAAGAGCCCTGCTGGATCAGGCCAAAGGCCCATCTAGTCCAGCTTCCTGCATCTCACAGCGGCCCACCAGGTGCCCCAGGGAGGCATGAGACAGCAAGATGCTTGGATCCTGTTGCCACTCCCTTGCACCCGGCACTCTGAAGTAGCCTACTACTAATATAAGGAGGTTACAACCCATCATTGCCGATAGCCCACGATGGGCTTTTCTTCCAGAAATCTGTCCGATCCCCTCTTAAAGGCATCCAGACCAGATGCCATCACCACCTCCTGTGGCAAAGAGTTCCACAGACTAACCACCCGCTGGGTAAAAAAGTACTTCCTTTTATCTGTTTGAACTCTCCCAACCCTCAGTTTTAGCGGATGCCCCCTGGTTCTGGTGTTTTGAGAGAGGGAAAAGAACATCCCTCTATCAACTCTACCCCTTCCGTGCATAATTTTGTATGTCTCAATCATGTCCCCCCTCAGGCGCCTTTTTTCTAGGCTGAAGAGCCCCAAACGCTGCAGTCTTTCTTCATAAGGGAGGTGCCCCAGCCCCGTAATCATTTTTGTCGCTCTCTTCTGCACCTTTTCCAGCTCCACTAGGTCCTTTTAGGACATAAAAGTGGACTCACCACTCCAGTGGACTCACCACTTACCAGCTTGAAGAGCTCTCTCTGGACTGCGCAGGGTCTTGACATCACCCCAGGGCTTAACCAATGGTTTAACCACCAGCACTGGGCACTTTACAGCACTTTGTGCAACAGGAACATGGGCACTACAAAGTACTGCCCACACTAACCCTGATAGGATCAGACCCTTAGTCATGTGATTAGGTCCTGTGATCTTACAGTTAATCACATCAGCTCAGATGAAACCCACACGCTCAACATTCTTAACGCTGAGGACAAACCGCAGGAACGGTTCCTGAGCCTCTTGTGACCTTTTGAGCAACCTGTAGCTGGGTGCTGCTGGAAAGCAAATACTGGGCAAGGTGGATTCTGCAAGTAAGTTCTGACGTTGGCTTGTCAAAATACTAGGAAAGTGATTAGTCCAAACTAATAACTTTCCCTTTTGTTTCATTTACAAAGGAAGGAAGAAGAAGAAAACTTGTGCTCCAAAATTTTGATGTTTATTTCCCTTTTCCATCAGGACCTTTTTTCATCATACTTAAAGCCATTGTCCCTCATTGCCTGAGACCTGGAGAAAGAGGTTAGCGAAACGTGTTGGAAGACAGCCTTTTTTTCCCCCCCACTGTGACACTGCACACAATTATTTACACTGCAGTTATCTCTTTAACGGCACACACTATTCATCTCTCTCACACTTCGGAGACCACAAGTTTCAAACCAGCCCGATTGTTATTGAAGACAAACTTTGCAAGAGGTTGGAAGAAAGACTTACCTTGTTTGTCTTTGCAGTTGCTAAACTTAGCTTCTTTCTTAACGCTGGGGCATAATAAAGCAACAACACAGAGGGAGGGCTTGAATTAATGAAGTGGGAATGATGAATGAGCTATTCATCCAAAGCTGCTTTTTGGTTGGGGAAACAAAGACCTGTGTGTGAGCTGTTCTGTGGGCAGCTGGATTTCAGGTCACGGCAATGTCACTTCTGCACTGAGGATGAGTCCCTTCCAGTGGCAGGAAGGAATGACATAATATGAGTCAGCTTTGAGTATCCAGATGCTGCCATTACTCACGTTTGGGACACAGAGCTACAGTATAGTGGATGTGTTCCATTCACACAGTCTTGCAGCCATGGCAGCTTCATGCAACGGAAAGGGTTTATTCTCTCAAAAGTTGATTCAGCTGGAAAGTGCTAGAAAAAGCACTAAAAATGTGGGGGAAAAAAATAACCACAACAACATTGCTTCAAGTTGTGTCAAGCTGACCTCTCAGATTCACTCTCTTCAGCTCCTGTTCAAAGAACATGTGCGACAGTGCACTGGAGGGTGCAAGGTTCTATTTTCCACCTTTGGATGGACGGAAATCCAGCTCCTTGTGTTGCTCATGTTGCAGGTGTCTATGAAGAATTTGTAGCCCAAGCCGAACACTTAGCTGGATGCAGTCATTCCTTGTGCCAAATATTCGTTTTGGGATAGAAGATAAGGCCATCATGAATGGATTGACACGACAGAAAGAAGTGCGTAGGTTTGCAGGGTTTTGAGTTGAATAATTCCATTTCTGCTTCTCACAAAGTGTGTCCCATACTAGCGAGGGAACTGCAGGTGTTCAGTGGGTTTCACGGCTTAAAAACTGGTCACTTGTGCTTAATAAAGTTCAAACCCAACCGCAGTCTGGTGTCTTCCTTGGGGGTGGTGCAAGGGGAATAGGCTACTTCAGAATGCCAGGTGCAGGGGAGTGTCAACAGAATGCAGGCAGCCGGTTGTCTCAGGTGCTCCCTGAGGCATCCGGTGGGCCACTGTGGGATACAGGAAGCTGGACTAGATGGGCCTTGGCCTGATCCAGTGGGGCTGTTTCTATGTTCCTACGAGTACGTGTCTGAAGAGGAACATCTGGTTCTGGTGGCTGTCAAAGAGAAATGTTGTGGAGAATCTTGACAAGCCACCATTGTGTTTACCTCAGAATTTACCTCAGAATGCCAGGTGCAAGGGAGTGGCCTCAGAATGTAGGCAGCCTGTTGTCTCGTGTGCTCCCTGACACATCTGGTGGGCCTCAATGAGATACAGGAAGCTGGACAATGGGCCCTAGGCCTTATCCAGCAAGGCCTTTCTTATGTTCTCATGTAATAATGTCAGAATTTAATGGGCAGCCTAATCCTAGCCCACTCTGGAACAGCTGGCCTGCAGTCTATACAACACGGGTTTTGGGCAGGCTGCCACTTGCCACAGGGTGAGGGGAATTAATTCCCCTTTGCCTGTGTGGCAGTCTTCCCAATAGGGTTACTCTTATCTGTTCCAGCAAAATCACTTGTTACTCCAAGCAGGTTGGGGAAGACAGACCAGGCCAAGGACAGGGAATAGGATAAGGCCTAGTATAGGCTGCCTGGGCCAGTGATAGCGAACCTTTTGGGCCTGGCGTGTCAAAACATTGGACAATGCTTAGCTTGAATCTGTTGGTGTGGCAACCCCCCGCCCTCCCAACAAAAGAGAAACTATCCTTTATATTCATTTATTTAAACAAGAAATACAGTCCAATCATTTGTGGTATTTTGTATTATATAAAGAAACACCAAATAATTACAAAAAATGAAAAATGAGTAGAAAAAAACACATTTTTTTCAGGTATTGGTGAATGCTGGTGTGTCACCTCAAAAGTTGTGGTGTGTCACATTTGACATGCGTGTCATAGGTTCACCCTCACTGGCCTAGGCTGATCCCACCCCCCTCCCCAAGCCAGCCTGCCCACAGGGCTGCCTTCTCCCTACCCTCCCCCACCCTCGCCCCACCTTCCGTAACTCCCCAGGCTGTCCTCCCTAGGCCGGTGCTTCCTCCATTCATCAGGTGGGTGCTGAGGGCAGGTTTGGTCTTCCAGGGGACGGCGCGACTGCCTCATGGCACGTTTATGACACTCCTAGGCTGGTGCAGGTGACACGTGACCAGTGATGTCATTTGGGGGAACGGACCAGAACGGGCGTTCCGGATCCTAACGGGCTCCATGGCTGGTTCTGGGTTCCCGACAAGTGCCAATCAAAAGTGAGTTCCTGTTCGTAAATCCTTTGAATCACACCACTGCATGTGACGGCCTCACTCATAGTTAGGACTGCACTCTAAGAGGTTTGGTGGACCAATAAATAACAATGTCTTCTTATTTTTCCTTCTCGAGAAGAAACAGATGATCTTGTTGGCCGTCTTCACTTGGCCAACATGGAAGCATGGAAGCCTCTGACGGCCTTTGAAGAACGTTTCAGGTGGTTGTGAGAGATACGCCGAGTTTACCTGAAGTACTACAAACTCCCATTGTTGGTTTCGCCAAATTTCTCATGAAAGACGGGACAGAGGGTTAGAAATGTTTATGTTTGGGAAATATATATATATAATTTGCATGACAATGCACAGCTCAGTTGGTCTAAAACGATACTGCGGGATTGCTCAACTGCTGGAAGGAAAACGGAAGATGCTGGACTGAATCCCAGAACGTATCCATTATTCACCAGTGTCTTGGCAGGCAAACCTAGAAATCTAAATCTGAAAGCACAAACACACCTCGTCCCCTCGGGAAAAACAGAAGGCGGAGGATCCTGCCCCAGCATTTTCCGCTTACTGAGCTGGACGCCAGTGTTTCAAAACATGGGGCGAGGGGCGAATGTCTGCAGGCAAACTACTCTCCCTGCCACATAGCTGTACATCTGCTGAACGGCATTATGGGAAATATATAATAAGAACATAAGAGGAGCCCTGCTGGATCAGGCCAAAGGCCCATCTAGTCTAGCTTCCTGTATCTCACAGCGGCCCACCAGGTGCCCCAGGGAGGCACAAGACAACAAGATGCTTGGATCCTGTTGCCACTCCCTTGCACCCGGTACTCTGAAGTAGCCCACCACCAATGTAAGGAGGTTGCACAATCCATCATGGCCTATAGCCCATGATGGACTTTTCTTCCAGAAATCCGTCCAAACCCCTCTTAAAGGCATCTAGACCAATGCTCTTGACCCCTGCTAACTGGACAAGAGGCACTTTTTCCAGTGGTGTTCCTCTTATATTTAGCAGGGGGAGAGTAACTGTCCCTCTTCACCCCTGCGCAGTCTTTCTAGTGGCTGTTGCTGGCGGTCTGCCTTTTTTTTTTTTTTTAGATTGTGAGCCCTTTTGGGACAGGGAGCCATTTAACTTTATTATTACTATTTGCCTGTGAACCGCTTTGTGAACTTCGTGTTGAAAAGCGGTATATAAGTACCTGTTGATTGATTGATTGATTGATCACCACCTCCTGTGGCAAAGAGTTCCACAGATTAACCACCTGCTGGGTAAAAAAAGTAGTTCCTTTTATCTGTTTTAACTCTCCCAACCCTCAGTTTTAGCAGATACCCCCTGGTTCTGGTATTGTGAGAGAGGGAAGAGAACATCCCTCTATCGACTCTACTCCTTCCATGCATAATGTTGTATGTCTCATTCATGTCCCCTCTCAGGCGCCTTTTTTCTAGGCTGAAGAGCCCCAAACACTGCAGTCTTTCTTCATAAGGGAGGTGCCCCAGCCCCGTAATCATTTCCGTTGCTCTCTTCTGCACCTTTTCCAGCTCCACTATGTCCTTTTTGAGGTGCGGCGACCAGAACTGCACGCAGTATTCCAGGTGTGGCCTTACCATCGATTTGTACAATGGCATGATAATATCGGCTGTTTTATTCTCAACCCCGAGCAGCATGCACAGAAGCCCATCCTCGCTTTCTCTACAGCATGTTCCCAGGGCACAATCCTAACCTGGAGTTAGGCCAGCTAAGTTCGGCCAGCACAAGGGACACTGTAAAACATGTTTGGACTGCTCTCGGAATCAGGGAGGATGGCGCATATCTGTGTGCTGGCCTCTCTGGCTCCCAGAGTGGTCCAAATAGCCCAGGTAGGATTAGGTCCTGAGCTGCCCAGCTCCTGGAGGAGTAGTGGTACCAAAATGGATACTGCTGCATCCTGTGGGAATGGTGGCAGCTGTAGGAGTCTCCTTGGGGGAAGGCGGTAGTCCCTGCAACGGGGCTACTTGAGTTTCTGCCAACTATTTTGCTGGCGGAGACTTGAGCAGCCATGTCAGCAGTGGTGTCATGTAGCCGGAACGCTCCGCCGGCCTAGCTCCGCCCACTCGCCGCCATTCGCCCCGCTCCATGATGGACGGGGTGCTGCGAAGCGCCTGTGGCCGCGGAAGGGGCGCCTGCTCGCCGGGGGGATGGGTTGGGGGTGCGCAGGGTGCCTGGGCAAGCGGCGGTGGGGCGTGTCGTCCGAGGACAGCCCGCGCGGCAGGCAGGACAGCGGTGGAACCGGAACGGACGGGCTGTCAATCACAGGTTAGTCCCGGTCAGCGTTCCGGTTCCTAGAGCCTTGGATGACACGACTGCATGTCAGGCACCCAAGCCTTTGACAGCCACCGGAACCAGGTGCTTCTCAGACATGCAGTCATAGGAACAGCCCCACTGGGTCAGGCCAAAGGCCCATCTTGCACCACCCCCAAGGAATACACCAGAGTGAGGTTGGGGCTTAGCTTAATTAAACACAAGTGTAAATCATGAAACCTACTGAACACCCGTCCCTCCCTCCCCAGTCTGGGGTAGGCAAAAAAAAAAGGCAACCTTTCTTGAAACTCTCAGAAAACGCCCCCTAAGCATTGTCCAGGCATTCTCCAAACAAGCTCAAGGGGGGGGGGAAGGTAATGTTGGACTGGGAGAGCTTGCCCACTAGAAGTGTGCAATAATCAACTCCAAAGTCAAGTGTAACTGCATCTTGCACTGCATGTTATAGCAATTGCAAAGATTTAATGTTTGCATATATAAAAGGCTTGTATCATTCCCAGTGAAGGAGTAATCTCATGAGGTACTTCGAAACAGTAAAATCCAGGGTAAATATTGAGTCATTCTGACCTGTTCTGCCTGACTCTCACAGCTCAATCCTAAGTACGGGCAGTGGCGTCTCTGCAGGGAGGGCAGAGAGGGCCTGTTTTGAAAGGAGCCTGACCATGTCATGTAAATCCCTCCTCTCCCTTGCTGCTGTAGCCAGTAAGCAACGCCAAGATGTTCCTTTTCCCTGTGAGGATTGGCTAAAACGGTGCAGGAGAGGAGTGTTTTCCACTGCAAGGTAAGGCTCCTTGCAAAACTTAGAGCTCTGCCCTCCCTGTAGAGACACCACTGAGTACGGGCAACATAGTAAGGCCGACGTAGCAGGGCCATATCCTAACCCTAACCCTAAGCCCAGCAGGAGGCAGCAGCAGCTCAGCGCAGGGCAAGGGGAGGTTTTCCTCTTGTACCCAGGTAAGCCCCAGCCAGCCCTATGGGGCTGCTCGGATCTGCACCAGCTGATTTGCAGGCGCAGCTCATTGTGCACAGCAGCAGCCCGAATCGGGGCCGCCCTGGCTGGGGATGGGGTTTAGGATATGGCACAATGCCCACTGTGCATCACTGCCGCCATAGCCGCCCACCGTGCTGCCCAGTCACGCCCCTGGCACACCTCTGGCATGCCCTTGGCAAGGCTCTGCACTGACTGAGCGCCACCGACACTCGACTGGTGCAAGGTGGGTGCTACTGACTGGCGCATCAGCACCTGGGCACTGCCGCTGCTGCTTGTGCTGATCCAGCACCGGACTAGCTGGCGCAGATGCGCTTGACTGCATGTTTGTGACAGCGCTGGACCGGCGCAAGAGTGTAGCGCTGGCACAACGCAGGTATAGGACTGTGCTCTCATTCACCTCAATGAATTAATACAGTTAATACACTATGCCTCTATTTGTGCGCGTTGAATATATTGAATATCTATTGTGCATTGAATATATTGTGAGATGTTCTATGGCCGTGGTTCCCAAAACTGTGGGTCGGGACCCACCAGTGGGTCGTGTGATCCAATTTCAGGTGGGCCGCAAAGCACCTAGAATGGCCATATTGAAACTATGGGAAGATGGGAAGCTGGAAAGGGGTGTGTGCGGTTGTTCTGCTTGGGCCATGGTTGTCAATAGGCTTTTTAAATTTCTGATTCACTTTGCTGTTGGAAAATGGCTAAGAAATAACCCAACTGATTGCTGCCTTCTCAGGAAAGCAGCAGGCTCTGGCATCACAATGACGGCACTTCTGACCGTGACACCACTTCCGATGGGGCCCGGACAGATTGTCATTCTAAAAAGTGGGTCCTGATGCTAACATGTTTGAGAATCTCTGAATTACTGCATTTCTCATATTCATATTTGACTCATCCAATTTGAAGACTTTTAAAAATATTCCCATCGAAATGTATCGGGTGGCAGATAATTTTACCTGTGCTCTTTGGATTAGCTGCTGTATGAAGCTTTCAGTATTCAGATGCTTATTTTTTCTTCCAGCTTTCAGTGGCCTGCAACCAATAGGCTCACTTCTCTGATGGGGTTAACTAAATTGAAACCAACCCGCAGTGGAGGATTTCCCCTTCAGTTATGCATTTGATGGAAAAGGACACTCCTGTGTGGATTTGTGAAAGGGAATAATTGCGGGACCAGCAGGTCGGCCTCTTATTAATGAGATACAAACCTTTCAACTATGAGCTTCTCAGCTAACCTGAAGCAGGTCAGGAGGTAGGAACCAAAAGTCATTAACATCTGACAGTTGTTCGGTGACCTGTGTAAAATGAGTTGATACTCTCAGTCCGGTACATAAAACAGCAGAATAATTGGTGTTAATTCACACCCGTGTTGGCAGTCTCAGAGCAGAGGCCAAAGATTGAATTGGCATGAAAATTAAACGACCTGATCAGCCACAGAGGTCTCTCCAGGTCATGGGTGAATTGCATTAGCTGCCTTGCACAGGGTATTTGCACCAACGCTCTCTCTAAGGAAGGGTCTCCCGGAATAAGACAGGGGCTTTCCTTGCTGACTTCTGTAAATAAGGTACTTTTCAGAAGCACTGCTTAAAAAACAATCCTAGCCCATATTTTCTTTGGAAACACACACACACACACACACACACACACACACACACACACACACACA
>JAJKFI010000007.1:29445777-29482614 GCA_029204185.1 Lerista edwardsae
ACACACACACACACACACACACACACACACACACACACACACACACAGAGAGAGAGAGAGAGAGAGAGAGAGAGAGAGAGAGAACTCAAGATAGTGACTCGAGTTATTCGAACTCAGACTACAGACAATAACAATGTTAACCTTCCCAGAAATGAAGACACTATGATAGGTGTTCGAATTCGTACAGAATTGTTAGATCACAATCCTAACCTGGAGTTAGGCCAGTGCAGGTAGGCCAGCAAAGTTTGGCTGGCACAAGGGACACCGTCAAGTATGTTTGGACCAGTCTAGGAGTCAGAGAGGCCAGCACACAGGCGTGCGCCATCCCCCTGACTCAGAGAGTGGTCCACACGTGCTTTACGGTGGCCCTTGTGCCAGCCAAACTGTGCCGGCCTAACTGTTGCCAGCCTAGCTCAATATTAGGATTGCTCCCTTAATCTCCTCCCTAGCTGGGAAGCTATAAACAGCATCTTGCACGTGGAGGATGGTGGGCAGCGAGACTGACAGACTGAGCAATTAACATGAAGTGTGTTATGATCCAATGTCGACTTCCAGTCTAAAAGTTGTGATTTTGGCATCTGTTGCTAGCGTGATATTGGGACATCCATCAGGATAACTCGTTGGAGACGGAAGGACCTGCAAGGAGAGCTTGCTGTGGTCTTTTGGCCCAGTAAGCGGTCTGAGCTGGGTGTGTTGGCCGTGCCTGAGCCCAAACGTGATCAAGCAAGCAGGGCACAGGCTGCCATGGTGGAAAGCACGCTGGGGTTCATGCCAATTTGGGCAACAAGGCCAACCACCCTGGCATTGGGTGACACAGGAGGGTGCAGTATTTGCTTCTTCAGAGTGGTTCAGGCCTAGAGTCCTTTCCCTGGAACTGGCAGTGGGGGCCAGGGGGTTAGGGGCTGTGGAGGTAAAGAGGGAGAAAGGGATGGGGTGGAGCCCCTTTTGTGCCAATTGGGTGTCTGGGGAGGAGGAGCCCCACGGACTGGCAGGCGACTGAACAGGAGCCATGTTGCCAGCAAACCCCAAAATAGGAGCCTAGGTTCAGGAAGATGACCCAGGATGCAACAACCCCAGTGATGTCATGCAGGGGGTACGCGGGGGTATGTGAGTACCGGTTCCTAGAATTATGGCTGGTCCCGCCCATTCGCCCGCCCACTCATCGACTCCGCCCCCTGCAACATTTGAATTTCCTGCACGTTTGAGTTGCCTGCACGTTCTCAGAGCCAGACAGGTAGGCAGGCAGCGAGCGGAGCCTTGCCTTGCCTTGCCACTGAAAAATGAGCTGCTCTGGGGTTTTGGAACTGTTGGGTCACTTTAACATGATGCCAGGCCTCCTTAACATGTTCTGGGGGTGCTGTAGAATACTGTTGCAACTGTTGGGTCAGTTTAAAATCATCTGAGGCCTCAAAAAGGGCTTTTTTCATGACCCTTCCTGCCACGACATCACTTCCGGCTTATGACATCACTTCCGGTGGGTGGGTCCCAACACGTGCCAATCAAAAGTTAGTACCTGTTCTTAAATCATTTAGATGACACCACTGAACAACCCCCTACCCCAATCTTATCTGAGGCCAGCCCATTTGTGCCGGCTGTCCTCTCCTGGGCAGTCCTCTGAACCTTCTGGGACCATCCCCTGATTGGGGACCACTTTTATACCCAAAAAGCTGAGAGGCCAACATCCAGGGGATAGCCATTAAAAATTGAGTGTTGGGAGCGTTCGAACAGACAAAAGAAAATATTTCTTTTGCCCAGAGTGTACAGTAGTTAGTCTGTGGAACTCCTTGCCACAGGATGCGGCGATGGCATCTGGCCTGGATGCCTTTAAAAAAAGGGATTGGACAGATTACTAGAACAAAAGCCCATCACAGGTTACAAGCGGTGACGGGTATGTGCAACCTCCTGGTTTTAGAAATAGGCTGCCTCAAATGCCAGCTGCAAAGGAGAGGCAACAGAATGCAAGTATCTGGCTGTCTTGTGTGCTCCCTGAGGCATCTGGTGGGCCACTTTGAGAAACAGGAAGCTGGACTAGATGGGCCTTTAGCAGGGAACTTCTTAGTTTCTTATGGCCAACCTCTGATTGCACATCTTGCTTTGGAGAAGCCAAATAATATTTAGCACCAGAGATGCCTTACCCTTCCATTCCTACATGCGTATAAGAATGTCTGCAGTTAAACTGGAAAGTCTTGGGACTTCACTTTGAAAATCAACCACGTTTGCACTGTCCACTGCTTGGAAACAAAGAAGAAGATTGGAACACCGAAAGGATTTTTGAACGTATGCCCATCCTGAAAAGAAGGAAGTCTTAAATGTAAATAGAGAACGAAGAATTATCCAGAGCCCAATTCTATCCAGCTTTCCAGCCCTGGTGCAGCTGTGCCAATGGGGCATGGACTGCATTCTGTGGGGTGAGGGTGGTGGGGTAAATCATGGAGGCATCCCAGAGGCGTTTCTACAGGGATGGCAAAGCTCTAAGTTTTGCAAGAAGCCTTACCCTGTCGTGTAAATCCCTCCTCTCCCTTCCTGCTGTAGCCAGTAAGCAACACCAAGATTGGCTAAAACGGTGCAGGACAGGAGTAATCTCCACTGCAAGGTAAGGCTTCTTGCAAAACTTAGAGCTTTGCCATCCCTGTAGAAACGCCACTGAGGCATCCTCAAGGTAAAAGAACATTTGTTCCCTTACCACAGGGCTGCAGTGCAGCTGCATCAGCCCTGCAAAGTTGAATGGGCTTGGACCTACCATATATTTAAGTTGAGAGCATTCACTATTTTCTTAAATAATGAGCTGAGATTGAGAGCACAATCCTAACCTGGAGGTAGGCCAGCGCAGTTAGGCCAGCACAGTTTGGCTGGCACAAGGACCACTCTAAAGCACGTTTGGACCACTCTCAGAGTCAGAGAGGGCAGAGAGAGCGCGCCATCCTCCCTGACTCTGAGAGTGGTCCAAATGCATCTTACGGTGGCCCTTGTGCTGGCCAAACTGTGCTGGCCTAACTGTGCAAGGTTAGGACTGTGCTCTGAGTCAAAGGAAATCCCAGGAAAATGACATGCTTCAATTGGGGAGTATTATTCCAACATTGGCTCTGGATTCCCGGTAAAGCGAGACAATCGCAGGGTTAACTGAGAATGGCAGGCTGTTCATGTGCAAATGTCCTTTGATGCATTGGAAGGACAGATCCCTGAGCCTGGGCAGATACCCATGCACCCAAGCCAGCGCATGATTTCATTACAGGATGAATCAATCCATGCCCATCAATGAGCATGGTAGGCATTTGCGATGGCACCAGTTGTGTGGACTTTTCTCTTTGTGTTGCTGTTTTCTGTCCAAAAATACGTGGGATCCTTTCTGTTGCCAGGCAACAAAAATTGGGAGTGATGCAGGAAGAATTTGCTGGAAGGAAAGCAAAGAGTTGAGACCAAAGAGGGTAAACTTCTGTTGCTTTTGCTAGCATGTCACCTCCCCTCCTTCGGATGTCTGATAGCTTTCCCACTATAGTCTCATCACCAACTCAATCTGCACTTGGAATGGGTACAAAATCCTGATTCCATTGGTTGCATTAATGAGATCAGTGTGTGCTTCAGGGTGCCATCCTAACCTGGAGTTAGGCTGGCTCAGTTAGGCCAGCAAAGTTTGGCCAGCCCAAGGGCCATCGCTTGGACCACTCGCAGAGTCAGGGAGGATGGTACACATCTGTGTGCTGGCCTCTCTGACTCTGAGAGTGGTCCAAACACACTTTACGGTGTCCCTTGTGCCGGCCAAACTTTGCTGGCCTAACTGTGCCGGCCTAACTCCAGGTTAGGATTGCACCCTCAGTTAAGTTCCCATTTCGATGTAAAGAATGCCTTTGGAATAAAAAAAAAATGACAGACTATGGCTGATCATTCTGTGTTTAGTTGTGTTTAGTCCTCTGTGCTTACTTTAAACATTCTGTTAATTCTTCCACTTGTCTCATTATTGTGGCTTTACTTTTTAGGCATCTTACTTCAGATAGGATTTGCTTTTATTGAATGCAGTAATGAACTAGTGGTGGAGGGGAAAAGAAAAAACATGGGTTGTCGAACCATTGTTTCAAATTGGCAACTAAACAGTCTTGTTTGAGTGGCTGAAACAGGCAATTGTCATAAATTGCTCATCTGGAAGCCCCACAGATGGTGATGAAAAATTTGATTCTTCAAAATATACAGCAGAAAACATTTTCCAAAAAGAGAGAGAAAATATTTCCGTTCTTACCCATTATGTCAAATAATTCATACCCTATTGAACGCCAACAAAATTGACTCATGGTTTTCTGAGATAGAGAAGCCACGGCATATCACTTGAAACAATTCTCTTGCAGAGAAGAGCTTCATTCTCCTTTAGATTTTCTTCTATTGAATTTACATTTTCCATATTCTCAGGCTGGGGGCGTCGCCATGTGCATGACACTGAGCATTCATGTTGGGTTTCTCAAAAGGAATTTGGGTCACACCACCTCTGCGCTCATCATTGTGTTATGGTTAATCACTATTGCCAATTATTATGCATTAGCAGTGTTGGCTTCCAAGAACGACATTCTCCAGGCTTTTATAAACAAAATTAGACACATCGCTATTATGTTGGATAAGATGTATTCTTCAGCTCTTTATTCATGCTTCATATTTTATGTGTCTCCTTTGGCATTTACAGTTTGGCACATCTGCACGCTCACCAAAATGTCATTTCCATTCAGGGCGCAATCCTATGCCCTGCATGGTGCCAATGCAACGTTTCCTTTGTATTTTCTGTTGAATGTGACGGGCACCAGGGCGGTTCTGGGAGGGGGCAGGAGGCATTTCTGGGCAGGAGGTGGGTGGGTCAGTGGGTGCGCTGGCTCGGGGAAAGGGTGGGGCTGTTAGACTGCATCCAAGGCCTCATCCCTGGGCTGCACAGCCCTGATTCAGGACTTGTGCCTGCGATTTTGCAAGGAGTCTCCAGCGGCCTGCCTGCTGTCCTGCCAAATTCTCCCTGCTGGGCCTCCCTGAGGGCCCCAATGCCCACACTAGGCTGACTAGTTTCCCCTTTAAGCAGCCTCAGGGATAGGCAAGAGGGAGGGGGTTCAGTCACCCACTGGGCCTCCTCTCTTCCAGCAGCCTTGCTTGGATTCACCGGCTGGCCAGCCTCCTCCAGACTGCCCTCATCACCGGCTCAGCTCAAAATACCCCAATTTAGCACCAACAAACCCCACCCCCAAACAATAGGCAGTCAGCTTGCCTAACCCTCACCTGCCTCTTCCACTCAGTGGCTCCAGGGCCAGAGCAGCCATACAACAATTCTCCACAGTTACTCCCCACAATAACCTTACCTTATCCAGTCCGTTAACAGCCCTTCAGTCAGTCCATCAGTCAGTCAGTCAGTCCATCCAGCAATCCATCAGTCAGTCAATCAATCCATAGCCACTTTCCTTCCTTCCTGCACCTGCCCAGTGCTGCACCTACCTGCTGCTAACTTACTGCAGCTCCTGCCTCCAGCTTTATACTGAGGCAGGCCAATCGGTGTCTGTTGCTGGGCAGGCTTTAATTCATCAGCCACACCCATCTGCACCTGTACTAATCACCCTTCCTAGCCAGAGCCCTCATCAGCCTGCAGTTGTATTCCTGCTGCAGGCAGAGACCTTGGGGGTTAACCCTGTAATCCCTGGTTTATTTGGACAAGGGGCCACTGCTGATACCATTCTCTATCTCCTCGGGGTATCTCCTGCCTTTTCCAATACACCTGCCTGCCTGTTTCAATGCAGCTTAGCATTTTGCCCTCAAATAAGTTCCAATTACACAACTTAGAATAGCTTAAACAGAGAACTTCTCAAACGTCACACTGGAATCTCCCTGGCTCTCAAAACAAAAATGTATCTGGGAATGAGGATTTGGTGAATCACAGAATACTGAATATTTGTAAAAACAAACAAACAAAAAAAAAACAAACATTGAAAATGATGGTTTAGACTAGCCTGCCTATGTAAGTCACCTTGGGCATTTGCTTCAGCATGGGAAAGGTGGGATATAAATTCTGAAATAAATAAATTTAAAAAAATATTTAAGAAAATAAAAATAATGGCAATTCAAGAAAACTGCTGTTGGAAATGCAGATACTGCTGTTGAGATACACCATGCATGCAATTTTTTTAAAAAACAAATTGCCATCCCCCCCCCCCACACACACACCCCAAGGTTGAACATGGCAGTGAACTCAAAACCAATTTCAACTCGGCTCTTAAATAGCTTTGGCTCCACTCTCCACACCCTAATAAAGCTTCCTTGGACTTTTCACATTAGCAGTGGATATTATAATTTTGAATGTGCTGTGGAGTTGTAAATTAAGAGGTTCTGTTCAGCATATATAATATGAAGAGTTACTTTTTACCAGAACTAGACACGGCACTAATAAGAAACTCTGAAACACTTCAACAAGAATTCAGTCGTTTGGGTCATTTCGAACAAACCAAAGAAGTGTTCTTCCCAAAGGGATGTATGAGGAAAAGGTTACAGCAGAATGGAAAATTCACTCAGGTTTTTTAATCCCGAAAAAGGTTCATGAGCAAGAGACTAACTCGCTGCTCCCAGTTCATTCTTGAAAAAACTACTTGCCTTCTTTATTTTTTACACGCATTCTGCAGACATTCCTCCCTGGAGGAAAGAAAACACGTTATATAGGAACCGACTCCTGATTTTCTGTCCAACAAGTTTTAATTCCCAAATGCTAGTCGAGCACAGCACACAGCTGGACGTGAAGGTTTCAGGATCATTAAGCGCTGCTAATTTTTCCTAATGAATTACAATTACAAAAATCACCTGTGCTCAATCCTTTTTTGCGCTGAGCCACCATGAAGATTTATTAGACCCGAACATTTCTCATTGTTTAGCGTGGACAAAACCACGCGGGGCTTGAAGGTGATCCGGCTGGGCTTTGGCGGTCATACGTGCATGGAAACAAAGGCTGCAGTACTTGTAGGAGCAACATGAACAAGTTTTGCTTTGGGCCTCCCTGCTAGAGGAGCAAGAACAGCAAATATATACTAGTTGAGACAACTTCCACAATTATGCCCTAATGGCCACTTGCCCACGTGTCATAGTGAGTATGCAACTATTTTATGCTCCATTACCTTAATGTCTCTGGGCTCAAGCGGGTGCCACTGTCTGCCATAGGCTTGTCTTCAGAGTTGCCTGAAGGCACCACTTCTCTATTGTATGTATAGGGGTGTTGAAGTTGTATTATATGTCTGAAGTTGTTCTGTCTCTTTAACACTGAGGACAGCAGTTCATGCATCTGCTGAAAAAGTACCTATTCCATGAGAGCTTTTGCCACTGTAATTCTGTTTGTCTCTGGGGTCCTGCAGCCTTAAGATTAGATTAGAAATTTATTTGTCATTGTACTCAAGGTATGAGGACAACGAAATGAGGTGCTCTTCACATCATACAACTGGACAACACCAAATAACATATACAAATAACAATTAAAACACTAATAAAAAAAATACAAATATGAATACCACACAAACATGAGGTATACATTTGTTAAGACCACCAGATTCAGAACTCTGCATTTAGCCTGATCACAGCACTTGGGTAAAAACTATGTTTAAATCTACTTGTCCTAGCTTTCAACACTCTATATCTTCTTCCTGACGGTAAAATATCAAACATTGAGTGACCCGGATGTGATCTCTCAAGATCTTTTGTATCTTCTTACTACATCCCATATTGTACAAATCCTCCAATGAGGGAAGAGGACAACCAATGATCTTTTGTGCCCTCTTTATCACTCTTTGGAGTGCCTTTTTCTCCATCCCTGTACAACTCATATACCACACACAGAGGCAATAAGATAAGATGCTCTCTATAGAGCTTCGATAGAAGGCAACCAACAGACTCTCTGACAGTTGATGTAATCTTAAAAGTCTCAAAAAGTACAGTCGTTGTTGGGCCTTTTTTTCTAGGGCTGAAGTATTTGCACTCCTTAAGAGGGGGACGTCTGGCCTGGGTGCCTTTAAAAGGGTATTGGACAGATCTTTGGAGGAAAAGTCCATCACTAGTTACAAGCTATGATAGTTATGTCCCAACATATGTATGGCCAAATAAGCTGGTCGCTCATCAAGAGGGCCAGGTGTGTGGACTGATGGTTGAGCTGCTGGTACTGCCTGAAGCTAAGCAGGAGAATCTGTGGTCTATTTTTGGATGGGAGACGGAATGCCAGGCTGTGACAAGCTGCAGTACCTGTTGTGGCAGAATGGGGTAAGCTGCAGTACTTGTTGTGGCAGAATGGAGTCACTGTGGAGCCAGTACGGGAATGTTGTGAGAAGGCCAGCCGGCAAAAGAACGGAGTCCAACTTTGAGGACCTGTCCAGGCTGGACTTACGATCACCTGCTAAAGCTCGAAGTCACACAGCCAGAGGAGAGAACCACACTGTGAAGGCAACATCTGGGACTGAGGATTCGGTGAATAGCAGAATACTGTCTATTTGTAAAAACCACAATGAAAAATGGAGGAAAAGACCTAGCCTGCCCATGTAAGCCGCTTTGGGCATTTGCTTCAGCATGGGAAAGGTGGGGTATAAATTCTTCAAAATGAATAAAATAAATCATTTTTTTTCTGTCATCCGAATTGACCATCGATGGCAGGATGAGTGTTCAGTAGGTTTCATGATTTACATTTGTTTTTTTAAATAACGTTAAACTCCAACCACATTCTAGTGTCTTCTTGGGGGTGGTGCAACTCAGACTACTCTGAATGCCAGATGCAGGGGAGCAGCAGCGAGATACAAAAACTTGTTGTCTTGTGCTTCCCTGAGGCACCTGGTGGGCCGCTGTGAGATACTGGAAGCTGGACTAGATGGGCCCTTGGCCTGATCCAGCAGGGCTCTTCCTACGTTCTCATGATGTAATTGTAATTGTCCCTCTTCACCCCCCTGCAGTGTCTTTCCAGTGGCTGTTGCTGGTGGTGTTTTGCATATTTTTAGATTGTGAGCCCTTTGGGACAGGGAGCCATTTAACTTTATTATTACTATTTGCCTGTAAACCGCTTTGTGAACTTTGTGTTGAAAAGCGCTATATAAATACTATTTGAATGAATGAATGAATGAATGAATGAATGAATGTAGTTCAGGACCTTGGTTTGGAGAAATAAGGCACTTTCACCTTGCTGTGGTCCCAGAGAAATGCCTTTGAAGCTCTGTTTGCTTCAAGAGGGGAGCTGCTATTGGTGTGCATTGCCTGTCCACAGGAAATAGCAGCTGGGGGGGCAATTTTTACTGGGACCACAACATGGATGGAGAAGATTGGCCCACCCACCTCCATGATGCTGGGCCCTGATCCAGACAGGACACCTCCATGGATGATTTTTGACAAAAGAGTAATGCAATGACTTTTTTACATCACAATCCTACGCAGGGCAGGGCTGCCAGTCGTAGCTGTTTGCGACAGTGGAAGTGACTTCTGGTGTCACAACATGACTGCCAACAGCATCTGGAGTGCTCCGAAAGTGGCCATTCGGACACTGCTGCTGCAAGGGGTGGAAGCGCTTCCCATCCGTTGCCCAAACTGCAGCTGTGGAGGAGGTGGGAGGGGCAAAAAAGGGCAGGGAGGAGAAGGTATAGGGTAGGGAGGCTGCAGGAGGGGATGGATCTGGGGGCAATTCCCCCCCCCCCCGCTAAATACAATGTGCACCTTTTCAGCATGCCTGCACCAGCGATTGGGAAGAAAAGATTGGATTGGACCCTTAGTGGCACACGTACTGTGACCTGTAGCACTTATTTGTATAGCCTCCATTGCTACATTTTCAAGGGTGCTCAAAGAAAGAAAGAAAGAAAGAAAGAAAGAAAGAAAGAAAGAAAGAAAGAAAGAAAGAAAGAAAGAAAGAAAGAAAGAACGAACGAACGAACGAACGAACGAACGAAAATGGAAAATGAAAATGGAAAACGGAAAATGGAAAATGGAAAGAGCTACGCAAAAAAGAGACAAATTATATAAAGCATATAAGTATGTAACTTGGTGGGTCAAGTTACAAAAATAATAGGGCACATTTCTGCAATCTACACAATTCCATCAGAACACACTGTTGGCTTCCCACCTCCCTGCCCTGAACCATCTTTCAATGTAGTGACATCTTTCCAAACGTATCACCATCTCCAGGCCAAGGATGAAACAGATCCCAGTCACTTTAGAATCTAGACATCTTACGGTCCTGCATGACTTTACAGCTGTTGCAATAAGCTCGAGGGATTTGGTTTCATCACACCCTCTTCAGCACTTACTTGGGATTTTATCATCCATAAACAGGGATTTCCATTTGGCACAGAGCATCGACTTCACCGCAACCTGATTCTTGTATGTCTTTTAAGGTAGTCCCATTCACTTCTGTATCCTCTTAACCTCCTCTAATGGAAGCATGTGAAAGAAGCGCCGTTCATCATGCTCACCAGCTGCTTGCAGATTTACACAAAAGTTGTGGTGTACAAAGAGGGTGGCTGAAGGTGGGGTGCCAGGCTGCCTGGCTGTGGGGGGGGGGATCCAAGAGGCTACCCCAAAATGTTTAAACTCCTTTTTTCAAGAAGAAAACTTTTGTTTCTTTTAAACTCATTTTTCCTACTGGTTATTGGTATGATTATATATACCAAGTCAGACTTTTATAGAGAGAGGTGTCACTTATTTACTCAGTGCATTGTGTTTAGTAAGACTTTGGCTTACTCACCAGAAACAAAAACCTCTCTGGAGGCACCTGAAAGGCACTTGTGGTTTTTGACAAAGAGGCCTTCAGAGGCACAGCGGGGGCATGACGACTTTTTTTTAAAGGTTATTTTATTGATTTTAAGCAAAAAAGAAGGGGTAGGGTTACAGAAAACAAAAGGATGGGTTAAACAAAGGAAAACACATAAGGTAAATACCTTGCAGTATATCATAGTATCTTAAGCTTAAGTACTAAGTGTACTGGGTAGGCGATACAGGTGATATAGGAAACCATAGGGGAGGCTGCAGGCTCCTCTGGGGCAAGGGTGTGAATGTGCCCTTGCCCCAGGGAGGCTCCGCAGCACGCAAAAGCTGCGCTGGATATAACGCAGACCCCCCCCCCCAGCTTCACTATTCCAGCACAGTTTAGGATTGCACTCTAAGACTTTGAGGAGACAATCCTAGCCTGGAGTTAGGCCAGCACAGTTTGGCCAGCACAGGGGACACTGTCAAGTATGTTTGGACCACTCTTGGAGTCTCCGAGGCCAGCGCACAGACATGCGCCGTCCTCCCTCACTCCGAGAGTGGCCCAAATGTGCTTTACGGTGTCCCTTGTGCTGGCCTAACTCCAGGTTAGGATTGCGCCCTGAATGAGCAAATGTGCCTTCGTGAAAATTAGCATATAAATGGCCCCGATGGACTGTGGGAGTACAGGGCTATCGCAGAACCACAAATGAATATTCTTCATTTGTCCTGCTGCTCACATCTACCTTGAAGAAAATATTTTTTATAATTGGATGGAAAAAGTGGGGTGATTTCAGGGCTGCAGTAATTTTGTTGCCAGTCAGCCTATTCAGGTTGGGTTTGCTTTCTGACGATCCTCTCGTGCCCCGAGCATCATTACCACTCATCAGTTCTTCTCCAAACCTCACATTGCCCGTCTTTCTGGGCCAGTCCTATAATTACTCAATAACGGTAGTATCGATTATGCGACTCGCCGGCTTGCCAAGTCGCTGAGCAGCGTGGCGGCCAGACCGGCCTTTAATGCACTTCCAAGCCAGAAGTCGCTCCAAGTGGGTTGAAAGTTTGTTCTCGCCGTGTTTGATGCCAGGCAACTCCGACTCGGTTGCGACGCTCTGGCTTTATTCTTTAAGCAGATTTGAACTCGCCGTGCGCACAGCCAGCCTCGAGTTTTGGACGTGCTTTGGTGGAAGCCTGCCGAGCGCCGTGTGAGCGGAGGCACATCAGAGGTTGCGCAGGCCCTTTAATAATGCATCGTCCGTGTATTACCAAGATGTCGTATTGTGAAACATCAGAATCCCAGGAAGAAGGGTCCCAGAGTAAAACATCACAAGGCTCTGGTCAGTGCGCTGGTGAGACTCTCAGCATCTCATTTGCGACGCTGTTTCATCTGCGGCCTCCCTGAAGTTCCCCTCCTTTCACAAGACTTCCCACGGCAAGCAAACAACACAAATCTCATTACAGAAAAACCGAATGCCACTATTCAGCCGTCACACGTCGCCGGCGCATGGTGTGCGCTTTGGAAAAGTCTCCTTGAAGCCTCGGCGTGGTTGCCAAGTATTCCCGAGTAAACAAAAAGACCCCCCTCCACGGAAACGCCTCGGGAACCCTGGCACGGGGCGTCATTAGTGGGAAGTGGGAATTCATCTCCTGATGCCGTCGGAGAAACGGCTCAAAGGCTGTTGACAAACTCCGCTGAGAAGGCAGCTCCCATACCTGTCCTTCGCTATTTATAAAATGTCCTTGCTTGCCGGATTCCTGTCGGATTCGGGCCACTTCCACCCTGAATGGCCGAGTGAGTGACAGCCCCTGACAGCTGCACAATGCCGGATTTGCGTGCCAAATCAATCGGGGAGGCTGGAGGCACACAGGGTGGGACCTACCTGAAAACGATGCTCCCCCCTGAAACGGGTTGGCTGCGGCTGCATTGTTTGGATGTGATGGGCAAGCTGAGCCATTCAGCGCTATGTGCCTGGACAAAGAGCCCTCCAGCCACCATCGCTCTGAAGATCTCAGCTTGGCTCCGTCTCAGAGCTTTGGTCCCCCAATTAGGAGGACATTTCAGAATCTGCTCAGTGCAGCTGGTTCCGGGAATTAAGAAGGCATTGGCTTGTCTTCTAAAGTACTCTCTCTCTCTCTCTCTCTCTCTCTCTCTCTCTCTCTCTCTCTCTCTAGCACATTGTAGAGTGCAATCCTAACCTGGAGTTATGCTGGCACAGTTAGGCCAGCAAATTTTGACCGGAACAAGGGCCACCGTAAAGCGTGTTTGGATTACTCTGGGAGTTAGGGAGGGTGGCACCCAGTGGTGGGATTCAGGGGGGTCGCCCAGGTTCTATAGAACCGGTTGTTAAATGGCCGGGCCCCGCCCACTCGCTTACCTTACCGGTTTGTTTGTTTGTTTTGTTTCCGGCTATGACGTCATAGAACCGGTTGTTAATTTATTTGAATCCCACCACTGATGGCACCTGTCTGCGTGCTGGCCTCTCTGACTCCGAGGGTGCAATCCTCACCTGGAGTTAGGCTGGCACAGTTAGGCCAGTAAAGTTTGGCCGGGACAAGGGACACTGTAAAGTATGTTTGGACCACTCTCAGGGCACAATCCTGTACTGTTGATTGATTAATTCTGAGGCCTGCAGAGGCCACAGGCAGTCCTATGCAGCCTTTGCAGGCCTCAGAAAAGTCTCCTGGGCCTACCAGAGCAACTTGAGCTGGGCCCTGAATTCCTCAGGCTTCCGTAGCCATGGAATACGGTATTCACTGGTGTTCCAGGAACGAAATGCCCACAGAATTACAGCCCTATCCTATCCAAGTTCCCCTGCGCTAATGCAGTGGCACCAGAAGTCTTGTGCTGCATTCTGCAAGGGGATTTCACGTGTTGGAGGGCTCCACATGGTAAGGGGGTATTCATCCACTTGCCCTAGGGAAAACCTAAGCAGCCACCATGGGGTAACTCAGGGCGCAATCCTAACCTGGAGTTAGGCCGGCCCAGGTAGGCCAGCAAAGTTGGGCCAGCGCAAGTATGTTTGGAAACGTACGTTGGACCACTTTCGCAGTCGGAGAAGCCCGGTGGCGTGCATGGGTGTTGCCGCAGTTTGCCCCGCCCCCACAAAACACGCAGGAGTGGGGCTTGTGGGGCCAATAGGGAACACTGGCTATGGGCGGGCGCAGTAGTGTCATCTTACCGGTACGCTGGGTGGGTCTTCTGGGTGATCGGCAGCGCGCTCGCTGCGTTCCGTTGCGTAATGGCGAAAGCCCGCCTGCTGCAGCGGGCGGGCTTTCGCCATTACGCAATGGAACGCAGCGAGCGTGCTGCCGATCACCCAGAAGACCCGCCCAGCGTACCGGTAAGATGACACTACTGGGCGGGCAGGCGGCTGTAATGTGCACTCGCCCCGCCCCTGCCTCATTCGGGCTCCGACTGGTGATCTCTGCGGACCTGCCCCGGAGCGGTTTGCCTGAGCCACGTGCAGCCAGTGTCGGAGCGTTAAAGCTCCACGTCTTTGTTGCTGCAGGGGGCTCAGTAGGAGCCCCGGCTTGTTTCCACTGCCCCTAAGGCACAGAGGTGGCTCCTGCAGCGTTGCTCTGCTCCTTGGACACAACGCTGCAGCAGGGCGCCATTTGAAGTCGCGGCTTGTGCCGCCCGCAGCCAGCGTTCGGAGCATTAAAGCGCCACATCCCAGCAGCTGCGGGGGGCTCGGGGCTCGGCGCGGGTTAGGGTCAGGAGCGGCTCGGCTCCTGCTGCCCTTGGGGAGGGGAGGCGGTGCCTCTTGGGCTTTCGCCGCCTCTATGAGGGCACGGAGCTGTGCCTGGAGTGCCGCGGTCCCACTCCCACTGCCTAGGCACAGGGCCTGCGTGGGGACATGGAGCGCCCGACCTGCGAAGCAAAGAGGCGGGCAGCTGGGCTTCTCCACATGCTGCCTGAGTGATTTGCAGTCGGGAGGCAGTGGGTCCTGCAGGCGTAGCCCCCTGGGTGTGGCTGAGCAGCGCTTCCCCACACACTCCAGCATCGCCCTCCCCCCAGGCTAGGGACTACAGAGGCGGCGATTCCAGCAGGGGGACTACTGGAAGCATCTACCACCAGTGACCAGCAACTGCGTGGGAAGCGGGGCTTCTGGCCCTAAGGAACACCCATCAGGGTTTTCATGTCCTTGTGTGAAACAAAGGGCCCCAAACTTACAAGCACTTGTGGGGCTGGGTTTTCTGGGGTGGTCTCCTCAAGGGGTGCCTGGTGTCTGGCGGGCAGCCTTGCTCTTAAAGGGGATAATTTGAGCCCGGGCAGGGCTACATTTTGACCGCCCTCCCCCATTACCAGTATTGGCGCTTTCGTGGATTGGGACCATGCCCAAAAGGGGACAGAAGAAAGCCCCCGGCGCTTGCCCCTGTATCCAGCCCGCCTTCCTCTGACGATGAGGAGTTCAGCAGGGGGAATTTCAGGGCCCTTTTGGCCCAGGTTGATGCTCTTGAGAAAGAAAAGGTGCCCCCCTTCGGATTGGGGCCGCATCTCTAGCAGCGCATTTGGGGTTGCTGAGCAACCGTTGCTCCCCCAATGCAATTATGCGCATAGGCCGGTGGAGGTCTGACGTGTTCAAAGCCTCTATCCGCGGATGGGGTGGGCCTTAGTGCAGGGTTTTAATGCTTGTTCAGCCCTTGTACCTTCTCAAGTTCTTGTTCTTTATTGACAGGTGTTTCCAGTTCTTGTCCTGGGACAGTCCATTGTATTCTGGGCACGCAGGAGGGCAAGTGCCAGTAGTTTTGGCCCACAGTTGCAACTAGGGGGTTCTGCCACAAGACACTGGGTTGCCAGAAGACAGATGCATTGGGGACAGCTTCTCCCCCTTCTTTGCGCGTTCATCAGGGAACATCCGCCACCCCAAGTTTTAGTCATCCACCTGGGAGGTGAGGACCTGGTCCAGACACCGACAGTGGTGTTGAGGATCCAGGCCTGCAGGGATATTTACACCATTTCACATATGGTCCCGGGGTTTACCATCCTCTGGTCCAACCTCCTGCCCCACAGGGTTTGGAGAGGGGCCGTTTCTCCGGCCAAGATCGACCCAGCCAGGCGGAAGTTTAATGACTACTTGGGGCGGGTTGTTTCCTGGCATGGTGGGGCAATTATCGCCCACCCGGATATCTGCTTCGGCATCCCCGCCCTGTTCAGGGGGGATGGGGTGCATTTGACACCTCTTGGTAACAATTTGTTTCTACAAGACTTGCAGCTGAGCATCCGTAACTGGTTACTAGTTTGGCTTGGGGCGGTTGGGGACAAGCTCTAGGCTGTCCCCACCATGTGGCAGGCAGTGTGTGGGGGGTAGGCAGGTGGGTCTCTGCATTGGTGTCCATTCTGAGGCAGCACGGTTGGGTCACGGTTGGCCAGTGTCGCTCATAAGTTGCTTATCCGGCTCGGTGAGGCAGGTGGCCCGTACCTTGACCCAGTAGTGTCATCTTACCGGTACACTGGGCGGGTCTTCTGGGTGATCGGCAGCGCGCTTGCTGCGTTCCGTTGCGTAATGGCGAAAGCCCGCCTGAAAGAAATGCCTTTCGCCATTACGCCACGGAACGCAGCGAGCGCACTGCCAATCACCCAGAAGACCCGCCCACCGTACCGGTAAGATGACACTACTGCCTTGACCGGATTCGCAAAGGCTACCCTTGGGCTCGGGCCGGGGTGAGCCAGCGCAGTCACATCGCCTCGACCTTTGGGTCGGCGAGGATGGACTCAGTTTGGCATGAACGAGCTGGAGTCAGATGGTTTTACGCCTGTTGATCATCCAGATCACCCGGGGAGGCAGACGGCTAGAGCCGTTTCCCCAAAGTCCCGCACACTCGGGGGTTTTAGTTGCTCAGCTGCACGTTATTTAAAACGTTGTAAGTTATTTAATAAAGTGGCCCTGTTAGTCCGAGCCTTGGCCTTGCGTGTTTATTCCCGGGGGGGGGGGGTGCGGAGTGAGCAAGTATACAGACCTGCGCCATCCTCCCTGACCCCAGGGGAGGTCCGAACGCACTTCATGGTGGCCTTAGTGCCAGCCAAAGTTTGCTGGCCTAACTCCAGGCCAGGATTGCGCTCTCAGACTGGTGCCTGCTAGATTTCTGGCACAGGTTCATGTTGTCAGCCTGTTGGGCCTGGGAAGGGAGATAGGATACAGCATGTGCCACTGCCAACACTACCACCCAGGTACACCCCCTCCCTCACTGCCCTCACCCTGCCCTCTCTGTGCTGCTCGATGGAGCACTTCTGTTGTGGCAAGTGCTGCAGCTTGCACCAGCGGGCCTACTTTGTGCGCTATTGCAGTGTGCTTTGTGGCACATCTGGGACAGTCTGCACTGGCAAAGTGCACCCTCTGCTGGTGCAGAGGCCCCAAAGGATTGGACCATTAATTAACTGGATGGGCAGAAAGGCAAGCAGTGACGGCACCACACGACTCTTTCTGGGGACTCAAAGCACTGGAGTCTAGTGGGCCAGCAACATGGATAGGGAAACAACTACATGGAAAGATGATGTTCCAGTGGATCCTGCTAGACTGACCCAAATCACCTGTTCAAATGTCCCAGGTCTAGTATAGCAGCCTTCATTCCACCAACTATATGGCATTCAACTGCTGAAATACTCAAGGGGGAGAACCTCAGGAGAACCTCAGTCTCCCCCAGGAGTTATGGGACTCAGCAAGGAATGATCCTGAGAGCGCAATCCTAAGTTAGGCCGGCACAAGGGACACCATTAAGTATGTTTGGAACACTCTCGGAGTCAGAGAGGCCAGCACACAGACGCGCCCCATCCTCCCTGACTCCGAGAGTGGTCCAAATGTACTTTATGGTGGCCCTTGTGCCAGCCAAACTGTGCTGGCCTAACTCCAGGCTAGGATTGCACCCTGAATGGCAGTTGAGTGGGCAAGTCTGCTGGCAATTGCAATATCCCTGTTTGCCTTTGTGAACCTAGGGATGCCAAGTATCTACATAAAGAGGGCACACCTTCATATACGCATGGTGTAACTACAAGGCAGGATTGGACTCCATGGTGTAGCAACCCCATTTCTGTGACCTCCCCTTGTTGTGTTCATCGTTCAATAAACTCTGAGCATCAGCATCTGGACTGTGGCCTTTCATGGTCTGTTCCTTCCTCCCACAATGTCTTGCCCAACGTCCCTTGATGTTGATCTTCTTCACTGGGGTGAGATGGAAGATGGCATGGTGGCCACACTTCCCACAGGATTTGCTGATGTTTTAATGCATTTTTTACCCCACAAAGAAACTGAGAGCGCAATCCTATACCCCCGTTGTGCCGGCACTAAGCTCTTGTGCTGGCCAAACGCTGTCGCAAGCGTGCCGTCAAGTGCATCAGCATCGACGGTATGGCGCTGGACCGGCACAAGCGGCAACACCAACGCGGGCGCCGCCACGACCACCAGCAGTGCCGGCCTTGTGCCGGTCGAGTATCAGAGGCACGCGGTTGGCTTAGGGCCTCCATGAGGGCGTTCCAGAGGCGTGCTGGGGCGTAACTGGGTGGCACAGTGGGTGGAGACGGGGGTTGTGATGCAGGATGGCCGTAGTGCCAAACTAAACCCCGTCCCCGGCCAGGGCGGGCCCGATTCTGGCCGCTCCTGCACATGTGCACCTGCACCTGGAAAACAGCAGGCGCAGATCCAAGCAGCCCCATTGGGATGACTGGGGCTTACTCAGGTGTAAACTTCCCCTTGGCCTGCACTTCACTGCTGCTGCCTCCTAATGGGCTTTAGGATACAGCCAGTGATGTCATGCAGGGGGTACGCGGGGGTACGCGAGTACCGGTTTCTAGGATTACAGCTGGCCCCGCCCATTCGCCCGCCCACTCGTCGACTCTGCCCTCTGCAACGTTTGAATTTCCTGCATGATAGAGTTGCCTGCATATTCTCAGAGCCAGGCAGGCAGGCAGGCAGCGAGCGGAGCCTTTCCTTTCCTTGCCACTGAAAAATGAGTTGCTCTGGGGTTTTAACATGACGCCAGGCCTCCTTAATGTGTTCTGGGGGTGCTGTGGAATACTGTTGCCACTGTTGGGTCAGTTTAAAATCATCTGAGGCCTCAAAAAGGGCTTTTTTCATGTCCCTTCCTGCCACGACCTCACTTCCGGCTTATGATGTCACTTCCGGTGGGCGGGTCCCGACACGTGCCAATCAAAAGTGAGTACCTGTTCTTAAATCATTTAGATGACACCACTGGATACAGCCCTATTATGTTGGCCTGACTGGCTGTTAAGGGTTACTTCTGCAAAGAAGATGAGTGACATCTACAAGTAGAAATTATACATCAGTGTTTGCCATAATGTTTGGGTTTCCCCTTGACAATATTTCCAAGGGAATGAACTGGTGGCTCATCCCCTTTTCCCATATTCACTCACCCTGAACTTTGAAAATGCTCATAATAAAAAGTATCAAGTGTCACTTTACCAAGCCAACTTCTGTCCTTTAATCATGAATTGTGTCTTCTACTGAAGGTTTTTTTTTCCTTTTCACATTGCCTTCGCACGCAATGTGTGAGGAACTTTCTCTTCATGATCTTAGCAGTTGGAAGAGATTCTTGTTGTGTATCCAAGCAGTCTTACATGCTAACTTGACAACATCCCTCACAGCAACAATCAATTATGCATCAAAAAGAGCATTGATCGTTCCTCAGATCAAAATGAAGAGCCTGGGTGATGAAAGCAAGACCAGGCATGCCAATAAATAACCACGCGGCGCAAGAATGCCCCTGGCCAGCCAAAAGGATGTCTACATTTTGGTCATCTGCCCATGCATCGGGTCCTACAATTTTGTTTTGTTTTGGTCCCCCTCTCTTTTTGATCGGTGTGAGGATCCTGTGCATGCACATACATGAAGCACACTAGCGCAGAATTTGCCCATGGATTTTCCCTCCCCCTGTGACTCCCCTCTTCACCTCCCCACTGTGCCTCTGGACCACTGCTGCAGATGGAGGGGAGGACCCCATATGTGGTGGTAGCAAGAAGAGACTCTGACCTGGAGACAGGGATAAGCAGCGAGGTGGCCAAATTTGCGGATGACACAAAACTTTTCCGGGTGGTGAAGACCAGAAGGGATTGTGAAGAGCTCCAGAAGGATCTCTCCAAGTTGGGGGAATGGGCAGCAAAATGGCAGATGCGTTTCAACATAAACAAGTGTAAAGTGATGCACATTGGGGCAAAATTTCACCTATAGGTTTATGGGTGCTGAGCTGTCTGTGACAGCTCAGGACAGAGATCTTGGGGTGCTGGTGGACAATTCAATGAAGGTATTGACCCAGTGTGTGGCAGCAATTAAGAAGGCCAATTCCATGCTTGGGGTCATTAAAAAAGGGGTTGAGAATAAAACAGCCAATATTATCATGCCATTGTACAAATCGATGGTAAGGCCGCACCTGGAATATTGTGTCCAGTTCTAGTAGCCGCACCTCAAAAAGGACATAGTGGAGCTGGAAAAGGTGCAGAAGAGAGCAACAAAAATGATTAAGGGGCTGGGGCCCCTCCCTTATGAAGAAAGACTGCAACGTTTGGGGCTCTTCAGCCTAGAAAAAAGGCGCCTGAGAGGGGACATGATTGAGACATACAAAATAATGCACGGAAGGGATCAAGTCGATAAAGGGATGTTCTTTTCCCTCTCTCAAAACACCAGAACCAGGGGGCATCTGCTAAAACTGAGGGTTGAGAGAGTTAAAACAGATAAAAGGAGGTACTTTTTAACCCAGTGGGTAGTTAATCTGTGGAACTCTGCCACAGGAGGTGGTGATGGCATCTGGTCTGGATGCCTTTAAGAGGAGATTGGATGGATTTCTGGAGGAAAGGTCCATCGTAGGCTATAGGAAATGATGGATTGTGCAACCTCCTTACATTGGCTGTGGGCTACTTCAGAGTACTGGGTGCAAGGGAGTGGCAACAGGATGCAGGCATCTTGTTGTCTCATGTGCTCCTTGAGGCACCTGGTGGGCCGCTGTGAGATACAGGAAGCTGGACTAGATGGGCCTTTGGCCTGATCCAGCAGGGCTCTTCTTATGTTCTTATGTTCTTATGCCCATGTTCTTAAGCCATGGGGGTGGCAGGATCGGTGCAGATCAGGATCAGGGTGAAGATGTGGGCATGTCAGATGCAGGAAGAAGCATCAAACAGTGCGAGTTGTGCTGGATGCTACCATCGCTGAAGCCTGCTGTCATGCCCCTGTATCTCCTTGGACGTGTGACATCCCAAGACCCGGCATAGGCCCAAGGACACCCATTGGTGATCGGGGGGCTTATGGAAGGGAAGAGAAAATATTTTCACTTCCCTATCCTAAGCTTCCTGATTGTCCCCCCCCCCCACCAACACCATAGCATGTAAGCACAGCCCATTTTGATGGTGCTGCATCCAAAGCAGGGAAAAGGATTGCTCTCTGCAGAGGGCGGGAGGGGAGGAGGAGGACAGAACAAGGGCAGGGAGGGGCAAGACTGGGCAGAGAGTGAGCATGTCAGGGGAGGGGAGGCTGTGGGAGGGGTGGATCCAGGGGTGTGGGCTTGCATTGGCTCCTGCCCTCCATCTTTATGTCTCCCCACCCCCTTTCCCTCCTTGAACTTGCGCTAGCAAAATTGCTACTGCAGGTCCAAGGAGACCCATTGTGCGAGTCATGAGGACTATGGAGTTGTAAGGGGATTTAAAGCTGCTTTTCCTGCTAAAGCAGCAGTTCCCAATGTCGGACGCTGGGACCGCTGTAAGTGCTGGTGGGGGCGGGGACTGGGGCAGGTGGGGCGCCCAATAGTGACGCAGCAATCGCGGTGCTGTAGGCACCCCGGGGATTGTTACCTCCTTGGCGGGTTGCACTAGCCTCTGGCAAGATCTGGGAGGCCCGCAGCCCCTTCTGTTTGCATGCTCCAAATGGGGCTGTTTACATCATTGAGGAGGCTCGCAGAGGGGGCTGTGGGCTTCCCACACCTTGGCAGAGGCCAGCACGACCCCTCCAAGGAGGCAAAAAGAACTGGGGTGCCTTCAGCTCCGCAATCACTGCAGCACTGTCAAGCACCCATTCCTGGGCCACTCCCCTTAAGGGGGAATGGGCCGGGAATGTTTCCCAATGGTGGGCCGTGACCCCCAGGTTAGGAAACTCTGTTCTGAAGCCTCCTGATCTCCCCCCCCCCCGCCGCCGCTGCCAATAACACACAATTTTTGGTGCAATTGCAGCAGTGGGGAAAGAGAGGCAAGGATTGGGCTATGATAGTCTTATATGTGAGTACAGAACAGCAGCCAAACAGCACGATCCTATGCATGACTACTCAGAATCAAGCCTCGTTGAATTAAATGGTAATTACTCTTAGGTAAGACTGTATAGGATTGCGGCCTTAGCGGAATATACAGTATATTCCCTATGTAATTCATGGACAGTGCAACCCTGCACATCTTTACTCAGAAGTAAGTCCTACTTTGCTCAATGGGGCTTCCTGGCAGGTGACTTGTGTTTAGGACCGCAGCCTAAGTTCACTTGGGGACAAAATACCCCACACAGTTAAAAAAGATATTATCAAAGCATTTAAACAATGATTGTGTTATAAATAGCGACTGTCCAAACATACTTCAGAATCGGGTTTCCTTTTTGCACTCTGCTGAGTAGGAAGGAGAAGCGTTTGAGCAGCAAGACTTTCAGAAAGCAAAGTGACTTGTGTGGTTTGCTTCCAAATATTTGAAATTTCACTATAAAAGCAAATAAAACACACACACACACACAGACACACACACACACACACACACACACACACACACACACACACACACAGAGAGAGAGAGAGAGAGAGAGAGAGAGAGAGTCAGAACAGCAGCAGGGGGAGAATCTGGCCCCTGTAGGGATCTGGGCTGGAACTACAGCTTCTAGACAAAAGTGGAAGGATTTCTAGAAAGATCTACCAATGGCATTCCTACAGGGGGTGCAAAATGCTAAATTTCGCAGGAGATTGAGCTCCTGTATAATGTGACTCACAAATGGCACTTAATTAAGGTGAGGGGCTGCATTACACATGAGCACAGGTTCCTGCAAAACCTAGCATTTTGCACCCCCCTTTAGGAATACCACTGGGACAGACCACTTTCTGATTTGTTCTGGGCCAATCCGAAAACATTCCTTACAGTCTCTGCTGTAAGGAATGAAGTTGTTTTTGACTAACCCAGACCTGCCTTGCTGATTTTGGAACACGGGAGAGTGTTGTTGTTTTTCCCAGCTTTCCCCTATGAGAGCAGATGAGGGGGAAGTTTCTGCAGAGGTATGACTCAGGACACATTCCTAACCTGGAGTTAGGCTGGCACAATTAGGCCAGCAAAATTTGACTGGCACAAGGGCCACCATAACGTATGTTTGGACCACTCCCTGAGTCAGAGAGGCCAGCACACAGACGTGCCCATCCTCCCTGACACCGAGAGTGGTCCAAAAGCATTTTACGGTGGCCCTTGTGCTGGCCAAGGTTTGCCGGCCCTTGTGCTGTGCCGGCCTAACTCCAGGTTAGGCTTGTGCCCTCACTGAAGAGCAAGGTTAAGAACCCTCCCCTATTGGCATTGCGTCTGCAGCCAGTCTGCAGCATTGCATCTGCAGGAGTACATGCAAGAGATACAGGCATGCCCTGGTATCCACTGATTTGGTAACCCTGGATACTGGGACAGCTATTAAAAAGACAGGGGAACAGTACACAAATATTTTTTTATCTTGTTGCAGCAAAACCCCTGATGTTCCCCTATCTTTAAAAAGGTGTCCCCAGTATCCACGGCTTCAGGTATCCATGGTGGGGTCCGGAACAGATCCCTGGTGGATACTGGGGCATGACTGCATGATGTTGCTGAAGGGCAAGGATTCTTCGGTAAGGGGGTGGCTTGCTAAGAGCCCAGCATGTGTGGGTGGTGCTTCTTCAGCAGGGGCAAAAAGCTCAGAGATAGTTCTTAAGAACATAAGAGCATAAGAAGAACCCTGCTGGATCAGGCCAAAGGTCCATCTAGTCCAGCTTCCTGTATTTCACAGTGGCCCACCAGGTGCCCCAGGAGCTCAGTAGACAACAGGCTGCCTGCATTCTGTGGCCACTCCCTTGCACCTGGAATTCTGAGGTAGCCTACTACTAACGTAAGGAGGTTGCCCAACCCATCATGGCCTATAGCCCACGATTGACTTTTCCTCCAGAAATCTGTCCAATCCCCTCTAAGGTGTTGGATAAGACTCTTGGGAGTCCCCTGAACTGCAAGGAGATCCCATCGGTCCATCCTCCAGGACGTCAAGCCTGATTGCTCCCTGGAAGGACAAATCCTAAAGCTGAAGCTCCAATACTTTGGCCACCTCCTGAGAAGAGAGGACTCTTTAGAAAAGACCCTCATGCTGGGAAAGATGGAAGGCCAAAGGAGAAGGGGGCGACAGAGGATGAGATGGTTAGACAGTGTCACCAAAGCAATGAACATGAAATTGGGCAAACTCCGGAAGCCAGTGGAGGACAGGGAGGCCTGGCGTGCTGTGGTCCAGGGGGTCGCGAAGAGTCGGACACGACTTAGCGACTGAACAACAACAACAAACCGCCCCTTAGCTATGCCCCTGGGCGTGGGACACAAGGAAGCAGGTGATTTGTAATTTGTTTGGCAGTATGTGTTCCTTTGAATACATGGAAGCTCAATTCCCTTTTTCAAGGAGTTGTGTTCAGTGTCTATAAATGTTTGCACAATTCTTGAAAAAAACAAAATCCAGAGAGTTTCTCAGTTGACGTTGCTCATGCTGACTGACATCCATGGCAAGCTGCCCATTCCCAGTCATTTCAGTCCAGTAAAACTGCTCCCCCAGACAAGCTGCATTTGAAGAATAAGGGAACAACAATGAATACATTTCTCAATTAAAGGATAAGTATCATACCCCCCCCAAATAAAAACCCAAGCCAAAACTCTTCCAACTTTCCACATTAGCAAGTATTCCCCCCGCCCCAAGTATCAGCTATTGTTCCCTTACCCATGAATAATGCATGTTTTGATCTAGTGAATCATATTGAGTGTAAGGCAAAGGACTTTTATTCTTGGCCAAATTTTTCATTTAAAAACAACACTTTTTTGATTGTTTGCCTAGCCAGGTTTGAGCCAGACAATGTCTTTGTCAAATGGAGACATCCTGTTTCGTATCTGGGAAACCAAAAGATAACCTAACAATGCCATTTCAGGAGGTGTGGACTGATGGTTGAGCTGCTGGTACTGCCTGAAGCTAAGCAGAAGAATCTGTGATCTATTTTTGGATGGGAGACAGAATGCCAGGCTGTGACAAGCTGCAGGACCTGCTGTGGCAGAACAGAGTCACTGTAGAGCTGATTAGCCAGTGCAGGAATGTGGTGAGAAGACCAGGCAGCAAAAGAACGGAGTCCAACCTTGAGGACCTGTTCAGGATGGACTTATGGTCACCTGCTGAAGCTCAATGTCACACGACCGGAGGAGAGAACCACACTGTGAAGGCTACATCACAGTGTGGGTAAGATGGTGGAAAGCCTCATCAAAGATAAAATCCTAAAACACGTAGAGGAACAAGTACTGCTAAAGGAAAGTCAGCATGGCTTCTGTAAGGGTAAGTCTTGCCTCACAAACCTTTTGGAATTCTTTGAAAAGGTCAATAGGCACGTGGATGTGGGTGAACCTGTGGATATCATATACCTGGATTTTCAGAAGGCATTTGACATGGTCCCCCACCAAAGACTGCTGAAGAAACTTCACAGTCAGGGAATAAGAGGGCAGGTCCTCTTATGGATCCAGAATTGGTTGAGGGCCAGGAAACAGAGAGTGGGGGTCAATGGGCAATTTTCAAAATGGAGAGAGGTGAAAAGCGGAGTGCCCCAGGGATCTGTCTTGGGGCCCGTGCTTTTCAACTTATTCATAAATGACCTGGAGACAGGGATAAGCAGCGAGGTGGCCAAGTTTGCGGATGACACAAAACTTTTCCGGGTGGTAAAAACCAGAAAGGATTGTGAAGAGCTCCAGAAGGATCTCTCCCAGTTGGGGGAATGGGCAGCCAAATGGCAGATGCGTTTCAACATAGACAAATGTAAAGTGATGCACGTTGGGGCAAAAAACCAAAACTTTACCTATAGGCTAATGGGTTCTGAGCTGTCTGTGACAGCTCAGGAGAGAGATCTTGGGGTGCTGGTGGACAATTCAATGAAGGTATCGACCCAGTGTGCGTCAGCAATTAAGAAGGCCAATTCCATGCTTGGGGTCATTAAAAAAGGGGTTGAGAATAAAACAGCCAATATTATCATGCCATTGTACAAATCGATGGTAAGGCCACACCTGGAATATTGTGTCCAGTTCTGGTCGCCGCATCTCAAAAAGGACATAGTGGAGTTGGAAAAGGTGCAGAAGAGAGCGACAAAAATGATTACGGGGCTGGGGCACCTCCCTTATGAAGAAAGACTGCAGCGTTTGGGGCTCTTCAGTCTAGAAAAAAGGCGCCTGAGGGGGGACATGATTGAGACATACAAAATTATGCATGGAAGGGATAAAGTCGATAGAGGGATGTTCTTTTCCCTCTCTCAAAACACCAGAACCAGGGGGCATCTGCTAAAGCTGAGGGTTGGGAAAGTTAAAACAGATAAAAGGAAGTACTTTTTTACCCACCGGGTAGTTAATCTGTGGAACTCTTTGCCACAGGAGGTGGTGATGGCATCTGGTCTGGATGCCTTTAAGAGGGGATTGGACAGATTTCTGGAGGAAAGGTCCATCGTGGGCTATAGGCAATGATGGATTGTGCAACGTCCTTACAAAGGTGGTGGGCTACTGGTACCGGGTGCAAGGGAGTGGCAACAGGATGCAAGCATCTTGTTGTCTCATGCCTCCCTGGGGCACCTGGTGGGCCGCTGTGAGATACAGGAAGCTGGACTAGATGGGCCTTTGGCCTGATCCAGCAGGGCTCTTCTTATGTTCTTATGTTCTTATGTACATCTGGGACTGAGGATTCGGTGAATTGCAGAATACTGTCTGTTTGTAAAAACCTCATTGAAAAAGGGTGGCTTAGACCAGCCTGCTCATGTAAGCCATCTTGGGCATTTGCTTCGGCATAGGAAAGGCGGGGTATAAATTCTTCAAAATAAAATTAATTTCCAATGGGTGTCCCCAGTTTGAGAGCAATGGGGTTGTTGTAGTTGGTGTTATTGTGTGTTGTGTTGTTGTTTTTCTGGACTTTTTTATTTGTGCTTTAATAATTGGGCACTGACCATTGTAAAGCACAGTTGTGGTGACTATAGTAAGAGGTGCTGGTGATAGTAGGTAATGTTTGGGAAATTTGTTTTCACCATCACTATGCCTCTGTGAGTGTGCATTGAATAGATGTTCTATGGCCGTGGTTCCCAAATCGTGGGTTGGGACCCACCAGTGGGTCGCGAGCCAATTTCAGGTGGGTCACAAAGCATTTAGAGCTGCCATATTGAAAATATGGGAAGATGGGATGCTGGGAAGAGAGAGGGCTGTGTGGTTGTTTTGCTTGTGTCAAGGTTGTAAATAGGCTTTTTTCTTCCTGATTCAGGGCGCAATCCTAACCAACTTTCCAGCACTGATGTAGCTGTGCCAAAGGGGCATGTGCTGCATCCTGCAATGGAGTACTAGTCATAGAGGCCTCCTCAAGGTAAGGGAATGCTTCTTCCCTTACAACAGACTGCATTGCCCTTACCCTGGTGCTAGACAGTTGGTTAGGATTGCGCCCCCACTTTGCTATTGGAAAATGGCTGAGAAACCACCCAACTGATTGCTGCATTCTCAGGAAAGCAGCAGGCTCTGACATCACAATGATGGCACTTGCAGCCATGACATCACTTCTGGTGGGTCCCGGACAGAACGTTGTTCTAAGATGACACTCTAAAATGTCTAAATTTTAGATTCTAAAATTCTAAAACGTGGGTCCCATTGCTAAAAGGTTTGAGAGAACCACTGTGGCAGAAATAAATATTTATAAGAATAACTGCATAGTAAGGTCAGCTATACTGAAGCAGAACTACCTTCAGTCATGAGTGGGTATAAATTGGGTTCATCATCAAACACACTGCACAACATATCCATGTGAAACAACAACAACAACAAAAAACAGCTTGGATGCCACAGGGCCTTTCTCTGGTCAAGGCTAGAACAGCCTCAAGTACCATTTAACTACCCATTATCACCAGAATGTTGCCACTTAATGTCTATGTTCTCCTGCGATGTCTCTATTAGGGATCGATAGCTGAGTTTTTAAGACCCAGTTTTCACTACAGAAACACCGGATTGCCTACGTAGAGCTACTTATTTGGGATATTTTCACAGGAAGGAGCAGCCAATCCCATTGATCAGGTCAAGGCATGCTGCACTATTGGAGTGGGGTGTGTTCCTTTCCTGATTCCACGTACCACAGCCACGTGTGCAGATGGTGACAGCCACTCCAACTACCACCAGGGATTGTGTCCGTTCTGTATCTTCTTCCCAGTGTCTTCAAATCACTTGTGAACAATTACAGCTGAGGGGCTGAAACAAAGTAATAGATCAATGGTATTCCAATTGTAGACCGGGACCCACTTTTTTAGAATGACAGTCATTTCAGGACCCACTGGAAGTGATGCCATTAACTTGGAAGTGATGGTGGCAGGAAGTGACATCATCCAGCAGGAAGTGGGGTCATTGTGACATAATAAAATGACAGTCCTGAAATGCAAATTGGCATTCTTGGACTGCAGCACTTGCACAGCCATGAAACATCCCTGACAGAAAGCAAGATGAGGACAACGTTTTATGTAAAAGCACCGAACTAAAAACATTTAAAAAGCCAAAAACACCTCACTTGAAAATTCAAACACACTCACAAAAGGAATATAACAAGAGTAAGGTCTGCAGTTTCCAAGATGGCTGCTCCCAACTTTCCATGACCTGTCTGATACAGATGGCGACCCACCAAGTGGGTCCCGACCAGTGATGTCATTCAGGGGGAACGGACCAGAACGGGCGTTCCGGATCCTAACGGGCTCCGTGGCTGGTTCCGGGTTCCCGACAAGTGCCAATCAAAAGTGAGTTCCTGTTCCTAAATCATTTGAATGACACCGCTGGTCCTGACCCACACAGTGGGTCCTGACCCACTGTAATAGGTTAGTGGTGTAGCTCAGGGTGCTCCACACTCTGGCCCATAGCCAGATCTGGTGCCCGGAACCCGCCACAAAGCCCCTCTAGTTGCGGCCGCCAGCTGCTTCCGATTTCTGACAACCAAGCAGGGGGTGTGTCTGGATTTCTGGGCACATGTGGCTTGTGTGACTCTCGCGGCTCACAGAAGGGCTTCGCAGCAGCTCCCAGGCAAAACACAAAATGCCATTCCCACTGGGGGAAGTCTTAGCTAGAGGCAGCCGTCTCCAGTTTGAGGACCGCTGGGGTAGCCTAAGCTACACCTGGGGGCCCAAAATATTTTAGCACCCCCACAGGACGTAGTTGCGCCTCTGCCAGGTTTCAGAGGGCAAAGTCAGCAAAAACAGGAACTGCATCTCAGAAGCCTCTAAGAGGCCACAATGATGTCGTATATGGGGATGTCAGGCTGGGGCAGAGGCATAGGGGGGCCACGGGTGGGAGGCGAGCATGGCAGGGCGCAGCAGTGCAGGAAAAATAACCCACATGTTTCCGGCCCCCTCCCTCCCTGGCGCTTGGATCGCTCCTAAATGGAGTGGTTCTGGGGGAGTGGAGGTGTGGCCGGGCAATGCATGGGGAATGCTGCATTGCAGGGGAGGGGTGAAGTTGCCCAGTCCCAGGTGTGCTGGAAGTCAAGTGCGGCTCCGACTGATGGTATCTTGAGAAGTCGTTGTGCCCCGGAAATGCGGAGAAGCTGAAGGAAGTTAATATCACATGTGGTGGACTTGTCCGAAAGTTAAGAAATTCTGGCAGAGGATACAAGGAATGCTGCAAGAAATATTAAATTTTACCAGAAATATTTTTATTAAACATTTTAACAGAAATTCAAGATGTAAATATGAAACATATAGTTATTCATGTAATAACAGCGGCCAGATTATTATTTGCACAAAAATGGAAAGGTGAAGAAACCCCAAATATGGAACAAATAACAGGGAAAATATTTGAAGTGGCAGAGATTGACATTTTAATAGAAAGATTAAGAGAGGGCAAGATTAATAAGATCAAACTGGAAAATGTTTTATGATTGGATAGATATGCAATGTTGAATTGTAAAGTAATAAAAGATCAGTATTGATGATTAAATAGTTTAACGTTGGATATTAAGATATTTTATAGTTTATAAGTAAAGAAGATTTTGGATATATTGAGTATGAAATAGATAACCTTAGAAATAATATTTTTAATTGGACTGATGATATTATTAATACACTTAAATTTAAACTAAACAAAAACTAGCACTTGGATTTGAAACTTTGAATCAAAGCACATAACACCACTTATTGCCTTTCAAATCACGAGATGTGTGAAAAAAAAATAACAATTTTCAACCACCCCTACTTAGGGCACTTGCACAATAGCCATTGCTAGGGAGAGCACAGACCACCACCAGTGCTGCCCTGGCAGTGGAGTGGACTAGCAGCCCAATCCTAAACTGCCCCACTGCCCAGGGGGGCAGCCAGCGGCGTCATGCAGCCGGAACGCTGGGCGGGAGGAACGGGTGAGCGGCAGCCCGCCCGTTGCGTACAGCTCCGTTTTGCCATCTTCCCCGCCCACGTGTCTTTCCCCGCTCCCGCTGCTGCTCACCCGTTCCTCCCACCCAGCATTCCGGCTGCATGATGCCGCTGGGGGCAGCGGAAGCCAGACAGCTACCGCTGCATCCTGAGGTAGCCAGGCAGCCGCAGGAGCCTCTTCAGGGAAACAGCCGATCCAGCGCTGTTGCAAACGTGCAGTCGGGCATACCTACACCACAGGATTGGGTGCTGGACTGGCACAAGCAGCAGCACTGACGCACAGGCACCACTGGGCCTGTCGGCTGTGCCAGTCATGCACTGGTTGAGCACTGGCGGTTCTTGATCAGGACCTCACCAGGGGCGTGCCGTGGGCGTAACGGGGTTGCGTGGTGGGTGGCGACGGGGCTGGAGATGTATGTCGGCCGTTGTCCCTATCCGTAGCCCATCCCCAGCCTTGATGGCCCCAATTCGGGCCGCTGCTGTGCACATTGACCTGCTCCTGCAAACCAGCAGGCGGAGATCCGAGCAGTCCCATAGGACTGACTGGGGCTTACCTGGGTGCAAGGGGAAATCCTCCCCTTGCCCTGCGCTGCGCTGCTGCTGCCTCCAAATGGCCTTAGGATGCCGCCTTGCTGCGCCGGCCTTGCTATGCTGGCGCGCCTTAGGATTGGGCTGCCCATCACTTGACATCCATGTAGAGCGCACAGGTGATAGCCTCCACATAACAATGTTTAGATCCCACCACAGGGTCTGTGTTCTTTAGAATCCAGTCAAAAGCACCACACACGTATGTGTTGGTGTCTGTGCAGTGGGAAGACGCGTTTGCAACTGAGAATGGAGGTAGTCACTTGGGCAAGGAAGAAGGAATGCTGGACACTTAAGGTCACAAGATGTAAGGCTAGCAGTTGGCTGGTAGCTCGGGGTGGGGGGAAGAATACCACAGAGGGAAATGCATGGGTGAATTTCTTTCCTACCGCCGAAAAACGTAGCCACCATGAAGCAAAGCTCAGTGCAGAGGGGTACAGCTCGTAACAATGGTTTGAAATGAAAAAGAGAAGGATGTAGGAAAAAACAACAACAGCCAGAGAACTCACTGCACTACAGAACAACACTTTAACCACAAAGCAGGTGGCATATGAAGAAGGGGCCTGGAGGAGCCCCGTTCCCAGGTGCCAGGCTCCGGGGTGGGGGGGTGGGGGTGTCCGAGAGGCCACCCTAAGAAAGCAGACACGGTAAGGTTGACCCTGACTTTGATTTGGCTAGCACTGCCTAGTTGCCTGCAAGAGAAGTATGTTTATTGGTATGATTATTTTTTATGGAATTACAGTGTCATATTTCCCTGAAAATAAGACCTAACCGGAAAAATGAGCCCTAGCATGAGTTCTCAGGATGCTCGTATTATAAGCCCTACCCCCAAAATAAGCCCAAATTCAGATTGCCAGATGGACGCATTTACATAGTACGTTCATTGCCACACACGACAGACGTATTGAATTATAAAAATAATAATATTAATATATACTCGAATATGAATAAATAATATGATTGACATCAATACTTAAAATAAAAGATAATATAAATTATAATTGTTCGTAAATACCCAAGCGGGCGCCTTTGAACAAGAGGTAAACGCCTATGTAAACAGATGAACTCTAGACTTATTGCTGAATGACCAGTCGGCATACAGACATAATGCACGAATAACGTGCGCACTGGTTAACAAATGGATGTGGCTGTGTCTAATATGAATCTTGTTGTACATGAATAAATGTAGATTGTTGTACATGAAAAAAATAAGACATCCCCTGAAAATAAGCCCTAATGCATCTTTTGAAGCAAAAATTAATATAAAACCCTATCATGTTTTTGGGGAAATAAGGTAATATAAGTATACAAACTTACAGATTTCTTATATGCATTTTGCACACATGCACATGCATACACAGTTCAATAAAAAGAAATGTTCACTGTGCTACTTTCTGGCCATCCTCACTATCCTCCTCCTCCTCCTCATTCTCCTCATCATCATTTCATGACCATTACAAAAGACAAACTTTTCATGGGGGTGCCAAAAATGTATGGGCCCCAGATACCAAATGACCTTGCGCACAGCCACAAGATAAACCTCTGCCAGACTATGAGAGTCTCCCTGGGTTCTAACCTTTTGAACTCCTCCTGAGTGATCACAGCTACATAGTCTGGTCCTCAATGGAACCTATCAGGAAACACAGCAGTATAGTCAATCAGCTCAGGCTCAAGAGGAAAGAGGGCTTGGGGTTCCATCCCTAGCCATGAATCCTGTGGAAAGGTGCTAGGAGAGATGTATGCATGATGCACATGATGCAATCATGCACATGTAGTTCACTCTAACTGCTGAAGCCAAGAGGCGAATCTTGGACATCCCATAGAGGGCAGGTCAATGAACCTACTCCTTGGTAGGTGAAAAGGACGGCACCCGTCTAATGACCAAATTTTGTCTCAAATTTTGTCCCAAGTGGTGAATCCAGAGATGTGTTCAGTCTGTCCAAGGCACATGGAGGCAGATGTGCCCTTGCATTTGATGTATGTGTCCTAAAAGACTACAGTGCAGAGATTCAGAAACTCAGCTCACCTAAACTCTCAGCGTGGCCTTCAGGCCCACCACTGTAAGAGCCAGGTTTGTCCTTGAGACTCCCCCTGAGTTGCACTGAAGGAGGGCATAAGTTAAGTTGATGTCTATAACGGTGTCAGGGCCCTCAGTTGCAAATTCTGCCTAAAACGAAGGTGCTTCCCTCTCTTTTGCATAAAGATATGCAATTAGAACCAGGTAGAATTCACTCTGGAAAGGCAGAGAAGCCCAGCCGAAAAACGGCAAGCAAGAAACACAATTCAGCAAATGGCTGAGAATTTTCTGAATTATAATTGCTAAACATGATGGTGGAGAGGGCTTCTTGCACAATCCATGGTTTCTCACACACTGATGAAATATAAATCCATACATTAATTTAAACAGTAATCAAGTCATTTTGGAAACAGCAGCAGTCCTGGATGTAGGAAAAAAACAATCACAACTGTGCTCAATTATCCAGAAATTCCATTTCTACGCTGTATTCTTAGGGGTCACATTTTGACGGCCAGGTAATTTTTTAATTATCTGGCTTTATCTGGAATTACAATGATCTCTGCAAATAAATAAATGTGAAGAATTTACCCATATGACTTTTACCACTTAACCGGAATGAATTTTCAGCTCCAATTTTTAGACACCAGGTTTTTTGAGCAGTGTCTGCCCCACCAAATCTGTCTTCTACTAAATTTGACTACCTGAGGAAGGTTGAGGACCTGACCATTATAGCAATGTGATGCTGGCTACAGGGATTACCTTGTCCCTCTTGGAACGCCTTTCTTGAAAAAGGACCCCATCCAGAATTGGTTGGCCCCAATCCAAAAAGTGAGCTGTGCTTATCCCATTGAAATGAATGGAATTTCAGTTATAAGTGCATGGCTATCTTTATTACATTTTCATGGAACTGACTGTGACGCTGCATTAATAATGGAGCACTGTATATTAACAAAACTAAGCATACATGTGCAACATACTGTCCAGATTAAGGCCCAATTCTGTCCAGAAATGGTGCTCTGGATTTGCGATGCTGCAAATTACAGATTTCTCATCCATTCTTTTTTTTTTTTTTTGTCCTAAACCTTCTGGTTTAGAGATCAATAGTCTGACATATTTATTGGCTCTCACATGTGGATTCGGCAGAAGCTGGGATGCTAAACCATCCAAAGTTGCTTGATTTCCTTACTGTGGTTTGATGCTGATTCTAGTATGAACATGGCATGCCTTGCGACTTTCTCCTCTGAAGATATAGGGGGGTCCTCGTTATCCATGGATTCAGCACCCACAGATTCAACTTAGTGTGATTTGACTAGCAGTGGTGTCCATAAAGGGGGGCCAATACTAAGCTCATCTGGCTCCTGATCATCAGTGTAAAGCAGCTCTTCTCCCTTGCCTTCAGAGCCATTCGCACCTAGGAGACCAAAGCAAGGCATCTCCTCTGCTTTGCTTTTGCAACCTGAAGGCAATGGGAAGGGGCCACTTTACATAGGTGTTCAGGAGCCTGAAAAACCTTGCATTTTGCCCCCTGCTAGAAACACCACGGGGAGCCAGACCTGAGCTGGAGGCCCTCAACTGACCTCCTGGATACAACCTCAGAAGACCGCCAGTGTTTCCAGTCATGTCTGGAGCTTCTGTTGGACCCCACTCAGGGGTTCCATTATCCTTGAGTTTTGGTATCCAAAGCAATTCAAGAACAGACCCCCTTCAGGTACCAAAGTCCAACTGTATTTAATCTATTGACCAAGACGAGAAAAGCATGGGGTGCAATCCTAAACTGAGTTAGGCATAAGCTATGCCAGCAAAGTTTGTCCAGCACAAGGGACACCATAAAGTATGTTTGGACCACCCTCGGAGTCAGAGAAGCCAGCGCACAGTCGTGAACCATCCTCCCTGACTCCCAGAGTAGTCTAAATACACTTTATGGTGGCCCTTGTGCTGGCCAAACTTTGCTGGCTTAGCTTATGCCGGCCTAACTCCCGTTTAGGATTGCGCTCTGAATCAATGCTGTTTACATCGAGGAACAACAACATTGTGTAACAGAATAGGTTCTTCTCCCTCTTAAAAAGAATTGTAAAATATAAACCCTGCACAGCTGATAAAAGATGAGTTGAACCAAGGAGGATTGAATATTATTGCTGTAGGCAGCATTAGAGATTAGGTAGTCATTTGGCTTTTCTGACGGCCCGGTGACTCATCGCGCATAAATGAAGTTTGTGATATGTAATGAAAAGCTTTCTGGCCTCACTGCAAGCAAATTAGTCGGTACTTGGAGGGAGGAATGTTAATGTTACTTCACATTTGTTTCCAAGCAGCGGCGCTTCAGGAGAGAAGGCTTTCACTCCTGCCATGTCAGGTGCAGGAAGGTATTCGACCAAGGTCACCTCCGGAAAATAATGAGTGAGAAGGAGGTGATAAACATGCAGGACTTAAAAAATGTATGCGGTCTGCTCCACTGGCTGAAAGTAATACAGCATCACTCCCAAATTGCTAATTCTCTTTTGCTGAGAATTATGCTCATCTGCAATGTTTTAAATAATAGAATAAAATACTGGTGGGGAGGTGTGACCTGGGAGGGGGGGGAGGTTAAGAAAATTAATCTGCCTCCATTAAGGCAGAAAAATCAGTCTGCCTTACAGCTTTTACCAAGGAAGGCAAGGCTGCGAAACCAATGGGGCTATGCAGATAAATGGGTTCAGCTTTTGTGGTTAACATAGTGGATCTGGAAAGAAAGGTGACATCTGAGGGATTCAGAGATGTAGGAGGAGGGAGTGGGGCACCTTGTGGACCACGTGTCGTTCCCCCCCCCCAAGGAATGATTTCTTTTGTTTTCATTGCATAATTCATATTCAATCACAGGATCACACACAGCACTTCCAAGTTATTCCCACATTTTAGAGTGCAATCCTAACCTGGAGTTAGGCTGGCACAGTTAGGCCAGCTAAGTTTGGCCAGCACAAGGGCCACCGTAAAGCGTGTTTGGACCACTCTCAGAATCAGGGAGGGTGGGGCACGTCTGTGTGCTGGCCTCTCTGACTCCAAGAGTGGTCCAAACATGCTTTAGTGTGGTCCTTGTGCCAGCCAAAATTTGTTGGCCTAACTGTGCTGGCCTAACTCCAGTTTTAGGATTGCACCCTTAGAGCTGCTGCAGGCCATACAGTTTCTGACGATCGGTTCCAAATCAACGCCCTCCCCACTGTTTCCAACCTGTAGGGCGCAATCCTGACCCACTTTCCAGCACTGACCCAGCCATGCCAATGGAGCACGTTCTGCATTCTACAACGGAGCGTTCTGCAGTGGCTTACTGCCGGCACTGGAGGGCTCAGGATTGGACCCTGACAATGTTATGCATGTTCCCCCACATCTCAGAAGCGAGGTGCTCTGGAGCAGTTCTATTGGATGTATGGTTTCCATTGCATCAGAGAGCATTGGGCAGTTAGGGGGTCTTGTTTTCCCACACATGTTTTCCTTCACTTGTTTTGCTTGCAAAGTGCAAGTTGAGATGACTGGAAGGAAGCTGACTCCATAGCTGCAGGGTGTGTGTGTGTGTGTGTCGCAGTAAGTACTGTGAAGGCAACATCTGGGCCTGAATATTGGCGAATCACAAGAATACTGTATATTTGTAAAAACCCCATTGAAAAAAATGGTGGTTTAGACTAGCCTGCTCATGTAAGCCGCCTTGGGCATTTGCTTCGGCATTGGAAATAATTATACACACACACACACAGAGAGAGACACGCACACACACACACACACACACACATACATACATACATACATACAGTATACAGATAGATAGATAGACATACAGTAGATAGATAGATAGATAGACAGACAGACAGACAGACAGACAGACAGACAGACAGACAGCAGATAGATAGATAGATAGATAGATAGATAGATAGATAGATAGATAGATA
>JAJKFI010000007.1:29501780-29517239 GCA_029204185.1 Lerista edwardsae
CTCTCTCTCTCTCTCTCTCTCTCTCTCTCTCTCTCTCTCTCTCTCTCTCTCTCTCTGTGTGTGTGTGTGTGTGTGTGTGTGTGTAAGTGTTCCAGGCACCATAGAGGAAAGGAAATAAAGAAAAGGAGAGAGATGAGCTTCAGGGATCTCGGGATCTCAGGCACATAGGAAACAGAAACATAAGAACATAAGAAGAGCCCCGCTGGATCAGGCCAAAGGGCCATCTAGTCCAGCTTCCTATATCTCACAGCAGCCCACTAGGTGCCCCAGGGAGGCACAAGACAACAAGATGCTTGGATCCCGTTGCCACTCCCTTGCACCCGGTACTCTGAAGTAGCCACCACCAATGTAAGGAGGTTGCACAATCCATCATTGCCTATAGCCCATGATGGACTTTTCTTCCAGAAATCTGTCCAATCCCCTCTTAAAGGCATCAAGACCAGATGCCATCACCACCCACTGTGGCAGAGAGTTCCACAGATTAACTACCCCGCTGGGTAAAAAAGTAGTTCCTTTTATCTGTTTTAACTCTCCCAACCTTCAGTTTTAGCGGATGCCTCCTGGTTCTGGTGTTGTGAGAGAGGGAAAAGAACATCCCTCTATCAACTCTATCCCTTCCATGCATAATTTTGTATGTCTCAATCATGTCCCCCCTCAAGCGCCTTTTTTCTAGACTGAAGAGCCCCAAACGCTGCAGTCTTTCTTCATAAGGGAGGTGCCCCAGCCCCATAATCATTTTCGTCACTCTCTTCTGCAGCTTTTCCAGCTCCACTTTGTTCTTTTTGAGGTGCGGCGACCAGAACTGATTCCAGAAGTTCACTCAGATTAAGGTCAAAACTTTAAAAACTGTCTTAGTAAAATTCCAAACATCTCTCCACTGTATCCCACGGGGAATGGTATTCATTACTTCTCGACCTGCAGCAGATGCAACTACCTGCATATGCAACTACCTGCAGGGATGGGGGCGAGACCACACCTGCCCTGGTGTTTGGTTAGAATGACTGAAGACTCCCCAAGTGCAGTTATGCAATGGAACCAGTTGCCTAGTGAGGTTTGTTCAAGAAAAGAACTGATCAGCACCTGCATTTGTCCTTGTGGGATGAGGCAGAGGATTTCACTGAATGATCTATATCGGTGTTTCTCAAACTATGGGTCGGGACCCACTAGGTGGGTCGCAAGCCCATTTCAATGGGTCATGTAGCCCCTAGCGCAGCCATCATTGAAAATGTGGGAAGATGGGATACTGGGAATGGGGATGGCTGTGTGGGTATGGCTGTGTGTTATGGATTGTGCAACCTCCTTACAAAGGTGGTGGGCTACTGGTACCGGGTGCAAGGGAATGGCAACAGGATGCAAGCATCTTGTTGTCTCGTGCCTCTCTGGGGCACCTGGTGGGCCGCTGTGAGATACAGGAAGCTGGACTGGATGTAATGGGCCTTGGCCTGATCCAGCAGCTTGTGTCAAGGTCGTAAATAGGCTTTTTTCTTCCTGATTCACTTTGCTGTTGGAAAACGGCTGAGAAATAAACCAATTTACGGCTGCATTCTCAAGAAAGCAGCAGGCCCTGGTGTCACAGTGACGGCACTTCTGGCCATGACATCATTTTCGGTGGGTCTCGGACAGATTGTCCTAGCGCTAAAACATTTTGAGAACCACTGACCTACAGAATCATTCCAAGGCGCTGTTTCGTTTCAGGATTAGGTCTCTACTTCACTTGTTTGGAGCAGAGCAATCCCAATGTCACAGCTGAATTCCCCCTGCAAAAAATATTCATTTTAGCTGGCAATGTGACTCTTAGCAAAAGAAAAAAGAAAAAAAAAGGTGCATATAGTGTGATTGCCCTAAAAAGGTTATTATGACAGCAAGCAGCAGACGCAGAGTCCCCATTCCCGTAAAGCACTCTGTGTCCTATCTGATAGGTGAAAGCACCTGCAGCAAGGTAACAGATTTTAAGTAAGAGGTGACGCCGTTCCTGTTTGCCTTCCGAAAGCCATTGAGAGCCAGCCTTTTTGCATCATTCTCACGATGCCTTCTGTGATGATCATTTCGGCTTGGAGACGTCCGCGACTGACGTGCCCGGTTCCTACATAAGTGGGTTCAGTTGAGCGTACCTCATTGCCAACAATTTTCCCCCAGACTGAGGTTCGACACGCGCTGAATTCCAATGAGTTCTCTACGCATTCTCTTGATTAATAGAAAATGGCAGCGTGTTGGAGACTGAAACAGTCCGTGCTTTGCTTGATTAATTAATAAGGGACTCTTTTTTCCCAGCTTCAACTCATTATGCTAATGATGTGTCATCAATTAAGGCTTTCCCCTGATTATTGAATCTGTCAAGGAGGGCTCAGTTTAAAAACTGCATTCCTTTGCTATCTTACTCTTTGTGGAATTGCCATTGCAGCTTTTTCTAAAACGCTCCTTCCATTAGCTGTTGTTTGTTGTCCTTTTTCATTATTGTATCTTCTTCCCGACCTTGAGGCAGTGCGACGGGGAATGATAGAGCAACTCGATACAGCACCCACCGTATCGCTGGGAGTGCAGGTCAAGATAGTGTATTAACAGAAAGATAAATCGGGCTCCTCATCCCCAATTTGTTGATAATTATTAATGGTCCAGGCAAAGATAAACTTAAGGACAGCATGTAACTTGGAAGAAAAAAAAAACCAGTGCTGTGGGAGTACAAGAGGCAGTGAGGGTAGATTAGCTCATGGTGAAAATGATGTTTTAACTCTCCGGACGCTGTCTGAGAAGATAAGGTGGAGGAGTATAGCTTTGAGCAATAGGAAATTTTAACATGCTACAGACACAAAGATTGGCACTGCAGAATAGATAGAAGAACCTGTCTTCCTCCTTTTGTTTTGTTTTTCTAAGTGGAGTAATGCAAGACTTAAACCTGAGGCTTACCACGATTCAGCACACGAGAACTAATCTTGGAGTTGTTGCAAAAAAAAATGTAACAGTCATAAGAACATAAGAAGAGCCCTGCTGGATCAGGCCAAAGGCCCATCTGGTCCAGCTTCCTGTATCTCTTGTGTCCCACCAGGTGCCTCAGGGAGCACACAAGACAGCAGGCTGCCTGCATTCTGTGGCCACTCCCTTGCAACTGGCATTCTGAGGTAAATTCTGAGGGAAACACACTGGTGGCCAGTCAAGATCCTCCACAGCATTTCTCTTTGACTGCTGCAAGAATCAGATGCTCCTCTTCAGACATGTACTCATGGGAACAGTCCCACTGAATCAAGCCAAGGCCCCTCAAGTCCAGCTTCCTGCATCTCACAGTGGTCCACCAGATGCCTCTGGAAGTACACAAGACAACAGGCTGCCTGCATTCTGTGGCCACTCCCTTGTACCTGGCATTCTGAGCAGTGGTGTCATCTAAATGATTTAAGAACAGGTACTCACTTTTGATTGGCACATGTCGGGACCCGCCCACCGGAAGTGACATTATAAGCCAGAAGTGATGTCGTGGCAGGAAGTGACATGAAAAAGCCCTTTTTGAGGCCTCAGACTATTTTAAACTGACCCAACAGTTGCAACAGTATTCCACAGCACCCCCAGAACATGTTAAGGAGGCCTGGCATCATGTTAAAGTGATCCAACAGTTCCAAAACTCCAGAGCAGCTCATTTTTCAGTGGCAAGGCAAGGCAAGGCTCCGCTTGCTGCCTGCCTGGCTCTGAGAACATGCAGGCAACTCAAACGTGCAGGAAATTCAAACGTTGCAGGGGGTAGAGTCGATGAGTGGGCGGGCGAATGGGCGGGGGCAGCCGTAGTCCTAGGAACCAGTACTCGCGTACCCCCGCGTACCCCCTGCATGACATCACTGATTCTGAGGTAAATTCTGAGGTCAACACACTGGTGGAGAATCAAGATTCCCCACAGCATTTCTCTTTGACAGCCACCAGAACCAGATGCTTCTCTTCAGACTCCTAGGAACATAGGAGCAGCCCCACTGGATCAGGCCAAGGCCCATCTAGTCCAGCTTCCTGCATCTCACAGTGGAATGAGAATGTAGAATAAAAACACATAACACCGCAATTTTAATCAAGAAATTTTGGAAAATATTTCACCCAAAAACCCACATCCCTACTTATGGGGGGGGGGGGTTTAAGGGGATTTAAATCCCTTTTTTTCTGATATGCCCCACCTATTCCCTGGACACTACACACCTGTTTCCCGTGTGGCTGCACCAGCTGGGGCAAGGGAGGAAGGATAGGCTTGGGTTGCTAAATTGCCTCGTCGGATGGCTAAAGTGCACAAGCCAGCTTCAGGAAGTTTGGTCCTCAGGGGCGGACCTAGTCAAAATGATGCCTGGGGCACCCAATAGAAGTACGCCCCCATGGGAGCCCAGGTCTACCCACTAGAAGCAGCCCCGGCTAGACCTGGGCTCCACGGAGCCCCGGTCTACCCGCGTAGTGTTGCGGGGGCCACTGGCGCCCCCCTAGATGGCCCCAAGTTGGCCCCAAGATGGCGCCCAGGGCTCATGCCCCCCTGCCCCCCTAGATCCGCCACTGTCTGTCCTACATACTGCCTTGTTCAATATACTGGAGTCCAGCTATTTTCTGGTCCGGCAGCAGCCCTTGCTTTTAGTTCCAGCCGGCGCTGTACACTGTTCTTGTCTCGTCCTAACGCAGTGCAGACACATTTCATTTTGCATGCTTGACGGACAGGAATGTAAGTCACCTTCAACATCAAATGCTCGGCTACCGTGAGGCTGCCTCGGTTCCAGCTCCACTTTCACACTTTGAACTTCTTACTTCAAAGGCCCCACTCCGTCACAAAGAACTGGGAAAGTGCACAACGAAGTCACTGCTGGAGGAGAATTACAGGACTCACAGCTTTCCCCCCTACTACCAGGCCCGTTAGATCATGGGATCAAGGCCACTGCAGTGTGTCTCCCTTGGAGTAGGTCATGGAAAGCACTTTGTGTTTTTTTTTTTGGGGGGGGGGTTAATCCAGACACATTTTAGGGCACAATCCCGCCCTCCACGTAGCTCCTACGCAACGTGCTCGTGTCAGTGCTACGCCATTAGCGCCGACATGGAAGCACCAAGCGGCAACCCACGTCGGTGCTAAGGGTTCCAGGCAGACATGTCATGTAGCAGGTACGCAGGGGTACGCGAGTACCCGTTCCTAGGATTACGGCTGGCCCCGCCCATTCACCCGCCCACTTGTCGACTACGTCGGCGCTCCGCTCCGTCCCCTGCAACGTTTGAATTGCCTGCACGTTTGAGTTGCCTGCACGCTCTCAGAGCCAGGCAGGCAGGCAAGCAGGCAGTGGAGCGAGAGAGACCGACGGCAGCAGCAGCGTGAGCAGGTAGGCTGCCTGGGGCTCCCTCCCGAGGAGGTGGGGCGGTTCCTGGGGGGGAATCGGGAGCCTGCGCGGCAGCCCCGGGGAAAGCCCAGGACTCCTGGGCTGCTGCGCAGCCTACCGAGGAGGCGCGGCGGTTCCTGGGGGCGGTTCCTGGGTTCCGGCTATGACCTCACTTCCGGTGGGCAGGCCCCGACACAAGTGCCAATCAAAAGTGAGTACCTGTTGCTAAATCATTTAGATGCCATTACTGGTTCCAGGCCAACCCTAGCTGTAGTGCTGGCCTGGGAGCGTGCGCAGAGAGCCACTGAGTCAGCCAAACGCAGCTGGCGCAGGAGCAGTTCTGGGAGGAGGGAGGGCAGGAGAGAGGCAGGACTGGGTAGGGGGTGTTTGGGGAATGGGCAGGGGGGTCGGGGTGCTGGCCCAGGGAGTGGGCGGGGCTGGGATGCAGTTGTTAGGCCACATCCAAGGGTTTGTTGGGAGGCCGTGCGGCCCCAATTCGGGCCGCAAAGCTTCCTCGGATCTGCGCCTGCTATACAGCAGCCGCAGATCTGAGGAACCCCATGGGGAGGCCGGAGCTTCCCCTAGGGCAAGGGTATGAACTTGCCCTTGCCCTAGGGAGGCTCTCCAGCACCCCTAAGGTGCGCTGGATTTGGTGCAGGTCCGCCGGCCTCGCTAAACCGGCACAACTTAGGATGTCAAATGCCTAATCCTGTAACTGCCTCCCCACTAAAAGTGGGGCTGCATTGAAATAAATCAAAGTTCATGTTATAACAAGTTCTATTTTTTTTTTTTAAAGAATTCCTTCTTGCCAACAGAACGCTCATTTGTGGCCTGGCTGTAAACAGGATGTGCTCTAAAACGCACCAAATTCCCACCACTCCATCGTGTGATCCAGTTTAGACATCACATGGAGCCAGGATTGACACCTCGTTTTGCACAATGCCTCTCAACCTTCTTGCACAAGGGGAACAATGACTCTCTCTGGCTTAGAAGCAGCAAGATGTCTTTGTGATGCCCAAATCCTGGATTATTCTTGGCAGAGTTTCCAAATAAACCTGAAACACTTCTTTGATGCCATAGGTCCCCATGGTGATTCCAATGCACCAAACATATTCAGCCTTTTGTGAAGTCAAAACACTACCGTAGATACGGGGTCAGCCTTAAGCCAATGTGACCAATGTCATTACATTGGGTCCCCCCACTATGGGGGCCTCACACCAGCACCGTGAGCATATTGCCTGCTGCTGCAGTCGAGATCTCTATGAACTGTAAGTCAGTGGGGTGATCAGAGCAGCTTTACCTTGGGCCCTCCAACCTACCCCTGACTCCAAACTGCCCAAAATGGTCCTCCTAGAAGCAGTTGGCAGAGTGGTGGGAATTTGGTGCATTTTAGAGCACATCCTGTTTACAGCCAGGCCACAAACAAGCGTCTCAGTTGGCAAGAAGGAATTCTTATTTTTTTTTAAATAGAACTAGTTATCACATGAAATTTGATTTATTTTAATGCAGCCCCACTTTTAGTGGGGATGCACCACACATGCTTTTCTTGGTGAGTGGGGCCCCCGTGGGGAGGGTGGGGCCCCCAGTAATGCCCCACGTTGGGCCTTGCAACTCCTATAAGAACATAAGAAGAGCCCCACTGGATCAGGCCTAGGGCCCATCTAGTCCAGCTTCCTGTATCTCACAGCGGCCCACCAGATGCCTCAGGGAACACACAAGACAACTAGATATGTGCATCCTGTTGCCACTCCTCTGCAACTGGCACTCTGAGGTAGCCTACCTCTAAAGTAAGGAGGTTGCACTAACCATCATGGCCAGCAGCCTGCGATGGACTTTTCTTCCAGAAATCTGTCCAGTCCCCTTTTAAAGGCATCTAGGCCAGATGCCATCACCACCTCCTGTGGCAAGGAGTTCCACAGCTTAATTACCCACTGGGTAAAAAAATATTTCCTTTTATCTGTTCTCACTCTCCCAGCACTCAATTTCAGTGGATGCCCCCCTGGTTCTGGTCTTGTGAGAGAGGGAAAAGCAGGCCCTGCACAGATACCCACAGATATAAGAAGAGAAACTTTTGCAAATCCTCCCACCAAGCCCAGCAGACCTGGTAAATCAGCAGCGCATGTGGATGGGCATAGAGGGGGAGGGACCGGGATTGGGAAGAAGGCAAGAGGAAGTGGATTCAGAAGCAATGGCACACGCCAGATCCTATCCCCCACCTCAGTGCTTTGCTGAGTATTTAATTCTGTTTTGGGGAAGGATGGTGGTTGCAGCATAATCAAAAACAGATAAAGCAACATTGAATCTAAAATATAACAGAGGGAATCTAATGGATTTTTACTGTCGTTATAAAAATGAAACTCAACTCTTAAAACATAAACCTGATTGAAGATTCTTGTATGCATACAGCAAACCTTTGTGTTATTGCTCTTTATGCCACTTATGTGCTAAAAAAAGTAGAAGTCAGAGAATATTGCTTTGAGGCAGCCTCATCTGCCAGTAGTGTGCGGTGCAGTTATTACTGCAGAATCAATAAAAAACAAGAAATTAAATGGTTGTTTCTAGACATTTAATCAACCTACACTCTACACTTGTGGCTATCATTGAAACTGGTGTAGTTTTTATTAACTGTATTTGTTTTGCCTTTGGCAAAATCCTGTTTTGCCCTGCAATCTACAGCTATCACATATGTATGGCATGTTCTGCTATGTCTACGTGAAGCTTCTGCTTCTCAGATTTCAACGTTATATATACAACGGATATAATAGGATTCGCTTGGAAGGAACGTGTGCTAGGATGTTATCATGGACGGCAGTTTCAATAGATTCCTTAATATTCTAGGACAGTGGTACTCAAATGTTTTAGACCAGGACCCACTTTTTAGAATGGCAATCATTGTGGAACCCACCGGAAGTGATGTCGTTAACCTGGAAGTGGTGTTGTGGCAGGAAGTGACATCATTGAGCAGGGAGTGCTGTCATGACATGACATGACAAAATGACACTCCTGACATGCAAATTGGCATTCCTGAACTGCAGCAATTGCACAACCAGCAGCAACTGCAGAAGTCTCCAGTTTGGAGAGCACTGGTCTAGCAGACCCTCTCAGCCTTGATACATACATAATACTATCCCCATCTTATGGTTCAGCCAAAACCATGATCAGTACTGTAACATTTGGCACAGGTTATCCTTCCTTTCCGGAAGGACCACAGCCTGACTGTTACAACCAGTAGTGTCATTCAAATGATTTAGGAACTGGAACTCACTTTTGATTGGCACTTGTCGGGAACCCGGAACCAGCCACGGAGCCCGTTAGGATCCGGAACGCCCGTTCTGGTCCATTCCCCCTGCATGACATCACTGCCTTCCCCCCCCCCCCAGGAATCCGGAGTCGCTCCCTTCAACCCTCTGAGTGCTGGCCAACCAAGAAGAAAAGCTCTTTGCAATTGGGGGGGGGGAGGGGGGAGAGTGAAGTGGGTGGAGTCAGCCCTAATTTTAACTAGTGGAATTGAGTTCCCCCACGTTCCCCCTGCATGACACCACTGGTTACAACCCTGGGAGCTAGTAGCTTATGGACAAGGCTTTTAATAGGCAATAGTGATGCCATCTGGGAGGGACAGAGGAGGGCTTTTGTGCTCTTTTGTGCAAGGAATATAGCTTGCACATGTGTGGAAAGGCACAGTACTGTGCATTTGTGCTGCACAGTGGGCTAATGAGGATCTCTCGAGGGGTTGCACATGTGGTCATGCACATTCTCTCTACTGCACCCGGTTAGTCACTTTGGAAATAGGCACGGATGTTTCTGTAATCAGATCTGGTGGAGCACAACCTGTGAGAAGGATCTTGGATTTGCAGTGGATCACAAGATGAACTTGAGCCAGCACTGTGATACAGCTGCAAAGAATGCTAAGGCAATTTTAGTCTCCATTAATAGAACCATAGCGTCATGAGACGTTGTGGTTCCAAGTTGAGGTCTCAGCATCGGTGAGACCTCACCTGGAGGACTGTGTCCAGTTCTGGTCACCTCAATTCAAGAAGGATGCAACCAGACTGGAGCAGGTACAGAGAAGAACAACGAAGATGATTAGGGGAAACAAGTCCTAGGAGGAAAGGTTGAGGCAACTGGGTATGTTTAGCTTGGAGAAGAGGACTGAGAGGCGAGATGAGAGCATTCTTCAAATACCTGAAGGGCTGCCATAAGGAAGAAGGGACAAATGTGTTCTCATCTGCCTTTGACAGTAGAACTAGGTCCAATGGGTACAAACGGCAAGACAGGAGATTCCAGCTGAACTTGAAGAAGAATTTTCTTGATAATTTCATGATCTGTTTCTCGACAGTGGAATAGTCTGCCAAGGGAGGTGGTGGATTCTCCCTCACTGGAGACCTTCAAGCAGAGGCTCGACAGGCACCTGCTGGAGATGCTCTAGGGGGATTTCCTGCTACAAACAGGGGGTTGGACTGGAGGACCTTGTAGGTCCCTTCCAACTCTATGATTCTTATCACTTCTGGATGCTGAAAATGAGACTTGCCATAATACTCAAGGGAAGGAGTTAGAAAATATACTGTATTTACTTTTTTAAAAACAACCTGAAGAAATGAAGCAAAACAAAACGGAAAGGAACTTTAACTGGCACATGCCTGGCAGACAAATGCATCGATCATCTTGCCATCAGAGCTGAGGTTGATGCTTCTTCAAAGTCCAGACTCTCCCACCTTCCTCCGTGATTCTTTCATTGACCGCTAGCACGACCACAGCTACCTCTTTTTGTGTGTGCCTGCTGCCACAAAATCACTGCAGCAGCCAAAAAGGGCACTAGAGACCAAGTTATTGAAAGTTTCCCCCCTTCTGTCTTTTTTTTCCCTATAGCACAGCATCTTGACAAATTCTCAAGGATGGATGGATAACATAAACCCAAATGGACAGGCAGATGGGGATGTTTGCAAAGGCGGAGGAAGGGTGTAGCCCGGGGTGGCATGCGCCATGGGTGCCGGCAGCGGCGGGGTGGCAGGGTGCCATTGCGCGGAGTCCGCAGACTAACCTGTGTGCTGCCTGGCCCTCCCTCCCTCCCTGGCGTCTGTTCTGCTCCAAAATGGAGCTATTCCGGGCACAGGGAGGCATGGCTGGGTGACACACAGGGGCGGGGCAACGTGCTGGGGGCGCAGTTTTGTTGCCCTGCCATGGGTGCACTCCGGGCTCCTTTCGTCCCTGGATGTTTGTCAAGCTTGATCTGGATTTTGTTTATTCTGCTGTGCTATCAGGATACAAATCTCTCTCTCTCTCTCTCTCTCTCTCTCTCTCTCTCTCTCTCACACACACACACACACACACACACGCATGCACACGAACATGCACATGCACGCACGAACGCATGCATACACATGTATGTACAAGGCACCAAACACTTTTTATAGAAATAATATTGCTGCAGTTGGGATGATTGCACCCTACAACATGAACAGGTCAACGAATGAAGTAGACCCACATGTGCATGTTTGCTTAAGAGTAGGCAAACGTGCTTTGGCTCGTATCAAAGGCCAGGCATAGGGGAACATAAGGCAACTAATGAACGTGGAATGCAGTAAACACTCCAGAAGAAGCCCCCCCCCCCAGTAAAAAAGGATAACAAGCTTGAATGACCGAGAAAGTGAATTTTTTTTAGGGCACAATCCCAACCTGGAGTTAGGCCGGCACAGTTAGGCCAGCAAAGTTTGGCTGGCACAAGGGCCACCGTAAAGTATTTTTAGACCACTCTTGGAGTCAGAGAGGCCAGCACACAGATGTGCCCCATCCTCCCTGACTCCAAGAGTGGTCCAAACGCGCTTTGTGGTGGCCCTTGTGCCGGTCAAACTTTACTGGCCTAACTATGCCAGCCTAACTCCAGGTTAGGATTGTAAAGGGGGTGGCTCTTGATGGAGAAAGTCCTCTTAAAAGTGGGTGCTGATGCTAAACATTTTGGAAGCCGCTGAGTAGACCATCTACCTCCTAAGGCAGTAGCAGTTTGAAAAATAGCAGAAGATAATTTGCAGTGAAATTCCCCTGTCAGGGGATCTGGTTCCCCTTTTCTCCTTAACCCAGAGTCGTTTGTGATCACGTTTAATGAGTACAAAAATCACGGCGCTAACATTTCTTGCCGTTGTTCAGCCAGCTGCTTGAGATTTTTTTTTCAGCATGTAAAATGTGCCTGTTCTGTTTCCCTTTAATTATCAGACCTGCTTCAATCCCAGCAGGAAAATTGCTGGAGGGCATCTGAAGGCGAACAACGCTCCATTCCGATCCCTTCATTGACCACAGCTAGGGATGGCTAAGATTGAGAGAAGGTTCTTAGAACTGCTTAGAATTTAAGGCCTGGTGCCCCAGCCAGCCATGGTGATATATTGGGTGAAATAATAGGAAGAATGAATCTTTCCTTTAGCGTGGCAGAGAATTCACAAAGGGCAGCTATTTTTCACTCTCTGAAGCTTCAGTCAGGACCCACACGTCAAGTGTGTAAGTTGGGAAAGTCGTATATCTGAACGGCTCCAAAATTAAACTTCTCGGTTGCTTTAAAGGCCTGGAAATTTATGCTCTGCTTGCTGATGCACAATTGCAGCCCATGGAAGCTGTGATGGTGAACATCAGCTCTGCAGAAGTGGGTGCACGCCTATCAGTCTCACACTCTTCCACCAATGTAATTAAAATAATATTTTGATTAGAATCCATGTGAGCAGAAGAGCACCAAGTGCACAAGACAGCCTTCCACTTTTTTTTCCTTTGGAATGGATGAAAGAGATGATCAAAGTGAGTTGTCCTGTGGGGCGGATCTAAGGGGTTTTAGTATTCCTAAGGCACCCTCCTTTGGATAAATGTACCCACGCCCACACACAATCATTTATTTTTTCACATTATCCTGCCCTTCCTCCAAGGAGCTTAGGCTGGAAAGGCCTGCATCCAGTGATGTCATGCACCCACTACGCACCACTACATGAGTACCGGTTCCTAGAAGTTGAGCTGGCCCCGCCCACTCGAAGCTGGCCCCTGCTATTTAACCAGGGAACAGTTGAAGCAAAATATATATATACACATCTCTAGAAAGCAAAGCAATAGAAGTTATTGCGGGGGCGGGGAAGACGGCGAAATGGAGCGTGATGCAACGGGCGGGCTGCCGCTCATCCGTTCCTCCCGCCCAGCGTACCGGTAGCATGACGCCGTTGCCTCCAACTCTTTGCCAGCAATCCAGGAGCCTCGCTCCCACCCACACCTGCCAAACCGCAATGCAAACAGAGCTCGGAAAATGGAGCATTATGTAGATAGATAAGTTGTAATTACTGCACAGCTGCCTTCTGGACTTATCTCAGGTATGCATGCATTCTCAAAACATGCTCTCATGCTGCCCTGCTCAGGCAAGTTCCTTCCCACCCCACATCCCCCTTTTCCTCGAGTTTATTAGAATTACAAAGCTCAGTCACACGGGTGAATGCACTATTGATTTGTGCATAGCAGGGTCCTCTCTTTTTCTGTACGTTTGCTCTGCTTCACCCATCTCTGTCAGCAGAATGTAATATTACCATGTAGAAATGTAATTTTTCCCCCTGAAAACAAAGTGCCCTTCTGCACCTTCTCATGGAGAGAAACAGACATGCCCAACTGACAAGAGACAAACTTTTTTTTTTGCCTTCTTACATTCCTTCTTGCCTATACCTGCCTACAAATAAGAAATGTTTCCCTCTTTTTCTGACTTCTCTACACTAGGCTCTGTACAAATGCATATTATTCTAGACCTTGACTGGGAAGAGTTCTCATTGTAAAATTATTTACCTGAAATCGTAATACAGACAAAACAGAGTTTGCATAATTAGTTCTCTTGGAATAGCCAACTTCTAACATCACTTTTAGTGGAACACAGAGAGGCCTGGCGTGCTGTGGGCCATGGGATCGCGCAGTTGGACACGACTTCGTGACTGAACAACAACCACCACCTCACTTTAACTTTTAGCTTACTCATTTGTTTATATGTTCAAGGAAGGGGCATAGCTAATGAAAGTCTAGAGGGCAAAATGATGCCCCAGAAGTGATGTCACAACAAGAAGTGATGTCACAGTTGTATTTGGGGAGTTGGCCATAACTTCTGATAGAATGAAGATATTGTTACTGGGGCACATCAGTTTGACTCTGTCGAGCTGTTGCTTCGGCGACTACACTGGCTGCCGGTTCCTTTCCGGGCCCAATTCAAAGTGCTAGTTTTGACCTTTAAAGCCATTTATGGCTCGGGTCTGGGGTATTTGAGGGACTGCCTCCTTCCATACAATCCTATCCATGCTCTGAGGTCATCTGGGGGGCCCCTTTTGACTGTGCCGCCATCAGGAGAGGTGAGAAGGCCACAAATAGGGCCTTCTTGGTGGTGGCCCCCCAACTTTGGAATACCCTCCCCTTAGAACTAAGAACTGCTCCCTCTTTGGCAATATTCCGGCGGGGGCTGAAGACCTTTTTATTCCAAAAAGCTTTTAATTGTTGCCAGGCCGGCTGGTTTTTTATATTCTTTTTTAGGATCCACGGGGCTGGTTGTTTAAATTTTAAATATTTTAATTATTTTAATTACTGTTTATAACTACTGTTTTTAACTGTTAAATAGTGTTGTTATTGTATTTTTAAATGTTGTAAGCCGCCTTGGGTGCCTTCGGGCAGAAAGGCGAGGTTTAAAATAAATAAATAAATAAATAAATAAATAAATAAATATTGCATTCTGCATTGAATGACATGACAGTACAAATGATCCTACAAATCACAATTTTAACAAACTGCAGTTTTCACTTGACAGGTTTTTTTTGGTTTTTTTTTGCTTTTTGGCCATAACGTTAGACAGAGTAAAGAAATTATACTCTAGTTTGTTTTATTGCATTCTGTACTTAATTACCATTCCAGAGATAGATAACATGATATTATGCATTGTTAATTTTGGCCACTAGTGTCAAGCTCAGCTTGTTGTCGTCGTCTCCAAAGCTTGTTGTCTGGTGCAATTGCACCCCTCTGCACCACTGTAGCTATGCCTCTCGTTCAAGGGGTAAATTGGACTCACGTGAGCTGAAAGAGTCAAAATATTTGGGAAGACCATTGCAGGACATGCATTAACTATTAGGTTGTTTTACCGAGGGCTGTGAGATGCAGAGACCCCGGTTAAGAACATAAGAAGAGCCCCGCTGGAGACAAATGCCCATCTAGTCCAGCTTCCTGTATCTCACAGCGGCCCATCAGGTGCCCCAGGGAGGCATGAGACAACAAGATGCAAGATGCCACTCCCTTGCACCCAGTACTCTGAAGTAGCCTACTACTAAGGTAAGGAGGTTGCACAATCCATCATTGCCTATAGCCCACGATGGACTCTTCTTCCAGAAATCCGTCCAATCCCCTCTTAAAGGCATCTAGGCCAGATCCCATCACCACCTCCTGTGGCAAAGAGTTCCACAGATTAACTACCCGCTGGGTAAAAAAAGTACTTCCTTTTATCTGTTTTAACTACATGGTAAAGCCTGGTACAGAGGTTGTGAACATCATGTGCAATGTAATTAGATAGCGCCATCTAGGTGGGTAGAAGTCCAGTAATTTTGATGCACAACTTCCATATTTGCAAGACAATGGGAATGATAGCAAGAAGCCTCAGAGCTACAGGCCAGGAAGCGGAAGGCCATGCTTTTGATGGCTCAGAGCAAAGCCAGCATTCCAACACTGTTTGAAGTAGTGATGAGACAAGTTTGGAGTCCTTATCCAGTGGATAAGGACCATGCTTGTAGCCTTTGTCCAGAGAACTGTTTTCCAGACACAGTATTTTGCCATGCTCCCAATTGAAGGAACTCATCTCCCTTCTGGTCCATCCTTTCCTTCTCTATACCCTAAAACTTCATCTAGGAGTATAGGTTTTTTTTTTTTTTTAGGAATATAGATTTTTTTATTTGAAAATTTTTCTTACTACTTCTTTGTTTTACATCCCCGAGCGCAAAAAACCGTCACATTTCGGATTTTTTTTACTCATCTGACTAATACAAATTTGCTTACCTCTCTATCCTACCACTAATACATTTTTTTAACACCCTATTACTATATTGTTGTTCAAGTCCAAGATATCATTCACGTGATTGGTGGAGTGGTTCCTTGGTCCCAGGGCCAAAATTTGGCC
>JAJKFI010000007.1:29524459-29539749 GCA_029204185.1 Lerista edwardsae
TATTATTATTATTATTATTATTATTATTATTATTATTATTATTATTATTAAGACACACTACACTACTGGGTTCATACCCCCCCAATAGCTCTACTAATATATGATGCCCTAAACCCGCAGGCCATCCATAGCGCACCAGTGTGCAACGGCACCCTGGTTGAAAATGACTGGCTCAAACGATGAGCAGAACTACATCGCACTGGCTGTGGTTGAATTTGCTTTACAGGCCTCAAGGTGACGGAAACACTATGCAAATTAAAATGTTTCTGATTGTCTCATTTAATCAATTTTGTTTAGTGGAGATGATATTTGAAGTGCAACTGGCGCTATGTACATTTGAAAATAATTTTCCTTCTTTGCTTTATGAGGTTCTGGAAATCGCAACGGCTCTAGAGACCAGTCAGCAAACACTAGTCTCTATCAGCTGCGAAGAAGGCTGAGCTCGGGAAGGAAAAGCAGCAGGACAAACTCTCCTCACTTTTTGAAGGGCACCATCTTAACCTGCTCTGGAGCAGGCTGGCCAGCTGAACTGCACTGTATCCAGCACAGGATAAGAGCAGGCTTGGCACAGAGTAACAGCATTTTATTTCCCTTACCCTGTGTCACATGCCAGTCAGCACGATGGGGCTACCCAGATCTCTGCCTATGATTTTGATGATAGAGTAGAAGCAGCTTGCAGCTGTGAGGCTTGGAAAGGCTTCAAGGTCACAGAGCTCCGGCAAGGAATCACTCAGACAACAGAGATTAGGGTAGCAAGAACCACTATATTCTCAGAAGAAGGCTTCTTGCAGCAAAGAACAGCTAACAGGTGCAGCAAAGCTCCTCCAACAGCAAGACTTACATCTCCAGCAACTGACCACAGCTGTTTCTGGTCTGGATTAAATAGTCCCCAGCTGAGCATCCAATCAGAGATCCGATGATCTCATCCCCAGGCTGAAGCTGAGTCAGAATGACTCAGCACTTTACGGCTGGTCTGCTAGGCCTGAATGACTCAGCACTTTCCTCCCTGAGTCGGCCTAGTGTTAGGACTTTCCCCATTCAGGCCTGTAAATTTCCAGGGACTTCCTTCAGTATCCCAAGAGATTTTGCAGTCACAAATCTGAGCAGTCCATGTAACACTGGTTGGGCAGGGGATGGGGGTTAGGATCTGGTGTAGGTTGCCTAGGCTGGCACCACGCCTCTCCTGGGCTCAATCCTTCTCCGGGATCATCCCCCCCTGCCTTCTCCCCTCTCAAAACTGCCTCTGTTCTGCCCCCTGCCCCTTCTGGCCTGCCCAGGTTGGCACCAGAGGCGTCACCCCCATGTGGCATGGTGCTGTGCCTGCTGCGCTGCCGCCAAGGGGGCTGGATGCGCTGGTGGGGAAAGCCAGTGAGGAGCTTGTCCTTCCTGCCGGCCCTCACCTCCAAATTGCTCTGAAATGGGGGAGTGGTGAGGCTGCACAGAGGGCACGGTGACATCTTTCGTCACCCCCTACCACGGGCACAGTCAGAACCTGCTCTGGCTCCGGTTGGCACAAACCTACGAGCTTTGGACCCAGTTCCAGCGCTGTTGAGCCAGCGCACAGAGATGTGCTGGCTCAGTTTCCTTCCAAGTAGTTGCACATGTGCGAACGTTCGCTACACTTGCGCTGGGATGGGTGGGTTGACTTGAGCTGTAAAGGTGTGATTTCTGGGCTGCGATCTAACAGCAGCTTTGGTGAAAGCCTGTGGCCGGCCAATCTCCTTCTTGCAATGAGCTTTTACAGTGGTACCTCTGGATCCAATATAAGAGTTCGTATTCGTAGTCAGCTGCCTCTATGTCTTTCCAGCCGTATCCTTTCTGGCCCCCTGAGCATCCTTGTGCACAGCGGGAGATGAGGTAGAAGGCAGATAAGACATTTCCTACTGGAGCCATAGTGTGTGTGTGTGTGTGTGTGTGTGTGTGTGTGTGTGTGTGTGTTCTCATTGCTCAGTGGGTTTCAAGTGGTAATGGTCTCTTAGAGAGAAACTAGGGAGACAATGGCCTCTGAGGCCGCCATGCTTTTAACAAGCTACAAAAAAATTGCACTTGTGTGAAGGGCTTCTTCTGCTGAGTTCCAGGCCCCCATGGGTGCCAGTGAACTGTTCTTGCATTTTACCGAGAAATTGCAAGAAAAGAAGCTTGAAACCATCTCGAGGAGTGGATTTTCGACAGCCCACACACACGCGAATGCTTGACGGAAGAAAGGAGGTGCTCGCATAAGCCAGGGAAGAGCATCACAAGGGTCACAGATTCAGCTAGAGGCATCATGCAGCCGGAACGCTGGGCAGGAGGAACGGGTGAGTGGCAGCCCGCCCATTGCGTACCGCTCCGTTTTGCCATCTTCCCTGCCCCGGGGGCAGGGAAGATGGCAAAACGGAGCGGTACGCAACAGGCGGGCTGCCGCTCACCCGTTCCTCCCGCCCAGCGTTCCGGCTGCATGACGCAGCTGGATTCAGCCCATGTGGTGCAAAATTTGCAATGGCCAATTCATGGTAGAAAATGTCCAGCGTGCTTCAAGCTACACCAACCCTTCTCCACCCATCACCTTTCCCTTCTCCTGGGAAAGTCATCATAGCCTTGTACATATTGAAGAGCTGTTCATGAATGCATTTTTTTTTTTGCCAGACAGATAAAACAGCTTTCAAAGTGAAATGCCTATATTCCAAAATACAAAAGCAAATGGGGCTGAAATGATTCAGCTACTTGAGCATTCCTTCCACACTTAGCATTATTTCCTACAGCAAAAGTGCTTTTCTGCTCAGCTATCTGTCGATTTTTTTTTTTCAGGAGGCGCATCAGCATATATAAAGACATGACTCTTTGCCTTCCAAAAAGTGTGAATATGTAGGCTATTTTTCTCCTCCCTTTTGCATGTGTAGCGGTGCTTTTAATGTAAGAAATTGCACAGACCTTGACACTCTCCAGAAGTTTGAATTAGGGCGGCTTTGAAGATGCGCCTGCAAAATATTTCCACAATGAAAGCAGTGGGTTGTTGTCGTTGTTGTTTTGCACAGCTGAACTGTTGCATAAAACTGCACTCCTGCGCTTCACCTTTTTGGGTTTACACAGCTAGCAGCATTTACACCGCATCTACACAGCCAGCAGCAATATTGGCATCATTTCTTTTTCATTGAAATGACACATGAAATGACACGCAGGGGTACGCGAGTACCGGTTTCTAGGATTACAGCTGGCCCCGCCCATTTACCCACCCACTCATCGACTCCGCCCTCTGCAACATTTGAATTTCCTGTACCTTTGAGTTGCCTGCACGTTCTCAGAGCCAGGAAGGCAGCGAGCGGAGCCTTGCCTTGCCTTGCCACTGAAAAATGAGCTGCTCTGGGGTTTTGGAACTGTTGGGTCACTTTAACATGAAGCTGTGGAATACTGTTGCAACTGTTGGGTCAGTTTAAAATTGTCTGAGGCCTCAAAAAGGGCTTTTTTCATGTCACTTCCTGCCACGACATCACTTCCGGCTTATGATGTCACTTCCGGTGGGCAGGTCCCGACACGTGCCAATCAAAAGTGAGTATCTGTTGTTAAATCATTTAGATGACACCACTGCACATGTCCATGTGTGGCTCTCCCTGACTCCAAGAGTGGTGCAAACATGCTTTACAAGCGTATTTGTGACACTCCTGTGTTGTGCCTCCTGGCTTAAAATATTATCAACCCACTTACCTGCTCAGAATGCATCCCACTGCAAATCCAGGCCCAACTTCAGGTTAGGATTGCACGCCTAGTAGTCATGCTGTCCTGTCGGGGATCATGTCATGCTGCTCATGCAGCCAATCAGATCTGGCCACACAACGACATCATGAAGCTAGCTTCGAGTGATGGCAGTACTTTCTGTCGTCGCTCTGAAGGAGCAAACACTTCTTTCACCCTTTTTGCAACTGCTCCTGAAAAATGTCTGACATGTAGGAGCCATTTCCCAGCTAATGAAGGTTTTCATGCAAAGCCCCCTCCCTCACCAGCCCAGACTGAGTTTTAATAATGTTTGCTTAAGGAATCTGACTTTCCGGTACCATCTGATGGCAATATTAGCATAACAAGCAGTATTGTCTGCTTTGTTAATGGCTTTCTTTCTCTAATTACTATTTTGGGTAATTTTTGGTGTTCACTGGTAATTTTGAGCCACAGCTGCTGCCTCTCATTTGATTTGTTTACTTTCTATAGGGCAATTTATATTAGGCAAATGAATTCCATTAGGCTGGAGTTTTTATACATCTTGTGGGAGTGTAATCCATTTCTGAGGGTTCTTATTTGCAAGGCTTTCTTGTAATTATTTGTAAAGAATTTAAATATTGTATTGCTGTATACATTATTTTATTTAAAAAGGATCCAAGTGTTCAACTGATTTGTACATTGAATGAACACTTTGCCTTTGTAGTGCTCATAAATCATAGAATTCCCCCACCCATCATGTAGAAAAATGTCTATGGACGTGATTGAGCTGAAACTTGTCACTCCTAAGCATTTGCCTACATCTCCTATTGATATAGAATAATTTTTAAGGTTGCTGACTCTATAGATAATCTGTTTGGGGTGATGCTTTGTGCGAGAATAACCACAAAATAATTGATGCCTTGCACAGAAATTAAGAAGAGGGGGGATTAATTGGCTATAACCGATGAAATAGAATCAGTAGCTAAAGTGTAAACCAAAATTGGTTCTTAAGCAAGATAAGCCAGGCACTTCAAGTAATGAACAAGTTACCTGCCTTACAATACAATCATATGCATGTCTACTCAGAAGTAAATGAGCAGGAGGGCAGGAGGTGTGGACTGATGGTTGAGCTGCTGGTACTGCCTGAAGCTAAGCAGGAGAATCTGTGGTCTTGTTTTTGGATGGGAGACAGAATGCCAGGCTGTGACAAGCTGCAGTACCTGTTGTGGCAGAACGGGGTCACTGTGGAGCTGATGAGCCAGTGCAGGAATGTGGTGAGATAAGAAGGCCAGCCGGCAAAAGAACGGAGTCCAACCTTGAGGACCTGTCCAGGCTGGACTTACGATCACCTGCTGAAGCTCGGAGTCACACAGCCAGAGGAGAGAACCATGCTGTGAAGGCTGCATCTGGGACTGACAAATTCGGTGAATTCGTCTATTTGTTAAAAAAAAAAAACATTGAAAAATGGTGGTTTAGACTAGCCTGCCCATGTAAGCCGCCTTGGGCATTTGCTTTGGCATGGGAAAGGCGGTGTATAAATTCTTCAAAATAAATAACAGAAAAATAAATACGTAAATCTTAGGAAATTTATTCCCAGCAAAGCTTGTATAGCAGTTGTTCCCAAACATTTTAGACTGGTGGCTCCCTTGACCTACTGGGCCATTGGCTGAGGCTCCCCATTAGGCCTACATCCTATACATTGTATAGGGTGGCGGGTTTTTTGTTGTTGTTGTTTACAAGGATTTTGCAGCTCCACTGGCTGGCTTCTGCGGCTCCCCAGGAAGCTTCGGCTCACTTTGGGAACCACTGGTGTACAGGATTCCAGCCTTACAAGGTAATCCTATGTAGGCAGTGGTGGGATTCAGGGGGTTCGCCCAGGTTCTATAGAACCGGTTGTTAAATGGCCGGGCCCCGCCCACTCGATTACCTTGGCTGGCTTTGAGGTTTTTTTTTTGCTCCGGCTATGACGTCATAGAACCGGTTGTTAATTTATTTGAATCTCACCACTGTATGTAGGGCTACTCAGAAGCAAGCCCCATTAAATTCAATGGCACTTGCGCCCAGAAAATGTGTGTGGGACTGAAGCTTTAATTAATTAATTACAGGCATGCCCCGGAATCCACTGATTCGCTATCCACAGTTTCAGTCATCCATGGATGCCAGGGATACTGGGATGCCTATTAAAAAGACAGGGAAACATTAAACAATGTTCTTTTTTTAACCTTGTTGCAGCAAAACCACTGATGTTCCCATGCCTCTAAAAAGGTGTCCCCGGTATCTACGGTTTCAAGTATCCATGTTGGGATCCAGAACAAACCCCCAGAGGATACCTGGACATGCCTGCAATGCAAAATATTGTTAAGCCACTCCTCTGCTCACAATGCACTCCTCTGCACTTTCCATGAGTTAAGATACATAAAGGCTACGGACCATAAACGCCATCACAACTCTAAGGAAAAAGCTAAACTGGGTCTCTTCTGCCAGAAACAGTCCCATTCATCCATCTCATAACCTCTGTTGTGTCGGTCCTTCTCTTTCACTTCTTGTCTGGTACATAAAAGTCCCCTCTGGTCATGGCGCATGGCTTACTATGTTGTCTTTTGGTGCTGTGGGAGATGTCTTGATCAGCATCCCCTATGAAAAATAAACCGTGCATGGTCGGGTCGATTGGCAGAGCATAATATTAGCCGTGACAAATTCCTGTGAGAAATGGTTCCACATATGGCTTGTATTGCTTGTATTGTTCCCTGCTACCCCAGTAAAGTTAAATAGTTGATCTTGATTAAAAAAGTGAAGACATATGAGAAATTCACCCTTGGAGAGTAGAATCCTATGCGCCCGTTGGCACAAATCCCTTGCACCAGCCTGCGAGTGTCACAAACATACCATAAGGCACTTCTGCCATGACTCTGGAGGAGGTATCCAGAGTCCAGGCCCTGTGCTGCTTGGACCAAATTAGGATGGTGGCAGTGGTGTCATCCAAATGATTTAGGAACAGGTACTCACTTTTGATTGGCACTCGTCAGGGTCTGCCCACCGGAAGTGGCGTCATAAGCCGGAAGTGATGCTGTGGCGGGGAGTGAGGTCATAGCCGGAAGTGATGTCATGACAGGGAGTGAGGTCATAGCCGGAAGTGATGTCATGATGGTTGCCATGGATGTGATCATGTTTGTAAGAACTTCAGCTTGTGGTTAGTGTTGATTTAACTTCTATTGCTTTGCTTTCTAGAGATGTGTATAGACATATTTTGCTTGAACTGTTCCCTGGTTAAATAGCAGGCTAGACTGTACTAGATTGTGAGCCCTTTTGGAACAGGGAGCCATTTAACTTTAATGTTAAATGCAAGGAGCCGGCAAGGAGCAGGAGGGGGAACGGGTGATCACTGGGCCGCGCAACCACATGGGCGCCTGACCGAGCGCCAGGCCGGCCGGCAAGGAGCAGGAAGGGGAACGGGTGACCAAAAAAAGACCACATGGGGGCTGGGGCTGGGGGGAGGCTGCAGGAGGAACCGGGACGCTAGATCTGCACGGCTGGAGGGAGCGGGAGCCCCAGGCAGCCTACCTTATCACGCTTGCTGCCTTATTCCCGGGTCTCCCTCACTGCTGCTGCCGCTGCTGCCACCTCCAGTCTTCTCGCTCCGCTGCTGCCCCTGCTGCCGCCACCACCATGCTGCCTGCCTGCCTGCCTCCTCACAGAAAGTGCAGGCAATGGCTGCAGGCATGCAGTATGCATGTGCAGCTGTTGAGCCAACCAGCCGACGGGGGCAGCTTTGAGTGAGCGGGGCCAGCTCAACTTCTAGGAACCAGTACTCACATAGTGTGCGTAGTGGGTGCATGACATCACTGGCTGGTGGGGTAGGGGATGGGGGAAAACAGGAGGAGGGTGGAATGAGGGCGGATAAGAGCAGGGGAAAGGTTGGGGAGGGTGAGTTGGTGGGCAGACTGGGCTTGGGAGGTAGGTAGGGCCAACCTTTGGCACTCAAGCCATATCCTAACCCCACCCCTCTCCCGAGCAGCCTGGTGTTGCAATTTCGCTAGCCCAGATGGCTAGGGCATTACTTAAGGCAAGGGGACAAAAGTCCCCTGACTCCGAGTTGCATTGCAGCCACTTATAAGAACGTAAGAAGAGCCCTGCTGGATCTGGCCAGGGGCCTACCTAGTCTAGCTTCCTGTATCTCACAGTGGCCCACCAGATGCCTCAGGGAGTACACAAGACAACAGGCTGCCTGCATTCTGTGGCCACTCCCTTGCACCTGGCATTCTGAGGGAAATTCTGAGAGAAACACACTGGTGGCCAGTCAAGATCCTCCACAGCATTTCACTTTGACAGCCACCAGAACCAGATGCTCCTCTTTAGACATGTACTCTTAGGAACAGCCCCACTGGATCTGGCCCGGGGCCCACTTAGTCCAGATTCCTGTATCTCACAGTGGCCCAGGGAGCCCCGGGGAACACACAAGTCAACAGGCTGCCTGCATTCTGTGGCCACTCCCCTGCACCTGGCATTTTGCAGGAGCCTACTTCCAACTTAGTAGGGTTTCCTACTTTCCAACAAGTAGGGGGATGTGGTGGCGCAATGGGTTAATCCGCTGCTGCTGGGCTTTCCGACCAGAAGGTTGGGAGTTGAAGACTGCGTGATGGAGTGAGCTCCCGTTGCTTGTCCCAGCTCCTGTCAACCTAGCAGTTCGAAAGCACTTAAATGCAAGTAGATAAATAGGGACCACTTCGGGGGGAAGGGAATGGCATTCCGTGTGCTACGGTGTAGAGTCATGCCGGCCACATGACCACGGAAGCTTGTCCTCGGACAAAACGCCAGCTTTACAGGCTTTGAAACGGAGATGAGCACCGCCCCCTACAGTCGGTCACGACTAGACCATTCGGTCGTGGGGAATACCTTTACTTCCAACTTAAGGAGGTTGCACAACCCATCATGGCCTAAACCCTGTTCTGGATGCACTGCAGACAAGCTGGCCCGCCTGTTCCCATACAGGGTAGGATTGGGCTGCTCTTGACCTGGCTCTTCAATGAGACCAGAAGGTTCCATTTCAAGAATGCCTTGCTGGAGCCATCAAAATACCACTGAATGTTATGGCACTACTTCTGAAATCAGGCCCCATCGTCCACTGGAGACCTGCCACTGTCTTATCACTATATATATATTGAATTAAACCTCTTGCCACAAGCATTTAAAAATGTTTTATGCACTGGTGAAATTTCCTTCAAGGGAAGTTATAAGTGCCTGGCAAAATATAAGTGCTTGGTACTCAACGTTTATTAGATTTGGAAATACCGTTTAAGATTTAATAGGCTTCATAACATGGAAGTAGGGCTCTGCCAAAATTATTTGTCAAATGGTATTTGAAAGTGAATCAAGATTTCATTTTCTAAGGGCCTTTTGCAAATGCAGAGGACAGGACCAGGAGTGCCGACTTCTCCCGGCATCCAAAATGCGAGAGCCAACTAAGGAGTTACGGGAGCAGCTCAAAATTACTCCGATGCCACAAGGAGAGAGGAATAAACACCAAACAGATTCACTGAAGGAAGAAAGTGTATGCTAGCCATGCCCACTGCAGAGCACACAGTCTCTGTTTGCAGCCCTAAGAAACACTATCCTGGTTGTATTTGCTGTGGTTATAGTAATCATTACGACTGCTGGATGTTTTCTCCACTATGCAAGACTCAAAAAATTCCACTTGCCGCAAATGTTGCAGCCAACGGCCACATTTCAGTGGGAGAGATGTAGGGCGCAATCCCGGGAGTGCTGATGGAGAGCCTCCCTTGGGCCACTGAACGTGGCTGGCGTAAGGGAGGTTCTGGGAGGAGGGAGGGCAGGAAGGTGGGCGGAACTGGGTGGGGGTGGGTGAACTGGTGGGCGTGCCAGCCCAGGGAGGGGCTGGGGCTGGGAGGCGGCCATTAGGCGGCTTCCAAGGCCCCATCGGAGGCCACGCAGCCAGCGGCGTTATTCACCCGGTACGCTGGGTGGGACTTACCTTTGAGCGGCAGTCCGCCCGTTGGGTCACGCCGCGTTCCGCCACGTTCCCGCCCACCGGGGCGGGCGGGAATGCGGCGGAACGCGGCGTGACGCAACGGGCGGACTGCCGCTCAAAGGTAAGTCCCGCCCAGCTTACCGGGTGAGTAACGCCACTGCACGCAGCCCCAATTGCAGGCCCAGATCTGAGGAACCCTGCAGTGAGGCCAGAGTGTCCCCTAGGGCTAGGGGGTGAATGGGAGGCTCCCCAGTGCACCTAAATTGTGCTGGATTTGGCGCAGTCCTGCCAGCCTCGCCAATCCAACACAATTTAGGACTGCGCTCCCTGAAGCATGTTGGGCAGACCTCGCCACTTCTGTCCAATCGCCCTGCTGTAGAGTAGCTCCAAAACGGTGGCTGTTGTATCGAAGGACCGGAGCCGGAGGTCCCTCACCCTGGGTTCGGACTAGGCAACCCGTATTGGGACCAACAGACCTGCCCCAGCTCCCTATCTGCACTTGTAGGGCTTTCAGGCATGGGAGGGGCTAGGATGCAGAGGCGGGTCTTTGCTGCCATCTCCACCTCCTTCCTGGGCCTAACCCAGCTGCCCTTCCCCTCCCAGAAACAACCCCTCCTTGACCCATTCCGCCCTCCCCATGTCTTACCTCCAGTCTGTGGGCAAGCAATTCTGGGTGGAGAGAGGGAGGGCGGGAGGCAGGAACCGGCAGGCCTTGCCAATCTTGCTGTTCCGGCACAGCTTAGGATTGTGCTCTGAGTCCAAGAGTGCTCCAAAGCTGCGCTGAATCCAGTGCAGGCTTGCTGACCTCGCTGTTCCGGCGCAGGTTAGGATTGCGCTATCAGTCTGTACACCACTTCCTAGCTCTTGCCAAAGGAGGGAGCTGCACAGCCCACTGCGAAGAGTCCTTGTACCCAGTGATGTCCTGCAGGGGGTACGCGGGGGTACGCAAGTACCGGTTCCTAGGATTACAGCTGGCCCCGCCCATTCGCCCGCCCACTCGTCGACTTCACCCCCTGCAACGTTTGAATTTCCTGCATGTTTGAGTTGCCTGCACGTTCTCAGAGCCAGGCAGGCAGGCAGGCAGCGAGCGGAGCCTTTCCTTTCCTTGCCACTGAAAAATGAGTTGCTCTGGGGTTTTAACATGATGCCAGGCCTCCTTAACATGTTCTGGGGGTGCTGTGGAATACTGTTGCAACTGTTGGGTCAGTTTAAAATAGTCTGAGGCCTCAAAAAGGGCTTTTTTCATGTCACTTCCTGCCACGACATCACTTCTGGCTTATGACGTCACTTCCGGTGGGCGGGTCCCGATATGTGTCAATCAAAAGTGAGTACCTGTTCTTAAATCATTTAGATGACACCACTGCTTGTACCCAGTGGTGTTATGTAGCCGGAACGCTCCGCCGGCCTAGCTCCGCCCACTCGCCGCCATTCGCTCCGCTCCGTGATGGACGGGGCGCAGCGAAGCGCCCGTGGCCGCGGAGGGGGCGCCTGCTCGCCGGGGGGATGGGTGGGGGGCGTGCTGGGTGCCTGGGCGAGCGGCGGTGGGGCACGTCGTCCAAGGACAGCCTGTGCGGTGGGCGGGATGGCAGTGGAACCAGAACGGACGGGCTGTCAATCACAGGTCAGTTCCGGTCAGCGTTCCGGTTCCTAGAGCCTTGGATGATACCACTGCTCATACCCCAGGAGGTGGCATGGTGCTCCCAGCTCCCATAAATTCAGGTACCGCTGGCTTAGTTCTTGGAAACTAGGAGATGGGGCTCCCATTGCTGGCTACAGCAGTGCTCATTGCTAGCGTTCACCTTTGCTCTGTTCAGCAGAAGCCGCAGAGTAAAATCAAATCAATTTCTCCATATTCCAACGGCTGTGACATAACAATTTGACAGAAACTTATCACTTGAGGGTTAAAGATTTCTTATTACGGCCTTTCTAAGGGAACAACAAATGGACTGCTTGCTTTGATAGCTCTTTTATAGCTGGGTACAGCTGGATTAAACTCAACCGCAAAGGGAACTCAATTTTCTTTATCATCAACTTGACATTGTTTAACAGATGTTTTTGGAAACTATTGTGGTCTTTTTAATTTGTCTCCCTATAATGTGCAGCAAATATCTCTGCTTAATAGCCTGATTATTAAACTTAATTCTTTTTTCAATCACATTTTTCATTGTTGCAGAAACTTTGAATTCGAGGAGCAAGGCTATTAAAAAGCCGATTTTGCTCTGACTCTTGATGCCGGCCCCACATGGATGACAGCCAGGGAGCCTTTGTGACAAGGACTGCGATGAGATGTGGGGCTGAATGGATCGCTTTGGCGATGGACAGTCGTTCGTAGGAGAGGAGAGGCTATCGTTCTTCCTGCATGTCTTCTGTGCTTCTTTGAAGAAAAGGCCTAGATCAAAACACTCAGCTTGCTCAATTCCACTATTGAGCTATTGAGCCACTATTGAGCATCTAGACGCCGCTCGTGGACTGCATTGGGCTGGCAACACATTGCAGGCCACAGAGGATGCAATCATAACCATCTTTCCAGCAACCGGGTAAGGGTAGTGCAGCTCCAAGGTGAGGGACAAACATTCCCTTACCTTGAGGAGGCCTCCCTGACTGTCCCCCAACTGCAGGATGCAGCACATGCCCCATTTGCAGTGCTATGTCAGTGCTGGAATGTCGGATAGGATTGCGCCCAGCTTGGCCCACAGAAGTCTCTGGAAGCCACTTCCAGTTTCAGAGTCAACTTCCAGTTTGACCAGAAGTCGCATCTGGTCTGGATGCCTTTAAGAGGGGATTGGATGGATTTCTGGAGGAAAGGTCCATCGTGGGCGATAGGCCATGATGGATTGTGCAACCTCCTTACATTGGTGGTGGGCTACTTCAGAGTATCGGGTGCAAGGGAGTGGCAACAGGATGCAAGCATCTTGTTGTCTCATGCCTCCCTGGGGCACCTGGTGGGGCCACTGTGAGATACAGGAAGCTGGACTAGATGGGCCTATTTGGCCTGATCCAGCAGGGCTCTTCTTATGTTCTTATGTTCTTATGGAGGCTTGGTTGAGTGCTGCTGATTCCAGCCTTGCAGTTCTAGTAGGCTTTAAACAACACTAGACCCTCTGCATGCACAGATCCCATATCCACAGACGTAACCATGCATGGATATAGAGGAGGCTCCCTGAATTCACTTACCTGGACTCTCCAGAGGCATCTCCCCGGTCATGCCTCCGAACAGCCCACATAAGCTATTTCCAGTTGAACCAGAAGTTGACCCTGAAAACTGAGAGTAGATTCCAGAGGCTTCTGTGCAGTGATGTCATGCAGGGGGTACGCAGGGGTACGCGAGTACTGGTTTCTAGGATTATGGCTGGCCCCGCCCATTCACCCACCCACTCATCAACTCCGCCCCCTGCAACGTTTGAATTTCCTGCACGTTTGAGTTGCCTGCATGTTCTCAGAGCCAGGAAGGCAGCGAGCGGAGCCTTGCCTTGCCTTGCCACTGAAAAATGAGCTGCTCTGGGGTTTTGGAACTGTTAGGTCACTTTAACATGATGCCAGGCCTCCTTAACATGTTCTGGGGGTGCTGTGGAATACTGTTGCAACTGTTGGGTCAGTTTAAAATCATCTGAGGCCTCAAAAAGGGCTTTTTCATGTCACTTCCTGCCACGACATCAGTTCCGGCTTATGACGTCACTTTCGGTGGGCGGGTCCCGACACGTGCCAATCAAAAGTGAGTACCTGTTCTTAAATCAGTTAGATGACACCACTGCTTCTGTGAGCCATTCTGGGCACAGTCTGTAAAGCACTCCTCTCCCTTGCCCTCGTAGCCAGTTCTTGCGGGGAATGTAATGCCTCCACGTTGCTTACCTGCTGCAATGGCGAGGAAGAGGAGTGCTTTACATGGCCGGGTAAGGCACCTTGCAAAACTTAGCACCCTGCCCCCCCTCTATGGACACTACTGCATAATATCTATTGAACAGAATGGGATGCGCAAGTATGATATAGGACACTCCTCTTGACGGTATCGGACACGTTTGCATTGTTAAATGACATTGTGAATCTTATCATTTTCTTCTGAAGCTTATATTGATTATACTATATTGTTCATTGAATCTGCAGGCTGTTAGCACTACTGCAATGGTTTAATTTATATTTCACTGTATATCATTATTGCTCTCTTGGAGGTAGTGCAAATGAGTGACGTAGACGTTCTCCTTCAAGGAGAACCTATTAATTAAAAAACATCAGTCCAATTATAGCTTCCTAAGCAACAAATATATGTACCAATGGAACAGAACTCTTCCCTCGGCACTGATAAATCTAATTCTGACAAAAATGTGAATAGATTACAGGCTGCATCGTACCCAGAAATATCTAATGGCACCTACGGGTAAGACTAGGGAACAACTAATGATGATTTTGAATTTGCATAATATGTATACTGGAGGGAAATAAATATTCTGCTACTATTCACAGTAATTATTTCAACTTCAACAAACTTTTCACAGTTAAGAGGTTTCACTGTCAATGCCTTTCAGCTATCCCAGGGAGAATGCCTTTCAGCTATCCCATGTCATGTGAGAAAGGGTTAAACTTCCTGGCCTTATACCGTTTATGTGGCAGCATCCCAAAAATTGCAGATTGCTTAAAACTCGTTTTCTACCAATGATGCGCTGGAGATTGCATTTCTACCAATGTTGCTCTAACTCATCACTGGTAGAAAATGGTTAAAAAAAAAAAGATAAAGGCCAAACTATCCTTGATGTTCAACCCATCTGTGATAGACTGTTTCACCAGGAAGCGGACAGGAAGAAAACTTTTATTTCATAAGAATCAGTCATTTGCTTTTGACTGCGTCTTGTAATGAGCACAAAAATGTAAGAAGAGCCCTGTTCGATCAGGCCAAGGTCCCTCTAGTCCAGCTTCCTGTATCTCACATCAGCCCACCTCAGGGAGCACACAAGACAACAGGCTGCCTGAATCCTGTTGCCACTTTGTTGCACCTGGCATTCTGAGGTAAATTCTGAGGGAGACACACTGAGGTGGCCAGTCAAGGTTCTCCATAGCATTTCTCTTTGACAGCCACCAGAACCAGATGCTCCTCTTCAAAAATGTACTCATAGAAACATAGGAACAGCCCCACTGGATCAGATCAAGACCAAGACTAGATAGTCCAGCTTCCACCAGATGCCTCAGGAAGCACACAAGACAACAGGCTGCCTGCATCCTGTTGCACTCCTTTACATCTGGCATTCCAAGGTAATCTATGATACTTCTAAAATAAGGAGGTTGCACCACCCATCATGGCCTGTAGCCTGCAAATATTTGCAAACAGGGAAATGGTTGCTTGGGTGAAGGGGGGAATTTTTGGCACAATCGCAGAGGGGAAAACATTTTCTACATCTGCTGTTTTTTTTCTGCTGAGAAGTCACTCCCCCAAATGTCCAATTCCCACCCACCTCCGAAATCACTAATAGCTGCAGATAAGATCTTTGGGGAGACATTCCTGTTTCTGTGGCTAATTTTCTGCAGGAAGACAAGAACAGGGGAATAGGTTCACTCATCTCCCTGTACACTAATCATCATCATCATCATCATCAATCAATCAATCAATCAATCAATCAATCAATCAATCAATCAATCAATCAATCAA
>JAJKFI010000007.1:29544341-29554515 GCA_029204185.1 Lerista edwardsae
AAAAAAAATGTTTAAATGTTCCCCTATTTTTAATAGGTGTCCCCAGTATTCACGGTATCCGTGGATAACTGAAACCATGGATACCGAATCAGTGGATACCAGAACACACCTGTATTTGCAGTTTATAGAGGGGGGGCAATGCGGACAGCTCTTGGCTTGTGCAAGGTCACAGAGAGCCTAAGCTATGCAAGTCTACTCCGAAGCCCCATTATTGTCAATGGGGCTTACTTGCAGGTAAGTGCGGATAGGATTGCAGCCTCACAGCATGAATCTGTAGCTGCGGTGAGATTGAACCGAGATCAAATCTGAGTATTTTGCAAAGCTATATGCTGGCTTCAAGCTTCATGACACGGTAATTTTAAGACAGAATTTTTTTTCCCCCGAACTGCCCTGTTTTGTGTGTAAAACTGGCAAAAAGAAGTGATCGCCTCTCAGCTGCCATCCGTTGCAGAGGTTGTTTCAGCTTTACTTAAAGTTTACCATTTGTAACCCTGGAAATGTGGAAATGGCAAGTCATTTACTGGACTGTAAAAACAGTCTCTCGAAGATATTAGTCATCAAGCAAGCGATAAAATGTTCATTCAGGAAGATGAGAAATAACCTGTCATCATTAAAGCTTCACAAAATTTGCAGAGGCTAGTATTTCTTTGTGTTAGCGGCTATGAAAATAACGATGATGTCGTTAAATCACCGAGATCGCTGTCTCAAATATTTTTATTTCCTATGACTGTCTCCCTTCTTTCTTCCCTTCTTTCGAGAGAACAGGCATTATCAGTCATTCTGAGGGCAGCCAAGTGAACTGAAAGGTCAATCTAATTAAAAAAAAAAAAAAAGAAGAAGAACTTTAGGGGGGAGAGATACGGAGTGCAATCCTAACCTGGAGTTAGGCCGGTACAGTTAGGCCAGCAAAGTTCAGCCAGCACAAGGGACATCGTAAGGTATGTTTGGATCACTTTTGGAGTCAGAGAGGCCAGCATAGATGTGCACCATCCTCCCTGACTCTGAGAATGGTCCAAACACGCTTTAAATTGTCCCTTGTGCCAGACAAACTTTGCTGGCCTAACTTGTGCCAGCCTAACTCCAGGTTAGGATTGCGCTCACAGTAATGGCCCAACCAAAGCACCAGAAGAATTTGTGTATAAACAGATAGTCCAAGACAACCAGACAAATTCACATAGGTGTCAAAAACATAAAGGAAATGTCTATATGACCTTTTCCATTTTTTAAAGAAAAACAGGATGTCTTGTTTTCAGTTTTTTAAAAAAATAAATTCATTGGACATGAGATATACAATTAAATCGGATGATTTCGTCCTTTTTCTCAAAGGGTCCCAAGCATTATATTTTCATTAATTGTTCCGAGGCAGGAGAGATTTAGAGTCAACCTTGTTTTTTATGTTTCTCCCCATAAAGATCAGATTAATTTAGTTTAAATAGAAGCGATCCATCACTCAAAAGGCTTCAAACAAAATCTGGCTTTTATAGTGCAGTTTGAAGCTAGAGAGAGAGAAGGTGATTTACAGACACAAAAATATTTATGAGCGGCTATGTCAAAGGGAAATGTATTAATCACAATCAAATGTTAAATGCGACACTTTTAAGGGCGTGGGGTTAACGAACGGAACATAATTCTGTGTGAATTGCAAATGTGGTATTCCTACAACTTTTGAAAACAAACAAACCCACCAACAGTATCTCTTTAAGGTTTCAGAAGTGTCACTCCTTTAAGACACAATGCCATGCTGAAGAATCCTGCGCTAAAGAACAGAAGGATGAGCAGAAATAGGGGCGCACAGTTGGGACCATGGATAAGGCTCACTTAGCAGCTGAGCAAGGGAAACCATTTGGTTTTTTTCATGGGAAACCATTTGGGGTACGGCATTAATTGTGGGTGTGTTCCTTGATGCCATCCTGCCCTCCGCAAGCAATTTTCAACCTTTTCAATTTCACGGCACGCTGACGAGGTGCGAAAATTGCCAAGGCAGACCATCTGTTTTTTTTTTTTTTTTTTTTACAATTGGCAAGGCACACCATGCTGCTGGTGGGGACTCACATGCCCCAATGCCCCCACTAATAAATGACCATTATTTTATTTATTTTATTATTAGATTTTTACCCCGCCTTATTGTGCCCGAAGGCACCCAAGGCGGCATTACAATATATATATATATATAAAACAATATAACAATTCACAATTAAAAACAATTAAAACAGAATTAAACAATACAATCAAAAATTAAGAACACAATTAAAAACAAATTTAAAAACAATATAAAAACAACAAGCCCCGTGGGTTATAATAACCAGCCAGCCTGTCAACAGTTAAACTCCCCCAAACTCTTGCGGCACACCTGTGTACCAATCGTGGCACACCAATGGTTGATCTAGCACAATGCAGCTACGTGCAGAAAATTGTTGCCACTCAGTCACAGATGGGCAGCGCAATCCTAAGCCGTGCTGGGTCAGGCAGGCTGTATCCAGTGCTGCTTTTGGGAGGCTGAAGCCTTGCGCAGGGGGAGGCACCAGCTTCACCTATGAATTATGCACGGAAGGGATGGAGTCGATAGAGGGATGTTCTTTTCCCTCTCTCAAAACACCAGAACCAGGGGGCATCCGCTGAAACTGAGGGGTGGGAGAGTTAAAACAGATAAAAGGAAGTACTTTTTTACCCAGCGGGTAGTTAATCTGTGGAACTCTTTGCCACAGGAGGTGGTGATGGCATCTGGCCTAGATGCCTTTGAGAGGGGATAGGACGGATTTCTGGAGGAAAGGTCCATCGTGGGCTACAGGCCATGATGGATCGTGCAACCTCCTTACATTGGTGGTGGGCTACTTCAGAGTACCGGGTGCAAGGGAGTGGCCACAGGATGCCAGCATCTTGTTGTCTCGTGCCTCCCTGGGGCACCTGGTAGGGCCGCTGTGAGATACAGGAAGCTGGACTAGATGGGCCTTTGGCCTGATCCAGCTGGGCTCTTCTTACGTTCTTATGTTAACTCCTCAGATATCTGCAGATCCGAGGAGACCCTGCGGCCCAAATTAGGGCTGTGCAGCCTGGGGAATGGGCCTAGGATTCAGCCCTATGGCCGAATCCTGGGCCTGCCCCCCTCCCAGGCCGACCCGCCTGCAAGCCTTCCCACCGCCCGCCCAAGAATGCCACCCACCCACCCACCCCCTCCCTCCCACCTCATTCCTGATGTGCAAACTTGGTCTCAGACCCTTAATTTTCCATCTAATCAGACTCAGGGCACAATCCTAGCCAACATTCCTGTCCCAATGGGGCAGGTGCTGCAAACTGCAGTTGGGGGGAAGTCATGGAGGCCTCCTCAAGGTAAGGGAATGTTTGTTCCCTCACCCTGGAGCTGCATTGCCCGTACCCCTGGAAAGTCGTTTAGATTTGTGCCTTCAAGCTGCAATCCTCTACACACTCACACAGGAGTAAACCCTACTGAAATCAGTGGAGCTCACTTCTTACTTGATAGGCATTGGATTGTGCCATCACTTGTACGGGTGACCCTAATCTCCTTCCATGTCATCTCACAACCTTTCCCATTATTTCCATTCCCCGTTATGTCCCATTCCCACATTATTCCCCGTTGCTTTTCCATCCTCCTTTATCCAGGTCATTTTCTTTTTCATTCCCCAGGGTCACCATAGTGTCACCAGAGCCCCTCTTTCTCCAGTGTGTCCCTATATGTTTTTTATTTGCAGCAAATTTAACATTGTCCTTTCTTCATGTTTTCTCTCTCTCATAACTAAAGCCTATAACATATGAAAATGGCATGCATATGCATACGTTGATATTTGATTCTTTTATGGAACTTCTGTTGCGTTTGGCGGTAGCATAAAATGACTATCAACAAAAACTTTGCCAGTTGATGAATTCTTGCTGGAGCTAAAAGCAGCATTCATTATCTTCAAAAGATGAATGCCAAGTAATAGGTCACCAGTATGGCACTAATTTATATTTCCCATGTTCTGTGAAGCAAAGGGCAGTTTGTTTGTTTGTTTTTCTTCCTAACCAGTGCTTGTAGCTTTCCATTTGCTTGAACTAACTTAAGCTGCAATTGTATACAAACGTTTCCGGGAGTAAGCCCTATTGAACACGGCAGTAGCATAGGTGAGGAGGGGTCACATCACCCTGGGATCACATCACCCGCGGCAGACTTCGGCCAGCCCCACCGCGGCCCTGCCCCCACCCATGCTTATCACTGACCTTGCCATCACTGACCAGAATGATGCTGCAGGTGAGTAGGAGGGCCGCTTACATGGTGCATTGAAGGGTCTGCAATACTTACTGTGCTGCCCTCCAGGGCTTGTCCTCAGACTGGCGGGGCCCAATGCAGGGCATTCTGTTGGGATACTGAAGGAAGTCCCTGGAAATTTACAGGCCTGAATGGGGAAAGGCCTAACACTAGGCCGACTCAGGGGGTAAAGTGCTGAGTCATTCAGGCCTAGCAGACCAGCCGTAAAGTGCCGAGTCATTCTGACTTAGCTTCAGCCTGGGGATGAGATCATCGGATCTCTGATTGGATGCTGGGGACTATTTAATCAAGACCAGAAACACCTGTGGTCAGTTGCTGGAGATGTAAGTCTTGCTGTTGGCGGAGCTTTGCTGTACCTGTTTGCTGTACTTTGCTGCAAGAAACCTTCTTCTGAGAATACAGAAGTTCTTGCTACCCTAATCTCTGTTGTCTGAGTGATTCCTTGCCGGAGCCCTGCGACCTTGAAGCCTTTCCAAGCCTCACAGCTGCAAGCTGCTTCTACGCTATCATCACGTTCCCATGGGGCCCCCCACCCACCTCGCAGGGCCACCATTCACCAAGCACTTGTGATGCTGTGCGCTGCACCTAGAAATACTTGGTGGTGATATGACGGCATCACCACGAACTGCTTCCAGGAGGCCCATTTTGGGCAGTTTAGAGGCAGGGGCAGGTGGGAGGGACCCAGGTAACGATGCTCTACTCACCCCACTGATTTACAGTCCATAGAGATCCCTGCTGCTGCTGCTGCAGGCAATATGCTCTCTGCCCTGATGTAGCCCCCCCCCAATGTGTGGGGCCCAATGGCAATTGTAGCCCCCCCAATGTGTGGGGCCCAATGGCAATGCCCAATGGCATTGGCCACATTGCCTTAAGGCCAGCCCTGCCCCCCTCTGCACCTGCGCCCTCTTTACCTGCGGTTGGGTGTGATGTCTCCTGAATTCGGAATGCACCCTCGACGCTCATGCAGCAAAAACTCAGCTGAAGCCAAACCCTGCCAGCCATCAAGCACCGAGCACCTTTCCCTTTTCTGCCCTGTGCAAGGTGGGGCCAGGCAAAGGAAGCCCAACTTTAGCTGTGGAGCGGCAGCATTTGACCTGCCCCCTCACAAAGGGGGTCTTTGACAACAGGCTCTCAATGGGATTTACAGTCCAATCTAGAACTGCCTGGCCACCGCCGAAGCAATGGTAGCCAAAAGGCTACTGCTGCATCCAGTGGCAGCCAGGCAGCTGAGGGGGTCACCCCAGGAGAAGGGGACATTTGGCCCCTTCCCCAGAGAAAGCCCTGCCACCTGCAATGGGGCTCCTCGGCTCACTGCTGGCTATTTTGCTGACGGGGATAGGATCTGGCAGTGGAAGCCACCCCCTGGTCCCACCCCCTCGTTTGGCCACCCCACCCCTCCCCCACCCAGGAACGCCCTCCCACCCCACCCCGAATCCCTGCAAGGATAACCTTATTTCTTGCCGGCCTCGCGTTGCCACCTCAAATGGTGAGGGGCTCAGTGGTAAGAGCCCACCACCCGCACTGCATATGCCTTATAGCACATTTACTACACTAGTGCAAGCTCATCATGCTTATGCCGGAGGGCTCTGGATTGAGCCCTTAGTCCTGATGAACTAGAGGAACAAAGTCAGCAGCGTCATGCTGCCGGAACGCTGGGAAGGAGGAACGGGTGGGCGGTAGCCCGCCCGTTGCGTACTGCTCCGTTTTGCCATCTTTCCCGCCCCTGCGGGGGCAGGGAAGACGGCAAAACGGAGCGGTACGCAACAGGCGGGCTGCCGCTCACCCGTTCCTCCCGCCCAGCATTCCGGCAGCATGATGCCGCTGAACAAAGTCCAACATTACTGGCCAGTTCTGAAAACGAGGGAGACAGTGGTCGAAGCTCAACTGATAGATGGATCGGATGTCTCGAATCGACTTTACTCCATACTGAAGTCCTCGAGTTTGGATCCCGCCTCACCCAAAATGCAGCAGCCGACAAGCAAAACCAAAATTCTGTGTGCCTGCCACAAATGCAAAGGAAGTCTTTCCAGAAGCGAAGACCATATGAGTGACCAAACAGAAGGGAAAGAAGGATCTTGCTATATAGGGAATGAAGGGGAGTGGTGATGTTTGTAGAAGAAGAGGTTTCCATAAGGTTATAACAAGCCCTGCCAAATCAGGCCAAATCAGGGTGCCTGGGCCAGCACGCTGTGTCCCAGTATGGCCAACCAGTTGCCAGAGGGAGTCAGCCACACATACAACCACAGCACGTCAGAACACTTTCAAAGACAGCCAGAAACGTAGCTGCGTTTGTACACTGTGTAAGCTGCATTTATCAAGCTACAACGAAATACACTTACCTGCGTTTTCTACATTTAGGACCAAGCACTTCCATATGTGCACTGGGACTTTGCCAGCTTTCTTTTGGAAAAGCTGCCTCAGGCAGTCTTCACGGTGACTGAAGAGGAGTTGGGATGTAGAGCGGTGCGGAGAGTGTGCAAATTTTCACGGCCCATCATGGGCGAAAAAAGCGAATTACAAATGTGAAGGCTTTGAAGGTCCAACAGGCTGTTTTTCACCTGACATTTCAGCCCAATCCGTGGGGGGCATTCTCAAAGGTTCCGTCATCCAGAGATCACCACTATTCCATTCCCCCTCCCTGAAAAGAAGCAGAAAGCCCAGCGGTTCCATCCTCGGTGAAGCACACAAAACACTCTCTCCCCTTGGCTGGAGTTTACTATTTTACATTTCACATATTTTGTCTTAATCTTGCCTTCTGTCTGGGATGTTTCCTGGTTGTGCAATTGAAGCAGTCCCAGAATGCCGGTTTGCAATCCAGGAGTGTCATTTTTTTATGTCACAACGACAACACCTTCTGCTTGATGATGTCACTTCTGGCTATGACATCACTTCCAGGTTAATGACATCACCACCAGTGGATCCCAACACAAATGCCATTCTAAAAAGGTAGTCCCATTCGAAAATGTTTGAGAATTAAAACATTCCATTTCATTGAATTCTGAACAGATTTATTTAGATACACTATTTATTTAAAACATGTATAGGATGCTTCCCGGCAAGCTCAACGTGTCTTACAACCAATAAAATACCACTTAACCTAACCAAATAACTGAGTTTGCCATTGAAACATATATCGTGTCATGAAATTTATTGCTAAGACACTCAGCAAGTTATCAAAACACAGTGTTTATGCTAATGAAGATGATTAACTTCTCTGCTTGGATACATTGGGCTTTTATTCTCATGCTACAATGCATTTCATGATTTCCTTCAGGATCAAAAGCACATTAATTTCACTTTATAGTCAATACAACTTGCAATTAAGACAATTGTACTAGCTCATTATAAAAGAAAAAGAATCCCAAACAAACCACTTAAATGATGGTCAAATTTTAAGAGGCTGAAATATTTCTTCCAAGTACGGCTGTTAAAGTGCCAGCTCATCCTTATATTTATATTGATGATCAATAGCCTCTTTAATAAAATGTTGATATACAATCGCTCTGAAGGTCGTTGCAGTATGTTCTTAGAGATCCATGTATACTTTCCATGAACAGGGAGGTGAATCCCAGAACATGGCCCGGTTTGGTCAGAAATAACATTGCATGAAATATTAAATGCATGCGTCCACTCAACCAAGTTGAGGCCAATCCCACCCTCCCCCTCCCCCTCAGGTGCAGCCACACCCAAAAGACATGTACTGACTCCAGAGTGTGGGAGATTGGGAGGCTTCAGTGGGGAAAAGGGATTTACTCCTCGGTAAGCCTCCCATTTCACAGTGCATCTCCTTGGACCAGCTGGGAGGCTGCAGAAAGGTGATAGGATCTGGCTTATCTGTCCCAATACTTTCCCCTCACTCCCCCCCACATGCTCCAGCATATATGAACATGTCCGGTGACGGATGGGGAGCACTGCCACCTCTCGCAGTAGTGCTCCTGAAATGGCCACTGCCAGAGCACTCCACACTCTGTTGGCCGCCATTTTGCAATGGCGGGAGTATCTTGGGCTGTCACAAAACCCTCCACACTACAGCCCAATTCTGCATAGGGTTCTGTTTGATGCACAGTGATTGCCATGTGGGGCTATAGACCTGTACACAGACCTGGTGGCTCAAGGGGTACATGATCCCATGTTGCTAGGGTGTGTGCGCGAAGTAGTCACATGGATGGATGATGCTGATCACATGGGACTTCCCCACCCAGTTCAGTGCCTTCCCTCCAGAATGAGTCTGGGGCTGCAATCCTATACACACTTTCCTGGGAGTAAGCACCATTGAACCCAATGGAACATGCTTCTGAGTAGACATGCATAGAAGTGTTCTCTCAATTGAGTGAGGAAACTCGCATGACTAGCTTTGTCCACTTGGTTTGTCCACTTGGCTTTGTCCACTAGCTTTGTGAACTTTCTGTGAGTTGAAGATCACAAAAGGCAAGGCTGGCACTGTGTCAAAGATGGGGTGGAAAGCAGTGGGCCGTGATGTGGATTGTACTGGATCTAGCATAACAGTTCCAGATCTAGATCATAGATCTGGATCTAGATCATAACATACCAGTAACAGTTCCTCTGAAGAACAGCCAGTATGGACCCCATTCAGATATACTTCTACTATTCTTCACCTCCAGCTTCACTCTTCTAGTTAAGTGTAGTAAGTAAAAATGGCTGAGCATGTAATTCAGTTTCCTCTCCCAACTCTATTGCATTTGTTGCCGCTGCTGCTGGGCTTTCCGACCGGAAGGTTGGGAGTTCGAGACTGCACAACGGAGTGAGCTCCCGTTGCTTGTCCCAGCTCCTGCCAACCTAGCAGTTCAAAATAACCTAAATGCAAGTAGATAAATAGGGACCACTTCAGTGGGAAGGTCACGGTGTTCCGTGCGCTACGGCGTAAAGTCATGCCGGCCACATGACCACGGAAGCTTATCCTCGGGCAAACACCGGCTCTATAGGCTTTGAAACGGAGATGAGCACCGCCCCCTACAGTCGGTCACGACTACGCCATTTGGTCGTGGGGAAACGTTTACCTTTTTAAGGAGCAGGAACATTCCCAACACAGCAGTGTACATCACCCATTTTCTCGTCCTACACATTATAGGAAGAGTAGGGGGTGGTTGGGACTTGGTTTTGGCAGTTGCCATTCGCCTTTGTGTTGCCTGCCTCTGCCCTCTATTGCAATTAGTCCATTCTGCCCATGCGGAAAATTGCACACCTATATAATTACCTTTTTAATGCCACCCCCTCGGTACAAACACCTTCTGACGCCACAATATGGGCGGCCAGGGCAAGGACCTGCCTTTCTTTTTGATGATTCTACTCCCCTGGGAAAGACAGATTGCCACTAGGGGTCCACCAATGGACTTGATCATTAATGGCACCGATTAGCACTTTCACCTGGACTACTTTGAACGCCCAAGTCAAAGGCTATCCGAAGGATGCCGCAATAATGACTGACAAAGAGCATTTTCAGACCTCTCATGAGATTATAAATTACTGTTAATATGATTATCCATAATTAATAGATGAAAGCAAGAAGAGTTCCAGAGGTCAGATAATCACAGACAGAAATTAGCCGGCTCTTCCACCACCACCCATTCTGAACCGATCCATGAAACATTGCGACTGTAAATCTGGAGAGCGGACTGCGCCACCAATCCCAGTGACACATCGCGGCACTAAAAGGCTGTCGACTGTGGGAGAAAGAACTGAAGGTCAATTATATATGGGAAAGAAAACGAGGCAGTTCCATATCAGTTCATCACATCAGTTTAATCACCCTGGGAGTAGCTCACAGCTTTGGAAGAAGACTAGAGGTGAAGGAGGAGAGAGTTTTTGAAAGGAAGAGCCAAAGTTAGATAGATAAAGTGCAGGCAGGACACACACACACACACACACACACACACACACACACACACACACACA
>JAJKFI010000007.1:29623874-29696374 GCA_029204185.1 Lerista edwardsae
ACTGCAAGAGGAGAGATTCTGATTGGATATCAGGAAGAATTTCTTTACGATAAGGGCGGTTCAACAGTGGAACAGATTGCCACTGGAGGGAGGTGGTGGATTCTCCCTCCCTGGTGACTTTCAAGCAGAGGCTTGACAGGCACCTGATGGAGCTACTCTAGGAGGATTTCCTGCTACAGGCAGGGGTTTGACTAGATGATCTTGTAGACCCCTTCCAACTCCATGATTCTATAATTCTATTCCTCCCTTGCATGACTGCAACATATTGCAAGTACAGTATAGTGACTCAAGATGCTCAAGATGTAAGAATGAGATATTTGCCACTTTGTGTATAAACTGGGGGCTGCTATTCACAACCCGGAGCTCCAGTATGGCACAAGGGAATTGAACTTGCATAAATAAATTGTAGCTGTGTAGCACAGATCATTCTTTATCTAGAATGTGGCAAACTAGAGAGCCACATTACGGCAGTACTTTAAATTTTGTTATTCTAATCTTGCAGCAATGCCTGTACCTTATGGATTGATATTCACTGGATTGAAATAGTGGCCATTAGGCCTGATAATCTGTATTTCCTTATCTGGAGCAAATTTCCCATAGTATTTTGCTCAAACCCATTCAACGCCTTAATCTGCCTACAAAATTTCATTAGGATAAAAATGCAGTTTTCCAAACACTGTTTATCTTCATAGCTATGCAGCTTCGGTAATGAGACCAGAGCTCAAATGACTTCAGTTTCACATTATATAGTCCAACTATCTGTAGGATAGTGCTGTTTACAAAAGGCTGTATCTGCTCAGTGGTGTCGGCAGAAAATTGATTTCACCAGGTTCCCATGCTGTTTGGCCTGTTATTATTTTAAAACAAGTTTAATATTGATTTTAGATGGGGAAAGTACATCTTATCTTCTTTCTGAATGCAATACTGGGCGTGGGGTGGGCACAACTCCTGAAACTTTAATTTTCTTCTGCAAAATCTTTAAATATTTGAAAACATGTGTAGGAGAGCTCATAGAAAATGAAAAACAGAGCAGAACAAGTTAAGAGTGCAATCCTAATATGGAGTTCGAGATAAACTCCATATTGGGGATAGGATGGATTTCTGGAGGAAAGGTCCATCGTGGGCTATAGGCAATGATGGATTGTGCAACCTCCTTACAAAGGTGGTGGGCTACTGGTACCAGGTGCAAGGGAGTGGCAACAGGATGCATCTTGTTGTCTCATGCCTCCCTGGGGCACCTGGTGGGCCGCTGTGAGATACAGGAAGCTGGACTAGATGGGCCTTTGGCCTGATCCAGCAGGGCTCTTCTTATGTTCTTATGTTCTTATGTTCTTAAAGGTTTCCCCACGACCGAATGGTCTAGTCGTGACTGACTGTAGGGGGTGGTGCTCATCTCCGCTTCAAAGCCTGTAGAGCTGGCGTTTTGTCCGAGGACAAGCTTCCGTGGTCATGTGGCTGGCATGACTCTACGCCGTAGCGCACGGAATGCCGTTTCCTTCCCACCGAAGTGGTCCCTATTTATCTACTTGCATTTTTAGGTGCTTTCGAACTGCTAGGTTGGCAGGAGCTGGGACAAGCAACGGGAGCTCACTCCATCACGCAGTCTTGAACTCCCAACCTTCCGGTCAGCAAGCTCAGCAGCAGTGATTTAACCCACAGCACCACCACGTCCCCATAATCTGGAGTTAGGCCGACACAATTAGGCCACTTGGCGGGCTGCGACCTGATGTCAGGTGGATCAGGCCTTACTCTTGCTATATTCCCTTGAATATATTATTAACAGTTTGAATTTAGAAGTGATAAGGCGACCAACTTTTTTACAATGAAAAGGACACAAATAAATTGAAGAAAAAAATATCGTAAATAAAAGAAACATTTTATTCATTGCAACAATAATACACTATAATATGATAAATGCATAATAAAAACATTTGTAACATTTTATATTGTAACTATGCTTACATGCCAACAGGGTTGTATAAACTTGTAAATAAAATTATACATATTTGGAAATTATTAAATAGATAATGAATTACTAAAACGTGAACTGTGCTTACCTGTGTATGATTGAATATTCACTGAAAGAAATAATTACCATGAGTCTACTGCGTGCGTATGTGCTGTGTTGTATTTTGGTAAGAAGTAAACACAGCCACTTGCGCGCGGTGCACTCTCTCAAGGTCTCCCATGCGGAGTGCATGCATCTCATAATGGCGTCTCGCCGCACTGTACCGAGTGTAAATCACAGGCTCATATGCCCTGTAATCAGTTCCGGGCCCCTATGAGTCTGTGATTTTTTTTCAGCAGCGTGTGACCTTAAGCACAACAAGGCTCACAACCACTGCTACTAGTCTGGGCCCAAAGTTAAGAATATTTCCTCTTAACCTTAAACTTCCCCAGGCTAAACAAGTCCCAACTACAGGGACTTTTTCCAATGAGTAACTTAAAATTGGGTAAGCGTGCCACTTTAGCCACTGAATCTTATCTGGTTCCAAAGACAACCAAAGCTTCTAGTAAGTTTAATTGTAATTTATTGATAAACAAGAGTTACATAACTAAGAAAGAATACTAGAACTAACAGAGATACCTTATAAAACAAAGAAAACTAGGCTCCTATCACTGACTAGGCCCTAGTTGTTCACCTTGTTCCTCAGACAGCAATTCCAGTCTTGCAAAGGGAAGTCTGCAGGTTTGCAAGCTTTATCAGGTCTGATGATCTTCTTGGAGGATGATCTGGAGGAGTCTTGCAGTTTGGAAGGTCTTGATGGTGGTTGTGCGGCCACACCCCTCAGGCTCAATCAATTAGCCTATCAGGGTAAAGGGGCCATCTCCTGTTTTCAGCACTAGCTACCTGTAACCTTTCTGAATAGCTTGCATTCCTGACCCCAGCTATAACGTCACACCTTTTGCAAACAACCAATGAAATAAGCTCTCTCAATCCTGCTTGTGTTATAATTCTTTCAAAATAAAGACAAGCCAGGGCCTAGCTTTTTCTTGTTTGCTCTTTACACCGAGCCTTGATGAATCGTCATGTCAAATACAAATACGTCACATCACATGCAACAGATCAGATCGGCATTGATCAAATACAGAGATTTACAGATTAGTCTTCAAATATCAAAAAGGAGGACATGTAGGAGGACACTTTTCAAGGGAGGACAGAACTTACAAAAGGAGGACTGTCCTCCCTAAAGGAGGACGGTTGGTCACCTTACAAGTGAGGGTTTTGTGTTTTTTTTAATTGATTTTAGTTCAGTGCTTTTACATAATATTTTATCCTAACCTTGCTTTCTGTCAAGGTTGTCTCATGCTCTGCAACCCTGGTTGTGCAATTGCTGCAGTCCAAGAATGCCCATTTGCATTCCAGGAGTGTTATTTGATTCTGTCACAATGACGGCACTTCCTGCTTGGTGATGTCACTTCCGGCCATGTCATCACTTACAGTGGCCATTCTAAAAAAAGTGGGTCCTGGTGTTAACAAGTTTGGGAACCTCTGCTCTAGTACAGTGGTTCTCAAATGTTTTAGAGGCCCTAGAGGCTGCTGCCTGCTTTCTATATGCCAAGGGATTTGCGGCTGTGATTGGATAGCCCTTCTTCCTCCGCCGCCCCCAAAGCAGCCTGTTTAAGCCTTGATGTAGTCTACTCTACCCTGTCAGTTTTGCAAACCACCAAAAATTGGGTCACGACCCACTGGTGAGTCTTGGACCCCACAATTTGATAACCGCTGCTATAGAATTACTATTTCCCAGAAGCCTACTTTTAATTTTTTTGTGATATTTATATTCATTCACAGATTTTGCTGAAGTTACAGAAGTTCTTTTCATTTGTCTTTTCATTTTCACAGCCTAACGTCTGTTCCGGGTAAGATGGTGGAAAGCCTCATCAAAGATAAAATCCTAAAACACGTAGAGGAACAAGTACTGCTAAAGGAAAGTCAGCATGGCTTCTGTAAGGGTAGGTCTTGCCTCACAAACCTTTTGGAATTCTTTGAAAAGGTCAACAGGCACGTGGATGTGGGTGAACCTGTGGATATCATATACCTAGATTTTCAGAAGGCATTTGACAAGGTCCCCCACCAAAGGCTGCTGAAGAAACTTCACAGTGAGGGAATAAGAGGGCAGGTCCTCTTATGGATCCAGAATTGGTTGAGGGCCAGGAAACAGAGAGTGGGGGTCAATGGGCAATTTTCAGAATGGAGAGAGGTTAAAAGCGGAGTGCCCCAGGGATCTGTCTTGGGGCCCGTGCTTTTCAACGTATTCATAAATGACCTGGAGACAGGGATAAGCAGTGAGGTGGCCAAGTTTGCAGATGACACAAAACTTTTCCGGGTGGTAAAAACCAGAAACGATTGTGAAGAGCTCCAGAAGGATCTCTCCCAGTTGGGGGAATGGGCAGCCAAATGGCAGATGCGTTTCAACATAGACAAATGTAAAGTGATGCACGTTGGGGCAAAAAACAAAAACTTTACCTATAGGCTAATGGGTTCTGAGCTGTCTGTGACAGCTCAGGAGAGAGATCTTGGGGTGCTGGTGGACAATTCAATGAAGGTATCGACCCAGTATGCGTCAGCAATTAAGAAGGCCAATTCCATGCTTGGGGTCATTAAAAAAGGGGTTGAGAATAAAACAGCCAATATTATCATGCCATTGTACAAATCGATGGTAAGGCCACACCTGGAATATTGTGTCCAGTTCTGGTCGCCGCATCTTAAAAAGGACATAGTGGAGTTGGAAAAGGTGCAGAAGAGAGCGACAAAAATGATTACGGGGCTGGGGCACCTCCCTTATGAAGAAAGACTGCAGCGTTTGGGGCTCTTCAGTCTAGAAAAAAGGCGCCTGAGGGGGGACATGATTGAGACATACAAAATTATGCATGGAAGGGATAAAGTCGATAGAGGGATGTTCTTTTCCCTCTCTCAAAACACCAGAACCAGGGGGCATCCGCTAAAACTGAGGGTTGGGAGAGTTAAAACAGATAAAAGGTAGTACTTTTTTACCCAGCGGGTAGTTAATCTGTGGAACTCCTTGCCACAGGAGGTGGTGATGGCATCTGGTCTTGATGCCTTCAAGAGGGGATTGGACAGATATCTGGAGGAAAGGTCCATCGTGGGCTATAGGCAATGATGGATTGTGCAACCTCCTTATATAGGTGATGGGCTACTGGTACCAGGTGCAAGGGAGTGGCAACAGGATGCAAGCATCTTGTAGTCTCATGCCTTCCTGGGGCACCTGGTGGGCCGCTGTGAGATACAGGAAGCTGGACTAGATGTGCCTTTGGCCTGATCCAGCAGGGCTCTTCTTATGTTCTTATGTTCTTATGTCTTGGATGTTTATTGGAAATTTCGCTGTTTATTCACTTGACCAAAATACTGATCACAGAGATTAGTCATAATGAAGGCGATAAATATGTGAAAGTCATAAGTAACCCTAAGAAATACATGTAGTCATAAGAAAGTCATAAGAAATGTTCAGTCGCTAAGTCATGTCCGACTCTTCGCGACCCCCTGGACCGCAGCACGCCAGGCCTCCCTGTCCTCCACTAGCTTCCGGAGTTTGCCCAACTTCATGTTCATCGCTTCGGTGACACTGTCTAACCATCTCATCCTCTGCCGCCCCCTTCTCCTTTTGCCTTCCATCTTTCCCAGCATGAGGGTCTTTTCTAAAGAGTCCTCTCTTCTCATGAGGTGGCCAAAGTATTGGAGCTTCGTCATAAGAATACATCCAGTCATAAGATGGATACATGAATGTCATAAGCATATTGGAAAATGCTTGAATGTCTTATTAAGGGAACATCCTACTCATCAGTGAAATGAGCTAAGATTAAATTCTGAGTTGAGCTTAAATAGGGTAGAACTGGTTCTCACAAAACCCATTGCCTTGCGCTGGCTGCAACATGTTTTACGGCATGTTTGTGGCAGTGCTTAGCAGGTGGAAGTGGCTTGCGTTGGCCAAAAGGAGTGGTTAGAATTGTGCCCATAGCATTTTAACTTCATAGAGGAGTATCTTAAATTGCTTTCTCATGAACAGTGATGGTTTTTTACCAGTCTGTCTTCCTCTGCAGACCCTGCACATTGTGTCCTGTTCAAGAGAGCTCCCCCCATAGAAATGTATAGAAATTTGTCGCTTCTGAATGCTAAAAACAAATGTATAAGGCATCGCTGCATTGAAATACTCAGTGAATGAACTCTTTACTTGATTAAAATAATAAACCTACCTGAAACGCTTCACCTAACCTGTGCGCCATCTGACGTGGCACACTGACTGTTTTACAGACGGGTCATTAGTGAGTGAGTTTGCATACAATCACTCAGTTCCAGAAGCCCCTCACATTTAGATGTTAAATGACTTCTTGTGGCTACCCTGGAAATCCTTTGATTTATATACAATTGGGGAAAATCCAATATTTCATGCATGACATTACATTGGTCCTAATAGAGGAGAACCAGCTTGCGCTTAGAGCTATCAATGAGCGAATCGCTGAATAACCTATTGGAACGGGTTTGAATATTGAAAATGGTGATAAATGAGATTTCAAACGGCAGCGAAGAACACATTTATGTCACTTACTGCGATCCAGTTCCACTCAATCCAGCTAGTTGTAGAGTCATTTTTCATCTTCCAAGGATTGTACTTCGCTGTATTTCAAGGGCTACTAATAAAACCAGGTGACCAATTTTGCATTTTTAAAAAAAAAATCTTGGACATTGATGGCTCATGTACTCATCTTCCAAATTGAGAGAACTGGTCACTGTGTTCGAAGTATTTTGTTCTGTCTGGCTTGGAACAGTTCATATCCTTCATCTTTCAGGGGTCACCTAGCAGGAAGAAAAATGGTCACCTGCAGCACTAAGCAGGTAGAAGTCTCTTCTCTCTTGCTACTGGAGGGTGCAGCCCAACTCTTTTCTCACCAAGGGATGGGGAAGAACATACTGGGCTTTGCACCTCATCATATTTTGCCTTGGATGTCCTCCAGCCAAAGTAAGGGTGCAAATGATATAAGGGTGCTCAGCTGATTTGCCAGCTGTGACAGTACCTGAGTTGCTCAGAACTGGCCACGATGCCCTAGTGACATAAAGATTCATTATTCATTGGCATCCTTCAGTCTCGAAACACCATGGTAACGTGCTCAGAATAGAGGTCCTGGAACAGCGTCTGATATGGCTGAAAAGGCCAATTCGAGAGTGGCAGTCCCTTCCACACCAAGGACAAATACAGTCTGTCCCCGGTCCAGCTCCCTGATTTCGGGGCCACCTCCTTTCCTCAAGATTAGATCAAGATTAGATTACTGCAATGTGCTCTACGTGGGGCTGCCTCTGAAGACAGTCTGGAACCAAGGGCAGAGGGAGGGTGGTGCCAGGGGTGGCGGCAGCCATGGGCGCCGGCAGCGGCGAGGCGCCGGCAGCGGTGAGGCAGCATCGTGCGGAGGAGCCGGCGTGCTTTTTGGCCCACCCGCCTGCCCTGGCGCTCGTTTCACTCCAAAATGGAGTGATTCCGGGCACAGGGAGGTGTGGCGGGCTGACGCATGGGGGCAGGGCAACTTGCCAGGGGCGCAGTTTCATCGCCCTGACATGGGCGTGATCACGGCCCCATTCGTCACTGTCTGGAACTGCAATTAATGCAGAACGTAGCTGCCCGTGTGGTTGCTGGGGTTCGTCAGTTTGACTCTGTCGGGCTGTTGCTTCAGCAGCTACTCTGGCTGCCGGTTCCTTTCCGGGCCCGATTCAAAGTGCTAGTTTTGGCCTTTAAAGCCCTTTGCAGCTTGGGTCTGGGGTAAATGAGGGACCGCCTCCTCCCGTATAATCCTGCCCATACTCTGAGGTCATCTGGGGGGGCCCTTCTGACTGTGCCGCCACCGAGAGAGGTGAGGGGGATGGCGGCCAGGAACGGGGCCTTCTTGGTGGTGGCCCCACGACGGTGGACTACCCTCCCTTTAGAATTAAGAACTGCTCCCTCTTTAGCAATGTTTCAGCGGGGCTGAAGACTTTTTTTTATTTAAACACGTTTTCAATTGCTGACAGGCTGGCTGGCATTTTACATTTTAATTTTAAATTACATTTATGGGATCCACGGGGCCTGCTTATTTTAAATTTTTAACTGTTTTAATATTGTTTTAACATTGTTTTAGTTGTTACACCTTGGTGTTGTTTGTTTTTTAATGTGATCATTTTAATATTGTAAGCCGCCTTGGGTGCCCATGGGGTAGAAAGGCGGGATAGAACTCTGTAAAATCAATCAATAAATACTCCGCAGAGTCCTACCCAGTAGTGTCAGAGTACCGGTACGCTGGGCGGGTCTTCTGGGTGATCGGCAGCGTGCTCACTGCGTTCCGTTGCGTAATGGCGAAAGCCCACCCGCTGCCTTACAGCACTTTTGCAGCACCAGCGCTGGTTGCCTGAACGTTACCGCTGGAACCATCCGTATGCAAAGAAAGTGCTCCACCCCTAAGCCGCAGCTCTTCCCCAAACGGGAAGGCCAGATCTGCTTACGTTGTTCTGTCCCCACCCAGATGGCGCAAAAGGGTATCCCCTATGAGCAGTGGTGTCATTCAAATGATTTAGGAACAGGAACTCACTTTTGATTGGCACTTGTCTTGATTGGATTGGCACCTGGAACAAGCCACGGAGCCCGTTAGGATCCGGAATGCCCGTTCTGGTCCGTTCCCCCTGCATGACATCACTGCCTATGAGGGATTATTTTGTATTCCAACGCTCAGCAGTGATGTCATGCAGGGGGAACGCAGGGGAACTCAGTTCCACTAGTTAAAATTAGGGCTGACTCCGCCCACTTCACTCTCCCTCCTCCCCCCTCCCAATTCCTCTGCAAAGAGCTTTTCTTCTTGGTTGGCCAGCACTCAGAGGGTTAAAGGGAGCGACTCCGGATTCCTAGGGGGGCTCAGCAATAAGCATTCAAAGCAGGACTCATGAAATCCATGGTTTCCTCACTGTTTATCCTGTTGACCTAACGTTGCTAATATTTTTCATCCACATTTATCACTTTTAAATATATTCATTATCGTGCGATGGTTGCGTCTGGGTTTAATTTGTGTTGTTTGGACAGCTTGCGAACATGGAGGAAAAAAAAAACCTGTGAAATGAACTTGGCTAATAAAATAGATATTTTACAGTCATTCTCTGAGTTTCCTTCCTGGGTAGTTCTTTTCTAGAATTAAACAACTTTAATTTATTTAAAGTTTTATCACTGTCACTTTTCTTGCTGCAGGGCTGAGCATACAGTGTCTTCAACCACTTTCCGCATTCTCCAAACAGCAGCTTAAAGCAGTAAGTATTTTACAAAACAAAACACAACCCATTAATGCAATCCGTTGTTTACATAGACTGGGATGCAGTTAGGATTATAAACTTGCTGGTAGCCTCAGGATTGCAGAATCGGTGAAGTGTGGCAAACAGACAAAACCACAACTGCCAAAGTCGTGTAGTATAGAGTTCGAGCGGAAAGCTAACCTGGAGTTAGGCTGGCACAGTTAGTCCAGCAAAGTTTGACCAGTACAAGGGAATAGAGTTGATAGAGGGGTGTTCTTTTCCCTCTCTCAAAACACCAGAAACAGGGGACATCCGCTAAAACTGAGGGTTGGGAGAGTTAAAACAGATAAAAGGAAGTACTTTTTTACCCAGCGGGTAATCAAGCTATGGAACTCCTTGCCACAGGAGGTGGTGATGACATCTGGCCTATATGCCTTTAAGAGGGGACTGGATGGATTTCTGGAAGAAAAGTCCATCGTGGGCTATAGGCCATGATGAATTGTGCAACCTCTTTACATTAGTAGTACCGGGTGCAAGGGAGTGGCAACAGGATGCAAGCATCTTGTTGTCTCATGCCTCCCTGGGGCATCTGGTGGGCCACTGTGAGATACAGGAAGCTGGACTAGATGGGCCCTTGGCCTGATCCAGCGGGGCTCTTCTTATGTTCTTATGTTCTTAACGTAAAGTATGTTTGGACCATTCTCGGAGTCAGAGAGGCCAGCACACAGACGTGCACCATCCTCCCTGACTCCGAGAGTGGTCCAAACATGCTTAACGGTGGCCCTTATGCTGGCCAAACTGTGCCAGCCCAACTCCAGGTTAGGATCGCACCTTTAGTCAAATATCCCATCTCTTCCAAAGGATAGGAAGATGTTTACTAGTTGTGAGAATTGTAGACGGCATAGAATCAGCTGAAAGAGAAGACTGAGGGTTCAATCCTGAGCCCTTCCATGTGGGTGGTACAAGTGCACTACCTGCGCTGGTATCCCAAATGTGCTGTAAGGCACGTCCAACATGGGCAGTAAGGGATTACCGCCTGCATTTTTCCAGCGCCGGTTCCATGTGCATGGAAGTGGCAAAGCGACGTCACTCTCGGAGTCAGGGTGGATGGCTCACATCTGTGTGCTGGCCTCTCTGACTCCGGGAGTGGTCCAAACATACTTTATGGTGTCCCTTGTGCCGGCCAAACTTTGCTGGCCTTACTGTGCGACCTAACTCCAGGTGAGGATTGCACTTTTAATGTGCATTCAGATTGGTTGTTTGTCTGTACACCTTTGACTGGATGCAAGTGCCAAAATCACTCTTGACATAAGCAATCTCTGGAGAGTTCTAGCAATCCTTTTAGGCCTGGTTACCTGTTAAACTGTACCCGTCTGTACTTTGCTTATTCACATGTTCCATTCAATGCATATACCATTGCAGATCATCTCTCTGCCAGATGTTGTTTCCATGGAAATGTGTACCTGTCTGCATTCTGGAGCTGCGTGCAACTTAAACAGCCCTATTGACTTGTGCACAAACAAGAACCGATCATTTCATAGGATAGGCAAAGCAGGGAAGTTTGCCACAACCTGGAGGTGACACATAAAAAAGAAGATTCAAAGTGAAACATATGAAGTTGCTCAGCTCCATTCTGTGGTTGCCAGTTCAACATTTCAGCAGTATGTTTGGGCCCTCTTTTCAGGAAGAACAGATTTTCCTCTTACCTCTCCATAGGCCTCCTGATGGCTGATGAGCCTCCTTGAACCTAAGCCAGCTATATAGCTGGTCTAAGCCCAAAAGGGGAGAGGCTTGTAACTCCCCCTATTCTCCCCCTCCCCACCCATGACATATCCCCTCCTCCAGCCAGTGATGTCATCCGGGCGCGCCAGGAAGCGGAACACCTGGATGATTGACAGCCCTCCGCTCCAATGGCGGAGGGCTGCCACACCTCCCCCAGCCTCACTGCACCTGAATCGCTCCATTTCAGAGCGATTCGGGACACAAGGGTGGGAGGGCGGGCCAAGCAGCAGCTCACCCATCCTCCGGAGAGGCGGCGCGGAACTAGTGGAACATTCTGCCTGGATGATGCCCCTGCCTCCAGCCCACTGAGACTGACACAGCCTGGATTCAGCAGGGTATGGCTCTGGAGCCGCAGCAGCAGCTCAGCCTGACCCAGTGGCGGTGAGTTGCATATGCTGCCGCGGGGTCTCTCGCAACAGCAGGATGCTGCTCTTGCTGTTGCGTGGCTGATAGGGTGGGGCCTGCGGGCACTTTTGCACAACGTGTGCCAGAACAGTCAACAGCAGCGGTTCCCAAGCTGGTGGGTTGTGAGTGGCCCACCAAGGGAACTGGAAGCAGGGTATTCCCCTCCTGCAGGGTCCTGGAGGCTGTCAAATGCATCCGGTTCTGATGGGAAAACAGCTGCTGTGCAGGGATAAGAGCTACTTACAGCAGCCACAGAGGAGATCAGAGGGGGCCACAAAGCTCCAGGACCCTTTAGGAGGCCAGCACTGCCTCCAAAAGAAAGAAGCCCCTCGGTAGTGGAAGCAAGGTGATCGCTGTGGAGCCACTGCTGCCCCCTCCTCACCCATTCAAGCATTGACCTGGGTCCAAACTCCCTTGCAGGAATTTGGGAACCGCTGGTCTAGCGCAGCCTTTGCTTCAAATCAGCACCTGGGATATTGTGTCCAGTTCTGGTCGCCACACCTCAAAAAGGACATAGTGGAGCTGGAAACGGTGCAGAAGAGAGCGACAAAAATGATTACGGGGCTGGGGCACCTCCCATATGAAGAAAGACTGCAGCGTTTGGGGCTCTTCAGCCTAGAAAAAAGGCACCTGAGGGGGGACATGATTGAGAGATACAAAATAATGCATGGAAGGGATAGAGTCGATAGAGGGATGTTCTTTTCCCTCTCTCAAAACACCAGAACCAGGGGGCATCCGCTAAAACTGAGGGTTGGGAGAGTTAAAACAGATAAAAGGAAGTACTTTTTTACCCAGAAGGTAGTTAACCTGTGGAACTCTTTGCCACAGGAGGTGGTGATGGCATCTGGTCTAGATGCCTTTAAGAGGGGATTGGACAGATTTCTGGAGGAAACGTCCATCATGGGCTGTCATGATGGATTGTGCAACCTCCTTACATTGGTGGTGGGCTACTTCAGAGTACCGGGTGCAAGGGAGTGGCCACAGGATCCAAGCATCTTGTTGTCTCATGCCTCCCTGGGGCACCTGGTGGGCCACTGTGAGCTACAGGAAGCTGGACTAGATGGGCCTTTGGCCTGATCCAGCGGGGCTCTTCTTATGTTCTTATGTTCACCCCATCTCCTCCTGGGCTTCCACCAGCTCTCCCAGACCAGCAGTCCTGCTTCCAGGCTATCGTCCTTCTTCATTCTCTAGCTTTTTGATGGCTTCCTCTTTGAGTCACTCTCCCCTCAGTTCCTTCTCTTTGTCATCCTCTCCGGACAATGGGAGACCAAAGCGTTTTCGGTGTTCAGACTCTCACAAGCAGATCTATGAGCCCCACTGTCCAATGAATAAGCCATGGGGTTTTGTTTTGATGCTCGAAAAGGGCAATGGGTTCCCACCCCCGTTCTAATGGGGCAAAAACACGCACATCAACTGGTGAGGAAGAGACAGAAATCATGCTTGACTGAAGGGAAAAGAGCCTTTGGGGGGGGTGAAATGGACATAGGAAAAAGAAATCCTTCCATCATTGTGGTTTTCAAAAAAGTGCATCTTCTTCAGTGAAGTCCTCATCCCAGAAACATAAGAACATAAGAAGAACCCTGCTGGATTAGGCCAAAGGCCCATCTAGTCCAGCTTCCTGTATCTCACAGCGGCCCACCAGGTGCCCCAGGGAGGTATGAGACAACAAGATGCTTGCATCCTATTGCCACTCCCTTGCACCCGGTACTCTGAAGTAGCCTACTACTAATGTAAGGAGGTTGCACACTCCATCATGAAATAGCCCACGATGGACCTTTCCTCCAGAAATCTGTCCAATCCCCTCTTAAAGACATCCAGACCAGATGTCATCACCACCTCCTGTGGCAAAGAGTTCCACAGATTAACTACCCGCTGGGTAGTTAAGCTGCTCTTACATTCTTCAACAGAGGTTTTCTTTTTGTAATGACAATTAAGACCCACAAGCAGGGCTGTATTATCCATTAGGCTAAGTAGGCTGAAGCCTAGAGGCCCTGCAAGGACTACAGTAGGGCCCATCCGGTTTGCATGTCTGGACATCAGCCCTAACGCATGGGTTTCCAGATCTGTCCCCCGGGGACTCCCCATCTGGCCTGGCAACCCTCCAGCTGGCAAGAGACCACAGCAAGCCCCACCTTGCAAAGGCGAGGCTTGCAGAGCTCTCCAAGGACCACATGGGGCAAACCCCACCTCCAGTGATGTCATGCACCCACTACGCACCACTACGCAAGTACCGGTTCCTAGAAGTTGAGCTAGCCCCGCCCACTTGAAGCTGGCCCCTGCTATTTAACCAGGGAACAGTTGAAGCAAAATATGTATATACACATCTCTAGAAAGCAAAGCAATAGAAGTTAAATCAACACTAACCACAAGCTGAAATTATTACAAACATGATCAGATCCATGGCAACAATCATGACATCACTTGTGGCTTATGACGTGACTTCCGGTGGGCGGACCCCGACAAGTGCCAATCAAAAGTGAATACCTGTTCCTAAATCATTTGGATGACACCACTGCCCACCTCCAGGGATTGAGCTGGGCTGGCTGCACATGGAGGGTGCATTGCTGGGGAGCTTCCATGCAAGCCTGAGTCCATTTTTGAGGACAAGCCCACCTGCGGCTGGATTGTCTAAGGTGGGGGGTTGGCTGCAAGGTGGGTTTGTGTGTGTTGCAACAAAGCAATAGATGGGGAGAAGTGATGCATTGACTGAGCTTCAGCGACCTTATTTGTAAAGGGGGGAGGAGAACCTTGCCAACCTGCCTGACCACCAGGCAGAGGCAGATCGAAGGGAGGGCAAAGCTCTAAGTGTTGCAAGAAGCCTTACCTTGCAGTGGAAATCACTCCTCCCCTGCATCGTTTTAGCCAATCCTCACAGGGAACAGCAACATCTTGGCGTTGCTTACTGGCTACAGCAGCAAGGGAGAGGAGGGATTTACATGACAGGGTAAGGCTTCTTGCAAAAGATTTGCCCCCCCCTTAGTTCCGCCTCTGGCTGAAATATCTCTTGGGTTTCATGGTATAGTACAGCGTTTCTCAGACTGTGGGTGGAGACCCACTTAGTGGGTCACACGTTAATGTCATGGAAAACTAGAAAAAAAAGTCTAGGAAAAAGGCACTTGAGCGGGAATATGATTGAGATATGGAAAATTCTGCATGGACGGATAGAGTGGATAGAGGGAGGTTTTTTTTCCCCCTCTCACAGCACCAAAACCAGGGGACATCCATTAAAACTGAGTGTTGGGAGAGTGAGAATGGATAAAAGGAAATACTTTTTTTACCCAGTGGATAATTAATGTGTGGAATTCCTTGCCACAGGAGGTGGTGAGGGCATCTGGCCTAGGATCCTTTAAAAGGGGATTGGACAGATTTCTGGAGGAAAAATCAATCGTTCGCTATAGGCCATGATGGGTTGGGCAACCTTCTTACATTAATAGTAGGATCCTTCAGAATGGCAGGTACAAGGGAATGGCAACAGGATGCAAGCATCTTGTTGTCTCATGTGCTCCCTGAGGCATCTGGTGGGCCCCTGTGAGATGCAGGAAGCTGGACTAGATGGGCCTTGGCCTGATCCAGCAGGGCTCTTCTTATGTTCTTAAAGCTGGGAACTTACTCTTGCTATATTCCTTTTGTGAGTCTTAACAGTTTGAATTTTCAAGTGAGGATTTTCTTGTTTTTTTTTAAAAAAAAAAAGTTTTTAGCTTAGTGTTTTTACATAACGTTTTGTCCTCATCTTGCTTTCTGTCAGGATTGTTTCATCTTTATGCAATTGTTTCATTCCAAGAATGCCAGTTTGCATTCCAGGAGTTTCATTAGATTATGTCACAGTGACCGCACTTCCAGACTGATGATGTCACGTTTGGCTATGACATCATTTCCAGGTTAATGACATCATTTCCGGTGGGTCCCGGCGCGAGTGCCATTCGAAAAAGTGGGTCCTGGTGTTATAAAAATTCTGAGAGAAGAGAGAATGGAACAGATCATAATTTCCTTAAAGCAACAAAACAGGAAGGTCATTAGTGAGCCACTCAAGCAGCATGCCACTCTAGTTGGAAAGTGGCTGCAATCCCACCTTCAGGACACTGGGGGCAGTGTATTATCCAAGAGGCAAGATGACTCAGGGTCTCTCTCTCTCTCTCTCTCTCTCTCTCTCTCTCTCTCTCTCTCTCTCTGGGGATGAACCTGTTGATGCACTCAGTTCTCAAAGTCTAGGAATCGGGCAGCCAGATACATAACACAAAGTGTCTATTGTTTTCCGAAATTGTGAGCATTTTTGTTGACAAAGCCTCCTAATGAATGCATATCCTGGATTGCTCAGTCATTTTCTCTAGCCAAATAGCAGTTTTCTACTCAAGCAGTTTAATTAGCAATGTCCAAACCAATTGTTTGTAAAATAAATCAAAACAGCCATCACACACAAAAATAATCAAAAGCCTGTTTTCCTTTTAGCTGAGAAGCACTCAAAGGATAATTGTGCCAAAGGAAAATGAATGTCATTGCAAGGTGATAGGTTAAAAAAGTTGTTACTGCTCTTTTATCCTTCATTACAAATGACATCCTTTAGGTCAGATCTAAGTACCTGCATGCCATAAAAAAGTGTTATCGAATGTTTCCCATTGCGAATTATGGATGGCTGTGGATTTAGCGCTGGATAATGAAAAAGATGATAATATCTTACGTTATGGAATAAATCACAACTAGGGTTACAGTTCCTGTCATATTTTATCTTCTTATTTGTCAGTGTCATGGCATTTGGTATCCCATACTGTGCTGATAGATGAATCAAGACAATTTGAAAAGCCTATCCAAAGTTAGGGAGTGACTAGTCCATATTTTTTTCTTCCTCACGGTAAAGGTAAAGGTTTCCCCAAGACCAACTGATCTAGTCGTGACCGACTGTAGGGGGCGGTGCTCATCTCCGTTTCAAAGCCTGTAGAGCCAGCGTTTTGTCCGAGGACAAGCTTCCGTGGTCATGTGGCCGGCATGACTCTACGCCGTAGTGCATGGAACGCCATTACCTTCCCACCGAAGTGGTCCCTATTTATCTACTTGCATTTAGGTGCTTTCGAACTGCTAGGTTGGCAGGAGCTGGGACAAGCAATGGGAGCTCACTCTGTCATGTGGTCTCAAACTCCCAACCTTCCGGTCGGAAAGCCCAGCAGCAGCAGTTTAACCCGCTGCGCCACCACGTCCCTCACGGTACAAGCTGGATATTCTGGTTAGACTTCTAATTAATATATTCTTTTGAGCAACTCTGTGGCTCAATTTAGAGGTGGTTTGCTTTGGTCCATACTTTGGTTTGTTGAATCAAGGGTAAGATCCTGTGCTCCCTCCTCCTTCCTTTTCCTCTTCCCCTAGCAAGGTTAGCTGGATGACACTTGTCATGACAGTCAGACTAGGAAACTGTGATTTAAGCCCTTCCCCCAAACCAGAATTGCAATGCCTGATTTGACTGCGATTGCACATCGTTCATTCCTAATGCAGCAGCCCAGGGCTCCTTGAATCATCTTCAGGAATGTGATTCCTGAAACAAGACTGTGTCTAAAAGTCATGGTTTTGTGGTTGTTGGCAGTGGATCTTTTTGCATAAGAACATAAGAAAAGCCTTGTTGGATCAGGTCAAAGGCCCACCTAGTCCAGCTTCTTGTATCTCACCATTACATGGCCCACAAGGTGCCTCAGGGAGCACACAAGACAACAGGCTTCCTGCATTCTGTTGCCACTCCCTTGCATCTGGCATTCTGAGGGAAATTCTGAGGTAAACACACTGGTGGCCAGTCAAGGTTCTCCACAGCATTTCTCTTGGACAGCCACCAGAACCAGATGCTCTGCTTCATACAGGTACTCATAGGAACAGCCCCACTGGATCAGGCCAAGGCCCATCTAGTCCAGCTTCCTGTATCTCACAGTGGCCTACCAGGTGCCTCAGGGAACACAAAAGCCAACAGGCTGCCTGCATTCTGTTGCCACTCCCTTGCACCTGGCATTCTGAGGTAAATCCTGAGGTAAACACACTGGTGACTAGTCATGCCATCATTGGCCACCATAAACAACTGAAGTATCATTTGGGACTGTTGTAAGGAAACCAAGACAGTGCCAAGAGCTTCCTTCTACCATTGCCACTACAGAGAAAGGAGGCTCACAAGCATCCATGACAGTGCAAGCATTTATGATGAATGCTTGCAAAAGCACAAATTCCTTTCAAGATGGCTGGAGGAAAGAGCACGCATCACTTAAAAAGACACAGAATCATTCAAGAAAAGAAGATGCTTGAGAGTTTGCTGAACATTACTGTGATATTTTTTGGCCAGAGACACAATCTTGTACAGCTCGATCACATTTTTATTTTTATTTTATTTTGCTGAGGAGACTTGTCTCTTTGCAGCGTCTCCGGTCACAAGCCCCTTTGATAAATTATTATTTTTAAATCCCTCAAGATTAACATCAGAGAATTGCAAACTATTTACGTTCTTTCCCCATTGTTTGTTCACAATGTGACTGATCCTATCGCTTCGATCAGACTTTATCTACTTTCATAAGCCAGCTTAGACTCGTCCTGCATTTATCAATTGATATATTCGCCACTCTTCCTGATGCTCACTTCCAAAGCTTTCACAGTAGCACCTATGAACCATGTCAGGTTATAAATTCTCCACCCTTGAGATGTGTGTGTTGTCAGCAATACTTTTTCCCTGAGAGCCCAAATCACAGTGACAGATTTTCTTAGGACTGGCCCAGATAACATCACTAGTAAGCCTGCATTAGGGTCCAGTCATACAGCCACTGTGTGGCAGCCAGATGCAAGGGAGTGTCAACAAGATGCAAGTATCAAGTTGTCTCGTGCTCTCCCTGAGGCATCTGGTGGGCCACTGTGAGATACAGGAAGCTGGACTAGATGGGCCTTGGCCTGATCCAGTGGGGCTGTTCCTATGTTCCTATGTCAGAAGAGGAGCATCTGGTTCTGGTAGCTGTCCAAGAGAAATGCTGTGGAGAATCCTGACTAGCCACCAGAACGTTTTCCTCAGAATTTACCCCAGAATGCCAAGTGCAAGGGAGTGGCAACAGAATGCAGGCAGCCTGTTGTCTTGTGTGCTCCCTGAGGCACCTGGTGGGCCACTGTGAGATACAGGAAGCTGAACTAGATGGGCCTTGGCCTGATCCAGTGGGGCTGTTCCTATGAGTACATGTCTGAAGAGGAGCATCTGGTTCTCAAAGAGAATGCTGTGGAGAATCTGGAGTAGCCACCAGTGTCTTTACCTCAAGATTTACCTCAAAGTGCCAGATGCAGGGAAGTGGCAACAGAATACAGGCAGTCCATTGTCTTGTGTGCCCCTTGAAGCACCTGGTAGGCCACTGTGAGATAGGCCTACAGGAGCCTTTGGCCTCCTGTAGCCTAGGTGGGCCTTTGGCCTGATCCAGCAAGGCTTTTCTTATGTTCTTATGTAGGAATTACAATATATAAAGCTTTGTAGGCTTACATAAAATGCAAATACTAGTCTTCACACAATATAAGCAAATCTTTCCTGAGATTCCAGGAAGTTTCTGGCTCCACTTTTTTTTTTTTTTTTGGCTCCCGGGCCCCTTGTTCGATCCTCGGCCCAAATGCGATGTGCCCCCTGTCCCCACCTCTCATGGGTCCTGGTGAGATTGGAAAATGTAAGATCCCAGGACATTTTGGCAGCCCTCCTTTGGACCTCCTTTTTGACTCCGACCTATATACAATTCACCCCCTGCACCCCTCCCTCTCATGGGCCCTGGTGGCAGCTTCACCCACTTCAAAGCCTGAGGTCACTAAAAGGTGAAAAGGTCACCAAAAATAGAGAATTAGAGTTGGAAGACCTCAAGCCGCAGAGTAGCTGTCATCTCAGCATCAACTGTATGACAATCAACTTCCCTTTCAAACCACTGACATGGATGAAGAAGACCTTGAGCAGGGACTCCTTTTAGGTCTGGTCATAAGAACATAAGAAGAGCCCCGCTGGATCAGGCCAAAGGCCCATCTAGTCCAGCTTCCTGTATCTCACAGTGGCCCAGCAGGTGCCCCAGGGAGGCATGAGACAACAAGATGCTTGGATCCTGTTGCCACTCCCTTGCACCCGGCACTCTGAAGTAGCCTACTACTAATGTAAGGAGGTTGCACAACCCATCATGGCCTATAGCCCACGATGGACCTTTCCTCCAGAAAGGAGGTCCCAAGTTGTACCTGGTGGTGTGTGTTGTTTTTGGCCCTACCCTACACCCAGGGATGTAGGAGTTTCATTCTCACATAAGAACATAAGACGAGCCCAACTGGATCAAGCCAAAGGGCCATCTAGTCCAGCTTCCTGTATCTCACAGTGGCCCACCAGGTGCCTCAGGGGAACACACAAGACAACTAGATACATGCATCTCATTGCAACTCCCCTGCATCCAGCACTCCAAGGTAGCCTATGTCTAAAGTAAGGAGGTTTCACTAACCATCATGGCCTGTAGCCTATGATGGACTTTTCTTCCAGAAATCTGTCCTGTCCCCTTTTAAAGGCATTTAGGCGAGATGCCATCACCACCTCCTGTGGCAAGGAGTTCCACACATTAATTACCCACTGGTTAAAAAAAGTATTTTCTTTTATCTGTTTTAACTCTCCCAACACTCCATTTGAGTGGATGCCCCCTGGTTCTGGTATTGTGAGTGAGGGAAAAGAACATCCCTCTATCGACTGTATCCCTCCCATGCATAATTTTCTCAATCAAGTCCCCCCTCAGTCACCTTTTTTTCTAGGAAGAGCCCCCCAGCGCTGTAGCCTTTCCTCATATGGCAGGTGCCCCAGGCCAGTAATCATTTTGGTTGCTCTCCTCCACACCTTTTCTGTTCCCCTATGTCTTTTTTGAGGTATAATTTGTACAGGGACATAATAATTTTGGCCATTTTATTCTCAACCCCTTTTTTAATTACCCCAAGCATGGAATTGGCCTTCTTCGCCACCGCCGCACATGGGGCCAACACCTTCATCGAGTTGTCCACCAGCACCCCAAGATCTCTCTCCTGAACTGTCACGGACAATTCAGAACCCATTAGCCTATAGGTGAGGTTTTAGGTTTTTGCCCCAATGTGCACCACTTTACATCTGTCTACATTGAAACGCATCTGCCATTTAGCTGCCCATTCCCCCAACTTGGAGAGGTCCTTCTGGAGCTCTTCACAATCCCTTCTGGTTTTCACCACCCAGAAAAGTTTTGTGTCATCCGCAAATGGATAAGTCTCACGATGGCTACCTCTGCCTGCCTGCCTGCCTCTTCACCGGCGCTTTAAACATGCAGACAGCAAATATCTTTGCCGGGCTCCAGCTACGTAAGGCCTCTGCCACCTGCACTGAGAACAAATAGTCCATAAGAATTCTAGAAGTGTAAACTGCATTTATATTGGTAGGAGCACCATTAGAAAGACCAATAATATAAAATGTCAGCAATCCCTCATGTTGCTGGGTAGGCCTAATGGCTCACGGCATAACAAAATGATGTTCATGCAGCTTCCCATTTACTAGGGGAATCTAAGCAGACAGGCTTTATACACAAGTGTGTGGAGTAACTAATGAGCTGGTATCAGTGATTACCTTTGTGAAGGGCCAACAACATTGATCAGGGTTCCTTCACTAACATTTTGGCTTTAGCTATCCATAACAATCACGCTGTCAGCTACAATTTCTCCGGGCTCTCTCTCTGAGCATTCCACGTCCCCACCAAAACGCTAAATGCCTGCCGGGCAATCGCAGGGCGCTGCTGCGCGACAGCACTTGACTGCCTATCGATTTTCAGGGGGCGGTCGCACCCACATCAGCTCTGTTCACTCGGTGTGAATGAGGTCGCAAATCACAGTAATGAGTCAAAAAGGGGTATAGGGGGATTTCTGGGGGACTGCTTGGGAGCACGTTGTATTGCCATTACTGAAAGCAACTTGAAAACATCGCCACTGGAAACTAGAAGCAGAGAACCTTTCACGAAATGGTTTGGATGTGGAGATAGCTTTGTCGATGTTGTTGACCTTCACTCTCGTTAAGCGCCTCGTCCTTCTCCATTTGGGACCTCATTCACTTTGGATTTCATCGACTGCTGTGTCCTTGCCTCAATTTAGCCAAACAGAACACATTTTGAGAGAGCAATCCTAACCTGGAGTTAGGCCTGCACAGTTAGGCCAACAAAGTTTGGCCAGCACAAAGGTCACTGTAGAGTACATTTGGAGCATCCTTGGAGTCAGAGAGGCCAACACACAGACATGCGTGTGTCATCCTTTCTGACTCCAAGAGTGGTCCAAATATGCTTTACGGAGGCCCTTCTGCCAACCAAACTTTGCTGGCCTAACAATGCTGGCCTAAAAACAGGTTAGGCTTGCAGTCTGAGTCTCTCTCTCTCTCTCTCTCTCTCTCTCTCTCTCTCTCTCTCTCTCTCTCTCTCTCTCACTCACTCACTCACACACACACACACACACACACACACACACACCCCCATCTCCCTTTCCATGGTATGGGCACCTGTCATCCCAAAACTCTGTTCTGTTGACAGCGGAATGAAATGCAATAAAGCAAAAGATTACAGAAATGAATTGTGTACAAATAAAGCACAAATCAACATGGCGCCATCTCAAAGTATAATGAACACTTGATTAATAATACATTAGTCGTTAACACCGAAATCAAATTAGCCACCCTTTGCATGATTTCCCCCACCCCCACCCCTCCCGTCGCTGTTGGTGCAGTAATAGTTTTTAAAGCAAGTCTGCTTCAGTGATGAGTTCATTTGGTATTCAGTGTAATAGCACTGCTAATAATGAAGTCATTTGGCTTCCATTATATAAGCATTAGATAATGGATACCTATATTAAAGTGTTACTGTTATGCTAGTGCTTATTTTTGTCTTAATTTGGTACACAGCACTAAATCTTCAAAGCAGAAGCTTTTATGCAAATTGCCGATGTTTATATCTTTATATCTTCGTGACAAATTACATGGACTCTGGTAAGCCATTATTGTAAAAGTTGCTTCCAATGCTGTGACTTGCCGTGGTCTGTCTTGTCGAGAACGTTAATGCTATTTGTTTCCCTGTCGTCATTCCCTTTCATTTCCCACTCTGTTGTAAGCCTTTGACATGCTGCTCTTTGGGATGCCCTCCTTGTAAATATATACTGTAACACTTGGGCAAACTCTTTGCTAATGCTAGCCACTGTTAAAATGTCATAGTTTTAAGACCGCGCATTGCACTCCAAGGAGTAACCTGCTTTTCCATCGTGCTGAGAACTGGAAACTCCCTACAAGTTGTAGATGCTATACTTGCACTTAAGGAGTTTGTTGCACTGATGGATTTTGGTGATCTGCCTGAAGATTTCTACCAGAATCGCAAAGTTTCAACTTCAGTAAATCCACTACCCAACTTTCCAGTACTGACATAGCTGAGCCTTGGGGCAAGTGCTGCATCCTGCAGTTTGGAGGGGGGGCAGTCATGACCTCCTCAAGGTAAGGGAATGTTTGTGTCCTTACTTTGGAGTTGCATTGCCCTTACCCCGGTGCTGGAAAATTGGTTATAACATTGGAGCAATGCATAGGATTCTGCTGTTAGTCATCTGCTTCTTCCTTATGAAAAGATACAAGGTGCAGATGTTATGGTTGTTTTGTTGTTGTTGTTGTTCAGTCGCTAAATCGTGTCCGACTCTTCGCCACCCCCTGGACCACAGCACACCAGGCCTCCCTGTCCTCCACTAGCTTTCGGAGTTCACCCAAATTCAAGCTCATCGCTTTGATGACACTGTCTAACCATCTCATCCTCTGCCGCCCCCTTCTCCTTTGGCCTTCCATCTTTCCCAGCATGAGGGTCTTTTCTAAAGAGTCCTCTCTTCTCAGGAGGTGGCTGAAGTATTTGAGCTTTAGTATTTGTCCTTCCAGGGAGCAATCAGGCTTGACTTCCTACAGGATTGGATTGGATCTCCTTGCAGTCCAGAGGACTCTAAAGCGTCTTCTCCAACACCATAATTTGAAAGCATCTATTCTTCGGCGCTCCGCCTTCCTTATGGTCCAGCTCTCACAGCCACACATGACTACTGGGAAAACCATCGCTTTGACTAGGCAAACCTTTGTTGGCAGGGTGATGCCTCGGCTCACCTACAGTGCAATCCTATTCCTGCATTGCGCTGGCACTACACTCTTGCACCGCTGCAGCGCTGTCGCCAACGTGCCGTCAAGCGCATCTGCACTGACCAGTCAGGCGTTGGACTGGCGCAAGCATCAGCATCGGCACACGGGCACCAACACAACCGTCCGCAGCGCCAGCCTTGCACCAGTTGAGTGTCAGCGGCACTCGGTCAGCAGAGGACCTTGCTGGAGGCGTGCCAGAGGTGTGCCGGGGGTGTAACAGTGCAGCGCAGTGGGTGGTGACACGGGCGGCGATGCATGACAGGCGAAATGCCATATCCTAAATCCTGTCCCCAGCCAGGGTGGCCCTAATTTGGGCCACTGCTGTGCACATTCACCTGTGCCTGCAAAATAGCAGGCGAGCAACTCCATAGGGCTGGCTGGGGCTTACCAGCGTGTAAGGGGAAAACCTCTCCTTGCCCTGCACTGAGCTGCTGCTGCCTCCTGCTGGGCTTAGGATATGGCCCTGCTATGTCAGCCTTACTTAGGATTGTGCTGCCCATTGTCTAGGTTCGCTAAATTATAGTAGATGCATCCAATCAAAATGAATTGATTTTAATGGAGAAAGGCGACTCATTTTAATGGAGAAAGGCGAAACCGAATTTTCGGTTGCCAACCTATGAGCTGACTGAGCACAATCCCATGCTTGTCTCCTCAGAAGTCTGCCCCATTGTTGTCAATAGGGCTTACTCTTGGGAAAGTGTGCATAGTTTTGCAGCCTCAGGCAGGAGTTGACTGCAGTATCCCTAGTTTGTCCAGTGCAATTTACGCCTCTGAAGTCAGCACGTCATTCCTTTCTAAGCCTCTAACAGAGGGTCCCTTACAGATTGCTTTCAGAAATGTTTACTCTTCCGAAGCGTTCAGTGATCATCTGCGGCTGCCTCCTGTCGCGCTATCAAGAGATCACTGCATCTGATCTTAATCCATCCATAAGCTATTTTATATCACTGTATAGAAATAAAGTGCCGTGAAATCCAACGTCACCAGCGGATATAGTATATATCAATCTACTCTGTTCAGATGCAGAAGGGGGTGGCGTTCGCCTCCAAAGCTCAGCAGGCATTCTTTTGACAGTACATCGCCCTGGTTCAAGAATGACATGTTTTGTGGATTTCAAATTTGGAACACTCCAGTGGGGTTGTACAGTATGGGTGCTCTGAATTCATTTCGTGGAACACAGGCCTCAAGTCTAGCAGGTAGATAAAAGTGGATAAATTAATTTGTCTTTTCGTCTCAAGTTAGCCCTTGGAGGAAATCATTATCATAAAAAACATTGTAAATCTATAGGCCTGGCAGCCTCTGCCCTGAAGAGGCAGAGGACTTGAGTAAATATGGAGATTTAGAGATTTATTGTCTTATCCTTTGAAAAGGTAATTTCCCTAGGTAGGAATAAAGAGAGATGGGCATAGCAGTGGAAAGAAACTTAAGCACTATATAGCTGACTTATGCTTTGGCCTGTCTAGGAATTCTTTTTCTTTGGCATGCTTAATCTTCATATCATCATCATCATCATCATCATCATCATCATCATCTCCTGAATTATGTTCTACTATTTTCTAGACTCTCACTAGCACAAGAGAGATGGGGAAAAAAAATGTAAACTAGCTCTTACTGTATCAATTCTGCAGTAATTTAAGTTAAGTGGAAGTATGACTGCTGCCTCAACTCCCTGGGTCAACGTGGAATGACATGACTCGTTTTATTAGTATATCAATTATAACTCCTTGCAAAGGAATTATAATTCCTTGCAAGAATTCCTACAAGGCTTTAACATTTTTTTCCTCTCCAGCAGAACCCCTGGGCATGCCAGCAAAGGTCTGAGACAATATGTAGAAATTAATTCCTTCAGTGCAAGAGTTTGTGCAATAGTGAGTATCCCTAAAGTAAGCTACAAGCAGCCAATCTTGCCTAGGGAGAGAGAGAAAATGTGATAGCATCGTCACTTCTGATCATGGTTGCAAAGGGAAAGGGAAGAGGAAAGGAAAGAAGTACCAAACTGTATAGCTAAGATTGAAATATGTAGTGGATTCTTTGAACTGACCTGCTAACTGACCCGTGTTGTTGTTGAGTGAGGAGGTTGTGTGGTCCGCGTCCTGGAGTGCTTCAAAAATTTCGTTGTACGTTACATATAATGACAAATAAAGTATCTAATCTAATCTATACTCTTGATTTATGAAACTCTGCACCAAGAACATAGATGAACAGTGTTGTGTAAATACACATGATATAGAAGTGTTGTGTATTTACAGTGTTGTGTAAATACACACGATGGCTGCTGGTGTGCCACAGAATTGTTAGATGATGGCCCTGTTCTATCCCACTCCTACAGGAACAGAATTCTCATCTTGCATCACAAAGACCTGTGAGTAGTGGCCCAATCCTGTGGGCCTTGTAACCTTGTATGACAACAGATCTTCTGATCAGCTGACATAAATGGCCCTGCAATGGACCACATGCACACCAGAGCCAACTGGATGACCTGCCTAGGTTAGTTGGCAGAGGGGGTGGTTCAGGGGGGGTTCGGGGCAGGGATAGAGAGGAACCGGGGGGCAGTTCAAGTGTTGCAGGAGTCTGGGCTCCTATGTAACACAGTCCCTCCCCCTCGTCTTCAGAGCCATTTGCAGCTCAGAGAAGTGGTTTAGAGTGCGATCCTAACCTGGAGTTAGGCCGGCACAGTTAGGCCAGCAACGTTTGGCCGGCACAAGAGTCACTGTAAAGCACCATTGGAGGATGGCGCACATCTGTATTCTGGCTCCTTGACACCAGTCAAGTAAAACATACTTTACAGTGTCCCTTGTGCCAGCCAAACTTTGTTGGCCTAACTGTGCCGGCCTAACTTCAGATTAGGATTGTGCTCTCAGAAGCTTTGCTCTTTTGAGCCGCAAATGGCTCTGGAGGTGAGGGAGTGGGGGCCACATTACACAGGAGCACAGGCTCCTGCAAAATCTAGTGATTTGCCCTCCTATGGGAATGCCATTGCATTACATTACTATGCCAAAAATACTGCTACAATTGCATATGCATTCAAAGAAAGTTTCCTTTTTTTGCAGTGTTTTACCAATGCACACAAATCCATATGTATGTCAGGAAAGCACAACATCACAAGAACCTCAGTGGAATCATGTATAAAGGCACATTTTAATGTGCAGATGCACACTGGTAACGTGGAGGAGTAGAGGTAAAGAGAGAAGTGAGCTCAGGGAATTGGCTGCTACAGGAAAAACGGCACATGCATAACCCTCGGTCGAAAATTCTGGAAGGCAACATGGATCAATGGAGAATTCTTGCATCTTCAGAAATAAGGCCGACCGGCCGGCAACTCCAAAGTCCATGGAGGAATTCATAGGCATAGAATTTCAGAAGCAACCTCACAGGCTGGCAGTGAGTCAGGTCTCTCCCAGCACTGAAGAGACAGCGACAGCTGTGTTCTTGTAGCAAGTCTGGGACCTTTGTGTTTGATGCTCTCCGCTGCTGTGCGCACAACATCTGTCTTCACCTGCTGAAATTGGCTACAGAGACTCCTTAAACTATAGGGATCACAATCCTGACACATGTTCTATCTTTCCTTTTTTCAGTTTGGATTCAGCCTTTAGAAAATACTGGTCCTGACCTTAAGGGAAATTTGAAAAGAAGAGGAAAAGAGCATCACAAGAGGCCCGGTTTAATTTCAACTTCATTCCCTTTACTGCAGTGGTTCTCGAACCATTTAGACCGGGACCCACTTTTTAGAATGGCACTCGTGTTGGGACCCACCAGAAGCGATGTCATCAGCCTGGAAGTGATGTCATAGCCAGAAGTGCCATCCTCAAGCAAAAAGGGCCGTCAGTGTGATGTAATCGAATGGCACTCCAAGAATGCAAGCCGGCATTCTTGGACTGAAGCAAATGCACAAGCATGAAACATCTTTGATTAGGCAAGTGAGATTAGGACGAAACATGATGCAAAAGCACTGAACTAAAAACAAAATGTTTTAAAAACCCTCGCTTAAAGATTGCGAGTGCAATCCTATACGCCGGTTGCGCTGGCGCTATGCTCTTGCACCGGCTGAATGCTGTCGCAAACGTGCCAGCAAGCGTGTCTGCCTCAGCGATATGGTACTGGACCAATGCAAGCAGCAGTGCCAACGCTCGGGCACTGCAATGACCGTCAGCAGTGCTGGCCTTGCGCCAGTCAAGTGTTGGCGGTGCTCGGTCAACGCAGGGCCTCCACGAGGGTGTTCCAGAGGCATTCTGGGGGCATAACTGGGTGGCGCAGTGGGCAGTGATGGGGGCAGTGACATAGGACAGCCATAGTGCCGTACCCTAAAGTCCGTCCCCGGCCAGGGCAGCCCTGATTCGAGCCACTCCTGTCCACGATCCTCTGTGCCTGCAAAACAGCAGGCGCAGATCTGAGCAGGCCCACAGGGGCGACCCAGGCTTACGCGGGTGCAAGGGGGAAACCTCCCCTTGTCTTGCACGTTGCTGCAGCTGCCTCCTAATGGGCTTTAGGATACAGCCCTGTTATGTCAGCCTTACTATGTCAGCCTTACTTGGGATTCGGCTGAACCCATTTTCTACCGCAGATGCGTTGGCGCAACAGTTTAAGGAAACCTCTAAAATGAACAAAATACCTGCAGAATGACTTCAAGGTGTTTCCATATACCTGAGCAGCGGTGTTGTAAAAGTGCAACTAATGTCAACCACTTACGTGTGCACTTTTATTACTCTCCATGGTGCTGACCCATAGATTCTAATGGAAATTTTTTCTCAGAATTGGCCTCGTGCAAGGAAAATCCACCCAAAACTCAAGGTGTTGTTTTTTTCCTGCAGAAGTCTTTAGCTCCTGCAGAACCTTGCACAGCATAGGGTCAGGTCAGGTCTCCTTGACCCTTGAATGCCTTGTAAACAGCTTCAGAAAAAAAAACCCTCATGTGATACATTTTTTACATTTTCTCACCCTGTGATTAGCTGATAATCTAATCACAAAAAATCTTCAGTAACCCCTTCAGGATTTTTTTTTAATGTTTGAACTTTGAAGTTCCTGTGGGGGGGGGCACCTTATTTTGTGAGCTGCTTGCTACAAAAACAAAACAAAACAAAACACCAGCTAATTGCATTGTTCACCCTGTGATTACCGCGTTTTTTTAACTGTTTGTAGGCTCTGTGCACATTCTGAAGTGTGCTGATTCCTTCTGCATTTAAAACAAATAGATCATTTCAGGGGTATTGAGGAGGAGCTGTCCACAGCAGCAAGGCTGCTGTGAATCACCTGAAGTCTGCATATAATACGAATGTTTCTACCCATCAGATAAAGGCCCATCAACTCTGCCCATCAAGCTATCTGTTCAAGAGCCAGCTGCCCTCTTGGCTGCAGAACAAAAGACGCAGAGATAAGGGAGTGATTGGCACTGGGCTGAGAGCACTTCAGCCTTTTCTCAAAGCAATAAATACTGTAAATAAACAACCTAAAGCTGGCTAAATGTCATACAGGCTTGGGGCTGCTGTATTTCTCACAGAAATACATTTTATAAATAACCTGAATGGCTAAACACATCCTGGATGAAAGTAGCCTGGATGAAAAAAAGAGTCATTTTTGACATAGTAACAACAGACACAGGGCGCAACCCTAAACAGCGCCAGACTGGAGAGGCCGACAGGCCAGCGCCATATCCGCAGCGATGGGATTTACAGATTGACAAGGGGAACGCTGGGCGGGACTAGCGCGGGGCTTCCGCGTGATTGGCTGCCCATCCGCAGCATTCCGCAGCTGTCCTGGCCTCAGGGGGGCTGCCCCCGGTTAGCGCGCCCCACCGCTGCTTGCCCAGGCACCCGGCACGACCCTCACCTGTCCCCCACGGCGAGCGGGAGCCCCCCCCCGAGGCCAGGACAGCTGCGGAACGCTGCGGACGGGCAGCCAATCACACGGAAGTCCCGCCTAAGTCCCACCCAGCATTCCCCTTGTCAATTTGTGAATCCCATCGCTGCATATCCGACATTGTTTAGGAGAGACTGGAGCCTCCCTGCAGCAAGGGAGCATGCACTCTTTTATTGTAGGGGAGGCTGATCCGAGGGCGCAGATCCGAGGAGACCGCGCGGCCAGTGGTGGGATTCAAATAAATTAACAACCGGTTCTATGATGTCATAGCTGGAGCAAAAAAAAAAAAACCGAAGCCAGCTGAGGTAAGCGAGTGGGCGGGGCCTGGCCATTTAACAACTGGTTCTATAGAACCTGGGCGAACCCCCTGAATCCCACCACTGCGCGCAGCCCGAATCAAGGCCGTGCGGCCTCACTGATGGGCTTAGGAAGTGGCCATACGGCCACCTCCCAAGCCTGCCCAGGTCCCGCCTCTCGCCTCCCCCTCCCACCAATCCCCGTTCCGATACGGGACAGAGAATCCCTCGTGCCAGCCGGCTTTGGCCGACGCGAGGGATGCGCTGCGCAGGCGCAACAGTTGCTTTAGCGCCGATGCAGGGGTGCTAATGGCGGAGCACCAACACAATGGCATCACATCAGCACTCCGCCCCCTCTAGGATTGCGCTGACAGAGACTGTTGCTATTTTATTATTTATTTTTATTTTCACTTACAACAGGCAGCCCCTTTGAAGTACAGCAGTGATAAATTGTGAGGTAGCTGTGGAAAGGCAGCATTGCAGGAAACACTTTGAAATCCCCAAATATGATATGAGAAACTTACGAGAAGCTATAATTGCTCATTTTATAAATTCTATAAAAGCCATAAATTCTCATTTTATTTCGGAATAATACCGTTTTGTTCACGTTCCTATGTCAGATGGGTTAGCGCCTCGCTGGCTGCCACAGCTGATTACAGAAACTTTTACTGCAACTGAGAGCGCAATCCTAACCTGGAGTTAGGCTGGCACAGTTAGGTCAGCAAAGTTTGGCTGGCACAAGGGACACCATAACATGTGTTTGGACCATTATTGGAATCAGAGAGGCCAGGCCACAGATGTGTGCCATCCTCCCTGACTCCAAGCATGGTCCAAACATGCTTTACGGTGGCCCTTGTGCTGTCCAAACACAACTGCGCTCTCAACTGCATTCCATTGAACTAATTGATAAATATAAAACAGGGTGGACAACTGAGGAACTGTCCTTGGAAATTCATGCAATTATTATTATTATTTATTATTTATTATTTATTGAATTTCTACCCCGCCTTTCTGCCCGAAGGCACTCAAGGCGGCATTACAAAATCAAAGCTAAAAACAGAATAAAATACATCATAATTTAAAAACAATAATTAAAAAACAATATAAAAAAACAATATAAAAGTATAACAATCATCCCATGGATCATAAAAGTACAGAAATATAAAAGAATGCAAAGACCAGCCAGCCTGTCAGCAACTAAAAGCCTGCTGAAATAAAAAGGTCTTCAGCCCCCGCCGGAATACCGCCAAAGAGGGAGCAGTTCTTAACTCTAAGGGGAGGGTATTCCAAAGTTGGGGTGCCACCACCGAGAAGGCCTTATTCCTGGCTGCCACCCCTCTCACCTCTCCTGGTGGCGGCACAGTCAAAAGGGCCCCCCCCAGATGACCTCAGAGCACGGGTAGGATTATATGGGAGGAGGCGGTCCTTCCTCCCATATAATTCAGTCCAACTATGTGCTTTATCAGCTGTGTGCAGTGATGTCATGCAGGGGGTATGCGGGGGTACGCAAGTACCGGTTTCTAGGATTACAGCTGGCCCCGCCCATTCGCCCGCCCACTTGTCGACTCTGCTCCCTGCAACGTTTGAATTTCCTGCATGTTTGAGTTGCCTGCACGTTCTCAGAGCCAGGCAGGCAGCGAGCGGAGCCTTTCCTTTCCTTGCCACTGAAAAATAAGTTGCTCTGGGGTTTTAACATGATGCCAGACCTCCTTAACATGTTCTGGGGGTGCTGTGGAATACTGTTGCAACTGTTGGGTTAGTTTAAAATTGTCTGAGGCCTCAAAAAGGGCTTTTTTCATGTCACTTCCTGCCACGACATCACTTCCGGCTTATGACGTCACTTCCGGTGGGCGGGTCCCGACACGTGCCAATCAAAAGTGAGTACCTGTTCTTAAATCATTTAGATGACACCACTGGCTGTGTGTGATGGTCCCCCATCACCACCTGGTGTGAATGGATGGGGACCTGTTGAGAGAGGATTTTCTCTGGTTGGAATGGAGAACCATCAGGTTCTGGATGGTGTCTAGTCATTTTACTCATTTTGTTAATCTGAGTTCTCAGGATCAAAGTCACTGACAGAGCAATCCTAGCTTGCCCTTGTGTCACAAAGGTGCCATAAAGCATGGGTATGACTACTCTGAAGCAGGCACAGCAAGGGCATGGATGTGCACTAGCTCCCAGGGCCAGATCCAGGCTGGGAGAGGGTATGTTTGTCAGGTACCCCTCTTAAGGAATCAGACCTCAGTTCTTTTGCAAGAGTTCAAATAGCCTTTATTCAGCGGCCGTCTTCGCTGGGCAATGTGGGACCTTTCCGTCCAAATCACAGAGCACAGTTCCAATTCTGGTTCCTCAATTTATGAGTCTGCCCTCCTTGGAACTGGCCCAACAGTTTGCATTACATTAACCATATTTGGCAAAGTACATACTTCATCAATTTGTAGTACACGTATCTACTGTTTTAGCAAAATCTTAACAAGTTATATGAATCAGTTTGCCACCTAAGCATAACTAGATATATGGGATTTTTGCAGGACATGAGTCAGGAACTTATCTCTAGCTTTTTGCAAGCATCTCCATTTCTCTTAGCTTGTGCTTTTTGTTACTTCCTCTTAGCAAACAGAAACTTTCCACTCCAGCCTGCGCTGGTGAAAGGAGAGGGTTGGTAAGAAGCATATTGGCTTTTAACTTTATTTTTCTAATCATAAGATAGATAAGCCTTTTTGGGGTGCTCTCATGTTCATGCTGGGTGACACAGGCTAGCTGGCACAGGGGGTTGGAGAGAGTGGCAGGAGGGCATTCCGAGGCAGAGAGGGGGCATTTGGGGGCAGAGGCAGTGGCGTCATGCAGCCGGAACACAACGGGCGGGCTGCCACTCACCCAATCCTCCCGCCCAGCGTTCTGGCTGCATGACGCTGCTGGGCAGAGGTAGGGTGGACCGGGCGGGGGTGTGACCCATGGCAGTGCAGGCCAAATCCTAACCCCCACTCCTGGTCCAACCAGCCTTACATGGACTGCTCAGATTTGTGCCAGTGAAATCTCTGGCGCAGATCCAAGTAGCCCCAGAGGGGTAGCTGGTGCCTGACCGAGTAGGTGGAAAATATCCCCTTGCTCTCTGTTGCACGCCAGCCTGCACGTATCTTGCACAGGATACAGTGCAGGCCTGCCTGTCCCAGCACGTGTTAGGATTGCACCCTGAGTAACACCCCACTCACCCTCATTTTTGCCTACTCATCTTCCATTCATCCACCGTTGAATAAAATTGTTGCTGTTGTTATCTGTACGTTACTTGGTGCCTTACGTAGTATGAAGTCTCCGCCTCAGTGTGTTTACAATTGATAATTCTATAAGGCAGTGTTAAATTCTATAAGGAGAGTTAAAACAGATAAAAGGAAATACGTTTTTTACCCAGAGGGTAGTTAATCTGTGGAACTCTTTGCCACAGGAGGTGGTGATGACATCTGGCCTAGATGCCTTTAAGAGGGGATTGGACAGATTTCTGGAGGAAAAGTCCATCGTGGGCTATAGGCCATGATGAATTGTGCAACCTCCTTACATTAGTAGTAGGCTATTTCAGAGTACCGGGTGCAAGGGAGTGGCAACAGGATGCAAGCATCTTGTTGTCTCGTGCCTCCCTGGGGCACCTGGTGGGCTGCTGTGAGATACAGGAAGCTGGACTAGATGGGCCTTTGGCCTGATCCAGCAGGGCTCTTCTTATGTTCTTATGTTCTCAAACCTTTTAGCACCGGGACCCACTCCTTAGAATGACATCTGTCCGGGACCCACCGGAAGTGATGTCATGGCCGGGAGTGCCGTCATTGTGACACCAGAGCCTGCTGCTTTCCTGAGAATGCAGCCATCAATTGGGTTATTTCTCCATTATTTTCCAATGGCAAACTCAATCAAAAAGAAAAAAGCCTATTTACAACCTTGTCACAAGTGAAACAAGATAACCCTCCCCCTTTCCAGCATCACATCTTCCTATACATTCAATATGGCTGACCTAGGTGCTCCACGACCTAACTGAAGTTGGCTTGGGACTCACTGGTGGGTCACAACCCACAGCTTGAGAACCACTGCTATAAGATGTTATATCAAGTAGGGAAGGAAAATGGAGACAGGTTTAAATAGGGCTAAATCTCAGCTATTTCAATTACATGTGTGCCCTCTTTGTTATTGTATACTGTAAGAACTAAGGAATGATGGAATATTTCTTTCTTTTTTTTCCGAAGAAAGGGGGATTCTGAGGAAGGACTTCAAAAGAGGCCTAGAAAGGCGGCATCACAATTCACAGGGAGGTTCTAAACCTGCGCTGAAGGACTTGAAACAGCTGGGCTTAATTGCAGGATTGGGGGATTGTTTCCCCCTCCGTCCCTTATTGGCTCTTTCTGTCTGGCTTCTCAGCGTCCTCATTAGCTCTCCCTTTGCCTCACTGAGCACTGTCAGGAGTGAAAAGGTCTGAGGCAGTAGCATGCCCAGGGGATGGGCTGTTTTTCGTAACAAATGGAGTTAAAGCCAGTTGAGGCCTATTATAAATGCTGAAACAAACACAGGGCCCAATCCAGTGATGTCATGCAGGGGGAACGCGGGGGAACTCAGTTCCACTAGTTAAAATTAAGGCTGACTCCGCCCACTTCACTCCACGGCGCTTTCCCCTCCCAATTCCTCTGCAAAGAGCTTTTCTTCTTGGTTGGCTGGCACTCAGAGGGTTAAAGGGAGCGACTCCGGATTCCTAGGGGGGTGAAGGCAGTGACGTCATTCAGGGGGAACAGACCAGAATGGGCGTTCCAGATCCTAACGGGCTCCGTGGCTGGTTCCGGGTTCCCGACAAGTGCCAATCAAAAGTGAGTTCCTGTTCCTAAATCATTTGAATGACACCACTGGCCCAATCCTAGCCAACGTTCGGGTGCCAATGCAGCTGCATTGCAGCCCCGAGGTAAGCAAACACATGCTCGCCCCATTGGGATGGTGACACCAGGGCTGGAGAATTGGAGAGGATTTGGCTCAGGGCACAATCCTCACCTGGAGTCAGGCCAGCACTGTTAGGCGAGCAAAGTTTGGCCGGCACAAGGTCAGCACCCAGCCGTGCGCCATCCTCCCTTCCAGGGCCGGCTCTGGGAGTGGTGGGGCCCAATGCGGGGCATTCCTGTGGGGCCCCCCACATTCCCCACAGGGCCCCCCCACTCACCAAGAAGAGCACTTGGGGTGCCACACACAAAGTGCGGCACCTGAAAATAGTTGGTGGTGACAGGATCGGCGTCACGGCCAATTGCTTCCAGGAGGCCCATTTTGGGCCCTTCAGAAGCTGGGGCAACCGAGAGTGCCCAAGGGAAAGCCACTCTGCTTGCCTCACTGACCTACGTACAATCCTAAGAGATCCTGACTGCAGCAGCAAGCCATATGCTCACTGCACTGGTGCGCTGGACCCAATGCGATGGCATTGGTCACATTGGCTTAAGGCTGGTCCTGCTGAGCAGTGGCGAGGCCCAATGTGGGTCATTCCTGCGGGGCCCCCAACCCTTCCTGCAGGGGGCCCCCACTCACCAAGAAGAGTGCTGTTCGTGCCACGTGCAAAGCATGGCATGTGGAAGTAGCTGGTGGTGACAGCATAACATCACCAACTGCTTCCAGGTGGCCCACCTTGGGCTGCTCAGAGGCAGAGGCAGGTGGGAGAGACCCAGGTCAAGCTGCTCTGCTTGCCCCACTGACTTGCAGCCCACCGAGATCCCAGCTGCAGCCACAGGCAATATGCTCACCCTGCTAGTGCGGGGCCCCCTGAAATGTGGGGCCCGATGTGATGACATTGGTCACACTGGCTTAACGCCAGCCCTGCTCCCTTACTCTGAGTGTGCAATCCTACCCAGCGTTGGATTGGCAAGGCCAGCTGGCCAACCTGCCTGCAGTGCCAGTCCTGTTGATTGAGCACCGACGCGGGGGTCCTGAACAGTGCTCCAGAGTCCGTGCTCACCCAGTCGCTAGGACGTAGTCGATGCAACAGGCAGCCTAGGGTTGCACTGTGAGAGTGGTCTAAACGCGCTTTACCACATCCCTTGTGCCGGCCAAACTTTGCCGGCCTAACTTGGGCCGGCCTAACTCCAGTTTAGGATTGTGCCCTTAATAATATATGGGTATATCTTGAAACTCAGAGCTGGAACAGTTGGCAATCTTATTCAGTGTGAGACAGAAAAGGGACACCTGCCTAGCCCAAGTAAATTTTGCCCCAGCCTTTACTTCATTTCCCTCCCTGTTTTGTCTCTTAAACAAGTCAGTGCATCAATTCCACCTTCTTGACTTTTCCAACTTCTACCTTCTTTGCTTTTCCTTTTGGATCAGGTGAGTTGAAGATTAATATATGAGGCTTCACCTTTCCTTATCTGATTGTTAATATCGTTTTTGAACTCCGAAGAAATTTGGATCAGAGATTCTTTATCATTAATCTGCATTATGTAATAAGGGGATTGTGTGAAATGAAAGAAAGGGCACCTTGGAACGTTTGGTTTAATCTTCCCAGAGTTTAGAGAAGCCCCACATCAAACACTTTTCTTCAAGGAGACAATATCGCAGCTCCCCCACCTTCCCTAGCATTCGATATTTCTATTATCCTTTAAATTAAAACCTATTATCCTGGATCATATTTGCGGTTGCCCAGAGAATTGCCAGGCTTGAGAGGAATAGGTGTCGCACCTGAAATAACAGACCCTCGATTTGAAAAGATCCTTCCTTTGAGATTTGCGTGTGAATGGGGGTTTCTACGAATACAGATTGCTGTCTGAGGTTTTATATTCACTCCGACAGGGCTTGGCAAATCAGAATATCAGGGGAGGCCAGATGCTACAATACCACATAATATGCTTTTGCATTATTCTGAATAGTTCTGCAAGGTTCTGACATGACAAGCATAATAATATGCCATGAGTTTATGCAGTTCTTGTTTCTTGGTTCAAGTGGAATTATGGGAGCATTTTCCCCCTACATAGAGTGCTGCAAGTTTAAGGCTATACGCTACGAGTGATAAAGAAACAGCCGGTTTCTTAAGACATCAGATTCAAAACGGCATTGTTTGAATTGTTATAAAGTTATTCCAAGAACGGTTCCGTGTTCACTCCCTCTTGTCTCCATTCATTCCTTGGTTCAAGAGGACAAACTTACCCACGCACTCCCAATAAAGACAGCAGACTGTTGCTTGGATATACATCGGGCCACTTTATTGAATAACATACAGAGGATTAGCGAACAAGGACTGACTCACTATGACAGAGGAAAAGGGGGATGGGGTTACCCCCCCTTTTCAGGTGCGGAGTACTACCTGGGGTGGTGGTCTTAGCGATCAACCCCCCCCCCCGATCTCATTGGGCAAACCATACAACTCGAGTCCAATCTCAGTCATTAAACTGGCTGGCTGCCTTAGTTGCCCCATATGGACCTGGGCAGCTGACCCCTTCGAGCCAGTCAATGGGCTTCTCTCTGCCACTCTTCGAGCCGGGTAGGCATCAGTGGAGCTGCCGAGATTCCCCCACGACCTTGCTGCCCCGGCATGGACACCGTGAGCTGTCTGGTTTTCTCCCCTTACCCCGCACCTCTCATGCCAGTGGCTGAGGCTGTTAACTAACTACAACCGCCTATTAACAAGCCACCAAAACTAGTCTGGGGGAGGTGGAAAAACCGCTCTCCAAAGGCCAATCAGGATAACGGCAAAAAATTCCTACCCGGCCCTCGATGAGCGACCAGCTAATCTCAGACTAGTTACAGGGCGGGCGGGTGGGCCTCGCCGTCCAGGACTGCACTGCTTGCTCCGCACGAGCTGGCCTCGTGCTGGAGGCAGTGGCCCGCCTCCCAGCGGCCCGGCAGCCAATGGCTGGCCAGCACCAGCCTGCAAATCTCCTGGGAGGCGGGGCAAGGGACCGTTAGCGTGCGAAGGCGCTAACGGCTTTTCTTTTGGCTTGGGAGTCCCAGGACCTGGGTAGCTTGTCCGGGGGTGGGCCTAGCGGGGGCTCCAGGGGGTCACGAAAGCTGGAACAGCCGTGGAGCCGTTGCCACTGCCACTCGCACGCACACATGCGCTGCTGCCGGTGGAGTGGAAGGGGCGCAGAGGCGCGCTGCGCGAGCGGCGTTAAACCTGTCTACCCATCCCTGAGCTCAGTGGTGGGATTCAAATGAATTAACAACCGGTTCTATGACGTCATAGCCGGAGCCAAAAAAAAACCCCAGAAGCCAGCCGAGGTAAGCGAGTGGGCGGGGCCCGGCCATTTAACAACCGGCTCTATAGAACCCGGGCGAACCCCCTGAATCCCACCACTGCCTGCGCTGGAAGAGCTCCAGGATGGAGTATGGGGTGGCAGAGGACATAGCAGAGGCAGCACAGGGGGGAGACAGTGGGGGGGGGTTGGGGATCGTCGACCCTGCCCAGGGCAGAGCCTCGGCTGGGTCAGCCACTGAATGTGTCCTCCCTCCAGCCCTTGGAGATATTAAGGCAATTCTTTGAACGTTCACTTGCCGTTAAAATTAGTTCACTCAGCTCCCAGGAGGTGCCGCCTCCTGGTTTAGGGTGACTTCTCCCTCCTCCTGCCGCCCCCGTCAGGTACCCCATTCCTGAAGGCGCTCTGACTCTCAGAAGCAGCTTAGGGGACAAAGGAAGCTACTGTGGGGAACTAGGGCACAAGGCTGTGACCTTGCAGGAAAAGCCTTCAGCGTAGGATCCAATTCCACAGCGTTTCTATTTGAAGAATTTATACCCCGCCTTTCCCATGCCAAAGCAAATGCCCAAGGCGGCTTACATGAGCAGGCTAATCTAAACGAAGGTTTTTCAATGAGGTTTTTTTTTACAATTATACAGTATTTTGTGATTCACTGAATCCTCAGTCCCAGATGCCGCCTTCACAGTGTGGTTCTCTCCTCTGGCTGCCTGCCATCGAGCCACAGCAGGCCATCGTAAGTCAAGCCTGGCCATGTCTTCAAGGTCATTTTCCATTCTTTTGTTGGCTGGCCTTCTCACACACTCCCCCACTGGCTAATCAGCTTACCAGCAACCCCGTCCTGCCACAACGGGCACAGCTGCTTGTCACAGTCTGAAATTCTGTCTCCCCTCCAAAAGCAAGACCCCAGATTCTCCTGCTTAGCTTCAGGCAGTACCAGCAGCTCAACCATCAGTCCACGTTTTAATCTTCAAGGCATATTTGGCTATACAGGTAAGCATACACATTTAAGGTGAATGAAAAAAAGCCGCGTGCCTGCATCCTTGGTTTTGCTGTTCGTCTACCATCTGCTAAATGGATTTTAAAAGGAAGGGGGGAAACACCAGAAGATGGAGGAGAAGAGGTTGGATGGCTAGAGTGTCTCTAGTGCTCAAGCTCACCATTCTCGTCTCTTCTGCTCTGTGTTGTTTGTTTTGAATGTTTATAGCAGAGTTGGGGGCTTGTGGACCCATTCAGCGCTTGCCTAGCGCGATCGGAGCGAAGGAATTGAAGCGATCGCTACATTTCAATAACAAAGGCTTTTATTGGTTACAAGTAGCGATAGTAAGAAGGTGAGAAGTTCTATTTGCCGGTCAGCAGAAAGCCGGCGAAAGCTTGCCGCGTACAAGCGGCTTTTCAGCGCATGTAGTTACATTTTCAGTTGCAATTGCAGTCTCAGTTGCAGACACAGGCACACAGAGTAGAACAAAGAGTGCAGTTAGGGTATATCTGGTAGGTGGATACCTGAAGACCCTTGTGCCCCAAGTTAACCAATAGGGTGACCCTTTGAACATCATGATCTCATGAGAGAGTGGGTGACTGCTAGCCAGCATTTCCCGTGTGAAACTTTGCCTGCTTATGTTATACTAACTAAAGGGAGTTCAGCCTCTGTGTAGCAGATTGCACTAACAAGCTGGGAAGCTGAACACCCAAGGACACACAGGTGCTCTATCTGATTTGAAGACGAAGAGACGGAATGCCAGTTTCAGCTAGTTCTGGAGTCTGTAGTGTGAAACTGCAACACCCCCCCATTACGTCTCGGAAGTCATCTTTTGGCGCCAAACCTAACATTTTAACTGCCTGTTTGAATTGTGGCGCAGGAAGTGCTTTGGTCAGGATATCCGCGATGTTCTCCTGCGATGGACAGTAAAGCACGTCAATGTCCCTGTTTTGGACTGCCTCTCTGACATGTTTATGCTTTATGTCAACATGCTTGGAGTGCATCCGGATTCGTTCTGACTTAGCAATCTGAATTGCGGACTGGTTGTCCATCCAGATCTGGATTGGATTTGTTTGTGGAGTATCCAAATCCAACATCAATTGCCTGAGCATGTGTAGGTAGTTGGTCACATGACTTAGGGCTGTGTACTCACTCTCTAGAGTGGAACACGCTACAGTCTTCTGCTTGTGTGAACCCCAATCTATCACGCAATTCCCAAGGCGTATGGTATAGCCTGTGGTGGATCTCCTTGTGTCATCCCCCCCAAAGTCACTGTCAGCAAAAACGTCCAATTGCAGTGCTCCTTTTGGGGTGATGTGGTACTTGTGGTTACTTGTACCTTTCAAGTACCTGAGAATGCGTTTCAAGGCTATCCAATCTGCCTGAGTGGGATTTGCAGCTTTTCTGCTCAGGTGATTGACTGCAACACTAATGTCTGGGCGAGTCCAGCACGCAAGATGTGTGAGTGAACCCAGCAGTGAAAGGAACATATTCTGGTTTGGAAATGGTGCAGACTCCTCTGCTTTTTCCCCTCTCCCCATCACTATTGGAGATGAAACAGCCTTGCAGTCTTGCATGCCCCAGATTTGGAGTAGATCGTAGATCTTTTTCTCCTGACTGAGGAGAAACCCGGCACTATCAGCTGTGCGTTCGATCTCCACCCCTAGGTATTGGTTGACAGGACCAAGACATTTAAGTGTGAATGCCTTTTGAAGTTGGAGTGTGATCTGATTGATCTGTTGTTTGGATTTTGCAAGGACCAGCAAATCATCAACATAACACAAAAGAACACACAATTTGTCTCCTTTTCCCTTTCTGAAAAGGCATGGATCAGCTGTGGAGGGTGTGAACCCCAATTTTTGCAGCTGCTCTTTAAGGCATAAGTGCCAGCTTCTTCCACTTTGTCGTAACCCGTAAACAGCTTTCCTAAGGCGAAAATGTGAGTAATCGCTTTGCACCCCTGGGGGTATTGTGATATATACCTCTTCCTGCAGGTCTGCGTGCAAATAAGCTGTTCCCACATCAAAATGGTGAACCTGGAAACCTTTGCTGGCTGCTACGGCAAGCGCTGCGCGTAGCGTGGTGGCTGAGAGTGTGGGTGAATAGATTTCCTCGAAATCCACACCTGGAATTTGTTTACAGCCACGGATCACTAACCGTGCTTTCTTTAATGGCTCAGCACCTTCCCGATCCTTGAGAACAAACACCCATCTGGAATCAATTGCATGTTTTCCAGCTGGTAATGTTGCTGGCTCAAAAACCTTTAAGTCGTGCATTGCCCTTAATTCAGTCCGAATAGCTTGCATCCATTCTTCTTTTTGGTTTTGGGGTAACTCCAATACATCTTGGTAAGTTTGGGGTACCTTTCCTGCCTCTACTTGGTAGGTTAATCTTTGGGGTGGGACTCCACGCAAAGCCCTTGGAGGAAGGATGCGTCTGGTCGGAACAGTTTGTTCCGGTGTGGCTTCCTCTGAAGACGTGCTTGTGTCCAACCCCGGAGTGCCCCCCCCTCTTCCAGCAGCCTGTCAGGGCGTGCTGGTGTGGCAGGAGATGGCTGGAGCTGAGGTGATGCTGGTTGATCGGGAACGCTTTCTAATCTTGCCTCCCCCCCATTTTCTGCAGCTTGTGTGGGGATGCTGATTGTTCTGTCAGCATGATCTGGCAGCAAACCTTGCTCAGAGAAATCATAAGAGTTGGATATTGTGACAGTTTTGTGGTCAGGATTGAGGAATTTTAGCGCTTTGCAATTCGGTTCAAACCCAATAAACTGCAACCGCCTGGCACGCGGATCATCTTTTCTGCGTGTTTCCCGATCTGCATGTACAAAGGCGTGTGACCCAAACGTCTTTAGAAATGCAAGATTGGGTGGTTTGCCGAATAGCTTGGTGTAGGGGACCCCGTCAATCGAACGGTGGTACACTCTATTTGAAATAAACACAGAATATTTCATTGCTTCCCCCCACAACCCTTTGGGTAGTTTTGATTGCTCCATCAGCGCTCTTACCATGCTCTGTAGCTCACCGTTTTTCCTCTCCGCCACCCCATTGTGCTCTGGGGTGCGGGGGGCGGTGAGGCGGTGGGTGATGCCCTGCTTTTCCAACCATTGAGACATCTCCCTGCTCAGAAATTCACCTCCCCGGTCGGTTTGGATCGCCACTATGCGATGGCCAAACCGCCTTTCCGCCCACCTGACCCAATTGCGGATTTTATTAAAAGCCTCAGATTTCTGGCGCAATAAAAATGCAAAACTATACCTCGTCGCATCGTCCACGAGCGTAAGAACGTATTGCGCCCCCCCTGCTGTTTTTCTTCATAGGGCCAATTAAGTCCATATGCACCAGCTGCAAGGGGGTCTGGGTCTGGCGGCTGCTGAACTTTGGGATGGATGCTCGATGCGATTTAGTGAGTTTGCACACTTCACAGTCCACAAAAGCATCGCAATCTTTTAAGTCCATTCCGTGCACAAGTTCAGCTGTCTTCCTCACATAGTCATGGTTTAAATGTGCTAGTCGCAGATGCCACAAATGCCCACAGGATCGGTGCTTTGGTTGATTGAAGCACACAGTTGCCTGTTGACTCCCTGCCGTCTTCGCTCCAAGCACGAACAGCCGATGCACGCGGGGGACAGTCACACAAAGATTTCCCCTCTCAAGTGTGCAGACGTCGTCTTGGAAAGTCACTTTAAATCCATCTTCTTGGAGGGTGCCAAGGCTAAGCAGATTTCTGGACATTGTTGGCACACACAGCACATTCTTTAAGGTAGCCTGCAGTTGTGGCAGGAAAACCTCTCCAGCGCAAATTACTGGCGCGGTCGTCCCATTTGCGAGTGCGACAGTTTCACGATCTGTCTCGCACCTACTCGTGAGTAAGTCAGCGGATGTTACGATGTGGTGGCTTGCTCCCGAGTCTAACAACCAGGATCCTCGCGTGCGCCTACCTTCCGCTGAACCCACGAAAGCGATACTCGCTTTGGGATGCTGTGCATGGGGCTTTCCTTGCCCTGTGCCCTGCTTACCTTGGGGCTTTTTCTCCTTTTTAGAACCTCCTTTCTTCTTGGCACACTGGTATGCGAGATGTTGATTTGATCCGCATACATAGCACTGTCTCACACCGGCGCACACTTGCGCCTGGGACTCATTCCTGGGCTGCTGCTGTTTTTTCCCAGGAATATTGTTCCTTTCCTTTCGGAATTCTCGCTCCCGTTTGTTGTCTGCTCTTTTGTCTGCTTCCTCGAGAAGCCGTGCCACGACAAGGGTGACAGTCAGTTGTGCTGCAGGGATAGATTCCAAAGTTAGGGTGAACATGTCCCACGTTTCATCCAGGGAATTGAGGATTGCAAAAACTTTGAGCCTTTCCTCCACACGTTCCCCAATTGCCTCAAGGTCTTTGAGGTTTTGCTGCATCGCTCTTAGGTGGACACGTAAGTCGCCTCCCGGTTCAAGACGCGACCGCCACAGCTTGCGTGTCAGAACCATGCTGGAGGTCAGGGATGCGCGTGCAAACAGCTCCCTTAACGTGGTCCAATAGTCCATAGCATGTCTAAGGTCTTGAACATAAACTAAGAGATCCTCAGAGATTGCAAGACCGATAGTAGCCTTCGCTTTCCTGTCAGCTGCTTCCTCTGCAGGGTTCGCGGGGAGCGCTTGAGTGCGCTGCCAAAGGTCATCCTTTTCCAGCAGCAACTGCATCTTGTGTGCCCATTGCACATAGTTGCTGTCGTTGAGAAGCGGGATGTGCATGTGAAAGGGCGCCGGCGGGGCGGCAAGCGGCTGCTGCGCCATCCCAACTCCGTGTCCAGCGGGCTGCAACGGTGGAACTTGAGGTGGTATCAGAGGGATGAAAGGACCTTGTCCTGGGACGAGCGGCGGCGGCGGCGGCGGGGCAGGTGCTTGGCCGACGGGAGCCTCCGGAGGGGGAAGGAGAGGTCCGAGATCGTCGTCTTCCGATTCGCCCTCTTCGCTTTCCCCCGATTGCTCGGGTTCTCCTGGGTCGCCAACGTCCTCTTCCCCCGCTCCGTCACTTTCCTCTGTCTCCTCTTTGACTCCACCGGTTGCTCCTTCCTCATCAGACATCGGTCAGTATGTCTGCGAGTGCAGGGATGCAGCCACATTCACCATTCCTTCTCTGCTCCGCGGATCGGGTCCGTAGCAAACCCCTGCAGGGTTACGGCTGAATCTTCCATAACCTGTTGTTTGTTTTGAATGTTTATAGCAGAGTTGGGGGCTTGTGGACCCATTCAGCGCTTGCCTAGCGCGATCGGAGCGAAGGAATTGAAGCGATCGCTACATTTCAATAACAAAGGCTTTTATTGGTTACAAGTAGCGATAGTAAGAAGGTGAGAAGTTCTATTTGCCGGTCAGCAGAAAGCCGGCGAAAGCTTGCCGCGTACAAGCGGCTTTTCAGCGCATATAGTTACATTTTCAGTTGCAATTGCAGTCTCAGTTGCAGACACAGGCACACAGAGTAGAACAAAGAGTGCAGTTAGGGTATATCTGGTAGGTGGATACCTGAAGACCCTTGTGCCCCAAGTTAACCAATAGGGTGACCCTTTGAACATCATGATCTCATGAGAGAGTGGGTGACTGCTAGCCAGCATTTCCCGTGTGAAACTTTGCCTGCTTATGTTATACTAACTAAAGGGAGTTCAGCCTCTGTGTAGCAGATTGCACTAACAAGCTGGGAAGCTGAACACCCAAGGACACACAGGTGCTCTATCTGATTTGAAGACGAAGAGACGGAATGCCAGTTTCAGCTAGTTCTGGAGTCTGTAGTGTGAAACTGCAACACTCTGTTCCTTTCTTCCTCTTATAAGGCAGCAAGAGGGATGAGGAACAACAGGTGCATCCGTATCAAGGAAGGAGGGGTGGTATTTGGCCTGCTGATTGAGGACCTGGGGGATTTGGGGTCAGGCTTGTCTTTAATGGTCAACCTAAGCACATGCTTAATTGCCATTTTATAACAATGGAGCCAAAAACTCAGATTGATGTGATTTCCATGGCCAGATCATAACATGACTTTAGCAGAGAAATAGCAATTGTCATAGAACTCCATTACATCCATCCTACACCCACCCCACCCCCGGAACTTTCAATAAAGTAAGAAACCCTATCCCTAGTCCACAGTAAGACTGAGAAAAAAATCAACGTTGTGGATTTCAAATTATCTTTTACTTATTTGTGATATTATGTTATCTAGAACATATGCTATGTTATGTTGAAAAGCGGTATATAAATACTAGTGATTGATTGAATGATTGATTGATTGATTGATCTAGTGTTCAAGGAACACCTCTAATCAATGATAGAGCTGCTGATGTAACCATTTTATGCAACGCTAGATGAAAGGAGCTTATTCTTCGTTCCCTTCCCACGCACACATTTCAAAAGAAAAAAAGAAGAAACACAATAATATTCCTTTGTTTGTCTACACATCTGTGCCCTGAACTTCAGTTGAATTCAGCAATGGTATGGACAATAAAAATTAACATTTGCAGCCATCCTCGCATTTCAAATTGATCAGATAGTTTGCGCTGAATAATTTATAGCTTCTTTTGGTATGCATAATCAGCTCACAATTATTCCAACTTGTTGTTCGGAATTATTTGCAAAACACTTTCCATGAATTATCGTCGGCTGGTTCTATTTGCCAAAGCAGCGAGTCTTGTGTATTCCGTCAGGCTGCCATCTTGTACAAAGTAACCCAAGCATATATAAGTGTTATTGATTTCAGTGGCACTTTCAGGCAGGCGATTGTGTGTGGGATTGTAGCTTTAGTTAGATTTGATTCTAAGCCTATTATTTTCTGTTCCTGAAGGAATGACTTTATACCCAATAGTTAAAGATTATGTAGAGAATATTCCTTACTGCTGACTTTCAGTGTATGCTTACTGTGAAAATTCTATGATGAACTGTATCATGATAAATGAAAATATTAGAACTAATTTCACTGCTTTTAAAAGAACTTCAGAGTGGGAATTTTCGTTAGTGCAGTGATATAGTGATTACAGTGTTAGGAAACCTGGAGGTGAATGCAATATACCCAGCTATGAAATATACTTTGGGTGGTCATCATTCTTATTTTAGAGTGCAATCCTAACCTGGAGTTAGGTCAGCACAGTTAGGCCAGCACAGTTTGGCTGGCACAAGGGACAACGTAAAGGGCATTTGGACCACTCTCGGTCTCAGGGAGGATGGTGCACACCTGTATGCTGGCCTCTCTGACTCCAAGAGTGGTCCAAACATGCTTTACGGTCTTCCTTATACCAGCCACACTGTGCTGGCCTAACTCCAGGTTAGGATTGTGCCCTTAATCTATGTCACAGGTTAAAGGACAAAATGGTGGAAGTCTCACATGGATCATCATGCGTTTCTTGGAGGAAAGGCAAGAACTGTAAGAAGTATGGACCATAAGCCTACACATGAGTCTCTTTTGGTGAGTCTTAGAAGTGAGTCTCATTAAGTTCAATTGGTCTTGCTTCTGGGTGAGTGTGGCTAGGCTTGCAGCCAAAGAGCTCTAATTTAGTATCTACCGCTGGAAGTAAGTTAGCAGAAGACAGATTGCAACCATGGGACCGCACAGTTGGAATTTATTTTAAGGACAATTTGCTCCATATGGTGGCACGAAACCTATCCGTGACATTGGAGCGTTGGTGAATTTCTTGGATGTCTTCAACTGTGTAGGGCTCAATATACTAATGAGGGTAAATGGATGGAAAGGTTTATCACTGGATAAACCTGTGAATGCAAAGACAGAACTCTACAAGTATAGGAACCCTGAAAAATGCTTTTTCTTTAAAATGTCCAGTGGAGACAAAATTTCAGAAAATTTTGAAATCTGCCAAATATTGAAATTCAGGTTTCAGTCCCTAAAATTTGACCTGGCATTGGAACATAGGCACGTAATAACTCTATTTAGATCAACCATTCTTAAACTTCTTAAACTGGGACTCACATTTTAGAATGGCACTCATGCTGGGACCCACTAGAAGTGATGTCATTAAGCTGGAAATGATGTCATAGACATAGAACAAAGTGATAGCATCAAGCAGGAAGTGTCGTCATTGTGACATTCTAATTCTTAGACTGCAACAACTGCACAATCACGAAACAGACGTGAGCCATCATGCACAGATGTGAGACATCCTCCCTGACTCCGAGAGTGGTCCAAACACACTTTACAGTGGCCCTTGTGCTGGCCAAACTTTGCTGGCTTAGTTTATGCCGGCCTAACTCCAGTTTAGGATTGCGCTCTGAATCTTAGTATTTAACTGAAATCTACAACTCCTGGAGTTTTCCTCTTTTTCATTTTACATAATAACCCATTTATTATCTCTCCCTCCCCCTCTGACCCACCCATACATACTCGACAGTATAATGTAAACTGTTTCTTTTTTCTTTCAACATTAATCAATTTAAATTTGATATGAATTTAATTAATCTTGATAAAAACACAATCAATCAATCAATAGGTACTTATATACCGCTTTTAAACACGAAGTTCACAAAGCAGTTTACAGGCAAATAGTAATAATGAAGTTAAATGGCTCCCTGTCCCAAAAGGGCTCACAATCTAAAAAATAAATAAATGTAGACCACCACCAGCAACAGCCACTAGAAAGACACTGGGCAGGGGTGAAGAGGGACAATTACTCTCCCCCTGCTAAATATAAGAGGAGCACCACGTGAGAATTGCCTCTTGCCCAGTTAGCAGATGCCTCCTCTTGAAAAGGAACTAGGCAGTGCATTGTATGAAAAGTTAGTAGACCTGTTGCATCAGATTTTTCAGCATCAATTCTAAAACAGAAAATACTCAACACTCCTGAATCCTCATCTCAAGAGGTGGTGTGTGCTGCTAGTGGCTGTACTGTTATTCAGAGCCCAATTACACAAAGCTATTACTCAGAATTCATAAAAGATGTGGGCTTCTCAAGTGGTGTGTGTTCACATCGCTAGAAGTTGTTGGGATACTGAAGGAAGTCCCTGGAAATTTACAGGCCTGAATGGGGAAAGGCCTAACACTAGGTCGACTCAGGGGCAGTGTTGTCATCCTACCGGTTCGCTGGGCGGAGTTTTCTCGGCTGCAGGGAGGGTTTCCACGGTGATCGGCAGCGTGCTCGCTGCCTCCCGTTGCGTAATGGCGAAAGCCCGCCCGCTGCAGCGGTAGGATGACAACACTGCTCAGGGGGTAAAGTGCTGAGTCATTCAGGCCTAGCAGACCAGCCGTAAAGTGCCGAGTCATTCTGACTCAGCTTCAGCCTGGGGATGAGATCATCTGATCTCTGATTGGATGCTCAGCTGGGGACTATTTAATCAAGACCAGAAACACCTGTGGTCAGTTGCTGGAGATGTAAGTGTTGCAGTTGGAGGAGCTTTGCTGTACCTGTTACCTGTTTGCTGTTCTTTGCTGCTAGAAGCCTTCTTCTGAGAATACAGAAGGTCTTGCTACCCTAATCTCTGTTGTCTGAGTGATTCCTTGCCAGAGCCGTGTGACCTTGAAGCCTTTCCAAGCCTCACAGTTGTAAGCTGCTTCTATGCTATCATCCGAAGTGCTGTTGAGGGCAAGGGAACACATTCGTATCGGAGAAATGATGTGGGTAAGATAATGTGCCTTACTGTGGATATGTAGCTTTAAAAACTCCTACTGCCAGAACAAAAACAATCACAGACTGGTTGCCCTACACAAGTAGGCTAGGAGCACAATCCTGTACTACGCTGGAATGGTGTTGTTGTTGTTGTTCAGTCACTAAGTCATGTCTGATTCTTTGCGACCCGCTGGACCACAGCACACCAGGCCTCCCTGTCCTCCACTAGCTTCCGGAGTTCGCCCAATTTCATGCTCATTGCTTCGGTGACACTGTCTAACCATCTCATCCTCTGCTGCCCCCTTCTCCTTTTGCCTTCAATCTTTCCCAGCAGGAGGGTCTTTTCTAAAGAGCCCTCTCTTCTCATGAGGTGGCCAAAGTCTTTGAGCTTCAGCTTCAGGATTTGCCCTTCCAGGGAGCAATCAGGCTTGACTTCCTGGAGGATGGACCGATTGGACTCCCTTGCAGTCCAGGGGACTCTCAAGAGTCTTCTCCAACATGGCCCTGTGCCAAATCCAGTGCAGTATCAGGGAGGCTGGAGCCCCCCACAACAAGGACACGTCTGTGCCCTTACCGTAGGAGAGGCGCCAGCCTCCCCTTTATGCTACTCGGATCTGTGCCTGCTCAACTGGATCTTCACAGGTACAGATCCAAGGAGACTCCGCGGCCCAAATCGCGTGGCCTCCTGGACTGGCTTAGGATTCAGCCTTATGGCCAAATCCCAAGCTCACCCCCCTCCTGGGCTGGCACGCCTGCAACCCCTCCTCCCCTTGCTCACAACCCCTCCCCTTGCGGAGTCTCCCCTCCCACTCCCTCCCCCCGTACCAACATGGCCTGTCCTCAGCCCAGTGGGCCCCAATCCAGGCTGCTCATATTAAAGCCAGCAATTTTGCTGGCACAGACTCAAATAACTCCATGGGGTGGCTGGGGCTTACCCTGGGGTAAGGGAAAAGTATCCCCTTACCCTGATGTGACCTCTGGTTGCCTTCTAATCTGCGTTGGATACAGTGCATGCCAGCCACCCTGCTTGTTCCAGTGCAGGTTAAAATTGTGCTATGAGAGGTACATCCCGAGTATGTATCCTAGAAGCACTAGTGCCATGTTGCTGGGGGCCCCGGGTAAACAGCCTGTACTGTGGTTCCCCATGGCACCCTCTGACAGCACATTGGATGCTACCATCACCAATGGTCCTGAGGATTCAGGGATCAGTCTAGGCCACTGATGGCGAACCTTTTGGACTCAGTGTGTCAAAACTTACGAAAATGCTTAACTTGACTCTGCTGGTGTGTCAACCCCGCTCCCAAACAAAAGAGAAACAATTCTTTATATTCATTTACTTAACCAAAAAGTACCGTCTAATCATGGATGATGCTGTGTATTATATAAAGACACATCAAATAATTACAAAAATGAAAAATGAGTAAAACGAACTCAAGTTTTTGTCATGCATTGGTGAATGCTGGTGTGTCACCTCAAACGTTGTGGTGTGTCAGCTTTGACACGAGTGTTATAGGTTCGCCATCACTGGTCGAGGCAGATGGACCCTCTTAATTTGCATGAGTCTTGGCTGGTGTCCTACCTGGCTGACTTTGGACACCGTCCCTGCATTCTAGAACATAACCCAAATTCCTTTGCAATGGGCCATGTTTCTGCGGCTGATGTTCAGCTCTCTCACAGCAACCAAGCTGGTGTCGAAATGGTTTCCTATAGGGAGGAAGTTTGAAAAGCCCTGTGCTAAAGCAAGTGGCCTCTCTTCCCTCCCCCTTGAGTGTTCCTTCTGCTTTCTATCTGCTAACGCAAATATCGAAAGCTGTAATTTAAAATCAAAGAATTTGTGTGGGCACAGTTGAAAACAGAGGTTCTGGGGCTCGACAGAACCCTCTCCAAATGCCACATTATCTATCACTTACAAACATTGGTTGCTATAATTTTTAAAACCTTCCAAAAGAAGCTGAAGACAGCACTGAAATTTCCGTATGCATGCAGTCATCTTTTTGACACCTTTGCCAACTTCTATACATTCGAAAGGCCTCATTTATGTTGGGTTTTGTTAGATCACTTATTGTTGCAAGATCACTACAGTTCCTACTGTTGGTTCGGGGCGGGGGGGGTCATATGCCTGTGGAGCCAGTGGGGGCTGCACCACTATCTCTGCTGCCACTGCCTGTCCTCTAGAGCCCTTCCAAGGGCCAGGCCAGCCACGCATGATGGCGATTAGCCAGTGGTGTCATCTAAATGATTTAAGAACAGGTACTCACTTTTGATTGGCATGTTTCGGGACCCGCCCAACAGAAGTGACGTCATAAGCCGGAAGTGAGGTCGTGGCAGGAAGTGACATGAAAAAGCCCTTTTTGAGGCCTCAGACCATTTTAAACTGGCCCAACAGTTGCAACAGTATTCAACAGCACCCCCAGAACATGTTAAGGAGGCCTGGCATCATGTTAAAGTGACCCAACAGTTCCAAACCCCCAGAGCAGCTCATTTTTCAGTGGCAAGGCAAGGCAAGGCTCCACTTGCTGCCTTCCTGGCTCTGAGGACGTGCAGGCAATTCAAATGTGCAGGAAATTCAAATGTTGCAGGGGGCGGAGTCGATGAGTGGGCAGGTGAATGGGCGGGGCCAGCTGTAATCCTAGAAATCGGTACTCGCATACCACCGCGTACCCCCTGCATGACATCACTGTCATTAGCCCTCTGAAGGCATTCTGAGGCCTCTGGGGGACCATTAAATATTACCTTGGGCCAAGAAGAGTGCAATCCTAACCCAGAGTTGCATAGTTAGGCCAGCAAAGTTTGGCCTGCACAAGGAATACCATAGAATATGTTTGGACCACTCTTGGAGTCAGAGCCCAGCATACAGATGTTCGCCATCCTCCCTGACTCTGGGATTGGTCAAAATGTGTTCTACAGTGGCCCTTGTGCCCTTGTACCATACTTTGCTGGTCTAAACAGGTTAGGATAGTACCCTAAATTATATAGGATTGCTGCCGAATGTACCGTGTTTTATTGGGATCTTTTTTTTAAAATCCCCTTCTAAATGTGTATACTTGTGTATACTAACAATGCGAGTAAGAATTATGAGGGGTGAGGTTAAAAAGTATAGTTTTTTAGATGTTTGGTACCCACTGTTGAACGTTGAGAAGACAATGGATAAGGATTCAGCAGATTTGATATACTGGACTACACGGTATTAATAATAGAAAAGTCTGGTTTGTTTTATTGTATAAATGTTTTCATTTTGAATTGTAAAGTTTTATTTTTGAATATTAAATTAATAAAGATTGTCCAAAAAAAAAAAAAACTTGTGTTTTAAAACTATGGCAACCCACATCAAGATTCTGGAATGAAATAAATTGGATCACAGGGAGACCATTCCTACCCCCCACCCTGAAGGGGGTAGCAGAGGCACCAGAGCGCTGCATCACATGCGGGAAAGAAGATGGCTTCAAGGCACCTTGGGGTAAGGGGGGTTCCCTTGCCTGGGGCAAGTCCCAGCACCTGCAATGGGGTGACTCAGGCGTGCACCAGCCAAATAGCTGGCACAAATCCAAACAGCCCTATGTCAGGAAATCAGGCCTGGAAAGGGGAATAGGATATTGCGGAGCCTCCCACCATCACACCCCTACCTGCCTCTGTTCTACCTTGCCTCTCCACCAACCCACAGAGAACTTACCTTATCAGGCAGGCTCAGGCTTTCCATTACAGAGCTGGTGCAGGCAGTGGCGTCTCTACAGAGAGGGCAGAGCTCTAAGTTTTGCAAGAAGCCTTACCTTGCAGTTAAGTGGAAATCACTCCTCTCCTGCACCGTTCTAGCCAATCCTCACAGGGAAAAGCAACATCTTGGTGTTGCTTACTGGCTACAGCAGCAAGGGAGAGGAGGGATTTACATGACAGGGTAAGGCTCCTTGAAACACTTAGAGCCCTGCTCTCGCTGTAGAGATGCCACTGAGTGCAGGTTCAAGGAGAGCCACTGAGGAGCAAGAGGCTGATTAATGGTACTGGATTTAAATCCCTGCAGCATCCCAATCCATTCCCTCCCCCTGCCGTATACGTCAGTGCAGCTACACCAGTGGGTTGGGGGAGGAGAAGGATAGGATTGGGCTCCCAACTGCATGAAAACCAACTGTGAACAATGAAGAATAGTCCGCTGTAAACAATACACGTAGGGCTCAATCCTAAGCAGCGCTGGACTGGTGAGGCCGACGGGCCAGTGCCATATCCAACGCTGTTTAGGAGAGGCTGGAGCCTCCCTGCGGCAAGGGAGCGTGCGCTCTCTTACCATAGGGGAGGCTCCAGCCTCCCCTATGTGCTCCTCGGATCTGCGCCGGCTAAAGAGAAGGCACAGATCCGAGGAGATTGCACACCCAGAATCGGGGCCACGTGGCCTCGCTGATGGGCTTAGGATGTGGCCAGCGGCGGCATTCAGCCGGTACGCTGGGTGGGAGGAATGGGTGAGTGGCAGCTCGCCCGTAACTTACTGCTCCGTTTCGCCGTCTTCCCCGTGGGGGCGAGGAAGACGGCGAAACGAAGCGGAAAGCTATGGGTGAGCTGCCGCTCACCCGTTCCTCCCGCCCAGTGTACCGGCTGAATGCCGCCACTGGATGTGGCCATACGACCATGTCCCAAGCCCGCTTAGGTCCCACCCAAATCCTGCCTCCCGCCTCCCTCCTCCCACCAATCCTCATCCCGATACTCGGCAGAGAATCCCTTGCGCTAAACATCTTCAATCGGCGTAAGGGAGGCTCTCAGAGTTTAGCGCTGACGCGGGGGTGCTGCTCGGCACCCGTGCTCCGGTGCTCCGCCCCTTGCCTGGATGTGATGACGTTGTGTTGATGCAAGGGGCACACTAGGGTTGCGTTGTTAATTGGGTCTTACCAACAATTATAAAAATAACCCATTCAAAATCTGGGCCATATTGCTCTATATTTAGTGCGCCAGATTGAGTTGGCAGGCGTTTTCAATTATTCCCCAGAGGAAGGAAAAGCGGATAGAGATTAAAAGCTATTTTGCTTTGTTAATCCTTTTTGTACTGTACATGCCCACCATATCTCTTGCCAGAAATTGACTTTGTGCTAGGAAAAGCTCTTTCCTTTCATCAGGGTGTTCAAATAACTTAGTGCACTTTACTTTCCTATGTTAATGCACAGGACCAAAAAAAAAAAAAAGTCTACAGTACTTTTAACACGATGACTTCAATAGCTTTTCACTGTAGCAGAGGAAGAATCGTAGATGAAACTATCAATACTGCAGTGGAGGAAACGCATTTAAGTACAACGTCAGGGTAATAAACATTTTATGCTGCAAATACTGTACGTCTAAATTCAGCATAATGTGGTATAAGAATGAAACTTTGAGCTAGAGATTACTACTTTATTTTAAATGGTTTCATCCAGCTCCTTTTTCGTTCAAAAGCAGCTGACGGCATCAATAATGTGCCTGCCTGTGTAGATTCTGAGGCTCGCCCGTCCAACTCAGGCCGTTGCTTCAGCGGCTACGCTGGCTGCTGGTTTGTTTCCAAGCCCAATTCAAAGTACTAATTTTAACGTTTATAGCCTTTACGGCTCGGGTCCGGGGTATTTGAGGGACCGCGTCCTTCCATACAATCCAACCCGTACTCTCAGGTCATCTGGGGGGGCCCTTCTGGCTGTGCCGCCACCAGGAGAGGTGAGGGGGATGGAGGCCAGAAACAGGGCCTTCTCGGTGGTGGCCCCAAGACTGGTGGCCCCATGAAGAACAGCTCCCTCTTTGGCAATCTTTCCTCGGAGTCTTAAGACTTTATTTTAAAAAAGTTTTTAGCTGCTGACATTCTGGCAGACATTTTTAACTGCAACTGTGGGATCCATTTGGGGCCTGTTCATTTTTAAATTTTAAATTCTTCTACAGTGCAATCCTATAACCCGCGCAGTGTCGATGCAACAGGGTTAGTTGCATTAGACGCTACGCAATTAGACGCTACGAACGGCACCCCCGTGTCGGCGCTAAGGCAATGGGACCGGTGTGTGCCCGCACTGCATCTCCCTTGTGTTGCACGAAGTTGGCCGGTATGCCATTTTGAAGCAGGGCAGGGGGAGGGCGTTTCTGGGCAGGTGGTGGGCGGGCGCCTGAAAGGGGGTCATGACTGAGACACAAAATGATGCAAGGGATAAGTAGAGTGGGTAGTGTGGTTTAGGAGTAGGCACTCTCTGAATGGCAGATGCAAGGGATTGGCAACAGGATGCAGGTGTCTTGTTGTCTGGAGTGCACATTGTGGCATCTTTTTAAAATAATAGTTTTTTATTATTATATAATTTTATAGTTATGGGTTAGGGAAGGAAAAAAAGACATAGGGAAGGGATACAAGGAAAACACATTAGGTACCCGTCAGTCTCAGCAATTTTACAATTAATTTTACACATCGGATTACTACATCTTTTGTTGTTGTTCAGTCGCTAAGTCGTGTCCGACTCTTCGCGACCCCCTGGACCACAGCACGCCAGGCCTCCCTGTCCTCCACTAGCTTCTGGAGTTTTCCCAATTTCATGTTCATTGCTTTGGTGACACTCTCTAACCATCTCATCCTCTGCCGCCCCCTCCTCCTTTTGCCTTCAATCTTTCCCAGCATGAGGGTCTTTTCTAAAGAATCCTCTCTTCTCAGGAGGTGGCCAAAGTATTTGAGCCTCAGCAATCAGGCTTGACTTCCTGGAGGATTGACTGATTGGATCTCCTTGCAGTCCAGGGGACTCTCAAGAGTCTTCTCCAACACCATAATTCAAAAGCATCTATTCTTCAGCGCTCTGCCTTTCTTATGGTCCAGCTCTCACAGCCATACATTGCTACTGGGAAAACCATCGCTTTGACTATGCAAACCTTTGTTGGCAGGGTGATGTCTCAGCTTTTTATTAAGTTGTCTAGGTTCACCATAGCTTTCCTCCCAAGAAGTAAACGTCTTTTAATTTCATGGCTGCAGTCACCGTCTGCGGTGATCTTGGAGCCCAGGAAAGTAAAGTCGGTCACTGCTTCCATGTCTTCCCCTTCTATTTGCCAGGAAGTGATGGGAGTGGTTGCCATGATCTTAGTTTTTTTTTAATGTTGAGCTTTACTACCCCATAAACTTCTTTAACATTCAAAAAACAACTTCTATCAATAAATCAATCAAAAAAGAGAAAAAACTCAAGAAAAAAAAAACATTTCAGCTAATATATTACCTATCTAACCATGTATAAAATACTTCCCAAATATTGGCTATTCTATCTGTATCTCCATTTCTCATTCTTTCTGTCAAAATATCCATGTCTACCAATTCAAAAATCTTCTGCAGTAAAGTTTCTACAGTTGGTATTTCTACATTTTTCCACATCTGTGCATACACAAGTCTAGCTGCAGTGTATTATTTACTATAATATGTTTAACTTCTTTACTAAATGCTGAAGAAAAAATATTCAAAAGAAATAGTTCAGGTTCAAATGGGATAATACAATTTAGCATATATTGTAACATAGTATGTATCTTCTCCCAGTACTTTTTTGCTTTGCAACATGTCCACCACATATGAAAGAAGGTCCCTACAGAGTTATGACCTTTCCAGCAATTATTATTAGTTCCCGGGTACATTTTAGGTAATTTATCTGGCGATATATGCCATCTATAAAACAACTTATAAATATTTTATTTAAATGATGCTGCCTTTGTAAGTTTAATATTTACCTTCCAGATTTGTTCCCAACTTTCTAATGCTATATCATGACCCACATTTCTTGCCCATTGTATCATAGTGTCTTTCACCACTTCATCTTCCATATTCATGTCTAGCAAATATCTATACATCTTCTCTATATATTGTCCCTCATCTACTAGAAAAATGTTTATCAAAATCTGTGTATTGTGTATAAAAACTCATTTTTTTATCTTCTTTCCATCTTGATCTTATCTGCGTTTCAGTCCACCAATCCAATATAATATCTCTATTCAGTAATTCTGTTTTGGAACAAATTTCCATATTGTCATTTAAATGCTCATCGTATCTTCTATTTTGGGTTCTATCGATCCATTCTGGATTAGTCTCAACTTCTAATGGTTTAACCCAACTTGGTATTTTAGTATAAATCCTATATCTAATTTGTTCCAAAACTCTTAAAAGTGCCCTTCTTATTATATGTTGTTTAAAGTATCCAAAATATTTTGCCTTATCGTATATTAAAAAAGCATGCCATCCAACTTGTAAATCATACAACTCTAATTTTATAAGTCTTTGATTGTGGGGAATTAGCCATTCTTTAATCCAACTCAATGTCACTGCTTGATAATATATTTCCCAATTTGGTAAAATGATGCATGGGATAAGTAGAGTGGATAGTGGGGTTTAGGAGTCGGCACTCTCTGAATGGCAGATGCAAGGGATTGGCAACAGGATGCAGGTGTCTTGTTGTCTTGAGTGCACATTGTGGCATCTTGTGGACCACTAGGAGGCTGGACAGTACACCTTTGGCTGATGCAGCAGGACTCTTCTTATGTTCTTATGTCCATCCCATTTTGGTCCCTTGCACTGAGCAGGAGAGCAAGACACAAGTTACAGCAGCATATGGCTCTTGCTATGCTAATACACTACCCTGTGCAACGTTTTTCCTACCAGCACAATGGGATTTAAAAGCTACCCTATACTGTTAGCTCCCAAACATGTGATTGTGCTGTTAGAATTATTTTTTTTTAGGATGCTTTTAAGCAGGATAGCGGAGCTAACCTAAAACGCATATTTCTCATCCTCACATGAGTTCCCTATTAAAGGGAATCCTAGAATTCTGTGTCTGATAAGTTTTTTTTTCTTCCCTAGAAGTTGAAGCCTTCCTTTCATTTCAATCATTTCCATAGCAAACATGTTGATGAATTGCTTGTTCTCAATGGTCACACCATATTTTTGTCGTCGTTCCTGTTCAAGCGATCAAGAGCCCTAAAATCAGATGAAAGGGGCTTTGTTCCCAGTCAGTCCTAGAACTCGAAGAGGAGAAACCCTTTTTCCCAGTTTGTCATCTCATTCACAACTTAAATCCCAGCTGTTGCCTTGAACGGAGCAAGACGGCGAGGCAGCACATTTTGTAGATTAAACCAATAAACTGGCAGACATAAAAGAAGCAAATCTCATAATTGTGGATTTCAATTAAAGGAAGGAGGATCAAAGCAAACATTCGGCTTGAAATTGCACAGCTGCTGTCTACACAAAACCAGAAAGAATGTATTTGGGCTGCCCATAATTCGGCAAAAGGAGAGAAAGGGAAAAAAAGAGAGGGAGGGAGGAGGGAGCTGAAAGCCCTGCAGTAGGATTAATTGTGGGTGCACCTCACGTTCCAATCAGTAATACAGAAATATTGAGTCATAAATCCCCTACCTCTCCTGTTCCCAACATCTGTGAAAGATAATTTGCAACAGCCTCAGTGTTAAGATTCCATAAACGGACAATCAGGAATTGTGAGCTGAAGGACGGCTACACTTGGAGGCGAAACATACGGCAAAACAATTAGCCACATCCCAACCCTTCTCTTGGACGATTGTCAAGCAGCCAACACAGCCAGTTTCACGGACAGAGGCTTCCCCTCACTCATCACCACATTCTCACACCCAGTCCGTCTCCAAACTGGGAGGAATTCTCGAGATTTTGCCGGCTCCCGCTGTGGGCTGGGTCTGTAGGCCTCACCCTAATGTGTTGAATTATTATTGATGGCCGAGGCAGTTCTGCTCTGCTGGTGAACCAATAATGTCAAGGCAGTACCTGCAAGATTAATTATAGGAGAGAATAGGCTCTGCTTCCCAGGGACTGAGACATTAATAGAGACTGAGCATTAGTTTCAGGGGATTCAACCGACAGCTGAACAAATGCCTCAGACAATGTTATACATGCTAAATTCTGGCACTTACCACTGAACAGCATTGAAAACTTTAGGACAATAATGTTTAACTTGGAGCTACAAAGCATTGTAAAGCTGGGGGAGGAAAAAATAACCAAAAACAAAGGGAAAGAAAAATGGCCGGCCAGTATACAAGTTGCAAGATACAACACAGGAGAAAAAAATGACTGGTTTTTGTGAGGTATTGACAGGAAGGTGGGAGAGAACAGTCCAGCTTTTATTAGCACAATTAGAAGTTTAATTTGTCCTTCTTGAGCCGTCTTCCTTTGTGAGGGACTCTACTTTGGAGGACAAGAAAAGCCTGGAAAACAATGCTAAACAAGGGGCTGCAAATCAAATTAGGCAGCTGAAAGGATCTCGGGCAGTTTGGTTACACTATTACTCGACAATTGCTGCAGTGTGAATTTATATTCCATGCAGCCTGGTAGCTATAGAAAGCTGAAGCTATGCGGTGGCTGAAACAGCGCCATAGCAACGGCAGCTCACCGTTCCAGGCTACTGCTGTATAATGTAGACACCACAATTCCCACTTTGACATCACACTTAAAATCCAGATGCGGTGATAGAGTGCCATGTCGAATGAGGCCGATCGTCACAACTTTATTTGCTTTATTTCAGGAAGCCAAATCTTGAGATTATAAATACTGAGCACTTCTAAAATAGAGTTCCAGTCGAAGGAAGAGTCCCTTCCTCCTAGTACAGCTTTGACTTTCATTAGGTCCTGTGTTTAGACGGGCTGAATTCTACTCTGTGGATTTGAACGCTCCAGACTGGGTTGAGCCATTCCTGAAGCTGTCCCCTCTCTTTAGCATTGCATCATTTTTAGCTCTCTTTAGCATTGCATCATATTTCGTTTAGCATTACATCATATTTCATATTTCATTTTGCAAATCAAAGGATGATCATGCCCCAAACACCCATGTGAAATGGTGGGATGTAATCATTGAGAGGAATGATTGATAAGGCCAAAAGCTATCAATATCACCATCAGCTTCCTTTGGATATGACTTTCACAATCCTAACCTGGAGTTAGGCCAGCAAAGTTTGGCTGGCGCAAGGGACACCATAAAGTGCGTTTGGACCACTCTCTGAGTCAGGGAGGCCAGCACACAGATGTGCGCCATCCTTCCTGACTCCGAGAGTGCTCCAAATGCGCTTTATGGAAACAAAGCCTCTTTGTGTATACATTGCATGTTCATCGCTTTTCTCAGTGGCTGTCTTGCTGTTGGCTGAGGGGGAGCAAATGCCATTGAGCCCTTTAAGGGTGGCATCATCACCTCTGCCACACCGCTCTCCAGAGAACTAGAAGTATTGATGAAATGTTGTCTGAATTATTATTATTATTATTATTATTATTATTATTATTATTATTATTATTTAGATTTCTATCCCGCCTTTTTGCCCGGAGGCACCCAAGGCGGCATTACAATATAAAAGTTAACATTAAAAAGCAATTTAAAAACAATATTAAAAGAATACAATAAAACAAAATTAAAACAATACAATTTAAAAACAACAAGCCCAGTGGATCATAAAATAAAATATAAAAATGTAACAAACCAGCCAGCCTGTCAACAGTTAAAAGCTTTTTGGAATAAAACGGTCTTCAGCCCCTGCCGAAATGTTAACAAAGAGGGAGCAGTTCTCAATTCTAAGGGGAGGGTATTCCAAAGTTGGGGGGCCACCACCGAGAAGGCCCTCTTCCTGGCCGCCACCCCTCTCACTTCTCCTGGTGGCGGCACAGTCAAAAGGGCCCCCCCCAGATGATCTAAGAGTACGGGTTGGATTATATGGAAGGAGGCGGTCCCTCAAATACCCCGGACCTGAGCCGTAAAGGGCTTTAAAAGTCAAAACCAGCACTTTGAATTTGGCCCAGAACAGAACCGGCAGCCAGTGTAGTCGTCGAAGCATCGGCTCGACAGAGTCAAATCGACGTGCCCCAGCAACCACCCGAGCAGCCGCGTTCTGTACTAGTTGTAATTTCCAGACCGTCTTCAAAGGCAGCCCCACGTAGAGCGCATTGCAATAGTCTAATCTTGATGTCACTAGGGCATGGGTCACTGTGGCCAGGTCCGTACAGCTCAGGTACGGTCACAGCTGGCGGATCAGCCGAAGCTGAGCAAAGGCTCCCCTGGCCACCGCCGCCACCTGGGACTCCAGGTGCAGCTGTGGATCCAGGAGAACCCCAAAGCTGCGAACCTGCTCCTTCAGAGGAAGTGCAACCCCAGTCAGAGCAGGACGATAGTCCAATACCCGAGCTGTGGATTTCCGAACCAAAAGCACCTCTGTCTTATCCGGATTTAATTTCAGCTTGTTCGCCCACATCCAGCCCCCAACCGCCTCCAGACAGCGATCCAGGACCTCAACCGCCTCCTCAGAATCAGGGGGAAAGGAGAGATAGAGTTGGGTGTCATCAGCATATTGATGGCACCCCACTCCAAACCCCCGGATGACCTCTCCCAGCGGTTTCATGTAGATGTTAAATAGCATGGGGGATAAGATGGAACCTTGCGGCACCCCAAACTTAAGAGGTCAGGGTGCTGAACAAGCGTCCCCCAGCACCACCTTCTGGGATCTGTCAGCCAGGAAGGAGCAGAACCATTTCAAAACAGTTCCTCCAAGCCCCAACCCAGCCAGCCGACCCAGAAGGACACCATGGTCGATGGTGTCGAAAGCTGCCGAGAGGTCCAGCAGGACTAACAGGGTCGCACTTCCCCTGTCCATCCCCCGGCATCCACCAAGGCGACCAAGGCAGTCTCCGTCCCGAACCCCGGCCTGAAGCCAGATTGGAATGGGTCCAGATAATCCGTTTCCTCCAGTACCCTCTGAAGCTGGGACACCACCACCCGCTCAATCACCTTGCCCAGAAATGGGATATTGGAGACTGGCCGAAAGTTGTTTAAATTAGTGGGATCCAGGGAGGGCTTCTTCAGGAGCAGGCGAAGGTGTTGTAACATGTCTGGACAGCAGCGGAGTGTCGTGTGAGACTGAAAGGTTTTGGGGGTTGGTGGGCAGAAGAAGTTAGGGGACCAGGGATGTGACTGGCTTCTCTTCCAACCTAAGAGTAGAAATTGGTACCATGTTTTCACAGGGGCAACCCCCACATGTTCATTCTATATAGATTGATGTGAAAGTGGCAAATGAGGAAAGCATAGGGAAGTCCTTCCCAGTAGGTTCCATTGAGACTTATATTCAAGTAAACAAGTATGTACTTTGGTTGCAAATGTGGACCCAAAAAACAACCCAGGCACACCCAAACAACATCCAGGCATTACTCCTGTAGCTTTGCAAGCATTAAAAAAAAATGGTTCATGTTTAAGAGCACAATCCTAAACAGGAGTTAGGCCGGCATAAACTAAGCCAGCAAAGTTTGGCTGGCCCAAGGGCCACTGTCAAGCATGTTTGGACCACTCTTGGAGTCAGGGAGGATGGTGCATGCCTGTGTGCTGGCCTCCTTGACTCTGAGAGTAATCCAAACTTACTTTACGGTGGCCCTTGTACTGGCCAAACTTTGCTGGCTTAGTTTATGCCAACCTAACTCAGTTTCGGATTGGGCCCTAAGTGACCACCATATTTAATGAAAACGCTTTCGTTTCCCAAAAAGAGTAGATGTTCACCAAATTTTAGACTACCTAATAATCCTAAAGTGATAAGCACATATAGATTTCTCATCGTTTTCATAAAGTATTTGACAGTTAAAAAATGTTTTTGTCTCCCAAAAGTAGTAAATGTTCATAACCCAAACCCAAACCCAAACCCAAACCCAAACCCTAACCCTAGCCTAACCCTAACCCTAGCCCTGCATTTGGGGTGTATAGTTTTTCAAGCTAAGTAATAGTATTGTCATGTAAATGTTATCAATCAATCAATCAACAGGTACTTATATACCGCTTTTCGACACAAAGTTCACAAAGCGGTTTACAGGCAAATAGTAATAATAAAGTTAAATGGCTCCCTGTCCCAAAAGGGCTCACAATCTAAAAAAAGGCAGACCGCCAGCAACAGCCACTAGAAAGACTGCGCAGGGGTGAAGAGGGACAGTTACTCTCCCCCTGCTAAATATAAGAGGAACACCACTGGAAAAAGTGCCTCTTGTCCAGTTAGCAGGGGGGGGGGTAATATTCACCATATTATACATTTGGTGAATATTTACTAAATTTGGTGAACATTTACTAAATTTAGTATAACCGCAGTTTGTTTTTGGACCACAGTGCTAGGGGCTCACAGTTTAATGTGGTAAGCATTTAATTTGTCCCCTTAAAAAAAAATGTGTGTTTGTGTGTGTGTGCGTGCACATGAGAAGCAGGGGATCAAACAATCTCAGTAGTGTTGCAAAATAGTATATGGGGATAAGGAACAGGATCTGAACCCGAGGGGAAAAAAACCCGCGGACTACGTACACTGCCTGCCACTTGCCCTTGTGGTGGTGATTAGGTCAATAGATCCAGTTCTGCTGACTGTACTTGAGAAAGATTGATGGCACAATTATTCAATCGCCAACTTTTAGCAGTGGGTGTAAAAGAGGTTAGGCCAAGGCTAAGAAAGTTTAAGAAGAAAAATGTGATGAATTGGAGAGGAGGAGATTGTATGGAAAGGAACATAATCCTCGGGTTTGAGTGATTGAGAGAGGAGAGGGCCAGAACTGATGGTAGAATGGTTTGAATAAATGAGTGTTCTTGGAAACTTAGAAGAAGTGAAAAGATTTCTCCAGGAAAGTTTCCCCTGTCTTCTAAAAACTTCATGATTTAAAATTAATTAAGAGCTTCCATTTAACTCAAGTGACAGAGGGATTACTCTTAAAACCGTTCGTGAACTCAAGACTAATTCCCAGGCGGTAAAAGAGGAGGGAATGTTAGGTGGTAGTCGACATCTGGCCTAGGTGCCTTTACAAGGGGATTGGACAGGTTCATGGAGGAAAAGTCCATCGCACGCTACAGGCAGTGATGGGTATGTGCAACCTCCTGGTTTTAGATGTACCCTACCTCAGGTCAAGTGCTAAGGAGAGGCAGCATGATGCAGGCATCTTGTTGTGTGCTCCCTGAGGCATCTGGTGGGCCGCTGTAAGATATGGGAAGATGGGCCTGATCCAGTGGGGATCTTCTTATGTTCCTAAGGCCCAGATTGGGTTACAAGTTATTATAGCTCCCTCCCCACCGACAAGATAGCAAATTCTGTTTTATTTACCTCATATTTACCTCAGAATTTTTCCTCAGAAATTTACCTCAGAATGCCAGATACAAGGGAGTTTCAAAAGGATGCAGGCATCTGGTTGTCTTCTGTGCTCCCTGAGGCACCTGGTGGGCCACTGTGAGATACAGGAGGCTGGACTAGATGGGCCTTTGACCTGATCCAGTGGGGCTCTTCTTATGCTCTTAATTTAGGGACCCTCTCACAGATCTTCCAGTCTTGGCATTTATTCATGTGTAGCCTAACCAATGACAACAAAGCACCTAGAGTAGCCATATTGAAAATATGGGAAGATGGGATGCTGAAAAGGGGGAGGGCTGTGTGGATGTGTTACTTACATCAAGGTTGTAAATTTGCTTTCTTTCTTTCTTTCTTTCTGATTCACTTTTCTATTGGAAAATGACTGGAAAAAAATAACCCAACTGATTGCTGCGTTCTCGGGAAAGCAGCAGGCTCTGGTGTCACAATGATGGTACTTCTGGCTGTGACATCACTTCTGGTGGGTCCTGGGCAGATTGTCCTTCTAAAAAATGGGTCCTGGTGCTACGAAGTTTGAGAACCACTGTTCTAGGCATTTATTTCAGGGTGTATGTTAGGCAGAGGTGTACCAGGGCAAAATTGTGCCCATGTCATGTCATGACGTCACAACGTCATGGCATGTCATGATGTCATGACATTGAGGGGTGTGGCTTCTCTCCATGCAGAGGGAAGCCACACACCCCCTTGGCCTCTGGCCAGGAAGAACTCTGCCTCCATGGTTGGAGGGGGGGGGCGTGCCTTCCCTCGGCCTCTGATCAGGCATTTTTGCCAGATCGGAGGGGGGGAGGTATGTGCCTTCCCTCGCCTCTGATCCCTGGCCAGGAGGAACCGTGCCTCCCTGGCTGTCCAGCCAGGGAGGGGCAGTCCCCCTGGCCAGGGATCAGAGGGGGGGGAAGATGCAGCTTTCCCTCGCCTCTGATCCTGGCCAGGAGGAACTGTGCGTCTCTGCCAGGGATTGGAGGAGGGGGGAAGACACAGCTTTCCCTCACCTCTGATCCCCAGCCAGGAGGAACCGCACATCCCTGGCTGTCCAGCTACAGAGGTGCAGTTCCTCCCTGCCATAGATGGGGGGGTGGAGCGGAGCAGGGAAGGCGTGCACATGTTCCCCCTGGGGTGCAGCCAGAGGCGTTTCTACAGGGATGGCAAAGCTCTAAGTTTTGCAAGAAGCCTTACCCTGTCGTGTAAATCCCTCCTCTCCCTTGCTGTGTAGCAAGGGAGCGATTGGCTAAAACGGTGCAGGAGAGGAGTAATCTCCGCTGCAAGGTAAGGCTTCTTGCAAAACTTAGAGCTTTGCCATCCCTGTAGAAATGCCACTGGGTGCAGCTTCCCTCCGCTGGGTGCTGCGTGGGGGGGGGCTGAGGGTCATTGGCGCCCCCAAGGGAATGGCGCCCATGACTTTTGCCACCCCACGCTATACCCTAAATATGCCTCTGATGTTAGGTTTCTGGGACAACGAACAACAGTCTGTTTTTAGAACATACAACATCAAGCCATCTTCTGTTTGATTCTCAGCACTCCTCTGCCCTGAAAACGAATGTAACAATGCAGTATGTATGTGATCCAACCATTTTCTTTTACCACCGTTAAAAGGAAACATTCTGGGGCATCTACACTTGCCCTTCCACACCCCACTCTCTCTCTCTCATATCCTTGGAACACAGGATCGTTATTTTCTGAAGCTATTTTTCCCCTAAATTATGGCGACAGGCTTTCTTGCTTAACAGAAAATACGAAGCTTCCTTAATGGAAGGTGTGTGATCCTACATTAATTCAGAACAGAGATTTGACTTAATGAATGAGGAAAAATAAATATTTCCATTGTGAAATATAGCAACACCTGCACATTGTCCTTTCATCGTTAAAGAAAACACTTCAGGTCTGATTTGGGCGCTAATTTTGACCCAGTTTCAAGCAATTATATCATTATGTATGCAGGAAAAGAGAGCTGTTTTTTTTTTTTTCCTTTCCTCTTTTTCACAAAACCCCCTTTGTTGCAAGGCATGAAAGCTGGTATTCCGCCAGGGCAACATTTTGAAGTCACTGTGGGTGAAACATCAAATTACCAGCGGTTATGCAAATGCTAATTATTTGTCAAAGATAAATAGATAAACTCACAGTACTAGCACAGTGATGGTTCCAGAAAGCAGAGAAGAATGACACTGTGAGCTATAGAGAGGCAAAAGGAGAGAGAGGAGCTCTGCGCATTTGCACATGAAAGAGGTGGTAAGTATATGTCACCCTTTCCCATGCATTAGACATTGTGAATTACAGGCCCTGTTTTGTAGTTATTCAGATAAGCATTTAGACTTTGAAGGCGGGTGGTTGTTTTTGTTGCTGGTTCTCCGGTTAGGGAACTGAAGGATGAATACTGCGAATACTTCGTCAGCGAAGCCTAAATACAGTCAAGTAGATCCAGAGCCAGAGCAAACTCCGACTGTGCCCGGGGCAGGGCAGTGATGAAAGACATCACTGTGCCCTCTGCACAGCCTCGCCACACCTCTTTCCAGAATTGCTCCAGTGTGCCCAGCCCTCTAGGCAGTGCCCATTGCAGACGCATCACCATGCCACATGGGCACAATGCCTCTGTGTGTTTCTGGTTCAAAGGGATCAGTCTGGTCACCCGTACTCTGAGGTTCTACAGAAGGCATCTTATCGACAATGTTTCACATGGTTGACCAGGGTGGTGCCAGAGATTTGCCCAATCGGGCAGTGTGCTACGCACGCACGCACGCGCACACACAGAGACACACACACACACGCACACATACACATGGAAATTAGACTCCATTCTGAAGGTGAACACACTGGCTGCCCAGTCCTGAACTGTGCACTGCCCATGGCCCCAGCAGTGCTGAAATTGCGACCGCTGGATCATGAACCTTCTGGGATACCACTGGAGGTATCCTGGGGGGAATGGAGCATTTGTTCCCTTCCCCTGGGAAGAGTGCATTTGGTGGCAACAGGTCTCCTCGCCTCCGTGCCCACATTTGAATGAGGGCAGAGTTGAAGAGGCTGTGTCAGGCCACCCGGCTGAGGAGGGGGTTCAGCATATGGCATTTTTCATTTCATAGAATGAAAAACCTCACTTCCGGGTTTTCAGCAAAACCAGGAGACATTTATATACCTCCCCTGCAGGGTCATAGCTAAAGAGGTGCAGGGGGTGCAATTGCACTGGGCAACAAGCTTTAGGGGGGGGGCAACACGCTGAGCTTGGCACTAGTGGCCCAAATGGTGAAAACCTTGGTATGTACAAATACTACAACTACTACTACTACTACTACTACTAATAATAATAATAATAATAATAATAATAATTAATATGAATGTGAATAATAACATCATGTTATATATCATTGGAAAGGTAATTTAATGCAGAATGCCATGAAACAAATCAGAGTGTAATATCGTCATACTATCAAAGGTTATGGCAAAAAAATGAAAACAAAAATTCAACTATCATGTAATAATCACTGACTTGGATAACTTTAAAGGTGACAAAAAGAAAGGGAGGAACTCTGCACATCCTTAGAAAACGTGTGGTATAAAAATGTGGAAAAAAAATATAGGTAAATAATTTTGTCATATGGGGGGGCATTAAACATTTATGAGCCCTAAGTGTCAAATGGCCCAGCTATGCCACCATTGGAGAGTGACTGTGGGCTTGGGGGCAGCTGGAGGGGGGCACACTGCTTGGGGCAGTATGCATTCCCCCCTGCATTTTTCACCTTTTTTAAAAGGCCAGGTGTGCTGCTACTTCCTGTTGTGACATCACTTCCAGGGCATCATTCTGGCCTCGGCACCAGGCTGCACTTCCCTTAGCTATGCTGGTGCTCCCCTGGGCCTCCCTGGGCCTAAGAATTCCTTTCAAAGGCATATACAGTTTTGCTGGGAGACCGGAAGTGACTTTGGTTACATAAGAACATAAGAACATAAGAAGAGCCCTGCTGGATCAGACCAAAGGCCCATCTAGTCCAGCTTCCTGTATCTCACAGCGGCCCACCAGGCGCCCCAGGGAGGCATGAGACAACAAGATGCTTGCATCCTGTTGCCACTCCCTTGCACCCGGTACCAGTAGCCCACCACCTTTGTAAGGAGGTTGCACAATCCATCATTGCCTATAGCCCACGATGGACCTTTCCTCCAGATATCTGTCCAATCCCCTCTTAAAGGCATCAAGACCAGATGCCATCACCACCTCCTGTGGCAAAGAGTTCCACAGATTAACCACCTGCTGAGTAAAAAAGTACTTCCTTTTATCTGTTTTAACTCTCCCAGCCCTCAGTTTTAGCGGATGCCCCCTGGTTCTGGTGTTTTGAGAGAGGGAAAAGAACTTTATACTTTATCGACTCTATCCCTTCCATGCATAATCTTGTATGTCTCAATCATGTCCCCCCTCAGGCGCCTTTTTTTCTAGGCTGAAGAGCCCCAAACGCTGCAGTCTTTCTTCATAAGGGAGGTGCCCCAGCCCCGTAATCATTTTCGTCGCTCTCTTCTGCACCTTTTCCAGCTCCACTATGTTGCCCTGTAAAGTTCCTTCTGAGGCCCACAGAAGTCCCAGGCGGATGTGTGCGGCCTGTGAGGGGCTCAGAGGAGCCTCCAGACCAGCTCTGGGTTCAGAGGGCAGAGACAGGCCAGAAAATGACAGACTTGAACCTCCTCAATTTCCCTGGGCCTCAGGGGCTCCAGGCACAGAACCCCTGCAGATAACGCAGGCCTGCCTGTACAATTATACATTATAAAGTTTTAAAAGTGTACGAGGTAGGCATTCCCTTGTCCCATGGTTTTGAACTAAAACAGGGTATTCAGAGAATGCCATATTTCAATTTCAGTTGGAGGGCGGTCATGAGCACGTAACTCTCCCCGTTGCAGCTACCCAAGCACCCCTTCCCAATGAGCCCACGAGACAGCGGCTTGGCAGACAGGGGCCACTTTATTAAACAACTAATTGCAGCAAGTTGGCAACTCAAACCCCAAACATGCTGGCCCCATAGCGGGAAACTATTTATTTCCCCAATGCTGGAAGGGCAGAGCCATCTGACTCCAAGCCATTCCCGGGCAAAGCCTGAGATGACTCATCCCCACCAACCCACACGGGTCGAGGCAGCAGGACCATCCAAGCCTCCCCCCCCCGACACACCAGGAGGGGACCCAGGCGATTGCCAGGCCACTCACCAACCTGGTGGGAGTCATATGTGAACAGTAGTGGCCATTGTCCAGACTATGCCAACCTCACATTGTCGAGGTTGCAACCCCATCCGGCTAGCATTTTACCTGCCCCAGTGACCCATATAACTAACTAAGCCAACGTCCCCACCCCAACTCCGGTCAGTCCAGGGTAGCCAAAAACACCACCAGCCAACGCCGAAGAATAGATGCTTTTGAATTATGGTGTTGGAGAAGACCCTTGAGAGTCCCCTGGACTGCAAGGAGATCCAATCGGTCAATCCTCCAGGAAGTCAAGCCGGGTTGCTCCCTGGAAGGACAAATCCTGAAGCTGAAGCTCAAGTACTTTGGCCACCTCATGAGAAGAGAGGACTCTTTAGAAAAGACCCTCATGCTGGGAAAGATGGAAGGCAAAAGGAGAAGGGGGCGGCAGAGGATGAGATGGTTAGACAGTGTCACCGAAGCAATGAGCATGAAATTGGGCGAACTCCGGAAGCTAGTGGAGGACATGGAGGCCTGGCGTGCTGTGGTCCAGGGGGTAGCTAAGAGTTGGACACGATTTAGCGACTGAACAACAACATCAGCCAATCCAGCTAGCAGCAACAAAAGGTCTACCCAGCCCCCTAAAATTGGGTGACCAGCTAATTTTGGACTGAACGTAGGCCAGTGGAGGGTGGGGGCCGACAAAATGGAGCGACTGTGCCCTGAGGAAGCTCCAGCAACAGTGCACATCTCGCTCCACGCTACCCCCTGCCACAGCAGCCAATCAGAAGCTGCCACAAAGAAACCCTTGCCCCGCGTGACGGAACGGAGCCGGGCAAAACCAGGGACGTGCCACGGTGCACGTCACGCCGATTCTTAAATTTGACCACTTTGAAACGCTCCAAGCTGTTGTTTTCTAGTATTAAGGAGTTGTGATTGCAAAGTGATTGGCTGTCTGGTTTCTTTGTTGTTGTTGTTTTAAATCCTTCTTATACCGGAATGATTTTTTGGTCTATTGTTTTGCTTGGTACTGTTACGTATTAATTTATACGTGCCTAATAAAGGTTTGGGACATGGGACGTGGGACGTGGTGGCGCAGCGAGTTAATCCGCTGTTGCTGGGCTTTCGACCGCAAGGTTAGGAATTCGAGACTGCGTGATGGAGTGAGCTCCCGTTGCTTGTCCCAGCTCCTGCCAATCTAGCAGTTCGAAAGCACCTAAAAATGCAAGTAGATAAATAGGGACCACTTCGGTGGGAAGGTAACAGCGTTCCGTGCGCTACGGCGTAGAGTCATGCTGGCCACATGATCGGACAAAAATGCCGGCTCTACAGGCTTTGAAACGGAGATGAGCACCGCCCCCTACAGTCGGTCACGACTAGACCATTCGGTCGTGGGGAAACCTTTACCTTTAATAAAGGTTTGTATTGCATTGTAGGTATAGTGTCAGCAGATGCAGCCACAAGCATGTAGAGGTGTCAGAGAACCGTTTTATTGTTTCACAGATTTTGCAGATTTTGTTTGTTTGTTACAAAAAAAAAGAGGTGCAGGGATCAGTGTTTTTGGGTGCAATCCAAACCAGCTCCCCAGCACTGACATAGCTGTGCCAATGGGGCAGGTTCTGCAGCCTGCAGTGGTCAGGGAGGCCTTTGCAAGGCAAGGTAATGATTGCTTCCTTACCTTGGAGCTGGAAAGTTAGTTAGGATTGCAGCCTAAGTTCATTATCACTAGAAAAATGCATCTTTAATTATAAGAACTTTTCAAAGCAGGAATGTGTGTGTGTGTGTGTGCGTGTGTGTGTGTGCGTGTGCATTTTTACTTCAATTCTTCCTTCTATAAAGTTTAAGAAACACTGTTTAAATGAGGCTAAAATACAATAAAAATGCGACTGAAAGACTACAAAGTGCAATAATTACGAGATTGGGTGAGAGAAAATGCCAGATGCTCCGTGGGAACGAGTCCTTGGAGTGTTTGTTCAACGTATGTATTGGGGACCTTGATGGAAATCCCAAAAATAAAAATCCAGTTGCTGCCAAATCTCTCATAAAGCAAATCAGGGAATCCTGCTCAAGCAAAATAGATGTAGTTGTTTTTGAAGGATATTTTATTGTGTTATTTAATTTAGTTTTCACCTTTTCTTCACTGCTACAGAGGTGTTGTGGAGAAAGCCAATTGGCTGAATTGGAGGGCAGAGAAGGCTGCCCTCCCCATTGGTTGGAAACCTGTGAGCTGCAGAGCCTTAGGAAACCACGGGTGCACTCACAGGGGCACTATGGGATGTCCTGGTCAGCCGTCCGATCGGCCCTCCCAGGCACCACCATATTGGATCCTGTGGGACCTCGAGAGATTTAGGCACAACCATTCTGGATCTCACAAGGTTTTGCAAGATTCAAGATGGCGGTTCTCAACTAAGCCAGGAAGAAGAGACTGAGGGGACACCGTGACCGCAATATGTTTGGGATCCACTGCCCTACGCCAATAGTGAAGACAAAAGGGGCAGATGTCCATCAGCCATTCTTAACCTCACCACAGCTAATACCGTAAAAGGGGTTCTGGGTGGGTTTGGTTGGGCACAGTTCTGATGGCCAATGGTCAACAGGACCCACCTCTCGTGTCGGCACTGACAGATATTACGAGACGCTGAGCTGTCTCCTCACTGTCCCTCTTATCTTCTTCATTCTGGCGACGTCCAGTACAACATAACGCACAACGTGCAATCACTGCATTGTGCATTTTCCTGCCTTTGCTGAAATCACAATAGGGTGGGAAGTGGGGAGGACACACAACTGGATGGCAAGGTGGCATTCTATGACAGATTGCCAGGAAGCAGGGAGATTAAGGGTGTAATCCTAAACTGGTTAGGCCGGCATAAACTAAACCAGCAAAGTTTGGTCAGCACAAGGGCCACTTTAAAGTATGTTTGGACCACTCTCGGAGTCAGGGAGGCCTGCACACAGATGTGCGCCATCCTCCCTGACTCTGAGAGTAGTCTAAAAATGCTTTATGGTGGCCCTTGTGCTAGCCAAACTTTGCTGTCTTACCTTATGCTGGCCTAACTCCAGTTTAGGGTTACGCGCTGAAACACCAACCAATGGAAGGTCCATTTCTCATGGAAGTTCTGCCCTTTGAGTGTGTTCTGCGTAATTCCCTCTCAAGGTGTCACCTAAAGAAGGTCAGCCATTCACCCAGGGGGCAGCACTACCCACAGCACATGCAAGATATGTGTTTTCAGGCATTTAAGTTGTTGTTTGATTTAGCATATACATAATCACTTTGCCTCTTCTGAAGGGTAGAAGGCCTCTTTGATGCACGCATGGAGCTCATTTCAAAAGATGAGGCAACTCCATGTGTCTAGGTGAGATCTTATTAATGGATGTGATTCCCATAGACCTATGGGTTTTGAGACACTGTATTGCAGGTCTAAACTAATTAAACAGTAATTCTGGCATTGCAATAGTTGGGCGACCTCTTTTTGTCAGAACCCTTCTATTCCCATCTTCGGAGACTCATTTTCTCCGAATTTATTCATTATTCATTGGCTTTCATTAAATAATTCAGGAAGACAATTTTAATATAATTAATTTAAGCAATGTAAAGGATGTGCTGTTATGAAGCAAGGTCATAATTGATTTATTCCTAACTATCATTTACAATTGGGCAACCCTCCGTGTGAGATGCTACATGTCTGAAACAGAGGCCTTCCACGTACTGTAGGTATCATATACGAACCCCCAGGGGAAGTACCGCCCTCCAAGAGGAAAGCAT
>JAJKFI010000007.1:29701374-29706096 GCA_029204185.1 Lerista edwardsae
CACCTTGAAAGACCTTCACACATTTGCACAGGTGGTTTACTTTTGCTGTAACAGGACCTGATGAATATGAAAGTATTATCAGGTCCTGTTACAGCACAGGATCTTGGCTAGCAGGGGCATAGCTACAGTGGTGCAGGGGGGAGTAATTGCACTGGGCATCAAGCTTTAGGGGGGCAACAAGTTGAGCTGACACCAGTGGCCAAAATTGTGAAAACCTTGATATGTATGAATAATACCATCATGATATATATCATTGGAAAGGTAATTTAATGCGGAATGCAATGAAAGAGAGTGTAATGTGTTTACGCTATCAAAGGTTATAGCCAAAAAACAAAAATATAACTGTCATATAAAAATTGTTTTTTTTTAAATTGCGATTTGTACGGATACTACTGTGATGTTATATAACATTCAATGCATGATTTCATGCAGAATGCACTGAAACAAAGTGGATATCTTCATTTTATCAAACGTTGTGGCCCCAAACCCCCAAGAAAACAAAAATATAGCTGTGACATCACTTCCTGTTGTGACGTCACATCCAGGGCATCATTTTGCCTTCTGCACTGGGCTACACTTCCATTAGCTACGCCCCGATTGGATAGCCTGCTCAGTAAGAGTTCCTCCGCGTAAGCCTTGCTTGGGGTGGCAGGGGCCCTTGACTGGCACTCCATGCTGGCTCACCCCAGGTGGGAAGATCTATGTCCTTGTGTATGCTGTGGCAGTAGGTGTGGGTCCCAAGCTGGCTCTGGCTCTGGCCCACAGAGCCTGGGGCATCTAAGGCAGGCCCAGGCAGGCTTCCCTTGATGGACCTTCCTACTCCTTCACCCATGATCTGGCCCCCAAAGGTGGGCCCAACAACCTCCTGCCTGGAGATCCTGACCTCAGGGATCCTGGCCTGCTCCCAGGTTCTTGGGCTCAGGGAGGGGGCAGCCCCACAGAGGCAGAGGGAGGGTGTAGCCAGGGGTGCAGAATGCATGGGCGCTGGCAGCGGGGGGGGCAGCAGCAGCGGTGAGGTAGCATCACGCAGAGGAGGTGGAGTGCTTTTTGGCCCCCCCGCCCTCCCTGGCGCTAGTTTTGCTCCAAAATGGAGCGATTCCAGGCACAGGGAGGCGTGGCAGGCTGACGCACGGGGCGGGGCGACGTGCCGGGGGCGTGGTTTCGTCACCCTGCCATGGGCGCGATCCCGGCCCCGTTCGGCACTGCAGCCCCCTCCAGGCCCGTGGAAGGTAGCCCTCAAGGGGAGGGAGGGCTGGAATATTTGGTGATGAGTCCACTTTGGCCTAATTGTTGCCTTGATTTGTTGAGTTTTCTGGTGAGTTGCAGTTGGCATTATGGGCATGACTCCTTTGAATATATTCCAGTGAAATTAAATAGAAAAAAAAAAAAGCTCAACTCATTGTAATTTAATCAATTCAAATTGTCGTTGTCTTTGAATTAAATTTGCGAGAAAAGAACAGGTCTAAAACCAAGGGAAGCAGCCAACTTGTGCACTGAAGTCTGGACTCGGTTTTTCTAGTTCCCAAAGGAAATATTCTCATTTCCCACACATTAGAGGCTCGATTCTGACCAACTAAAACTTCAGCGACATTATTAGTTACAGTCATCCCCACTTTAACATTGCTCTTCTTACAATTTTCCAGAGAACTGGAGTCACTCTTCAGTCTCTTTCTCTTCTCCCGGGAAATCAAGAAAATAACTGGATCTGTCGGCATATCTGTTGTGGGTCAGCTTACCTCATCTGGGGTCACAGACAATAGATGGATGGACTCTTGCCTAGAACAAAGGAGGCCCTTTTCAAAAGTTGACACTTCTGTTTTGCCACGATTAGAAATAACGTTCTATGAATTTGGTAATATTCCTGGGCTCTATGCCAGCCTCAAACAATGCTCTTTCTGACAAAAAAAACTTTATTCCTAATGTTTTGGTGGAAGTCAAATTAAGATTTCATTTAGAGCACAATCCTAACCTGGAGTTAGGCTGGCATAGATAGACCAGCAAAGTTTGACCGGCAGAAAGGACAGCTTAAAGTGCGGATAGACCACTCTTGAAGTCAGGGAGGGTGGCACATGTCTGTGTGCTGGCCTTTCTGACTCCGAGAGTGGGCCAAACTTACTTTACAGTGTCCCTTGTGCCAGCAAAACTTTGCTGGCCTAACTGTGCCGGCCAAACTCCAGTTTGGGATTGCTCTCTAATTCAAACAAAATCCTTGTACTGTATTGACTAATCAAGGCTGCAATAATGCACACTGTGTTGAGAGTAAACACAATTGAAGACCACAGGACTTACCTCTGAGTAGACAAGCATAGGCTTGTCCTTGTAGTCCTATTGGGCTTTGCAACTGGGTGGGCAGGCCAATTCTAAAATGCCTGGCTGCCTTAGGAGCAGACTGGTCCAAGCATTGGTTGCTTGGTGATAGTAGTGGTTGGTGATGGTGGTTGGTGATGGTAGCCCTTGTGCTGGCCAAACTCCACGTTAGGATTGCACCCTCAATGAAAGGCATAGTAAACAGATTGTTTTGAGTCAAGGTTAATTCAATGGATTTGTCCATTGAATGGATTTGTCTCACTATGATGACGATGACAATGTTGATGACAACGATGATGATGATGATGATGATGATGATATTGATGATGATATACCACTTTCCAACCAAAAAAATCATGTTGGGAGTAAGCTTTAGTATACCATGGGAACTATGTCATCAATAAATTGTCTGTTAGGTCTTCAAGATTAGGGCTACATTCTCACAGATATTCAATGTAAATTAGGGGGAAATCCTCACCAACTTTCCAGTACTGGGGTAAGGACAATACAGCTCTGAGGTAAGGGAACAAATATTCCCTTCATTTGAGGAGGCCTCCGTGATTACTACTATCCCATTAGGACAGCTATGTCAGTGCTGAAAAGTTGGTTAGGATTGTGCCCTAAATTGTGCAATATTTTGGGGTTGCACTGTGGAACTCTTCATCTTCTCAATTATCAAGGGTATACACTGAAGGCAATTTACTTTGGGACTTCCATTCGTTGTGGTATATCATCACAACGTGGAGTGGTATATCATCATTTCTGGACTCATGTGGGGCCAGAGCTATCCCCTTCAAGACCTGTTTGCCTGGTCCCACATTACATCCCTGCTCTTATATACTTCTGCTTCATGGTTGCAAGTGTCAAGAGCTTCAATGCACAGCTGCCAATGGCAGTAGCCATTTCGCTACCCACACTGCCCCGGAATACTCCTGCTTCAAATCATATTTATGATTAGTAAAAACTTTCCTGCCAAGAATGGGCTGTATATTGAAGCTCCTGCCATTGGCGATACAGGCCACCGTGAAGAAGCCTGAACCAGTGATGTTATGCAGGGGGTACGCGGGGGTACGCGAGTACCGGTTTCTAGGATTACAGCTGGCCCCGCCCATTCGCCCGCCCACTCGTCGACTCCACCCTCTGCAACGTTTGCATTTCCTGCATGTTTGAGTTGCCTGCATGTTCTCAGAGGCAGGCAGGCAGGCAGGCAGCGAGCGGAGCCTTTCCTTTCCTTGCCACTGAAAAATGAGTTGCTCTGGGGTTTTTACATGATGCCAGTCCTCCTTAACATGTTCTGGGGGTGCTGTGGAATACTGTTGCAACTGTTGGGTCAGTTTAAAATCATCTGAGGCCTCAAAAAGGGCTTTTTCATGTCACTTCCTGCCACGACATCACTTCTGGCTTATGACGTCACTTCCGGTGGGCGGGTCCCGACACTTGCCAATCAAAAGTGAGTACCTGTTCTTAAATCATTTAGATGACACCACTGGCCTGAACCCAATGGCGTTATTCACCTGGTACGCTGGGCGGGACTTACCTTTGAGCGGCAGTCCGCCCGTTGTGTCACGCCGCGTTCCGCCGCATTCCCGCCCGCCCCAGCGGGCGGGAATGCGGCGGAACGCGGCGTGACGCGACGGGCGGACTGCCGCTCAAAGGTAAGTCCCGCCCAGCGTACCAGGTGAATAACGCCACTGCCTGAACCCCTAACCCCAAGCTGGGTTCTTTTTAATTTACTTAAAAATGTAGTAATGAATGGGCACAGACAGAATCCCCCCAATTGGGTGCCCTTTTATACACATCCTGTTCATTTTCAGAATGGATAGAATTGAAAGGAAAATCCTAACCTAGAGTTAGGCTGGCACAGTTAGGCCAGCAAAGTTTGGCCAGCACCAGGGCCCCCATAAAGCGCGTTTGGACCACTCTCGGCGTCGGGGAGGATGGCGCTCCTCTGTGTATTGGCCTCTCTAACTTGGGCAGCCCAATCCTAAGTAAGGCTGACATAGTAAGGCTGACGTAACTGGGCTGTATTCTAAAGCCCATTAGGAGGTTTAGAAGGCCAAGGGGAGGTTTCCCCCTTTCCCCCGCGTATTCCCCAGCCATCCCAATGGGGCTGCTCGGATCAACAACAACAATAACAACAATTGATTCCATAGACCAACTTCTGCTTTAAATCATCAGTGACATGGACGATTCCCCTGTCTTCTATAGTAAAACCAAAAAGGTCCACAATAGGGCCACAAGACGGGGGGTGGGGGTGGGGGTGAACTGTGTGCAATAGTCTGATTTTGGCAAAACAAATGCAGTTGTCTCTACACTGTGGTTTATTCCACAATTCCTGAAGGCTGTCTATTCTCATGCCATGCTAAGTGTGTGTGTGTGTGTGTGTGTGTGTGTGTGTGTGTGTGTGTGTGTGTG
>JAJKFI010000007.1:29715140-29785296 GCA_029204185.1 Lerista edwardsae
ATTATTATTATTATTATTATTATTATTATTATTATTATTATTATTATACAAAACCAAATCAAACGAAGTACATTATTCCGGCAAGTTTACAAATTCATTTAAAATAAGGAAGGACCTTCCTACCCCTCTGTCATGAGCAACGGGAAGCCAGGCCTTGGTCTGACTCCATTTTCTGCAGTTGCAGGCCCAGCCAGCCCCCCTCCCCCCACGGATGGTGGGGACCTGTTCATGCCGGGATGTCGTGTCTGGGCTCAGTGGCCAGGAGCCCAGAAAACAGTTTCCCAGAGCGGAGCCCTTGCCGGTCAAGGACAGCTCATATCAGCACACACCCGCTTTGAACCTCAGGTTGGGAGGGGGAAGGAGCCGTGGCTTAGCAACTCCAAGGAGTACAGAGAAAGGCGCAGGAGAAGGGAGGGATTTGGAACCGGTTTGTAAGTAGGACACTCTGCTGGATCAGTGTGAAAGACAGACCTCAGGAGGTAAAACTTACACTCGAGGACCAGGCTACAACCTGCCTCTCAATCCCTCCTGCAGGTCCGTCTGGAGTACAAACCAACTTGTGTAGCGTCCTGGATTTAGCCAGCACCTGGGTTCCTTCCCCAAGAATACCAATGCACTCCAATCAATTCAACAAGCCAAAATATTTATTTAAAAGAATAGCATCAAAGCTTGGCTACAAGGAGGTTATAGGATAATGCAGTATAGCAATAAAAACAACAAAGACTAACTTAAGCTAGCTTACACTTTAACACAGGCTGTCCTTAAGATACTCCCCAAAGCTGGATGGTCTTCTTTGCGCGCATCAGCATGATTCCTTCTAACTCCCAGGCAGCATGGTTGAAACAGTCTCAGCCAGAAACTGAATACCAACTAGAAACACAGGCCGCTTATTATAGCCCAAAACTACCCTCCCAGGTTCTCCCAATTACTGTTCCTGGCTAGTATCAAGATGGACTCATCAGAGGATTTACAGCAGCTGTTTGGCATTTTTAAGGCGGCCATCTGGCCGCTACACCTCTGGCCTTGAGGATCCCTCCCTTCCTTTCTCACCCTGATAACACCAACAATCCTGGCGCCAATTAATTTATAAGCGCCACTTTCCCACAGTCCAAAAGCTTGCCCAGAAAAGATGGAGTCAGGCCTGCAACCTGATTTCCCAGAATCCTTCACAATCAGGCGGTCAGTAGGAGACCATCATGGACACTTGGCCGCCCAGGTATCTGGCAGGCTAAGCAGCCAAAGTAAGAGGTAGAACTAGTTAGGGTAGGCCCCCAGCTTTATTAGTTTGCATTGGGTTTATCCAGTACTGCCAAGCTGTGTATTTCGTGGGGCTTTTGTGCTTTGCAGTGTAGCCATTAGTTTTAATCAACCTTTATATATTTTCCAAACTGATGTGTTGTTCCTTCTGGGAACTGGGGTCAGTTATTTTAGTCTTGCCACTGGGGCATAGCTACCAAGGGGGTTACCTGAAACCTGAACTGGGCAAGGGAAAAGTCTCCTGGACCTCTGGGGTTTGCCAGAGGTCAGGAGGGAAGACAATCCACCATCCAAGGTCTCTGGGGGTCTGCAGGTGAGGCCAGACCTCGGGGATCTCAACACCCTCCAAAGCAGTTGCTGATCTCCAAGAGCATCCCAAAGGTTGCAATCCTATCCGGACCAGGCAGTAAGCCCCATTGACTATCATTGTTGAAAGCTTTTACATAGCAGTCTGATGGAAGTGCAGATCTGGAACGTTTCCCCGAATGCAGTCACATACCAAGGTAGCATCAAGTCTAATATATTAAAAAAATAAAATACACATTGAAATGAATGGGGACCCACCTGGAATCGGCTTGCTACCCACTAGTGCCCCCTGTGGCTAGCATTGGCCCAACGGCGCTGATAGGATTGCACGCGTTGATGCGAGTGAATTTATCCTTTTAGCCAATTCCACAATTTTCCTCACGTTTTCTTCCTTCCACATACATGCCTTACATTTCTTCCCCCTTATTTCCTCTCTCTCTCTCTCTCACACACACACACACACACGCACACGCACACACACACACATTCTTGACATGCCATGTCCCTTTTCCCTTCTAAACAATATCTTTCTCATCTCCTTTCCTCGCTCTTCTGTTTCCTTTTCTGTGTAGCTGCAATTTACACTTAGGATATAGCTGTAAATGAATGCCTAAAATATGCTGCATTTGTTAAGACAATATTACGCTACTTTATTTTGGTTTCCTCTTTGAGTAATTAACACAATTACTATTGTTAATTACCCCTGCCATAAACTGTGTTTTTGTTACACCTTTCATTCTCTCCTCCCATTCCTTCCCCACCAAACCATCGAGTCATGCCTTTGCCAGCTACACAGAATCCCCACATAGAAATGATTATTTTTCCCCTGGGTGCTCAATATGCGTGTTTAAATGCACACCTGGTAACAGCCTCCTGGGAGCAATGCAGCACACTGACAACCTGGGATGAGAAGCAGCTGTTGGATAACCCAAGACAGTGTTGCCATTTTCCAGTTCCCCAAATCTAGGCAGCTTATTTTGCATATTATTTGCAGTACCCAAATATGCTCTCTGTCAGTGAAAAAGAAACCCAAAGCAAGCATATGCTGAAAATAAGTCTTGGCACCATGTACTTAGTAAATGCTAATCTCTCTCTCTCTCTCTCTCTCTCTCTCTCTCTCACACACACACACACACACACACACACACACACACACCCACACAGAGAGAGAGAGAGAGAGAGAGAGAGAGAGAGAGAGAGAGAGTACAATCCTAAACTAGAGTTAGGCCGGAATAAACTAAGCTAGCAAAGTTTGGCCTGCACAAGGGACACCATAAAGCGTGTTTGGTTCACTCTTGGAGTCAGGGAGGATGCCGCACGTCTATGTGCTGGCCTCTCTGGCTCCAAGAGTGGTCCAAACATACTTTACGGTGGCTCTTGTGCTGGCCAAACTTTGCTGGCTTAGTTTATGCCGGCCTAACTCAGTTTAGGATTGCGCGCGCACACACACAGGGCTCAATCCTACAATCCTAACCTGGAGTTAGGCTGGCACAAGGGCCACCGTAAAGTATGTTTGGATCACTTTCAGAGTCAGAGAGGCCAGCACACAGACATGTGTCATGCTGCCTGGCTTTGAGAGTAGTCCAAACACACTTTATGGTGGCCCTTTTGCTGGCCAAACTGTGCCAGCCTAACTCCAGGTTAGGATTGTGCTCTCTCTCTCTCTCTCTCTCTCTCTCTCTCTCGCACACACACACACACACACACACACACACACACACACACACACATGGAATTAAATCAAAAGTAAAACACAAGAGTGTATCTGTTCATGCATTCTGAGAACTTTAGACTTGTAGGCCTACGGCGACCAGGCAATTTAGGATTGGGCTGCCCGTATTATCAGGACAAATAGCTGCTGTACCTGTCCATTCTATACATAGAGTAACTTGCTTTCAAGAAAGTACTGGTGCTAATTCATAGTGGGTTGAAGTCTATCACTGGCTGTTTGTAGTTATGACTATGTAGAACTTCTGAGGGCACAATCCTAAACTGAGTTAAAGGTAAAGGTAAAGGTTTCCCCACGACCAAATGGTCTAGTCGTGACCAACTGTAGGGGGCGGTGCTCATCTCCATTTCTAAGCCTGTAGAGCTGGCGTTTTGTCTGAGGACAAGCTTCCGCGGTCATGTGGCCGGCATGACTATACGCCGTAGCGCACGGAACACCGTTCCCTTCCCACCGAAGTGGTCCCTATTTATCTACTCGTATTTAGGTGCTTTTGAACTGCTAAGTTAGTTAAACTGAGTTTGGCCAGCACAAGGGACACCGTAGAATATGTTTGGACCACTCTTGGAGTCAGAGAGGCCAGCACACAAACATGAGCCATCCTCCCTGACTCCATGAGTAGCCAGGGAGCATTCTGTGGAAGGTGTTCAAGGATAGGATCCAGTTCCAAGTTGCTGCAACTGTATATGCCCCTTCCCTCCCACAACACACACCCCTGGTTCCTCTCCTCACACACTGTGAGCGCAATCCTAAACTGGAGTAAGTCTGGAATAAGATAAGCCAGCAAAGTTTGGCCAGCACAAGGGCCAACATAAAGCGTCTGTGTGCTGGCCTCTCTGTCTCCAAGAGTGGTCCAAACATACTTTACGGTGGCCCTTGTGCTGGCCAAACTTTGCTGGCTTGGCTTATGCCGGCCTAACGCTAGTTGAGGATTACGCTCTGAACGCTTCTGGTGTCGCCAGTACTCCTGCTAACTAGTAAAGAGCCACCTTTTAGCAAGAGGAAAGCGACTGCCCCTATTCACTAGATGGGCCAGCAATGGATGAAAGCTGGCACCAGGTGGAATACTGAGATCCCTGATGGACTCAGCCAAATGGATCATGTGACAAGCCTAACATAAGATGAGACAGAAGGTACAACTGACACAAAACAAGAGCTTGTGATTGGAACATCAAAACCCCTAAAAGTATCTATAGAGGGAGAATGTGAGTCAGGGCTGATAGAGGGATGTTCTTTTCCCTCTCTCACAGCACCACAACCAGAGGACACCCACTCAAATTGCATGTTGGGAGAGTTAGAACAAATAAAAGGAAATACTTTTTTACCCAGAGTAAAAAACTCCTTGTGGAATTCCTTGCCACTGTGGAACTCCTTTCCACAGGAGGTGGTGATAGCATCTGGCCAAGGTGCCTTTAAATGGGGCTTGGACAGATTTCTGGAGGAAAACTCTGTCATGGGCTATAGGCCATGATGGGTGGTGCAACCTCTTTATGTTAGTAGTAGGCTACTTCAGAATGCCAGGTGCAAGGGAGTGGCAACAAGATGCAGGCATCTTGTTGTCTGGTGTGTTTCCTGAGGCACCTGGTGGGCCACTGTGAGATACAGGAAGCTGGACTAGATGGGCCTTTGGCCTGATCCAGCAGGGCTCTTCTTATGTACTTGCGACTCTGAGATCTTGACTCAAAATGTTACGTTGCTAAGGGGCTGGCTCCACTTTCCAGCAGGTCAACATGTCTGTAGGTGAGCACAGTTGCAGCAATTGGCTAGGAAGGCCAGCATGGAGTAAGTTGTCTATAGGTCTGCTTTGACTTCTTCTACACTCAAATGTTCAGGAAATAGGACAATTCTCTGAGTAAAGATTCATTGTGCAAAGTAGATTTCTGAAACCCTTAAACTTCGGCAAACTGAAGTTCACAAATAATAACAGTCATTGTAGTTTCACTACTTCTGGCATAGTTACTTTCTTTCAGGCAGAGCCAGTTGTGTTGAACGGCAATTAAGAAAGCAGATAAATATTTTACAGCAGAGTCGGGTTCTTCAGCATACCTTTTAAAAAATTTATCTTTGCATGCTTGTTACAAATGGTATATTTTAGATTTGCAATACTGGGCAAGTCTTGTCAAGAGCACATTTAGGAAAGACACCGCACTCATTAATCTATATCTAGCGAGCTCCCGAAACTTTAATCTATTCATGTATTTGTGTGTCACTCCTGTCAGCCTGCAAATGGCTGAATCATTGATGCAGGCCTTTAAACTGACAAATGATGAGAGCGAAGCAGAGAGCACAAATCAGATTTCGAAAGGAAGCAGGAAAAGCATGTCGAAATGTTGCTCTTTTCAAGCCTTTCATGTAAGGCTCCTGGAATCAATGGGTTTTACATTCATGAAATTTGTATCACGCCTGCTTTATGAACAGCCCCTCTCCAGAGATCGCCACCGAGCCTGCCACAAATGTGTGTGTATCAGAAAAGAAACAAAAGATAGGAGCTGTTGTCGGTGCAAGCATTCTGTTTTCCGAAAAGGCTCTGTCTGTTTCCAAGCAACCTTGCTCTCCGAAATCCTTCCCCCGCTGTCTGCACTATCCTATCAAGTGACCCCTCCGCGAAGAGACTCGCTAAAGCAGCCGCAGACATCATAATGATTTCTGTCCATCACGCTTATTTGTTATTCAGGACCATTTCAGGATTTCTTCTGTATCGCCTAACAAGTCCCCAAAGAAGAATAGCCAAGTGAATTCTCCGAGCAGCCAGTCACAATTTTGGAGACCGCTGAAAATGATATCGCAGCAGTTGCTGGCTCCAAGCTCTTTTCCCCCACATCGCCGTGCACACGTACAGTTGCGTCTGTGCAATCCTAACCATGAATTGTATCACACCCTAACCTTTCTGAACAGTATTCCTCAGCATTTCCTGTGGATTAAATATGTTCGAAGTTAGGCAATTGAATTGAGCCAGGCGTCAGTGTGAACATATGCAAACATCACTGTTCTTTTCTTTTTGGTGTGTGTGTGTGTGTGTGTGTGTGTGTGTGTGTGTGTGTGTGTGTGATATGTCCTCTAGTGTGGTGTGTCTGTATACACATAATGGGAAAGAAAGTGAGAGGCAATGATAAATAACCTTTAGGCAGTAGTGCTATCCAGCCGGTACGCTGGGCGGGACTTACATTTGATCGGCAGTCCGCCCGTTGCATCACGCCGCGTTCCGCCGCTTTCCCGCACGCCCCGGCAGGCTGGATAGCACTACTGCCTTTACGGTTAATAAAACATTTTGTTGAGGTCAGTGGCGTACTGTAGCTAGGTCGTTTAACACCCGGGGCCCATAAGAAAATTTTTTTTGTCATGTGTGTGTTTGTTTGAAATGGTTTTTCTTCCACACTTTATACACCCTTCCTCCAAGGTGCTAAGGGTGGTCAGAATGGTTCTGCCCTTTCTTTTGTCCTCACGACATGTAATTTCCTCATAACCAATGTATGAACATCAGGTTCCTCCCCTGCTGTTGCTCCTCTGCATATAGGACTCCCTGGCATACTGCTCCTGAATCTGGAGGTTCAATGTAGCCATCATACATTATGTAACGCAAGACAGTTGCATATTTTTTGGCCATAACATTTAATAGAATGAAAATATTACACTCTGATTTTTTTCCCCATTGAATTCCTTGTGAAATTCCGCATCAAATGGTATATAACGTAATGACATTGTTCCTTCTGTATAACCTAACAAGTCTGTGATTTTAATAAACTGCAATTTTTACATAAGAAGTTATATTTTTGGTATTTAGTTGTTGGCCATAACTTTTGATAGAATAACAATATTAACTCCAGGGTTTTTTTTGTTGTTGTTGTTTTTAAATTGAATTCCTTGTGAAATTCCACACTGAATGGTATATAGCATGATGGAAACTACGACTTTCAAAATTTGGGGTCTAGTGTTGACCCCCTATTGAGGGTGGCACCTGGGGCGCCCCACCCCCTACCCCATAGATAGCTACGTTACTGGTTAATGTACCAATATTTAAGAATACTCTGGTAGCTCATCTTCATCTTTCTCCTGCTTTCCTTGTATATGTGGACCTCTTAGAGATGAGCTGGAAGAAGTCCATTCCATGGCTGAGAAGGTGCTTTGTACCCAGTAGGTTCCAGGCACATCCCTACACATCCCCAAATGCAATTTTGTTGCCTCAGAAAACTAGACGTCCTCTGTTAGGTGTGGTCCTGAAAAGGCTCATTAAGGTCCATTTTGTATGTTATACCACAAGGTTATACATTAGGCCATTAGGTTTTTTCTCTGTATAGATCCATATAGTCTCTGAGCAACAGGAGATATCTCCATTCACTGGTGTAGCTAATGAATGTGTAGCCTGGTGCAAAGTGACATCAAAACAGGAAGTGACATCACAGTTGTATTTTCATTTCCTTGGAGTTTTTTTGTTTTTGCCATAACTCTAGATAGAATGAAGATATTGCACTCTGGTTTGTTTCATTGCATTCTGCATCAAATTCTGCAATCAACGGTATATAACATGATGGTATTATTCATGCATACCAAGGTTTTCACTATTTTGGCCACTAGCATCAATCTCAGCTTGTTACTCCCCTAAAGCTTGTTGCCCAATGCAATTGCACCCCCTGCACTTCTTTAGCCACACACCTGTCTCCGCTTAAATAATGTGACCTTCCCTTGCCTAAAGGACTGTCAACTCCGCAAGGGAGTAGGAGGAAAGTAGAAGTTAGGATTCAAACTATGCTTTCTTGGCAATCCGATGACTTTTGAGAATGGAAACCAATCTATAAGAAACAGGAGGTTTGGCCATGTATGGGTGGGTAGGCAGCCCAGACCAACACTTCCTCCGTGCTCAGGGTTACAGCAATGTCAACATGGACCCAGCTGTATCCTGTGGGGCCAGGGAAGGAACTGGAGATCTCCTCGGAATAAGGAAACACCCGTCCCCTTACCCTGTGTAGACCCCAACAGCTCCAATGAGTCTGCTCAGCTCTGCATCTGCAATTGAGCAGGCGCTGAACTGAGAAGGCCTGTGTGGCCCAGGAGGGGTTCATGATTTGATGGCAAACACTGCCATCATCCCTGCCCCCTCCTGGGCCTGATCCTACTATCGGGCCACCCTCCCACTACCCAGTTCCAAACCCCTCCCCGCCGTCCCCTGTCCTCACCCGCCCCCAAAAGCCGCGCTGCAGGTCAGCAGAGAAACTTACCACCTGCTGCTCCCGCAGTACATCTCCTTGGTGCTGAGGGTGTGAGAGTAATTGTCCCTCTTCACCCCTGCGCAGTGTCTTTCTAGTGGCTGTTGCTGGTGGTGGTCTGCATTTATTTTATTTTTTTAGATTGTGAGCCCTTTTGGGACAGGGAGCCATTTAACTTCATTATTATTATTTGCCTGTAAACCGCTTTGTGAACTTGTGTTGAAAAGCGGTCTAAAAATACTATTGATTGATTGATTGATTGATTGATTGATTGAGGCCCAGCCAGCGGTGTCATCCTCAAATGAAGTTCCGGAACGCTAGGTGGGACTTACCGCTTGATTGGCAGGCTGTCCATGACGTGTCGCTGCCTGCCTGCCCACCGCGCGGGCTCCCTCCGGTTGGCGCGCCCTTCCGCTGCTTGCCCAGGCACCCAGCGTGTCCCCCAGGCAAGCGGGCACCCCCTCCGAAGCCAGGGGTGCCCGCGCGGCAGGCAGGCAGCAACACGTCATGGGCGGGCAGCCAATCAGGCAGTAAGTCCCGCCTAGCGTTCCGGAACGTCATTTGAGGATAACATCACTGGGCCCAGCACTGTGTTGCTACCACCAGCGGAAGAGAGGATTTGGCCTGTATGGCTGCAGCCAGTCCCACCTCCCTCCCAGGCCCGATTTGCCTGATGGACCACTCCAAAATGCCATGTTATGCACTCCTGCTACCCTCTGGGTTGGGGCCCACATGATTGGGGCCTGAATCTGGCATCCAGGAGCTGGTGTGGGCCTCTGCCAGCTGCAGAGTAGTCACAAATGGCCTTTACGGCACAGTCACAACACTCCTGGGATGACACAGGAGGCCAAGCCAGCCTAGTGCGTCAGTAGGGTAGCACTCGACAAGCCAAAACTGGGTCAAAAGGAGTGTGCCTGGACTCCAAAGGCAAAGTGGCAAGGTCGGAGTTTGCATTTAGTGTGGTTTTGTGCTTTGTTTTGTTAATTCTTTTAGGATTATGCTATGTGATCATAAAAAATAATTTGTTTTTTATTATTATTTTTTTAAAAAAATTAAAAATAGTATGTGCTTTAATAGGTGCTTTAGTATGTGCTTTAGTACTTTAAATTCTGAGGGAAACACACTGGTGGCTAGTCAAGATTCTCCACAGCATTTCTCCTTGTCAGCCACCAGAACCAGACGCTCCTTTTCAGACATGTACTCATAGGAACATAGGAACAGCCCCACTGGATGAGGCCAAGACCCATCTAGTCCAGCTTCCTGCATCTCACAATTGCCCACCAGATGCCTCAAGGAGCACACAAGACAACAGTCTGCCTGAATCTTGTTGCCACCTGTAGCCTGGAAATTACACATATTCCATATGGAAAATTCCCTCAATAGCCTTTTGAGATAATGTTTTTGCCCATTTAAGGGCACCCACCATTTTTGTGAACAGGAATCTTGTGAATTTAATTGTTGGGTAGTAGGCAGAAATTCAACAGGTTACATGCCACTCAACATTACATCATTATACAGGGGCAATTCCCCCTGTTGTATATCTATAAGTCACACAGCTGGAAAGGGCAGAAGGATTTTGCCAGGATGGGGAAGAAAAAAAGCAGAACTGTGACTAATAAGGGCTGAGCTCGGATCAATATCATTTCCATTTAACCTCTAGTTTGATTTCATGTGTGTTCCCTTACACTTGAATGTATGCGTCTTATACAAACTGTTTGCCTATTAATCCATAATAATATCAGGCCAGAAGTGCAGAAAAAAAATAGAAAGCAATTGAATTCAAATTAAGGAAAATCAAAATCTTAAATAATTATAGCATGGCCATTTGAATTTCCCCTCTTAGCCAAGCAACCTAAGGTCCCCAAAGCAACATTAGTGCTGTCTTGTATGTGCGGGGGGGGGGGGGGAAGAGGCTAATTCAAAGTGAATTAATCTGCAGTTCATTAGCAAACACTAATGTTGCTTTGGGGACTGAAGGAAATTAGCAGGATTATAATTATAAGCAACAAGTGTCTTCATAAACATCTAATTGCTTGTCAAGGATGTACAATATACTATGCGAGACTGCCGCATGACTTGGAAGCCATAAATCAGGTTTTCAGTTATGCAACAGATTGCGGATATAAAATAGCACCGTGTCTCAGAGCAGACTGGGGTGACCAGAGAAATGGAAAAGGTGTCGAAGCATTAATAAGTCCTATGAGGAAAGGTTGAGGGAACTTTGTATGTTTAGTTTAGAGAAGAGAAGGGTGAGAGGGGATATGACGGCACTCTTCAAATATCTGAAGGGCTGTCATAAGGAAGAAGGGACAAATCTGTTCTCATCTGCCTCTGACAGTAGAAGTAGGTCCAATGGGTACAAACTGCAAGACAGGAGATTCCGGTTGGACATCAGGAGGAATTTCTTGACGATAAGGGCGGTTCGACAGTAGAATAGTCTGCCAAGGGAGGTGGTGGATTCTCCCTTGCTGGAGACCTTCAAGCAGGGGCTCAACAGGCACCTGCTGAAGATGCTCTAGGAGGATTTCCTGCTACAGGCAGGGGGTTGGACTAGATGACCTTGTAGGTACCTTCCAACTCTATGATTCTATGATTAGTGAAAGGAAAAAGGGAAAGTGATGAAATGAATTAAAGCCTGCTTTTGAGTCAAGGTTAAATTACATCTGAGGACTGTGGAATGGGGGTAAAGGTAGGATGGTTTCAACCCTTTCCTCCACCACAGACCTGCTCTGTTGCATGCACACATGTGCCTTAACCACAGCACTTATTTGCAGCAGGAGGGAAGTTCCAGTGGCACCAGGGAAAACCTAATCTGGATTGGGAACACAGCAGATTAGGAAAGGATTTTAATCCCTTTCCCCAAACTCGGTTGTGATTGCCCTCCTTCCACCACTACTATAGTATAAACCAGCATGCACGTTTGGCATGTTTGGCCCTCTGAGATGCAGCCTCCTGGTTTTAGATGTAGGCTACCTCAGGCCAGGTGCTAGGGAGAGGCAGCAGGATGCAGGCATCTTGTTGTCTTGTCTGTTCCCTGAGGCACCTGGTGGGCCACTGTGAGATACAGGAAGCTGGACTAGATGGGCCTTGGCCTGATCCAGTGGGCCTGTTCCTAAAAGTACATGTCTGAAGAGGAGCATCTGGTTCTGGTGGTTGTCAAAGAGAAATGCTGTGGAGAATCCTGTCTGGCCACCAGTGTGTTTCCCTCAGAATTTACCTCAGAATGCCAGGTACCAGGGAGTGGCAATGAGATGCAGGTATCTAGTTGTCTTCTGTGCTGCCTGAGGCACCTGGTGGGCCACTGTGAGATATAGGAAGCTGGACTAGAGGGGCCTTGGCCTGATCCAGTGAGGCTGGTCCTATGTTCCTATGAGTACATATCTGAAGAGGAGCATCTGGTTCTCGTGACTGTCAAAAAGAAATGCTGTGGAGAACCTTGAAGAGCCACCAGTATGTTTACCTCAGAATTTACCTCAGAATGCCAGGTACAAGGGAGTGTCCACAGAATGCAAGCAGCGGATTATCTTGTGTGGCCCCTGAAGCATCTGGTGGGCCACTGTGAGCAGAGGCGGAGGAAGGGTATAGCCCAGGGTGGCGTGAGCCACGGGCGCCGGCAGGGCGCCATTGCGCCGAGTCCACGGATGAACCTGCACGGTGTTTGGCCCACCCACCCTCCCTCTTTCTCATTCTGCTCCAAAATGGAGCTATTCCGGGCACAGGGCGGCGTGGCTGGGCAACGCACAGGGCAGGGCGATGTGCTGGGGGTGCAGTTTCGTCGCCCTGCCATGGGCACGCTCATGGCTCTATTCGTCCGACTGTGAGATACAGGAAGCTGGACTAAAGGGACCTTGGCCTGATCTAGATGGACCCTTCTTATGTTCCTATGAGATCATTGGCTCATCTAACCAAGACCTGTTTACCCTGCCTGGGCCCACAGCTCTCCGAGTACCGTTGGCCCTCAGTATCCATGGTGGATCAATTTCCATATCTTTTGCAGATACAAAAACGTGTGGGTAATTAAATCTCCAGATTGGGGCCATGATGTGACTTGCAATGCCTTCTGGTCATATCTGGGAGGTGTTCTGAAACCCAGGGTGTCCACATGTGGCCGCCCAGGGCTTCAGAAGGCCTTGTAGATCCCTCAGAAAGGCACTTTCTGATTTTCGCAAAACCTGAAGCAGTTGGCTGTGACATCACTGCCGGATGCCTCATCACTGCCGCTCATCTCGGTAAATGCCACCCCCCCGCATGTGTGGCATACTTAGAGGGGGGATCACAGCAATACGTTTTGCAAGAGGCCACTCCCTGTCCTCTTCAGAGCTATTCATATCTGCTTTGCTCTAGCTGGTGGGAACGGTTCCGAAGAGGAGGGTGGATGCTTGCAAAACATAGTGCTGTGATCCCCCTGTGAGTACACCTCTGCTCCTATGTCCGTCCCTGGCTCTGTTTGAAATCAGTGGAGTTTAGAAAGATGTTGTCAGTGTGTCCTGGCTGCGACAACCACTGTTTTTCAACTCTAATCACGAAGCAGAGAGAGAGAGAGAGAGAGAGAGAGAGAGGATGCCTACTGTTCAGTAACCATCATGCACTTGTTGTGAGAGGAAATCAAGCCTGGAAAGCAATTTCTCTAGGTCAATCAATCAATCAATCAATCAATCAATCACTAGTATTTATATACCGCTTTTCAACATAAAGTTCACAAAGCGGTTTACAGGCAAATAATAACATTAAAGTTAAATGGCTCCCTGTCCCAAAAGGGCTCACAATCTAAAGGAATGGAGAACCCCACCAGCAACAGCCATGAGAAAGACACTGTGCTGGGGTGAAGAGGGACAATTGCTCTCCCCCTGCTAAATATAAGAGGACACCACTTGGAAAAAGTGCCTCTTGCCCAGTTAGCAGGGGTGGTCACAGTTAGCAGAAACAGGTCACTGTTTCTTTAAGGTGAGACCGGATTCCCAAGATTGAGTGGTTTGTTTTTTCGGCATGTGTTCCCCTTTCTTGCTAAAGCGGAGTCCGCAAACCCCCTCTGGTCTCCCTGATCCCCCTCAGCAGGATCCTGCTATAGGTTACCCAAAGATTTAACGTCGACGAAAGAAAAAGAATTGCCAGCTGGACACTGATGTTGCAGAAAGAGAAATACATTTTACTCATGTGTAGGACATCAGCAAAATGGACACACGCAGAGGCGTTTCTACAGGGATGGCAAAGCTCTAAGTGTTGCAAGAAGCCTTACCCTGTCATGTAAATCCCTCCTCTCCCTTGCTGTTTAGCAACGCCAAGATGTTGCTGTTCCCTGTGAGGATTGGCTACAACGGTGCAGGAGAGGAGTGATTTCCACTGCAAGGTGAGGCTTCTTGCAAAACTTAGAGCTTTGCCATCCCCGTAGAAACGCCACTGGACACACGTTGCAATGCCTCCAAGAAGATCACAGAACTTGTGCAATTTCTACATCTGGGTTTGGCCAGTTATACAGTTGAACATGCAAATGCGGAATTGGAACCTTGGCAACTTGCTATTGGCAAAATTTGGTGATGCGAGACATCTGATTGGTGGTCTTTCTTTGCTATTGCTCCCCCTTCCCTCTGGTGTGACCCCAATGGAAGGGTCAAGGAGGAGTGATTCAGATGCAGACATAGGTACATTTAGATTACAATAGGTTGGCACACAAAAGCAGACAGGAGACGTTTCACAAGTGCTTGACACATTTGCTTGATATCAATGTGGTAAGTACTTGAAGAGTCACAATCTTTCCTTCCCCACCTTGATCCAATTACCTTGATAAAGTGCTACTCTGGCCGGAAGGGAGTTCACATTTCAATGATAAGGTGTTGCTGCTTTAACTTTGGCGAGGAAAACTCTCCTGGCTTAGCCCAAAAAGACTTTCCAGGTGGCTCACCTTCTGTGACCTTCTTGCAGAATAGCAGCTCAGAACTTCCAAGATGGAGTCAGACTTGTACACATTTGTTCTCATTACATCCTAGTCTTACCCCTTTTACCTTTCCAGGTCCTGTATTGTGCATCTGGTTGCACCTCCATCTGACTATTATGAGCATAGCAATCACCATTATTACCTATAGGCCAAAATGACCACAATGGGGTATAGGGCCACGTTAAGGAGGCTCTTAACAGTTGGACTTTAGCCAAGAAATGTTTTCCCACCAAGAAAACTTGCTGCTTCTACTGTTGCCAAAACCTCTATTCCAGTGATGTCATGCAGGGGGTACGCGGGGGTACGCGAGTACCGGTTCCTAGGATTACGGCTGGCCCCGCCCATTCGCTCGCCCACTCATCGACTCCGCCCCCTGCAACGTTTGAATTTCCTGCACGTTTGAGTTGCCTGCATGTTCTCAGAGCCAGGCAGGCAGCGAGCGGAGCCTTGCCTTGCCTTGCCACTGAAAAATGAGCTGCTCTGGGGTTTTGGAACTATTGGAACTGTTTGAAACTGTTGCTCTGGGGTTTTGGAACACTTTAACATGATGCCAGGCCTCCTTAACATGTTCTGGGGTGCTGTTGAATACTGTTGCAACTGTTGGGTCAGTTTAAAATTGTCTGAGGCCTCAAAAAGGGCTTTTTTCATGTCACTTCCTGCCATGACATCACTTCCAGCTTATGACGTCACTTCCGGTGGGCGGGTCCCAATACATGCCAATCAAAAGTGAGTACCTGTTCTTAAATCATTTAGATGACACCACTGCTCTATTCTATTCTGGTTACTGGGCTATACTACAAGGGTGGTGTTCTGCAGTTCTTCATTGGTTTAGGCTTGCATTGTTAGGTGAAAGGAGCTTGGTGGTTAAACCTGGCTGGGCTGTATGCCTGTAACCAGGAGAGAAGCTTAGTGGTTTCAGCTTGGCTGGGGAGCCAGGATAGAGGCTTGGTGGTTTCTGAGAGAATCACTGGGGGGGGGGGGGTTCCTCCTACATCACACTCTTCATGCAGTCTCTCTGGCCAGCACTATGTGCAATGGTGTGATGAATGCGGACATGTTCTATTGTGTTTCGGACATGTGCCCTTTCTGCGCCACGGCAAGGACACCTCAGAAGCCACCCTCAGTTTCCAGAACATCTGTGAGAGGACTGGGGTTTGAGTCACAATAACGTGTGACTCTTTCTTTCATATTTACATTTCTGGGTTCTCATCTATCTCTACTTGTGCAACCGAAATTGCTTCCAAGTCTGGCTGTATCTTCATTATAAACCCCTCGTTTTGCTTCAGTCCTTTGCCCTCGCCCTTTATCTGTTCAGCAACCAATTCTTCCTCGGCAGGCGTTCACAAGCCGCAATCCTCCCCTGCCCTAATCCCCCAGCTTCGTATTGTAGCCCAGCACCGGGCTTGCGAAAAATTGAAAATGTGTTTTATCCCGGGGAGAGGCAGAAGACAAACACAGCCCGAGATGAACACTTCATTTTCGTTATTGTTTCTCTTTTCCTTTACAGAATTCTTGACAAATCTGTAGAGGCTCATCTGCGCCGGGGAAGAGAAATGCAAATATTACATTTCTTCAAGCACATGCTTACAAGCCTTTCAGATGGCCCTGATGGCTTTCGATTGTCAATGCGCTATTGAGAATTCCATCCCTGAGTGCCTTTTTTTACCTTCTCCCCAAAGCTCGGCAACTCACTACAAAGAAGACCCAGTGCACATTCTGCTTCTTGTACAAATCCATGAAAAAAAAAGTGTAGTCGAAGTTCTGCCACACTCTTGTTCTTTGAAATCCTTCTATACATTTGCCTGGTGGGCAACTGCGCTTCACAATTCTCTGAAAGATGATGACTTGCCTATTTGGAATTCCGAGCACACACGCAAATCCTTAGCTCCTGTACGCTGATGATGGTTAGACTCCCTGCAGGCAGAACTTCTCAAAGACTTCTTCCTTTTTTCTTCCCTCCCGCCCGTCGGAATGAGTGAATCCTTTCAGCCACATATTCTTCTGGGGAGATAGTTTTGCTTGCAATGAGACGTGAGGCTTCTTGTATATAAGATGCACCCAGTAATCTGTTTGTCACTTGTTACACACAAGAAAGAAATATACCTCATCTATACTGGATTTTAAATTAGCTGCGCTCCGATTTCATTCAGTAAATAAATGGCACAGAAAACTGATTTGATAGCTTGAACTGTACCCATCTCTCATGCACTTTCCTCACTGTGTACTTCAATAAAAAAAATCCTCCAAGTTGATGTAGAAGTGTATTTTTCCCCCCAATTTAAGTGATTTTCACCCCTGCAAGAAGTCTCCAATGCTTGCATGAAAAATATGTAGTTTTTTGTATTGTCAGTGCAGAAGGCTGCATAGATTGAAAGGCTAGATTCCAGGGAGAAACGAAAAGAAACACACTTCACAATGTGTGTTACTGTGCAGAAGAAGCAGCCCAGAACTAAATCCATATTGTTCATTGTCTTGTTTAGTCAACTGTGGTTAGGGCAAATAATGACAACACATGTAGATTGCTACTAATGGTAATAATAATGCAGTGGTAGGAATCGGCTGTCAAGAGGGAATGCATTCGTAGCGATTAACCTTTAACTGTGGAATTGGAGATGGCTAGAAACATAGGAACAGCCTGGCTGGATCAGGCCAAGGCCCATCTTGTCCAGCTTCCTGCATCTTACAGTGGCTCACCAGGTGCCTCAGGGAACACACATAACAAGACAACAGGCTGCCTGCATTCTGTGGCCACTCCCTTGCACCTGGCATTCTGAGGGAAATTCTGAGGGAAATATGAGGGAAATAAAACAGAATCATCTACTAACATAAGAAGAGCCCTGCTGGATCAGGCCAAAGGCCCATCTAGTCTAGCTTCCTGCATCTCACAGTGGCCCATCAGATGCCTCAGGGGGCACACAAGACAACAGGCTGCCTGCATTCTGTGGCCACTCCCTTGCTCCTGGCATTCTGAGGTAGATTCTGAGGTAAATACACTGGTGGCCAGTCAAGATTCTCCACAGCATTTCTCTTTGACAGCCACCAGAACCAGATGCTCCTCTTCAGACATGGACTCATAGGAACAGGAATAGCCCCGCTGGATCAGGCCAAGGGCCCATCTACAGCTTCCTGTATCTCTCAGTGGCCCACCAGATGCCTCAGGGAGCACACAAGACAACAAGGTACTTGCACCTTGCCTGGCATTATGGCACATTTGCAACAGCACTAGGATGGTACCACCGTAGAGTATGTTTGGACCACTCTCTAAGTCAGAGAGGCCAGCACACAGACGTGTGCCATCCACCCTGACTCCAAGAGTGGTCGAAATGCACCCCTTTTCAGGCCAAACTTTACTGGCCTAATTTGTGCCGGCCTAACTTCAGGTTAGGATTGTGCTCTCAGTGTGATTGAAAGAGAGGAGGATGCAGAAAAGCCCTTAGGGTCTTCTCTGACTTCATCATGATAGGTTTAAAAATCTGTACTGAGATCATTCTAAAGGTCACAATTACAAGCACTCACCACTTTCTAAAAGTCATAAGTTTATTGCCCTTTCAAACAACAGAAAATATTGACTCAAAGTAATTTTAGAAGAAAAGGAACAACAAAAGAGGAAAAGATGCATTTTAATAAGAACATAAGAACATAAAAAGAGCCCCACTTGATCAGGCCAAAGGCCCATCTAGTCCAGCTTCCTGCATCTCACAGCAGCCCACCAGATGCCTCAGGGAATACACAAGACACATGCACTATTTATAGTCCGTTTTTATAATCCACACTATTTATATGCACTATTTATAGGCCTTTAATCCCAGACCATTTCAATTGCGTTCATGTAATTTACTTGAAGAATGTGTATCCTGACTCTCTCATGATAAAACGAATGCCCAAGGCAGCTTACATGGGCAGGCTAGTCTAAACCACCATTTTCAATGGGATTTTCCCCCCAAATATACAGTATTCTGTGATTCACAGACTCCTCAGTCCCAGATGGAGCCTTCATATTGTGTTTCTCTCCTCTGGCTGCGTGCCTTCGAGCTTCAGCAGGCAATCATAGGTCAGGCTTGGACAAGTCCTCAAGGTTGCACTCCACTCATTTGCCTTCCCACCCTCTCTCTGGTTAATCCGTTCCACAGCAACTCCGTTCTGCCACAACAGGTGCAGCAACTTGCCACAGCCTGGCATTCGTCACCCATCCAAAAACAAGACCACAGATTCTCCTGCTTAGCTTCAGGCAGTGCCGGCAGCTCAACCATTAATCCACACCTTCTGCCCAATAATACAATAGCAATAATAAAACAAAAACGTTACCAGGCACAAAAGCCTTAGATGTGATACCAATTATTACTGCTTTTCATAGTCATTTTGTGACTTTCTTTTCAGAAAGGAAAGCAAAAGTGCTAACACGGTGTCACGGCAGTCATGGCGGGGCTGTCGAGATCCCCAGTGAGGGACGGGTGTGAGGGTGGCAACGGGGCTTGGCGATACTCATGGCGCCTCAAAAGGATGCTCCAGACACTGGCTGCTGGTCTGCCAAGGCTCTTTGTTCGGTTCTGGGCCTTTACACTCATGGAGCCCTGTTGCCCCACAGGGCTCTCTTATAGTCTATATCGAGTGGCGCCGTGGCTGGTGTGCTCACTGGTCTGCTCTGGGCCCCCTGCGTAGAGCGGCTGGATCGCCTTCCTCAGCATCGAGCTTGCAGCCCGGTAGGTCCCACCGGAGTGTTGCTGCTGACCTTGTCTCGGGCCTGGTCCGGCAATGTCCGCTTGGTCCTGAGGCCTTCACCCACACAGTGGGGGCTTCCAAGCCCATCCCGGTAAGGAGGTTGCGAGCCACCCTGCCTGTCCTTTCCCCCAGCTGGCTGGCCAGAGACTGACCTCTCCAGCCCAGGCTCCACCTCCAGGCCCTGCCCTTTCCTCCCCGTGATCTCCTGAGGCTTCCCTTGAGGCCGTCCCTTGCACCGGCGTAAGGCCTGGGGCTGGCTCCTGCACCTGCCCTCCTGGCCACCGGCCTGGATAGGCCCCATTCTTCCTGGGGTGTAAGGGCCTCCAGCCGCCCGAGGTTGGTGAGGCCGCCTTGCTTGGCTCTTTTCCCAGGGCTGGGTGTCTCCAGGGGTCGCCCGCTGCAAACCTCCTCTGCCGGGGGTCACCCCGGTCCTGCCTGGGGTGACACACAGTCACAACGTCATGAACACCCGGGGATTAGGCCTGGCTTGGCTCCATCTTGGGGACTAGCCTGGCCCCCTTTCATGCTTCCCATCCTCCTTCTGGAAACAGAGCAACCAAAGATAGGTGTGTTGTCTAGAGCCTGCACGGCCGGGGGGAACTAAACAGCATTCCAGTGTTTGGGCCACTCCTGAGTGCTTTGAACTAGTTGGGAGGGGGAAGAGCAGCAGCTTCACAGACTTGGTAAAGGGGGCTGGAAGCACGGGGGGGGAGTGAAAAGAAAGAGAAGAACCTTTAAGGCTTTTGGGGGAGACCATCTTGCAACCTCAAGACACCTGGTTCTGTCCTATACTGGGTAAGTGATAGGTGGAATGTAGTCAAACTAGGAGATAGATGTTTTCCTATTTTGCAATAAGCATCACGTAGCTATGCCATGCTTTAGAAGGCTTTCCTTAGCCTCTATGCTGTAACCTGTAGTTTTAATAAATCATATTTTACTCCATAGTGTGCTTCACATGCTAGGAACGGGGGTTAGCTGAATCCAGTCTTGGGCACTAGGCTATGCTACTAAGACTGACTGGGCTAAGGTAATGCCTCCTGGGTGATGAGAGCATAGAAGCAGCTTGCAGCTGTGAGTCTTGGAAAGGCTTCAAGGTCGCAGAGCTCCAGCAAGGAATCACTCAGACAACAGAGATTAGGGTAGCAAGAACTTCTGTATTCTCAGAAGAAGGCTTCTTGCAGCAAAGAACAGCAAACAGGTAACAGGTACAGCAAACTCCTCCAACAGCAACACTTACATCTCCAGCAACTGACCACAGGTGTTTCTGATCTTGATTAAATAGTCCCCAGCATCCAATCAGAGATCAGATGATCTTATCCCCAGGCTGAAGCTGAGTCGGAATGACTCAGCACTTTACTGCTGGTCTGCTAGGCCTGAATTACTCAGCACTCCCCCCCCCCCGAAGCAGCCTAGTGTTAGGCCTTTCCCCATTCAGGCCTGTAAATTTCCAGGGACTTCCTTCAGTATCCCAACACTGGGCCCCCAAGATGTCAACAGAGCCAACCTCATTGTTATCCTTGACTTTGGCCACCTGGAAGGTGGTTGGCTGCTGATGGACCCTTGCTTGCCGTTTTAATTAGATATAGCCGGATGACCTCCGGTTGGCTGGAGGCAAGCGGACCGCCTGTGGTGAGAGCTCCGTTTTCATCAAGATTGTTTGTGCAATTATAGCTTTCGTCTGGGGATGTAAGGTCGGGTAAAGGTGGTGGAAGATTTATGACCTCCCGGTCCTGACCCTATTTCCAATTAGGCATTAAATCTTTAGCCAGACGCCTTGTGCCGGCTATTACTAATTGGTGTGGTTCCCCTAAGACAGTTTCCTCCCCCGGACGCCATCTTGGAAGCTTGAAGCTTAGAAGTTTGAACTTTTAATGTTTAGTTATCGGACGCATTCCTAAATGCCACCTTTGTATTTATCTGCCTAATTTGTCATCAAGTGTTTCCAACGAATCCTTGCCTAGGCTATTTGTTTGGCTCCCGTTCAAGCCTGAGTTCAGCTCTCCCACCCCCGCAATGGTGACTACGAGAGCGCAAAGTGCACGTAGGCTTAAAGCAGATAATGGGCAAAAGAGTTCTCAAAGACTAATTGAAGATTATTGCTTGCCTACACACCAACCTCGCAAGCAGGCTGAGAAAGGCATGAATGTCTCTCTTAGGGGGCCATCTGCCACCGATAGCAGGGACATCTATGGTGATCCAGCCAATGAAGACTCAGCCTTTATTCTACATCATCTTTCTAAAGGCTCTAGCACTAGCGTCACAGATCTAGACATCGAGGGGGCAGAACTTTCTATCGATAATGGTAATTGGACTCTGGACGCTGTGTTACTTGAGAATCTCACGTGGCCTGAACAAGCAAACTTAGACACCCCAGGCTTCAGTATTTCTCCATTAAAAGACCACTTCTCTGAAATTCCTACAAACAAGTCTCAGAATCCACAACTTCCTCCGGATGGTTTAGTCCAGCCCTTATGTCTACAGTTGCGGGACCAATGTTGCCTTATGGCCACTACATTTAAGAACATTTTCAAGAAATTAAATATACTGCAACGAGAAATGCTGGATATTAAAACCTTGGTCTATACAAATACAAAACTGTTAAGAGACGGAGCCACGAATATAGTGCCCTCTGTTGGGCTGGCACCATCCTCAGTTAAACTTTCATTGGATGACCTCCGCAGGGGTGGTGTGGTTGGAGCTTTAAGCTCTGGATATAATGAGCCACAGCCCATTAATCCTAATGGCCGAGAAGGTGGTCAGTATTATATATCCAACAAGACATCTATACCGCCCAGTTCTCGCCGGTCAAATTCAAATGCCCCCTTATCGGAGGATACATCTTTTGATCTGACATTTTCTAACGAGGATCTCATAGTTATAGATGCTTGGCACGAATTGGATGCCAATTCCAACAATCCAAATAACTCGGCTCATATCCAAGAATCCTCGTGTATCCATGATTCCAAACTCCAACAAAAAAAATGGAAAGCCACCCAAAAATATGATGGTTCTACTCTTCATCAGGAGACAGAGACTTACCATAAGGAATACCATATCACCATCTACAACTGGCGCCTAGGGCATCCAGATGACTCTTGGTTGTCGGCCCGGGACGTCAGTTTGTCCATTCTAAAGACGCTCGGAGACGACTGGCCATATTCAGACTCTTTTTCATGTGCCTGTCGATATCCTACCAACCCCACAGCCATAAGGGGTAGAATTATATTAACTTTTATCAACTTGGATCATGTGCAACATTTCTGGAGATTGCTGTATAAATTCGAACAACAGCATATTTCTTTCAAATGGGGTATTAGCTGCAAACAAGATGGAAATTTTTTGCCCCCTTCTAAAGACCAAGTACTCTCAGGTAAAGCTCATGCAAAATATCCTTCCAGATGGCGATCCTTCAGGAAGTGTACCCCGATCAAGATTAAACGTCGGACCAGGATGGCTAGGGAGACGGCTACAAATTTCGACAGTTACTCTAGAAACTTCGATTTGTACCCACCTTACGTGACCTATCCAAACAACATTCCCCTCAGGCAAGATTCTAATGGTTTGGAAAAGTTCCCTACCATGGAAGCAGCGAAGGCAGCTCATCCACTGCCTCAAACAGCATCCACCCAACGCCCTACTAAATGGGTCACTAAGAACTCTGAGTGGCATTCCTCCAAGTTCTCCACTACTGCTGCTCCCCCGGTAGCTTCGATTGATGATGATCCACTGGAGGCTAGCTCCTGTGACATCCTCAAGTACTATGAGGGCGAGACTGCTGGCATTAGATCTAGGCAACTGTATGGCTTTTACGAAAACAGGATGCAGCGGAGGGGAAACTGTGGTCCCGTTGCTAATTCCATAGCCCCAGGGCTGTTTCTGGATGACCCCGGATCCTTATTATTTCCACCTTCTAATCCTGCAGACAGGCTCGAGAAGTTGCCGGCATTTGCTCCTTGGAGGGGAGAGGATCTATGTCCAACTGGAAATCCATTGGAATCCCCCCCACCAGAGGTGGGGCCGAGGATAACAGCGTCCACAGAAGTTGTGCCTGCAGTTTCCTTGACTCCCACTGAGGAGCTGATAATACTGCATGGCACCAAGGGTTCCATTTCAGTGCTACCTCCTGCTACAGCATCCTACTTTCCGAATGATTCCTTCTCGCCATCTCTTCCTGTGATAGAGGATTTGCCTCCAAGAGATACAGACAGGATGAAGAAGCGGTCTCCACTTATTTGCTCGAATGGGGCTCCCCACGATACACCGATTGTGGCTCCTGTTGGAGGGTCGCAAGCTACATCCTTACCTACGTACAACAATTGACTCAGCGTCCGAACTTCTTCGGATGACCATCTATTCCTTTCAGATTCTGTAAACCAGTCCAACCCTCATATTCTGGTTAATTCCCATATCAACATTGTTTCTTGGAACCTGGCTGGCTGGAGGAATAAGTGCCATATGCCTTATTGAGTCCCTGCAGGCTTATGATATTATAATGCTTCAAGAGACATGGGTCGATGAACCAATCAATGTTAGGAATTTTTGTACATTTCATCTTCCGGCCTTTAGGTTAAATAAGAAGGGGCGCTTACAAGCCGGTTTGGCCATTTTGGTCCGCGATACACTTCATGCCGACTCAATTGAAATAGTTCAGGATGTTTTTGGTATAATTGTGTTGAAGCTCAAAGTTTCCCAGCGCTCTATGCTTCTAATTAACTCTTATCTTCCCCCTTCCTGTAACCAAATTCAACGCAAGGTTGTCTGGGAATCTTTTACTGACTTCTGTTTGGCTTTAGCCAACAAGTATCCTTGTTTACCCATTCTGGTGGGCGCAGACCTTAATGCCAGAATAGGTGACAACCTGGAGCCCCTTTCCAGTTTGATAGGGGATGACCGGGTTAGTGATCTTGTTCCAAACAATTTTCTTTCGAGAAGTTCCAAAGATAAAACCTGCAATGAAGCTGGCCAGTGGCTTTATAAATTTTGTCTCCAGACCAATTTGTTCTGGCTTAATGGCCTGACAAAATTCCAAGAGTCAGCCGAATTCACCTTTATTTCTTCTTGTGGCTGTAGTGTAATAGATTATGTTTTAATTTCCCCTTCTCTATTTCCCTTTGTGTCCCAGTTCTTTATTGGCAATTTTAACTTGAGCGATCATCTTCCTTTGTGCCTTACCCTCAATATGAACCCATGTGTACCCAATACGTATTCCCAGGTTGGTAATCTCAAAACTTGGAGACGATTACCCACGTGGGACGACAATCTCCTCCATAAAATCCACCTTATCTTGGATACTACCTCGGGCCAGGAATGTCTTAATACAATTATGTCTAATCCTGATCCAGGTTTGGTAACGACAGCTTATGAAATCTTAATTCACATTGTTGTTGGAGGTTTATCACAACCTTCCGACAAGTCCGTTGACAGTGTCCATTCTACGGACACGAGGTGGTTTGATTCTGATTGTTTGCGTGCTAAGGCCCAGGTGAGGGACTGTTTTGCCAGATTTAGAGAGTCTGATTCTAGAACTTCACGCTGTGCCTTTTTAGATGCCACTAACTTTTTCAAAACTCTGGTTAAAAACAAGAGGAGGGAGTATTCTCAGAAGCAGTGGGGGCAATTACTTCTAGCTACTATTAATAAGAATGCTCAAGCCTTCTGGAATATAGTTCGCAATAATTTTAGATCTAGGAATACAGTTGGAGGCCAAATTAGTTCTACTCAATGGATCCAACATTTTTCGGCACTCTTTTATGATCCAGAAGTACGTTTGAACTCGCAACCGGCATTACATAAGCTGGGTCTAGATATCTGGCCACCAGTCACACCAGATGAGATTAAATTACTTATATGCGAGTTTAAAACGGGTAAAGCGGCTGGGCCGGATGCAATTTCTACAGAATGGCTTAAGGCTGATCTAGAGTTTTGGTCAAATGCCTTGGCCAAACTTTTCACTGCTATCAATCAATCTGAAACTCCCCCTCGTGAATGGCTAAAATCTACCATAATTCCGATTTTTAAGAAAGGAGACCCCAATCATCCAGGTAATTATCGCCCCATTAGCTTAATATCTATAGTGGGCAAACTTTATGCAAAATCTCTTTTGAATAGACTTTTAACCTGGATAGATCAAAATAACATCCTCGGGCCCGAACAGATTGGATTCACAAAAGGTAAATCCACTCTTGATCACGGTTTAATTCTGTACCATCTTGCACATAAGTACGTGGTCAATCTTAAATCCAAGCTCTTCGTGGCGTTTTTAGATCTCCAGACGGCCTTTGATAGCGTTAATAGACATCTATTATGGCAGAAATTGGCACAGAGGGGTATCGATCAGAAACTACTAAATTTCATAATAGCCCTCTATTCTAATACGTCCAGCCAAGTTCGCATGCCGAATAACAAGAACGTTTCTGATGACTTCCCTACTAACAGGGGGGTCAAACAAGGCTGTGTATTAGCTCCAACTCTCTTTAATCTCTTCATAAATGATTGGGCCTCGGTTCTTGCTCAGGTGGCTGGTCACCCTCCTATCTTGGGTTCTTGTCGAGTTTCTCTATTACTATTCGCAGACGATGCAGTTGTTCTTTCTCGAACTCGGATAGGTCTCAAGCGATTGATTTCTAAATCTCTTGAATACTTAGCACAAAACCAATTACAACTTAATTACAGGAAATCAAAAATCATGGTATTCTCTAGATCTTGGAAACAGCACAGCTGGTGTTTTAATGACAATACCATTGAACAAGTCAAGACATTCAAATATCTTGGTCTGACTTTTGCCTCCAATCTCTCTTGGGCCAATCATCGAAATTCAGCTCGCAATGCGGCTCTGATATCTTCTAGAGCCATCCTTAGTTTTTTTTATAACCAGGGAGGAGCTTTTGTACCCTCGGCCCTTAAGGTCTTTGGAGCCAAAAGTATTGCCCAATTGCTGTATGGCATACCCCTGTGGATTTCCTCTTTCAACCAGTCAGTCGAAAATGTTCAGTCAACCTTCCTTAGGAAGATCCTTGCTCTACCAAACTGTGTTTCCTATGCAGTGATCTGTCTGGAATCAGGTCAGCGTACACTTGAGACGCTTGCCTGGATTCGTTCCTTCAAATTTTGGATTAGAATACATTATTCTAATTCACGGGGTTCTTTGATATTTCATCTACTTTCAGACCCGTATTTTTCTATCAGTTTATGGGTCTCTAAATTATCCCAGTTGGGTATCAGCATAGAAACTCTGGGTTCGCTATCCAGTACAGAAGCGTTTAGTTTAATTAAAAGAAGACTGCTGGTTATCCATGATCATAACTTGCTAGTAGCAGCTAATAAAGTCTGCTCTCCTTTGTATCTGCAATTACCAGTAACAGTGGGGACATGCCCCTCTTATTTATCTATATTGGACTCCCCATTGGCTAGACGTGCTTTTTCTCTAGCCCGTTGCAATGCCTTCCCCTCAGCAATTTTATGGGGCAGATATTCAGGAATTCCTCTCCAAGATCGTCTTTGTCCATGTGATTCGAAAACTATCGAAACCCTGGAGCATTTAGTCTTGTATTGCCCTACTCATGCTTTTATCAGAGAGAAGTATTTGCAACCCATTTTACATCGTTGGGAGTTGAAAGAGAGCTCGCAATTACTGAAAACTTTATTTGCTCTGGGTGATAGTGAGGCCATATCATTGTTGGCATCTTTTTTATTGAAACTAATGCAAGCTAATGAGTCCCGCTCTATTTCTGTTCATTGTTAACTTCCGACTGGGTTCTTGATTCCTTGATATATTATTGTTATATGTTTGCATTTTATGCCAATAAAGGTTTGATGATGATGATGATGATGATGATGATTAGATATAAACAGAACACTCAGTGTACATATGAAACAACAATATGCAACAATGACAACTAGAACTGGACAAGCATCACCACTACTCTGGCTGATAACTGGGCTTGGCAAAACAAGTTATTTTCCAAACACAAACAATGCAGAAATTTGCTTTTTTTTCTGAGCTTAAAATACCTATTTTTAGGGATTTTTTTTCCGTGATCAACACAGAATGCTAAATAATGATAATTTCTACTGAAAATGCTACAAAACACAAAATTTAAATCAAAACGCAAAAAAACACAGTTTTTTGCTTATTTTGACAAAAATTTAGATCAATTTCACGAAAATAACACCACTTCTGTTTCTTTTTGACACAGTTTTGAGGAATCGACAAATAGTTTTCAGTAAGGGATCAGGAGGAAGAGTGGCAGAAACTGGAGGAAGCTTGCTTCAACTGGCATGAACATGCATGATTGTAGTTCACAGTGCATACTGGGGCAACTTTAATGGAACGTGGAAGTAGTAAGTAGCAGCTTCTTGACACTCCAACCAGAGTGCAGCTTGGGAATTTTTGAGCAGGTTATTTTGGGCTGGTGTGTGTGTGTGTGTGTGTGTGTGTGTGTGTGTGTGTGCCAGCAATTGCTTGCCTTTGTCGGGCCATTCACCTTATTTATTGCGCTGTTTGTACAATTTGCAATAAAAAATTTGGATAAAAACACATAACACTACACTTTGGTATTTTAATCAAGAAATTTTGGAAAAAAATATCACCAAAAAAGACCACTCCTACTTATCCTTCCTGCCAATCTAACAGTTCGAAAGCACGTAAAAATGCAAGTAGATAAATAGGTACCACTTCGGTGGGAAGGCAACGGCGTTCCATGCACCTCAGCGTATAGTCATGCTGGCTGCATGACCATGGACTTGTCCTCGGACAAACAGCAGCTCTCCAGGCTTAGAAACAGACATGAGCACTGCCCCCTACTGTCGGTCACGACTAGACCATTCGGTCTTGGGGAAACCTTTACCTTTTTACCTATCCTTCACCATTGATCTCCTTATAACATTAATGGGTGTTTGACAGGGTCCACCTCCCTCTCCAATGCATACACCCACTGCCCCCTTTCCTTCCTATTTCTTTGGCAGGAGCACATGGGAAAAGTCTCTTTCACTATGAAGCCTCCCTTCATCCCTACAAACATATAGGCTGTGGTTAGCATATCAAGTGTTGGGGACCCTGGAAAACATAGCTTTACCAGGATGCCTATCCTGAATCTTGACACCATTTCCCAGGGCACCCTAGGATATTGCTACTGGAGTCAATGGGGAGGAAGGGCAGAGCCGCAGATGCTCAGAGTTTAGATTTAATCAGAGCTAAAGAATCCTTGAGGATGTGGCACCCACTTTCAAAGGAAGCTGAGCATTATAAGCATTCTATGTTTCAGCTATACATCTCTCACCATTCTTGAAGTGTTGCCTGATACCATGGTAAAGATTGACACAGGATGGCCGGAGGAGGGATTTTTGAAAGTTTATTCTACTGCGCAGCGGACCGTTCCCAGTGTCTCTTGACCAAACGCAGGGAGCGGTGCCGAGAACCAGATTACATAAGTTTATATAGGTACATTTACGTTGCTACTGCATTAAGCAAATGAATAGGCAATGAATAGGCGTCAACATTCAGCCTTATCAGAAAGCTATACTGTTACAATGGTTGTAAATGTTCTTGTCATCCTGCCCTGGTACATCCTTGCATTCCTGAGCTATCTATCTTTAACTTAAACCCAGTTATGCGCAGGCAGGCTGGAACATCTTGGAGCTGCATTCCTAACCGAAACAGGTCACAGGTCATCACTAACATACACTGTTTAAACTCACTCTTCAAACTGATTAGTTTCCTGACATGTCTCAGAAGTTTCCCCAAGCCTCGGGAGTCGCTTGGGGGATTCCGGGGATTTGCAATGTGAAGAGAGGGTGGTGGTGTTCCCATTCAAGGGCTTCATTCCACTTGTGCAAGGATGTTCCTCAAGGATTTCATAAGAACATAAGAAGAGCCTTGCTGGATCAGGCCAAAGGCCCATCCAGTCCAGCTTCCTGTATCTCACAGCGGCCCACCAGGTGCCCCAGGGAGGCATGAGACAACAAGATGCTTGCATCCTATTGCCACTCCCTTGCACCCAGTACTCTGAAGTAGCCCAACACCAATGTAAGGAGGTTGCACAATCCATCATTGCCTATAGGCCACGATGGACCTTTCCTCCAGAAATCCGTCCAATCCCCTCTTAAAGGCATCCAGACCAGAGGCCATCACCACCTCCTGTGGCAAAGGGTTCCACAGATTTAACTACCTGCTGGGTAAAAAAGTACTTCCTTTTATCTGTTTTAACTCTCCCAACCCTCAGTTCCACACTCCTATCTACAGATAAGACGCCAAAATATTCATGTTTTCTCCAGCCTTTATTGAAGTGTGTTCAGGATGCTTGTGTCTGCAGTTTTCTTTCTTTCTTTTCAGACATTATGCTAGAAAGCTTGGAATAATTCAATACCTATTCAATCGCAAGAACCCGTTTGGCCCAGCCAAGCTCTCCACTTATCTTCCCTTTTGAACGCAGATTGCTGGTGAATTAAACTTGGACAGTAGATGCATCTGGGGGTTCTGTATTCAAAACAGATTGCCAGTCAACAACACAAATTCACATTCAATACCTAGAAGAATACATTTTATTGTATTATTTTTAAGTAGGGCTGCCAGCCGGCTAGACTTTTACCTGCTTGGTCAGTTGCCAGAAGCAAAAAAAGCCAATTCCCTCCTCCTGCTCAAAAAACACATCCCTCCATCCAAGCCAATTGCGTTCCTGGTGTACAGGCATAGAAGGTCATGAGCCACATTCATGTAGTTGTAGATTAGTAAGTATGTATGTATGTACCATGAATGCTATTAACTATCTAAGTACTACACACAGCTGTCATGTGGACATCTACACCTGTTCTGCCAAATTCCCTGCCGGGTCTCCCCAAGGGCCCTAATGCCCACACTAGGCTAACTAGTTTCCCCTCCAGAGTGGCCTCAGAGAGAGGCAAGAAAAATTGTTCATTCACCCACTGAGCCTCCTGCAGACTGTCCTTATCACCGGCTTAGCTCCAGATACCCTAACTTGGCACCACAAAACCCCACCACCAAACAATAGGCTTGCTTAAGCCACAACTTCCTCCTCTACTTGGTGGCTCCAGGAGCGTGGCAGACATACAACAGTTCCCCATAGTAGAAGGTAAACTTACCTTCTCAGAAGGTAGCCTTACCTTACAATAACCTTACCTTGGGCAGAAGATTTAGTCGAGAGGGTTAATGCCTCCTTTTGCCTGAAGATAAAGAGCTAAAGATCTGAAGGTCGCCAGTTTGGGACAGCCGGAAGTCTCTGTGAGTGGCAGACCTTGTAAAAAAAAAAACTGCAGCTGATTAAAAGCTGAGCTGTCTCCAGCTGCCTTGTGAGAGGGGCAGTGTGCTGGGTCAGCTGCTTCTCTGGTGGGAGTAGAGAAGCCGCTTATCAGCCAGCAGAAGACAAACGTGCGGCTAGAAAGAAGACTAAATCCAGAAAGATCCATCTGTTTGTGTTGTTCTTGTAAGATAGAATGTTTCTGTAAAATTGTAAAAACATTCGCATTTATGAATAAAGTCTGCCTATGTAAACCGCCTTGAGTTACAGTCATTAGAGTAATCTAATGACCTAAGAAAGGTGGTATATAAATACAAGTATTATTGTTATTGTAATCATTATCATCGTCGTCGTCATCATCATCCAGTCCTTTAACAGTCTTTCAGTCAGTGCATCCAACAGTCCTTCAGTCAGTCCATCCAGCAATCTGTCAGTCAGGCAGTCCACTGCCACTTTTCCTTCCTTCCTACACCTACCTGGTGCTGCACCTACCTGGTGCTAACTTACTGCAGCTCCTGCCTCCCACTTTATACTGAGGCAGGCCCATCGGTGTCTGTTGCTGAGCAGGTTCTACCACCAGCCAACACATCTGCACCTGTGCTAACCTCCCTGTGCTAACCTAGCCAGAGCCCTCATCAGCCTGCAGCTGCATTCCTGCTGCAGGAATTCTGGGATTAACCCTGTACTCCCTGGCTTATTTGGACAAGGGGCCACTGCTGATACCATTCCCTATCTCCTTGGGGTATCTCCTGTCTTTTCCAATACAACGCCTTACTAAGACACAACTTCAGTTGCCATTTTGAGAACCAGGATGGAGTAGCAGTTGGACTTGCAGAACAAAGCTCAAATCCCTGCTCAGCCATGAGGCTTTCTGGGTTATCTTGGACCTGTCAGTATCTTTCAGCCTCACCTACCTCACAGGGTTGTTGTGAGGACAAAAGGTGAGGAGGAGCCTTGAAGGAAGATCCTTGAAGGAAGAGTACTGTAAAGATGTGATGAAAAAATGTTGAGTGATTGATGAGACGGCAGTTTCACGTGGGTCTTTCACAGAGGCGTAGCTAATGACAGTGTAGCAGAGGGCACAATGTAGCCCCGGAAGTGACATCACAACAGGAAGGAGCATCACCATTGTATTTTCATTTTCTTGGATTTTGGGGCCGTAACATTTGATAGACCGAAGATATCACGCTCTGATTTGTTTCATTTTGTTCTGCATGAAATTCCACTTTGAATAATATGTAACATGACAGTACTGTTCCTCCAAATTGTGATTTTAACAAACCACAGTTGTTGTTTTTCATGAAAGTCATATTTCCGTTTTCTGTTCTTTTGGCCATAACTTCTGACAGAGTTCTGCATTAAATTATCTTTCCACTGATACAGTATATAGCATGAAGGTATGATTCATACATGCCAAGGTTTTCACCATTTGGGCCACCAGTGTCAAGCTCAGCTTGTGTCCCCCCTAAAGCTTGTTGCCTGGTGCAGTTGCACCCCCCCCCGCACTTCTTCATCTACCATCATACAGAGCAGCCATCCAGTACAGAGTATGACTGACTCTGTCCCAAGCCAATGTCTTTGGAAGAACGTTCAACCCTTAATCAGCCATATCCTATTGCTGTTGGCCCAGCGAGGAGCAGCAGTGCCAAAATAGCAACTGCTGGTTCCCAAGGTTGGCAAGGCTGCCACCAGGCTCTCTGCAGGGTAAGGGAACGTTGCTTCCCTTACTCCGAGTAATACAGCTACAGCGCCTTCTTGGCTCTGTACCCACTCCAGACTGGGTGCTGAGTCAAGGAGACCTGTGTCAGGCTGCCTGGCTCCCACTGGGGGGGGGGTTAGGATCCAACAGCATTGGTTGCTGCCACTCCGCCCTCCCCGCACAGGCCTGATCCTCCCTCCAAGCCGTTCCACCAGTGGTGTTATTCTGCCAGAACGCTGGGCGGGACATCCTGGTGATTGACAGCCCGCCCGTCACGTTCCACAGAGTTATGCCGTTTGTGTAACGTACGCAAGCGGCGTAATTGGTTACGTGAACGGCGTAACGCGACGGGCGGGCTGTCGATCACCCGGATGTCCCGCCCAGCGTTCCGGCAGAATAACACCGCTGGTTCCACCCCTTTCCACCTCCCCTCCTTCAATAGACTATCTGATGGCCAGTGCTGCTGGAGCACCGGCTGGTAGGAGCATCCATGCTGAAGGGCTGCACCAACTGGCACGGCCCCAACAAGGGCACTCCCTACTCTGTGGGTGACATAAATGTGCTTCACAGCATGTTTACATCGGGAGCTGGTGGTACAGCTCTTAGGTATGGGCTCTTAGGCTGCAGGTCCTCTCTGAAGAAAGAAAAGCATTTTGCCTTCCGGGCTAAGGTGCGTGGCCCACTCTCAGAAACACCCATGATGCCAAAAGTAAGTTGTTCCTATTTTGAATCAACGTTGCTAGATTTGGGGTCCAAGCAGTGATGGGATTTGCAAATTGAGAAGGGGAACGCTGGGCGGGACTTAGGCGGGACTTACACATGATTGGCAGCCCGTCCGCAGCATTCCATGGCTGCCCTGGCCTGGGGGGGGGGGCTCCTGCTTGCCGCGGAGGATGGGGGCGCGCGCTGGGTTCCTGGGCAAGCAGCAGAGGGGCGCGCCAACCAGGGGCAGCCCCCCCGAGGCCAGGGCAGCCGCGGAACGCTGCGGACGGGCAGCCAATCACGTGGAAGTCCCGCGTAAGTCCCGCCCAGCGTTCCCCTTCTCAGTTTGCAGATCCCATCGCTGGGTCCACGGAACTGCAAGTGGAAAAGCAGCAGCAAGCAATGCAGCCAATTGTTTTGCACACATTCATACAGTTAAGATTGGTTCGGCAGCAGTTTCAGGATCCTGCTTGTGTCAGACATCACCCAAGCTATTGCACAACTATTGCATCAGCAGAAGAGCATCTTTGTATTTTTTTTTCCACTTTTCTCATGCAGCATTTTGGCATGCAGTGTATATTAGCCTTTTCACAAGTGGAAGGTCCCTTTCACATGCTTCAGGGCCTGTGGCATCTCTGGATCCTATCCATCATTCAAGCCTTCTTTTCATTTTGGGCTAATTTGGATCTCAGCCAAATGGATCTTCTTTTTGAGACTGCAGCTGGCCAGAAAAGAAATATCACAGGAGCAATGAACCACATCAATATCCTCTTATTGCAGACTCAAATCTTACCATCTTTGCTTGCAAGCTTTCTAACAATGGCACATCCAAGTATGGGAAATAGCAATTCCAGAAAGCAATATTTTCTTGACAAGCATTCTTTAATTTGAATAGGAAATTCTGTGAAGGGCACACTTGGGGGGGGGGAAGAGCTATAGAAAAGAAATGCTACCCTGCTGGGAGGAAAAAAAAAACAATTGACATTTAAAATATATAGCACTGGTTATTTAGCATGAGTAGGGTTTAAGTAGCAAGCTTAATGTAAGTCTCCATGTCTGCATGTCCAATTCAAATACGAATGGGAGAGAATCCTGCTTTCTATAAATAAGTGCCACTCAAAGGCTGATGCATACAAAGAAACAACAAATAGGACTTCCTGGGGCTTCAAGTAATCATTTGTCTCCCCATTTCCATTTGCAGTTCTTTGCAAAGAATATAACCCTGGATGTGATTGGTGCAGTTTCATTTGTCCTCTGATAATTTTATCTCCTTTCAGAATTCATGAGTCTGGCTCCCAAGATCGCTTTATGAGACCTGTGTGTGTGTGTGTGTGTGTGTGCGCGTGCGCGCGCCATTTTCCGATATGTGTAAGAACACAAACAGTGTCTGCTTTCCCTCCAATTCGGAAAACTTGCTGGAGGATGCAACCCTGACCCAGCACGTCGTAATGAAGAGGAAACCAAGTAGAACTGCCGTTTAGTGCCCGAAGAAAGACATATAAGGATGTCAACCGAGCCGAGACATCTCTGACTCTCCAAAAACATGACAGACACGGAGGAAGAGAAAACCGGGCGCGAGGAGGAATGGATGGTGGCCGGGAGGGAGACAAAGGAGAATGATTTTGGCTCTTTCTTCCCAGCCAACTGCAGTACTGAAAAGAATGGTTCTGATTAAGCCACAATTCCTTTTTTTTTTTTTTTTTGGCTTACAAGTCCAGAATTCATTTCTCCATTCCTGACCTTTCAAATTATCTCCGCTCTCATTTATCTCGAGCTGCCACTCTGACATTTCTGGCTACTGTCTCAAATTAAAAACGGTAAAGGCACCGTTCCTCTTTTCCAGTACATTCCTTCCTTCGCTTTGCTTCTTTGGTACAATTATTGACAGTGTTAGATCTCTGATGCTTCAGGCCCACGGTCTTCGGCTTTCCCCGCCCCAGCAGTTGTCTTAAGGCCTTCTCTTTCTTTGCCCTGAGCATAGCGGCCACTTGGACCTTCTCCTCCCGCTGGCTCAGTGGGCGGCAATCAGATTGCCCTCAGGGCCAAGTTAATTGCCAGCTTTGGAGCCAATGGGTCAGATTCCTGTACATAGAGGCCATTAATTAATCTGCTACAAAAATGTTGCTGGCAAAGAACTGGAGAACCCCCTACCTTGGAAAAAGGATGCAGGACATTTTTGTGGATCATGAGCATCCTTAAATGCAGAGGCAAATTTGCAGTGCTGCAGTGGGTGCGAGTTGCGGCAGGGCTCGGAGGAGGAAGTGCTTTTTGACATGCCCACCCTCCCTTGAATCTGGTGTCTTCCTAAACGGAGCAATGCCGGATCCTGGGGGTGGGGTGGCATGGTGCAGGCAGCGGGGTGGCGGTACTAGGGGCACGGTGGCACTGTTCTACCCCGGCGCGCTTTCAGCCAGTGACTGGCTTTCCTTGAAGGAAGAGATGAAAGAATATGATCTCTATGTTTTTGAATGATGGGGGGGTATGCATGTAAGATGAGAGTATACAACATATACATTCTTTTCCAGCACCCTCAACTTTTTCAACACCAACCCTTGGAATGACCGTTGGAGCCTTCACGCACTAACGGTCCCCTTGGCCCCGCCTCCCAGGGGACTGCAGGCCGTGTCACCCAGCCATTGGCTGGAAAGGGGCCAATGGGAGGCTGATTAGCATGCAGCTTGAGCCTTGGGCGAGCTGCATGCTTCAGTCGGTTCTGGACGGCGAAGCCCACCCGCCCGCCCAATTACTAGTCTGAGATTAGCTGGTCGCTCTTAGAGGGCCGGGTAGGAATTGTTTTGCTGTTCCCCTGATTGGCTGTGAATGAACGGTTTTTTCGCCTACCCCAGACTGGTACAGGGCTGGTTATTGGGTGGTTGGGATGAGGGAATAACCTCGGCCACTGGTGTGAAAGGTGCGGGGTAAGGGGAAGAACATCAGGCAGCTCACGGTGTCCATGCCGGGGCAGCAAGGTCATGGGCAAATCTCGGCAGCTCCAATGATGCCCGCTTGGCTCTTGGGGAGGCCGGGTGAAGCCCACTGACTGGCACTGAGGTGCCAGCTGCCTTGGTCCCAGAAGGGGCAACTAGGAAGGCCACCCAGCTTAATAGCTGGGGCTGGCCCGAGTTGTTTGGTTTGCCCAATGAGGTCACAGTGGGGGGGATGATCGCTAGGGTCATCGCCCCCCAGGTAGCAACCCGCACCTAAGGGGGGGGAAAGGGGGAGGGTTGCCTCCCTCCCCCTTTTATCCCCCTTTTCCCACCTTGTTATTGTTGGGCAGTCCTTGTTGCCAGTCTCTGTGTTCTATTCAATAAAGTGGCCCTATTTGCTCCAATCAACGGTCTGCTGTCTTTATTGGGAGTGTGGGGGTAAAGGGAATCAAGGAGGACAAATTGCTCAGCTGATCCTGTAGAATTTGAGGTAGACATTGCAGTGGAAGCTCAAGGACTTACTCGCTTGAACCCACAAGCTCAGGCTCCTGCAAAACGTTTTTGCCCCCCTCTAGGAACACTACTGGGGAGGTGTATTATCGCAGGGCACAATCCTAAGCAGCTCTGGACTGGCGAGGCCGACAGAGCCAGTGCCATATCCAATGCTGCTTAGGAGAGGTTGGAGCCTCCCCTGCTTAGGAGAGGTTGGAGAGCCTCCCTCTCTCCGCGCAAGAGAACATGCGCTCCTTTACTGTAGGGGAGGCTCCAGCCTCCCCTATGCGCTCCTTGGATCTGTGCCTCCCAAGCCCGCCCTCTCCCTGCCCTCTCTCCACCCACAGTCTCCCTTCCACCATCAATCCCATTGCCCCCACCATGTGGAGCCTCCCTAGCGCCGGCTGGCTTCAGCCAATGCACGAGAGGCTCAGCGTGGGCACAACACGACCGGCGCTGCCTGCAGCATCAGTCCTGTTGCCCCAGCATCGATGCAGGGGTGCCAATTGGCACCCCCACGTCGGCGCTCTGCCCCTTGCGTCGACACTATGACGTGGCGTCGACACAATGGGCGCAATAGGATTGCGCCGTCAGTTTGCCACCAGGTAATTTGAAAACCAGTCCTAAACCACACAAACCATCCTGTGGTTTATGGAAGGCTGAGCGACGATGATTTGGCAACAAGAACAAACTACTTACGTCGCTGATTTGGGATCTAGCCCAGGAATTCTCACATGCCTGGCCCAGACTGCATCTCTGCTTTTAATATCTTAATGTAGCAACATGGATTTCTTTTTGCTTCCGTACGGGACAATCTCTTGATTAGAAAATAGGTCAAAGTCTTCTGATGCAATGTTTCCAAGTGCTGGATGAGGCATCTAACCTCACGGGGAGTGAAATATGTGAAATATTCATCCAAAGTTGATGTTCACGCAATATTTTTGCAGACCCCAAAATAAATGCTACCAAGTGAGTTATCTCTTTGGTTGGTAGCCACTTCCTCCATTTAGAATTTTATATGGGTTCATAAATCTCGGTGATGTGAGCAAGTATTAATGACATATCTTTTCATTACCTACTTATATATTGGCATTGAGGGGTTTTTTTTTCCCCCATTGACTCATAGTAATCCAGTGTAGGGTTGACAACAGATTTAAAGGAACCTTGGTTATTTTATCATCTGCTTTTTCACTGATTAATTGAACATTTAATTTAGATTTAAATACATTTGCTTAGTATCACAATCCTAGTATATCCACTTGTTAGGTATAAAGGAAGGGTGAGATAACATACAATGTAAGAAATGAAAGTTCATTGTTGGAAAAAGATAAAGATAAGCAAGTGTGTCCTTATTCCATGGTTATATGTTTATTCACAACCCCCCAAATGAACCCCAAATATAACCCCCTACAGCTTAACCCAGTGTTATTCGAACTGTGGATCGGGGCATCTTGGAAACTGCAGACCTTACTCTTGTTATATTCCTTTCGTGAGTGTTAACATTTCAAATTTTCAAGTAAGGTTTCATGGGATGCATCTTCAGAATGTGAACCTGACCAAAATTTGGCCCAGCACTACTGTGTATTCCCCCCTTCTAAGCAAAATAAATAAATAAATAAATAAATAAATAAATAAATAAATAAATAAATAAATAAATCGTCTAAACTAGTGCCTTTGCACAGAGACTTAGAGTGCAATCCTAAACTGGAGTTAGGCTGGCATAAGCTAAACCAGCAACGTTTGGCCAGCCCAAGGGCCACCGTAAAGCGCGTTCGGACCACCCTCAGGGACAGGGAGGATGGCACACGTCTGTGTGCTGGCCTCTCTGACTCTGAGAGTGGTCCAAATATACTTTATGGTGTCCCTTTGGGCTGGCCAAACTTTGCTGGCTTAGCTTATGCTGGCCTAACTCAGTTTAGGATTGTGCCCTTAACGCACTGCCTCGGCACCTGGGGTACTGACATCACTTGATGTTGTGGCATCGCTTCTGGGTTCTCCCCATAGGAAGGAGCTCTTGCTGCAGTGTTCCCTGCTGCAGTGCTTTGTGTTCCCTGTTCCTTCTCCTGTGGAGAAGGAATGGGAGGTGAGAAGCCACCAGCACCTTCTCTGTTAACTAAGCAGGAGCCTGAAGGGCAGCCGTGCACCACTTTGGTGTAGCGCCCAAGGCGGATGCCCCTTAGGTAATGTTCTAGGTATGCCTCTGCCCTTAGGAACAAGATGATGCATTGTCCCCTACTTCGCCTTAGGCTCCTAGGAAGCACACATCCAAGAGGGAGAACTGCCTTGCTTCATGCTCCCCAGTGACACGGCTACATTTACAAATCCAACTTACGTAATGCTGCTGCAAACCGATAACATAAATACGCGAATTGGTAATTCATTTCGGAGATCTAGTCATAAAATCCGCAGACTGTTTCGCTTAATGAGACACAACGGCTGCCTGGCTTGCAGCCTGCATTGTGACACAACATATTATATGGTGCTTTTTGGAGGGCGATGCTGCCCTTTGTAGTCGGAGTTGAGATTTACATTGAACTAATAACAATTTAAGAGGAACGACTCCGACACAGAGGGAAACGAGTGTCACCATTCAAAGGTGCGCTTCTCCCCCAAATCTGCTGCTTATCCTGAGAGCACTTTACGTCAAAATCAATCTCGCCCCTCCATTACTGCACAATGTTCAACCTTGAAGAGTCCCAATAATTCTTAACTACAAGAGGCAGTCATTCTTGCTTTAATATGCTGGAAAAGAATGGCTACCCAGAGACCAATATTCAGAGGAACTGCCATTCCCTACAGAGTTTGGCTAGAGTGGATAAGAACCTGGCTCCCTTTCACAAGCCGAGATTACTTGTCCTTCATTTTCATTGTAATTTGAGGTTCACTGACAAAACTATTAAGCGCACTTTTAAATAGGGAGCTATCTGCAAGAAGTGTAAATCTGCTTCATTATTCTTCATACCTTGGCTGCATATTAGGCAGGATCCAAGGCGCATTGATCTGAATTACTGTCGAGGTAACAGAACAATGTGTGCCCTCCGATTTGCTTAAGGAGCGCCCCCCCTTTCCCAGCCCCTCAGCCAATAGCCACATTTTGTGTACAAATCCTTACAGAAAGAGTGAAACAGATTCACATATATCTAAATTGCCTTTTTTAAAAAAGTATTATATCTTAAATTAGTGGTTCTCAAACCTTATAGCACCAGGATCCACTTTTTAGAATGACAATCTGTCCGAGACCCACTGGAAGTGATGTCATGGTCAGAAGTTATGTCATTGTGACACCAGAGCCTGCTGCTTTCCCGAGAATGCAGCAATCTGTCGGGTTACTTCTCAGCCATTTTTTCAATAGCAAAGTGAATCAGAAAGAAAAAAAAAGTATATTTACAATGTTGACACAAGCAAAACAATCGCACAGCCCTATCCAGCATCCCATCTTCCCATATTTTCAAAATGGCTGCTTTATGGGCTTTGAGACACACCTAAAATTGACTTGCGACCCACTGATGGGTCCTAACCCACAGTTTGGGAACCACTGTCCTAGGAGTTCTTCTAAGGGACACTGCCAATACAACAAGGGCACAATTCTCACCTGGAGTTAGTCTGGCACAGTTAGGCTAGCAAAGTTTGGCTGGCACAAGGGAAACTGTAAAGTATGTTTGGACCACTCTTGGAATCAGAGGTCAGCACACAGACATGTGCCATCCTTCCTGACGCTGAGAGTGATCCAAACACTCTTTAAGGTGGCCCTTGTGCTGGCCAAACTTTGCTGGCCTAACTCCAGGTGAGGATTGCGCTCTAAATGTCATGGCAGACTTAAACACGACAGTTCTTGTGTTCATCAGGGACCACGAAAAAGAAGCTGCAATGCGTTGAACTGTGGTCCTCGTCTCACACTCTCCCCTCATGAACGCAATCAATGCACAGAGGGGTACACAGACTCACATTCTGTGCATGTCTGCTCCATTTCAGACCTCCATCTATTGAATGGAATGTGAAACTAGACCCTAAGAACGCAACCGTACACATGCAGGGCCTCTGCCAATAATTGGAAACCCTGCTTAGCTGTGATTCTGGTTCCTGATTGTCCTCACTGGCCCGAAACGTACACAGGCTAACAATCCTATACCCACTTTCTTGGGAGTAAACTCTGTGGAACACAATGGACTTACTTCTGAGGAGACGTGCCTAGGATTGTGCTGACAGTTGTGGCTCTGGAGGGCCCATGTTTCCATTCTGCCAAACCTGCAGAGGTCAGGGCATTGGCCACATGCATGTGAGAAGCAAAACTTGTGACTTCTGTCCTACTCCTCTCCACATTGAATACATGGACGAGAAGACTGGTTTTCCCGTCTTGGCTTTCTTGCTTTGGTTGCTGTCAATGACTACATTTCCCCATTCCATTCCCAGAGCGCAATCCTGCCACCCACTGGTTGGTCCTAACCCACAATTTGGGAGCCACTGTCCTAGGAGTTCTTCTAAGGGCCATTGTCAATCCAATAAGGGTGCAATCCTAACCCAGTGCTTGGCCAGCACACTTAGGCCATCAAAGTTTGGCGGGCACAAGGGACACCGTGAAGTATGTTTAGACCTCACTCAGAGTCAGAGAGGCCAGCACACAGATGTGTGCCATCCTCCCTGACTCTGAGAGGGTCCAAGCATGCTTGACGATGGCTCTTGTGCCAGCAAACATGTCATGGTATACAGAGAAGTAGTAAAGCTGAACCAGGCTTTTCTCTGTGTGCAGTAGCTCATGGCACCAGGCCAAGGCACCTGAGAGAAGTATAATGAGCTACAGCTGTGTCGTGCATCAGAGCACGGAGCTTATGGCCACCTCATGGAAAGCACTGATTGGTGGGCAGGCCTCAGCAGAGGTACATAAGGGGACAGGTTCCTAGTACAAAGTGTGGGTCAAGAACGATAGGAGGGGAACGCTGTCCGTTTGACTGTAAGATCTGCTGTGTACGTTGCCAACTGACTTGTCCTGTATGCTGTGCTTTGCCTGACTGATATGTATGGAATGTGACCCTTTGCCTGGTAACTTGACTACACTTGCTGAATACAATTCTTATCTGAGCAAAGACCTTGTGTGGTGCCTTTCTTTGCTGAAGTCAGTGAAGTCTCGCCGAGCTGACTACGGAGGCAGTTTCTCCTGTGCAACCGAGCTGTTTACTCTGCTGAACATGCCAGGTGTTGGCGTGAGAGCTCTCCACACTTGGGGTCCTCTCCAATGCCACCTGGGCATGAATCTTGGGGAGACGCGACAAAACATTGCTGGCCTAACTCCAGGTTAGGATTGTGCCCTTGGTCTTGAATCATGCGAGAACCATTAAGGCATGAAATAGGTCATTCATATATGTATATGTATACGGTTTATTACTTGGCAAAAAATAAGTATGCAGTTTTGGATCTGACTCTCTTGCTGAGTGTGAATGGGCACCTGATAAGACGACAGGGACTTAAATAAATATGGGCTTTATTAAAATCTGGAGAAGTACAATACTTACTGTGTCACCCCCCCCTGCAGCTATGCTACTCAGCCTTGGAGTCTGGTGCTTCTTTTGAGAAGTCAGCTTCCTTCCAGTCATCTCAACTTGCACATTGCAAGCAAAACAAGTGAAGGAAAACATGTGTGGGAAAACAGGACACTCTAACTGCCCAATGCTCTCTGATGCAATGGAAACCATACATCCAGTAGAACTGCTCCAGAGCACCTCGCTTCTGAGATGTGGGGGAACATGCATAACATTGTCAGGGTCCAATCCTGAGCCCTCCAGTGCCGGCAGTAAGCCACTGCAGAACGCTCCGTTGTAGAATGCAGAACGTGCTCCATTGGCACGGCTGGGTCAGTGCTGGAAAGTGGGTCAGGATTGCGCCCTACAGGTTGGAAACAGTGGGGAGGGCATTGATTTGGAACCGATCGTCAGAAACTGTATGGCCTGCAGCAGATCTAAGGGTGTTAGATCTGCTGGCCTCCAGCAGATCTAACCTGGAGTTAGGCCAGCACAGTTAGGCCAACAAATTTTGGCGGGCACAAGGACCACACTAAAGTGGGCTTGGACCACTCCCTGAGTCAGAGCCCATCCTCCCTGACTCCGAGTGGTCCAAACGCACTTTACGGTGGCCCTTATGCTGGCCAAACTTTGCTGGCCTAAGTGTGCCGGCCAAACACCAGGTTATGATTGCACTCCCAGTCAGCGGCGTCATGCTGCCTGAACGCTGGGCGGGAGGAACGGGTGAGCGGCAGCCCGCCCGTTGCGTACCTCTCCGTTTCGCCCGCCCGTTGCATACCGCTCCGTTTCGCGGGGGCGGGGAAGACGGCAAAACGGAGCAGTACGCAATGGGCAGCCTGCCGCTCACCCGTTCCTCCCACCCAGCGTTCAGGCAGCATGACGCCACTGACTCCCAGTCTACCCGGAGTGAAGCTGATAACAAGGGTTCCATCACTAACAGCTGAACGGTGCCCCCAATCTGCTGTGCTTTCACTGACAAAATCTTTTCCGCATATTCAAACACCTATTTTCTCAAATAGTTCAAAACTTCCATAAGCCATGTTGTTAAATAACACTATACGGCATTTGCACTTCTAATTTCAAATCATTTTCCACCAATACCATAACATGCACTTCCCACAAGTACAGTTGCTGATAATTGAATCACATCAGGAATCCCAGTAAGAGATTGTAAATGCCCAGGAGTGCTGAAGAAAGTAATTCATGCTAAACTTTGAACAATATCGCTGCCTATTGTATTCCAAACAGAACATTGTAGCTTATGGAGTAATGCCTTGCCATAGATTAGGGGAGATGTTTTATTAATAGGTGATTTAATTCTTCCTAAAGTTTAAGCTGATGCAGTTCATACTGGTTCGGAGATGTGACAGAATTTTATTATGTGGCTGTAATATTTCACAACCTGGATCTTCTGCAAGAGGAAAAATGTCAGTGCTAAAGACATAGTTAAAAGCTGCCGGCTCCAAGTGTCATTTTATTGTTCTTTACAGATTGTAGGCAGAAGTCCATCCTTCTATTGAGCGATGTTGAAAAAGGTGACATGTAAATGAAAGGACTTATGGTGGAGATTGGGTGCACATTTGACAAGTCATAATGGAATTGTTTGCAAAGGTTTATTGAAATCCCTGCTTTCATTTATCTTTGTTAGCACAAGGCACCAAAATCTGTGATATAACATTCTTGTATAATTTAAACTAAATATAACCAAATTAACCTAGGAAGCAGAAAGAGAATAGCATATTTTATTCTAATAGAAAAATTACTTTTGGAGGTTATTATTGTGCTTTATTACTTTGTGAATGTAATAACAATTGGTTTGGACTTGTTCCTTTAAAAAAAAAAAGATGAAAACCAATATAGGAAGCTCAGAGCCATCTGTTGTAAAAATTCCATATTTTCATTTTGTTCTCACGTATGTGGTTGTGTGCTTTCAAATGCATTAGGATGCTTACTTCAAAGGCTTATTCATGGTACGCAAGAAACAGGAATTCTGACTTCAACCATAGGCATTGTGGCTGCTGTTTGCTGGCTTTTATTAAGTGCATCCTGCAACACATTTTGAAGAAAATTGAATACTGGTATACAGGTAGATGACCCCTTAACCAGACACCCAAAATCCAGACATTTTTGCCCAAGACTTTTTCTTTTATGCTTTCTGCAGTGTGAGCACTAGAAGGTCTTGTGTTCATTCCCACGTTCAGGCTGTAAGTTCTGTGGTGTGTGCCATTGTTGAAAAATGCCCAAGAGGCCAGCAGATACCCAAATGGGCATCAGTGAAAAGAGCAAGAGGAAGCATTTCTCAGTATATTTCTGCAGTTATTCTGAACTCCAGACAAATCCGAAATCCGGACACCAGAGTATCCAAGCAGTCTGGATAAGGGGTACTCAACCTGTACTAGTAAGAACTCAGGAATAAGGAGACTCAGAACACAATCCTAAACTGGAGTTGGCCGGCATAAACTAAGCCAGCAATATTTGGCCAGCACAAGGGCCACCATAAAGCATGTTGGGACTACTCTCAGAGTCAGGGAGGTGGCTGTGTGCTGGACTCTCGGAGGGTGCAATCCTAAACTGAGTTAGGCTGGCATAAGCTAAGCCATCAAAGTTTGGCCAGCACAAGGGACACCGAAAGTATGTTTGGACCACTCCCGGAGTCAGAGAGGCCAGCAGAGAGTCGTGCGCCATCCTCCCTGACTCCGAGAGTAGTCCAAACAAGCTTTATGTTTGTGCTGGCCCTTGTGCTGGCCAAACTTTGCTGGCTTAGTTTATGCCGGCCTAACTCAGTTTAGGATTGCACCCTCAGCGCCCTATCCTGTGGGCCTTAGCATGGGCAATATGAATGTACTACCCGCACTTTTGTTGCAAAAAGTGCCATAAGGCTACCGCTGCTTGCACAGGTGGCCAGGCTGTTCAGGATTGGGCTGCCTGGTCCGAATCCCATCCAAACTTCCAGTGCTATTGCAGCCACAATGCAATTCCAAAGTAAGATAACAAACATTCCCCTACCTCAAGGAGGCCTCCGTGACTTCCTCTCCACTGCAAGATGTTGTGCATGGAAAATTGGCAAGGATATGGACCCCAGGCTCAAATCAGAAGGAAGTAACCTTATAGGATCAGACCAAAGTCCCAGCTAGTCCAGCATCCAGTTTCATACAGGAGCCAACTAGGTACCTCAGAAACCTACAAGCAGAAGACGAAGGAGATGGAAGGAATATTCAGAGGACAATCTCAACTCAGCCAAGAAGTTCAGTAGGCCACCTTGGACCAATCACTATCTCTCAGTCCAACCTGATTAAGAGCGCAATCCTAACCTGCAGTACAAAGTTTGGCCTGCACAAGGGCCACCATAAAGTGAATTTCGACCACTCTCCGAGTCAGGGAGGATGGCGCACATCTGTGTGCTGGCCTCTCTGACTCCAAGACTGGTCCAAACATACTTTACAGTGTCTCTTGTGCTGGCCAAACTTTGCTGGCCTAACTATGCCAGCCTAAGTCCAAGTTAGGATTGTGCCCTCACAGCGCTGTTGTAAAATAGGGCAAGAGAAAGCCACATTCTCTTGTTTTTTGGTGGAAGGTTGAATAAACGTTATTCCACTTTTGCTCCAAGGTGGAAGCAAGTTATTTATTGTCATTGTTGCTGTTGTTGTTAAAAAAGTGCAGAAGTGTACCTGGGAAGGGGAGGTAAGGGACCATGTGATCCCAGGTGCCAGAGCGGCAGAGGTGGCATTTTGAGCTCCCCCTGCCATCGCCCACCCACCAGAACCTTCCTAAGGGTCAGGCAGTCTGCGCATAGCATCCCCAAGCCCTACAAAGGTATTCTGCAGCCAGTAAAGAGCTGTCGAACAGTACTTCCAGTTTCTCAATGAAAACAGGAAATACTGCTTAAAGACCTTTCGAAAGCCTCAGAATGCTTTTAGAGAGCTTGGGAACACCATACGAGGCTCCAAAGGCTCTAGGTGAGTCAGGGGTGGCAGTCCCCATGGGGGGGGCAGTCTGTGGTTCTGGTCCCAGGCAGCATGTGGGCCAGGGCACAACTGAAAGCGCAATCCTAGCCTGGAGTTAGGATGGCGCAGTTAGGCCAGCAAAGTTTGGATGGCACAAGGGACACCGTAAAGCACATTTGGACTACTCTCAGAGTCAGGGAGGATGGCACACGTCTGTGTGCTGGTCTCTCTGACTCCAAAAGTGGTCCAAACATACTTCACGGTGGCCCTTGTGCTGGCCAAACTTTGCTGGCCCAACTGTGCCATCCTAACTCCAGGTTAGGATTGTGCCCTGAGAAAGTAGCCCATTCTCCCATACTTGGTGTCTCAAGTGTTCATGAGCAGTGTTGCTCACGGAATGCTTCTTACAGGCCATGCCTATTCACAAAACCACATACGCACCCGTTCCACAGAGTGAAGACCGATTGCTTGGATTGGAATCAATTAATCCCACTCAAAGCGATGGGATATCATCAGCTTCATGCAAAGTGCCTAAACTCTAGCTGGCTGGAGGCTAGCTGGCTGATTTCAGTCCCAAAGTAAATGAATCATCATGGCCAGACCTACCAAATATTTGCTTAATTATATGTGTAATCTCATTTAAGTCATTGATTCAATGAATAGATAATGAAAATATGAGCATATGTTTAAAACCACGGTTTAATAACTTTAAATCAATACCAGTAATTTCTTTTCGCTAGTCCAGCGAAAATCCATTTTAAACCCATTTTTCTTCCCCTGCTGCAGAAGCTGTTTCACGACCATGCAAATGTCTCTGTGGGTTCCAAAATTTTTCTTCCCCATCCCTGCTGAAGGTTATATTCCCACCAATGTTCTGATCAATTCAAATCTCCAGTCTTATACAAATCCCTAGTAGCGCTTGTAGAAACAATCGCAAGAAAAAGTTAAAAGCTTTTAAGCTGGGGAAATCAATGCTGTGAATGCCATTCTTTCCAGATAGCCTCTTTTTCTTGCTTGGGTTTTTTCCAGTTTTAAAAGCAGCATTTTTAAAAAATACATTGCCACAATCTAATGAAATGTATGTACATTGGAGACCACTGAAGCCCCTAAGAGTTTCAGAACCTCGGGCAATAATCCCATTGAATTCTATGGGGCTTACACCTAAGTAAACATGTGTAGGAACATGTTCCCTCTCCCGTTGATTTCAATGGGATTTAGGGGCATGATTGCACAAATTCTGAAATCCACTCCAAAGCCTGGGGACAGAATGGTGTAGAAATGTAAATACTGAACTCTAAAAGTTTTCAGTAAGACGTTTCAGTTATTTTCAATTAACAGAGCAAGGTTGCCTCATTTAGATATTTATTTATTTATTTAATTTATTATTAGATTTTTACCCTGCCTTATTGTGCCTGAAGGCACCCAAGGCGGCATTACAATATATATATATAAAACAATATAACAATTCACATTAAAAACAATTAAAAACAGTATTAAACAGCAATACAATCACAAATTAAGAACACAATTAAAACAAATTTAAAAACAATTTAAAACAACAACAACAACAAGCCCCGTGGATCATAATAATACAGAATGCACACCTTTAAAGCATTTGTGGGTCCAATTAGATGGTGCGTTTGCAAACTTGTACATTCATTTGGGGGAGGGGGCAGGGAGGAGGGGAGGATTAATAATAAGAACATAAGAAGAGCCCTGCTGGTTCAGGCCAAAGGCCCATCCAGTCCAGCTTCTTGTATAGTGGCCCAACACCTACGTAAAGTGCATGCTATAGTGATCATTTGTTTTTGCATTTAAATTTATTGCATTTGATTTAATCCCATTTTCACCCAGTGATACATTTGCACAGTACTGCCACAGGTGCAGTTTTACAACAATTTAAAGGGACCTCTAAGGTGGGAGAAACGCCACCAGGGTAAATTCAAGGTGTTTCCAGATACTTGAAGCACCAGCGATGCGAAGAGGCATCTATGGATGTCTGCTTATCTGTGCATGTTCATTACTCTCCATGGTGCTGACCCATTGATTCTAATGGAAATCATATTCAGAAATTGGACTCGCACAAGGAAATCCCCCCCCCAATTCAGATTTTTCTCTGCAAACAGTCCTAGCTCTTGCAGGATCTAGCAGATCTAGCTCTTGTAGGATCTAGCATGGTTCAGGTTAGGTCTCCTTGACTCTGGAATGACTTGTAAGCTGCCTCATTAAAAAAAAAAAAACAGCCTCAATGAGCCACCTTTTGCAGAAGCTCTGCTAATTACATTGGCTCATTCTGTGATTACCTGGCCAGCTATTATTTCAGTAACTCGAGCCTTCAGAGGGGTTTTCAGGAGGGGTTTTTGAAGATCTTGGACACAGGGGGGAAAAAACCCCTTGTTTTATGAGCTGCTTGCTGCAGAAGCTCACGTAATTACTTCTGCTCAGCTTGTGACAAGCTGGACCCTTATGCTTTCAAGCAGCACAGCTCACGCTGGGGTAGCCTGTTTGAAGGCCCTGTGCACAAGAGACAACCCCCAATATGAGGAAGTTATGAGAAGCAATTATGCAGTGAGAATAATAGAGTTTTGTTCAAGTTCCTACATTAAATACTTGAGCACATCACTTGTTCCACAAGTGGTTACAGGTACTTTCCTGTAACTGAGGGCTGAAAACCAAGTGGATTCCAAAGTCTAGCCCCTAACCATAAAATATATGCTAAAATTTCATTTTTTGTCAAAGTGGGTGGGGGGGGGGAAATACCTTGCAAACAACTCCAAGGCCTACATTTCCCTGAAATGTTGATCTTTGACCTCTTGGGGAAGATAGTGGGATGACTCTAAGGCTTTGGAAACTGTGCAAAACTGTCCTTTCATCTCTCCACTGTCCACAGAAAAAAAAATTCAGAAAAAATTGGTGGGACAGTTTATTTTTTACATAAGAACATAAGAAGAGCCCTGCTGGATCAGGCCAAAGGCCCATCTAGTCCAGCTTCCTGTATCTCACAGCGGCCCACCAGGTGCCCCAGGGAGGCATGAAACAACAAGATCCTGTTGCATCCTGTTGCCACTCCCTTGCACCCGGTACCAGTAGCCTACCACCTTTGTAAGAAGGTTACACAATCCATCATTGCCTATACCCCACGATGGACCTTTCCTCCAGAAATCTGTCCAATCCCCTCTTAAAGGCATCAAGACCAGATGCCATCACCACCTCCTGTGGCAAGCAGTTCCACAGATTAACTACCCGGTGGGTAAAAAAGTACTTCCTTTTATCTGTTTTAACTCTCCCAACCCTCAGTTTTAGTGGATGCCCCCTGGTTCTGGTGTTTTGAGAGAGGGAAAAGAACATCCCTCTATCGACTTTATCCCTTCCATGCATAATTTTGTATGTCTCAATCATGTCCCCCCTCAGGCGCCTTTTTTTCTAGACTGAAGAGCCCCAAACGCTGCAGTCTTTCTTCATAAGGGAGGTGCCCCAGCCCCGTGATCATTTTAGTCGCTCTCTTCTGCACCTTTTCCAACTCCACTATGTCCTTTTTGAGATGCGGCGACCAGAACTGGACACAGTATTCCAGGTGTGGCCTTACCATTGATTTGTACAATGGCATGATAATATTGGCTGTTTTATTCTCAACCCCTTTTTTAATGACCCCAAGCATGGAATTGGCCTTCTTAATTGCTGACGCACACTGGGTCGATACCTTCATTGAATTGTCCACCAGCACCCCGAGATCTCTCTCCTGAGTTGTCACAGACAGCTCAGAACCCATTAGCCTATAGGTAATGTTTTGGTTTTTTGCCCCAACGTGCATCACTTTACATTTGTCTATGTTGTAACGCATCTGCCATTTGGCTGCCCATTCCCCCAACTTGGAGAGATCCTTCTGGAGCTCTTCACAATCCTTTCTGGTTTTTACCACCCGGAAAAGTTTTTGTATCCCACTTTTACTAGTGCCGCACTAATGCATCTGCAGTAGTAAATGATTAATGTTTTTTGAGGGCAGAAGGTGGAGGTGGGAGTGTCTCGGGGCGCAATCCTCTACTGCGCTGAATAGGAGAGGCTGGAGCCTCCCCGCGGCAAGGGAGTGTGTGCTCCCTTACCGTAGGGGAGGCTCCAGCCTCCCCTATGGGCTTCTTGGATCTGCGCCTGCTAAATTGGGGCCGCGTGGCCTCCCAAACAGGTCTAAGATTTGGCCGTATGGCCAAATCCTGGACCCTGCACATCCCGCCTATGTCCCGCCCACCTCCCGCACTCCTCCCACCAATCCCTGAGCCGCCCCATCATGGTGCCTCCCTTGCACCAGCCAGCTTTGGCCCAAGCCCGCCCACGTCCCGCCCAAGTCCCGCTCCCTCCTCCTTCCCACCCACCAATCCCCGTGCCGCCCTGTCATGGCACCTCCCTTGTACGGCCAGCTTCGGCCAACGCTAGGGAGGCCCTGCGTGGGCACAACAGGACTGGTGCTGCCAGCAGTGCCGGTTCTGTTGCCTTAGCGCCGACACGGGGGTGTTGCTTGGCGCCGACATGGGGGTGCTGCTTGGCGTCCCCGCGTCGGCGCTAAGATGCTGCGTCAGCGCTAAGCGCCAAATTGGATGACGCTGCCCATCAAGTGCCACGATCCACCGGCTAGCACAGTGCCCCCTTAGGAGCAGGGGCCAGTTTAGCGAATGCCAGCCCTAGGGGAAGGCAAGGCTCCCACCCAATCAGTCAGAGGCAGGTAATGTTGGAGATAGTACAGCTCCGTCCACTGTCTAAAGAGGGCAGTCTGGTGTCTGAAGGGAGCAGAGTGAGGTGTCCTGAAACTCAGACCTTCTTGCCTGTCCTTTCTGTGGGGATGTGGCCTTGGCCTTATTCTCTTCACCTCACAGATGCCTCAGCCATCTTAGGCAGACCTCCATTTCACGACGATGCAGCTCCTGGGCCTCTCTTGGTTCAAGTGTCAGCTATATCTCTGATTCTAATCAGAAGCTTTAGTTATGTATTTGTTGGAACTATAAGTAAACCTTTTTTGCTTCTTTATCAAGCCTCTGCCTCGTGTGTGTTTTTATTAATAGAAGTCAGCCTGGGTGAGGGAGATTCCCGTGAGGTAATTAATCTAAGGGGGAACATTCTGCTGCTTCCTCCACTCTGCTTCCCCCCCCCCATCACCAATAAGGAACTTCCAACAGTTAAAACATTCCTCCTTGGCCCTGTGGCGACCAGTAATCCCACCATAGTTCACAGCTAGACCCAATGAAGGGTGCTAAAGGGGTTAAAGTAGATAATAGCCCCAGGACAACTGATTCCTCCCCTTAGCCTTGTGCCCTCTTAAATAACTTGGGGCCAAACTGGTCCCCCATCAACAGTCTTGGGCAAAGAGCAACAGTTAAGTTTCAAGGTGAACCTCGCTGAACTCTTCAATGAAAGATATTTTAATGCCATTTGCTGACATAAAGTTTTTGTTTTTGTGTTGCATAAGTAGGCCAACAGTGAGAACTGTTGTAAAAGTTGCTCGTCATAAAGAAGGAATTTATCGTGTAGCTCAGTGGTTCTCAAACCTTTTAGACTGGGACCCATTTTTTAGAATGGAACTCATGTTGGGACCCATCGGAAGTGATGTCATTAACCTGGATGTGATGTCATAGCCAGAAGTGACATCATCAAGCAGGAAGTGCTGTCATTGTAACATAATAAAATGAAACTTGTGAAATGCAAACTGGCATTCTTGGACTGAAGCAAATGGACAACCCTGAAACATCCCTGACAGAAAGCAAGATTAGGACAAAATATGATGTAAAAGCACTGAACTAAAAACATTAAAAAAAAACCACCCTCACTTCAAAATTCAAACTGTTCACTCAGAAAAAGAATATAACAAGAGTAAGGTCTGCAGTTTCCAAGATGGCTGCTCCCAGCTTTGTGAGTCCCAACAGTTCCAAAAGTATTCGAGAGCAACCCCTGAGCATTTTTCAGTGGCAAGACAAGGCAAGGCAAGGCAAGGCCTGGCTTGGGAAGGCAAGGCAAGTTTAAAAAAGCCACCAGCTCATTTCAGCAATTCCAAAACCTTACAGAGCAACAGCAGAGCAGTTTAACAAAGCCACCAGCTCATTTTTCAGTGGCAAGGCAAGGCAAGGCCTGGCCTGGCTTGGGAAGGCAAGGCAAGTTTTAAAAAGCCACCAGCTCATTTCAGCAATTCCAAAATCTTACAGATAAGAGCAACAGCACAGCAGTTCAACAAAGACAACAAGTGAGTCCCAACCCACAGTTTGAATAACATTGGTGTAACTTCCTAAGGTGGCAAAAATAAACACTCAGAAGTTCACACACACATTCTGTAGGTAAAAGGTTTTGAAATTCAAAGCAAAAATAACAAGTGTCCTCATACAACATCTAAACAAGTTCACATGCATAAATATCTGTAGTCATTTTATGGAGTCTTTGAAACACGGCACTTGGCTTCCATGAGGAACAAATGCTCGAGTTAAAATGCCCCATAGCAAATATGGCACTGACCTATGGATCTGGCCAGCTGACCACTCTGTCTGCTGGAGAGGCCAACCCTTAATCCAATGGTTACATAAGAACATAATGTGGTGAGAAGAGACCCCCCCTTCATTTCCCACAAAAGCCGCCGCACCCCCGGCTCTCTAGCCGGGCCAAGAAACCATCACGCTCCTTCCTGGCTCCCCAGCCACGCCAAGACCACCATGTTTTTTCCTGGCTCACCAGCCATGCTGGAACCACTAAGCTCCTTTCACCCAACAGGGCAAGCCTGAACCATTGAAGAACTACAAAACGTAACCCTTGTAATGTAGCACAGTAACCAGAGTAAAACAATAGAGGTTTTGGCAACAGTAGAGGCAGCAACTCTTGGTGGGAAAACATTTCTTGGCTAAAGTCCAACTGTTAAGAGCCTCCTTAACGTGGCCCTGTACCCCATTGTGGTCATTTTGGCCTATAGGTAAAATGGTAATTGCTATGCTCATGATGGTCAGATGGAGGCGTAACCAGATACACAGGGACCTGTAAAGCTGTAGGGGAAGACCAGAATGTAATGAAAACAGGTCAGACTCCATGTTGGAATTCAATCCCGGGAGTTAAGCTGCTATCCTGCAAGGAGATCACAAGAGGTAAGCCTCTGTGAAAGATGGCACAAGATAATGCAGACAATGCAAGCCATTAAGGTGGCACCAAGGGACATTCAAGATGTCTCCCTTACCTCAGGGTTTTGTAATGCAAACCTGATATCTGAACATAGCACCAACAAACTTCTGCCTAAATATCTGCCCAGGAGCTCAAATAAACTAGTCTTCTTTAGATTTAGCCAAGAGGGGTCCCCCCCCCCAAGATTTTCTCATTCAAATGCAGCTGGCCACTCCTCAGGGTGATTGAATAACTCTTAAAGGTCACATCTCCCTGTAAGTACTTACCACCTCAATAAACTGTGTCTCCAGCACTTTGTGGCTAAATCTGTCTAAGTGTCTCTGCTTTTATGAAGTGCCAACCCTATTGTAATCTTGTCCTAATCTAAATGTACCTATGTCTGCATCTCCTTAACCCTTCCTGGGGTCACAATAGAGGGGAGAGGGAGCGACAGCAGGGAGGAACCACCAATCAGATGTCTCACATCACCAAATAGCCAATAGCAAGTAGCCAATGTTTTTTTTTTTGTCATTATTTTCAATTCCACATTTGCATGCTCAACTGTATAACTGATTAAACCAAAAATGTAACAGGTGCACAAGTTCTGTAATCTCCTTGGAAGCATGCTGCATCTTGTGTCCGTTTTGCTAATGCCTTACACTATGAGTAAAATGTACTTCTCTTTCTGCAACAACGAAGTCCTGCTGGCATTCTTTTCAATCAACAGTTCCTTGGTGAGCCACAGACCAGCTGGGATCCGGGAAGTTGGGCTTGGAACAGCATTGATTCTTAGGATGCAGTAGGTTAGGAATGCACTTCGGGGAAACGAAACCTCAAATTGACAGCCCCTAAGCTTAAAGGCACAGGGGCCTGGAGAAATCACCAAATTGGCTTGATTTCCTCCTACATCAATAAGAAGAGCCCCTATGCTGGATCAGGCCAAATGCCCACCTTGTCCAGCTTCCTGTATCTCACAGTGATCCACCAGATGCCTCAGGGAACGAACAAGACAAATGTTTGGTTCCCAAACATACCTGCTCACTTCACCCATCCTTCATAGCTCTTTGTCATGGTGGTGCCAGCCAGCATCAGTCCCCCAAAATCACACGAGAATTGCATAAGATTCTCTCAAGGATCTCGCATGATGTCTCGCTATCTCAGGCTGGCCAATATGGAGGTGCTCAGTAGAGCCAGAGGAAAAGTCAGGCAAGGGCATCCCGTTGTAGCCCTGTAAATTCGCCATGGCACCCTCAAGGAGTGTGGTGCACAGTCCAAAGATATTTCCAGTCACATCTGGATCTCCTCTTAAAACAATTCTACAGATTCAGAGCGCAATCCTATACCATGCCGGCCTAGTAAGGCTGACATAGCAGGGCATTATCCTAAGGCCCATTAGGAGGCAGCAGCAGCAATGTGCAGGACAAGGGGAGGTTTTCCCCTTGCATCCCCGTAAGCCTCAGTCACCCCTATGGGCCTGCTCGGATCTGCGCCGGCAAAATTGTAGGCGTAGAGGAACATGCACAGGAGTGGCCTGAATTGGGGCCGCCTTGGCTGGTGAGGGGGCTTAGGATTTGGCACTACAGCCGTCCTGCGTCACAACCACCATCTCTGCCCACTGCGCCACCCATTTATGCCCGCGGAACACCTCTGGAACGCCCTCGCGGAGGCCCACTGCCGACCAAGCGATGCAGGCACTTTACTGGCGCATGACTGGCACTGCCAACGGTCGCGCCAGCACTCAAGCGCTGGCACTGCTGTGTGCACCAGCCCAGCACCATAGCGCTGCCACCGATGCACTTTACAGGACGTTTCCGACAGCGTTCAGCTGGCGCAAGAGTGCAGCCCCGGCGCAAGGGGGGTATAGGATTGCGCTGTTAATGTTTCATAGGGTGGTGATGGTGGTGGTGGTCTGGCACAGATCCCCTGCATATACCAATTCAGAAGAGACCTTAACAAGCCACTCAGGTTCCGAAGATCAGCTTGACATTCCCCCCTTTTCTATTATTTAGAACACATTTTTTCTTATCAGATTCATAAGGTTGTTCCTCCAGATGACCGTACATTGTGGATGGGAATCATTGATCATTACGCTCATGCACACGTTCCAAAACAATGTGCAAAGTGGTTTATCTAAAGGTTGATATTTCCATTTGGTTACCTGGAATAATTGAACTTCGACTGCTGTGAGCCACCGAATGGACTGAATTAGAAACCTCACCCTCCTACTGTTTCTGATGTGAAGTACCTTGCTGTTCATGTAGACTATCTAAACTCTTGGAGAATCACGCTGCTCTTTGTGTATCAAAATAGCACTGCATAGACGATGTGGAGATAAATTCATCTTTGTTGTAGGAATATGGACACTAATTCTTCACTCCTTTTATTTCCTCTTATGCATAAATCAATCTATTGTTTCAAGAATGCTGCACTCATAACTGTAAGAAGAACCTGTCATCAGCCTGATAAATGAAATAAGAACATAAGAAATGAAATAAGAACATAAGAAGAGCCCCACTGAATCAGGCTAAAGGCCCATCCAGTCCAGCTTCCTGTATCTCCCAGTGGCCCACCAGGTGCCTCAGGGAGCAAACAAGACAACAAGATCCCTGCACCTTGTGGCCACTCCCTTGCACCTGGCATTCTGAGGTAAATTCTGAGGGAAACACACTGATGGCCAAGCAAGGTTCTCCACAGCATTTCTCTTTGACAGCCACCAGAACCAGATGCTCCTTTTCACACATGTACTCATAGGAACAGCCCCACTGGATCAGGCCAAGGCCCATCTAGTCCAGCTTCCTGTATCTCACAGTGGCCCACCAGACACCTCAGGGAGCACTCAGGACAACTACATACCTGCATTCTGTGGCCGCTCCCTTGCTGCTGGCATTCTGAGGTAAATTCTGAGGGAATAGAAAACACACTGGTAGCTGCTCAAGATTCTCCACAGCATTTCTGTTTGACAGCCACCAGATGGAACAGGAACAGCCCCACTGGATCAGGCCAAGGCCCATCTAGTCCATCTTCCTGTGTCTCACAGTGGCCCACCAGATGCCTCAGGGAGAACACAAGACAACTAGATACCTGTATCTCGTTGCCACTCCCCTGCATCTGGCATTGCCCAAATATGTGCGTGATGGCCCAATCCTATCTCCCTGCTGCAATGGGAGCATGTGCACACCAATTGGGAAAGAACCATAAATCTCATAGTGCTGCTCCCAGCATGGTGGCTGCATGGACACCTGCCAGAGCAGGTAAGTTTGGTAAAGGGGCAGACAGGAAATGGGTGAATCGGGCCCAGGAGGGGACAGGTTCAGTGGCACCAGTGCATGCCATATCCACCCGCCCTTCCTGGGCCTCACCCGCTGACATAAATCAACTCAGACTTGTGCCTGTGACATCACTGAGAAAAGTCCAAGTTGACCCATTTGTAACTGCTGGGAATTACCAGCAGGGGATAACAAGCCTGACTGGCAATGAGTGTACCAAGGTTCCTCCCATCTGCAAACAAATTGCAAGCACGGCCCTGGAAATGGCAGTGGAAGCAATGGTTAGAGCAGAAACCCACTAGGAAGTTTAAATCAGGTGTGGAATGTGCCCATGTCAAGAATTTGTGCAAATGGCAATTCACTGCTTGTTAAAAAAAAAATACAAATAAATCACTAGAACGCGAGTATGGCTCCTATAAACTATTCTGCTTCTTCTGCCAATAATATCTGATGGCAGAGCTTATAGATGAGCCCTGAAAATCTTTATATCACGAATGAAAATCAACTGGTTCAAAATATGTCATTCATTTTTAAAATATATAAAGAAGCTACCGTTAAATATTATCTTTGGCAAGAAAAAGTACTGTAGAGCCGTGTCTGGGGGTGGGATGGGGTGGTGGAATCTATAACATCTCTTTGCCCCTGGTAGCATTTTTCATTGATTTTCATATGACATCTTTTTCAGTATAAACAGTAACAGGACCTTGTGCCTATTTTATCATCCCAGATGTCTTAGTGATAGCTGACACTGGATCACAGCACTGCTGTGAGACAGCCACATACCCTGTGATTGTGATCATCCAGGAAATTGAGGCCATTATCAAGGTCAAGACTGGGTGAAAGACTGTTTCAGATCCTCATAAATTCAGATAGTCCAGAAGAATGCTGAATCTTAACTATATACACGGCTGCCTCTTGACAAGTGCAATAAGCACTTAACAACACAAAACGGACATGTGGCAAAATGTAATTCACACACTGAATAATCTGAATTTTTGGCACACATTTGCAAAGATTGAGGTAGCCTTAGGAGCTGCAAAGCCCAATTGGAAACATTTTTGGGGACCAAGGTTTACCGCCAAGGTCTCTTAAAACCTTAGAAATACAGGCTGCAATCCTATGCACACTTACCTTATAGCCAGTGGTGTCAGCTTACCGGTACGTTGGGTGGGTCTTCTGGGTGATCGGCCGTGCGCTCGCTGCGTTCCATTGCGTAATGGCGAAAGCCCGCCCCATTACGCAACGGAACGCAGCGAGCGCGCTGCCGATCACCCAGAAGACCCGCCCAGCGTACCGGTAAGCTGACACCACTGCTTATAGCCCTATTGACTATAATGGGATTTACTTCTTAGAACGGTGATATTCAAACTTATTAGACTGGGTCCCACTTTTTAGAATGGCACTCCTGTCCGGACCCACTGGAAGTGATGTCATGGCCGGAAGTGACATCATCAAGCAGGCAGTGCCGTCATTGTGACAGAATCAAATGACAGTCCTGGAATGCAAATTGGCATTCTTGGACTGCAGCAATTGTACAACCAGGAAACATCCCTGACAGAAAGCAAGGTGAGGACAAAGTATCATGTAAAAGCACTGAACTAAAAACATTTTAAAAAAATAACACCCTCACTTGAAAATTTAGACTGTTAACACTCACCAAAGGCAGATAGCAAGAGTAAAGTCTGCAGTTTCCAAGATGGCTGCTCCCAGCTTTCTGTGACCTACCTGACATCAGGTCGTGACACACTAAGTGGGTCCTGACCCACAGTTTGAATAACACTGTCTTAGAAGATAAGCATGGGATTGGGCTCACAATGTGTTGTAGTATGTATAAGACAGGACTAGATTACCCTAGTGCTGGCCCCCTTAAGTGTGGGGTCCATTTAGCTTAAAGCTGTTCCTGGCAAAAATGCACATTAGGCTTTGCTATCAGACAATTCCTATGGAAATATGGGTCGAGATGCATTCACTTCCTCTCCTTTAGCATAGATTGGACTGACATTCTTCCACTCCTCTGAAACTTCAAAGTGCAGACAAAAACATCCCCAGTAAGTCATGTTGTTGCTTACACGACTGTAATAACGTGACACTGTTGCTGGAATATTTGTATCAACACAGGACTTTCCCACTCCCATTAAGTCATAGTGCCTGACCTTTAGGGTGCAATCCTAACCTGAAGTTAGGCTGGCACGATTAGACCAGCAAAGTTTGGCCCGCACAAGGGACACCGTAAAGTATGTTTGGACCACTCTCGGAGTCAGATGTCCCACAAATGTGCGGCATCCACCCTCACCTCCGAGAGTGGTCTGAACGTGCATTGTGGCATCCCTTGTGCTGGCCAAACTTTGCTGGCCTAACTGTGCCAACCTAACTCCCGGTTAGGATTTCACCCTGAATTATGTACTAGGTAGGTAACGATCTAATGGCACCATCCAATCCTCTGATTAAACTGGCACAACAACTGCAACACCAATGTAGGGTGTTGGAAATGTACCGCAAAGCATGCTGTGACAAGTGGAGAGTAAGAAGCCCTGGCAGGAAGGCCTGGACCACCCATGCTGGGTCCAGAGGAGGTAAACACCTGGTGGGCAGCACAGAGGCTGGTGGAGGGTCCAGGGAGGGTAGGGATGGGTATAACAGGGTGGGTGAATGGCAGAGATTGGGCACCAACCAGGATTTCATGGCTGCTAATAGGGGCCAATAAATTGTCTGTACATATCGACATGCATGCATATATGCATTCCAAGAAAGGGGAATAAATTAGAATTCATGGGGCATTCACAGTGCATATATGGGTATTGAAGAAGTAATGCATTATGTATAGAACAGACTGGACTAAGAGCAAAATCCTAACCTGGTGTTAGGCCAGCAAAGTTTGGCCGGCACAAGGGACACCATAACGTACTTTCGAACCATTCCTGGGGTCAAAAAGGCCAGCACACAGACGTGTGCCACCCTCCCTGACTCCGAGAGTGACCCAAACGTGCTTTTCGGTGACTCCTGTGCTGGCCAAACTTTGCTGGCCTAACTCCAGATTAGGATCGCCCCCTAACTTGCCTTGGGGTCACTGGGCAGGCCTCCACCTGATTTTTTCCCAGAAAGAGAATCTTTGGTAGTTTTCTCTTTCTTTGTATTTTGGGGACAAAGTTCCTGTTCGGCTCAGTTACAATTGCAAGCACTCAGCACTTCTGAGCATGAGACTCCCACTGTGTCAGGCAAGCACTAAGAAAATAATCAATGCCTGGGCCTGGCAATTCAGTTTAAGGACTCCGTGTGGCCCAACGGACAACCTATTTTCCAAAATGTCATTCACTTGCTTAATCTCGGAGGCCATCCGCCTTATCTGGAGCCCCTTCCCATTCACCGCACCGTCTTCCAATTTCTACAGCAAACCGAGCACAAATCTTTATGGTCAACATCATTCTTTATTAAAGGAGATTTCGGCAAAGCACTGTTCAGCCTTAGTGAGGAGAAAAGTAATTGCCAAACCTTGGCTATCTCGGAGGATGATATGTCTTTGTGTGGATTAATTCATCCAGCTTCTTCCCCACCTTTTTAATTCTTCACTTTTCAGTATAAAATATTTTTGTGCAGCTGGTGTAAGCAACCTGCCATGTTTCTGCTCACACACTGGGGGGGGTGAGAGAGAGAGAGAGACAGAGAGAGAGAGAGACTTTTCCCTCCCACTGAAATTGAGTCATTAAACTTTAGAGAAGGAGAAAACAAAATGTGAAGAAGAAATTACAACATGGAAAAAGGCAAAATAAGTATAGGCTACCTTTTGGGGGGAAGGGGGGTCAACTGAAGAAACAATATACAGTCCTGGGGGGCTCTACAGGTATTTGAGGGTGCAACCCTAACCTGGAGTTAGGCGGGCACAGTTTGGCCACCACAAGGGCCACCGTAAAGTAGGTTTTTAAACATTGTAAAGCTCTAGGACAGCTTGTACATTGCTTGTAGACTGCCAGCATCACATAAGAAACGCTCAGTGATAAAGAGAATATTCACTTCCTCGTGAGTGTCTCTGGAAGACTGAGTAGGGTTGAATCATAGTTGGGCTGACCCATTGAGGGGTGCTGAAGGGTAGACCAGATTGTATTTAATCTGTGGAACTCCTTGCCACAGGGTGTGGTGATGGCTTCTAGCCTAGATGTTTTAAACAGGGATTGGATAGATTTATGGAGGAAATACCCACCACAGGTGACAAGTCATGATGGGCAAAATCATCTTGATATTAGAAGTGCAGGGGGGTTTCAATAGGATACAGGAGTCTTGTGTGTTCCCTGAAGCATCTAGTGAGATACAGGAAGCTGGACTAGATGGGCCTTGGCCTGATCCAGTAGGGCTGTTCCTATGTTCCTATGAGTACATGTCTGAAGAGAAGCACCTGGTTCTGGTTAATAGGCAGCTTTAGAATGCCAGGTGCCAGGGAGTGGCCACAGAATGCAGGCAGCCTGTTGTCCTGTGTGCTCCCTGAGGCACCTGGTGGGCCACTGTGAGATACAGGAAGCTGGACCAGATGGGCCTTTGGCCTGATCCAGTGGGGCTGTTCCCATGTGCACATGTCTGAAGAGGAGCATCTGGTTCTGGTGGCTGTCCAAGAGAAATGCTGTGGCGGATCTTGACTGGCCACCAGTGTGTTTCCCTCAGAATTTACCTCAGAATGCCAGGTGCAAGGGAGTGGCCACAGAATGCAGGCAGCCTGTTGTCCTGTATGCTCCCTGAATTGTGAGGGGCAGCCCAATTCTAACCTGTGCTGGAAAAGGCAGGCCAACTAGGAGGTGGATGGAGCACAACTTGGAGTAAGGGGCTATTCATCCCCATTATCCTGTGTCATGTGCCAACCACCCCTATGGGGTTACTCAGATCTATGCCAGAGAAACTGCTGAAGTAAATCCAAGCAGCCTAGTGTGACACCAGGCTGGCCAGGAGTATGGTTAGGATCCAGCCTACCTGGCCAATCCAATCCCACCCTCCCAGTGGTGTCATCCAAATGATTTAGGAACAGGTACTCATTTTTGATTGGCACTCGTCGGGGTTCGCCCACAGGAAGTGATGTCATAAGCCGGAAGTGATGTCATGATTGTTGCCATGGATGTGATCATGTTTGTAATAACTTCAGCTTGTGGTTAGAGTTGATTTAACTTCTATTGCTTTGCTTTCTAGAGAAGTATTACAAAATATGTATAGACATATTTTGCTCCAACTATTCCCTGGTTAAATAGCAAGGGCCAGCTTTGAGTGGGCGGGGCCACCTCAACTTTTAGGAACCGGTACTCGCGTAGTGGTGCGTAGTGGGTGCATGACATCACTGCACCCTCCTCCCAGACCCAGTTTGCCCATCGGTCTGCTCTCCTCCTGCCTTCTCCCCACCCAAAAACACCCCCATTCCGCTCTTCCCCTCCCTTTCTAAGCTCCTGCACCAGCCCCCCTCAGCCAGGGTGAATTTACCTTTTTTCAGCACCACAAGGCCTGGGTCTGGCCATGTTCATGCGCTGGCTCAGCCTTATGGGGATGCCAACGTACTTTACGGCAGTGGTTCTCAAACCTTTTAGCACCGGGACCTACTTTTTAGAATGACAACCAGTCTGGGACCCATCGGAAGTGATGTCATGGCCAGAAGTGATGTCATTGTGACACCAGAGCCTGCGGCATTCCTGGGAAGGCAGCAAGAAGTTGGGTGATTTCTCAGCCATTTTCCAATTAAATAGCAAAGTGAATCTGAAAGAAAAAAGGCCTATTCACAACCTTGACCCGAGCAAAAGAAGCACACAGCCCTCCCCCTTTCCAGCATCCCATCTTGCCCTATTTTCGATACGGCTGCTCTAGGTAGATTGTGGCTAACCTGAAATTTGTTCGTGACCCACTGTTGGGTCCTGTCCTGTCCCACAGTTTGGGAGCCACTTCTTTACGGCGTGTTTGTGACAGTCGTGAGCCAGCGCAAGGCTGAAGCTGAGGTAAGGATTGGGCCCCGAGTTTGAGAACCAAATCATGGCAAGTAACAAATTTGAGCTGCGATATCTTCACAGGTCACATATTGCTCAATTACCCTGATAATCAAAGAGCACATTTTTTAATGTTCCAACTCCACCAAGGAAACCAAGGTCATGTACTAACATCGCATTAGGAAATTCCGCTCCCATCCTGAGATACCAGTAATTAAAGAGCTGGTTTCTCTCCTCTTCCTCCAGGACCCTAAACCTCAAAAGTTATGATTCCCTGAGAAAATTAGAGTGGGTTCAAAGTGATCTCAAACATTTTTTTGCCTTAATCAAGCACCTCATTAAGCAACTTGAAACACTTCAGTACTGCCCTTACATTAAATAAATTATAATAGGGAATCAGTAGCAAAGTTAGCACGAACAGGGAGAAGATCAAAGCTGTACAGTAAAGATTATTGGCCAAATGTCCCTAAATTTTGAATTCTCTCTAAATGAGGCCCAGGTATCACAATTTTTTTTAACAGGCTGCACAGAGATCAGGGGCTCCCTCATAACTCTTCAGGTGGTCCTACATACCCATAGGAAAGGTCAGAACCTAATTGGATTTGCTCTCCTCTGATCTCAGAGAGTTTAGGCTATATTATTATTATTTGCATTTTACGTGAGCCATGTGTTCATGTAGCTGATTTTAAGGAGAATTTGACACATTTCCTCCCTCCACCCTTCTGCTATGAAGCAGTTCTGGAATATAACTCAGATATGCTCATTAATTGCACATGAATGTATAGTGTATTGCAGTGATATTCAAACTTTTTAGACCAGGACCCACTTTGTAGAAAGGCACTCGTGTCGGGACCCACCAGAAGTGAACTTGGAAGTGACGTTGTGGCAGGAAGTGACACAAGCAGGAAATGCAAATTGGCATTCTTGGACTGCAGCAATTGTACAACCATGAAACATCCCTGACAGAAAACAAGATTAGGACAAAATATGATGTAAAAGCACTGAACTAAAAACAAAATAAAAAACAACCACCACCACCACCCTCACTTGAAAATCCAAACTGTGAACACTCACAAAAGGAATATAACAAGAGTAAGGTCTGCAGTTCCAAGATGTCTGCTCCCAGCTTTCCGTGACCCACCTGACATCAGGTCGCGACCCACCAAGTCTGAATAACACTGGTGTATCAAATTCATGGTCACAAAGATGTGATGATAGCCACAAGCTGAGATGGCTTTGAGCAAAATAACAGATGAATTTATTAACAGGGGTATGGTTTTTTGGGTGATATTTTTTTTCCAAAATTTCTTGATTAAAATAGCAAATTGTGGTGTTAGGTGTTTTTATTCTACATTCGCATTCCTTCTCGTTTCCGTTCATTTTAAAGGCTTTCAAAGTGTACAAGGTAGATGATACAGGTGATAGAGTGTCAGCAGAGGCAACCACAGTATTCTTTCTCATATTTTAATTTCTAAAAACTACGAAAAAGTAGTCTATTTTAATTTCCGGGAAGTATCTTAAACACCAAAATGTGGCGTTTTATTTTTTCATTCAAATATTTTAACCCCCAAAATGTGGTGTTTTGTGTTTTTATGCAGTATTTAACAACAACAACAACAACAACAAAAACACCCCTATTTGGACGGACAACAGCTGAGGCCAAGCAGAAGGGGGGGGGCATCTCGGAGGTGCCCTTGTAAGCTTGTAACATGTAGTCAAGGGTTTCCAAAGTATGGCCCGGGGGTGCCACATTCATCCCACTGTAACATTTTATCTGGCCTGCAGCAACTTGTTCATTTGTCAGGGCATTTGTGAACGTTTGCCATCTTTACTCATTATATGTCTTTTCTCAATTTGAGCAGGGCACTGTTTCTTTGTAATGGTCATCTTTCTCTTTTGTTCTGAGTCGTATCATGCTGATTATATATATATATATAAAGATCCAAGTAAAACGTATTCATTCATTTATAAAATTGATTTTTTTTTAATTTGACTTGTGAAAATGTGTCAAATATACCCTGCCGCTATGAAGCAGTTCTGGAATATAACTCGGAGATGCTCATTAATTGCACATGAATGTATAGTGCATCGCAGTGATATTCAAACTTTTTAGACCAGGACCCACTTTATAGAAAGGCACTTGTGTCGGGACCCACCGGAGGTGATATCATTAACTTGGAAGTGGCCCTCATGTGGAAACGTTTGGAGACCCCTGGTGTAGGAGTACATTCCGTTCTATCTGTGATTACGCCTTCCTCACTGATTTCTCAGCTCCACAATTGCTATATTGTTGTCTCATAACGGAGGCATCTAGCTGGTTGTAATGGAGCCATCTGTACCTTGGGCTTCATCTCTTTATTTTTTGCATCTTCCATCCGTATAATTAAGCTCAAGAAATGTGCCCCTTTCCCCTTGTCTTGTTCCATATATTGTTCCACAGAGTTGATTATCTCCTGACCCCTTCAGTAGCTGGTCTGCTTGGTGCTGTACATCCCTACAACCATCTCCCTGCTTTATTGCCGTCCATGAGTGGTCTAGTGGGCAAATAACGGCTTTGACTCTGTTGTCCCTTAACGCTAATGATTGAGTGGACAGACACCAAAGCATGACTGTTTGAATTCCTCAACTAGCCTGGCTGCCCAGATTGGAGGGGCGGGGGAATCAATGTGAGTGTGCATGTCAAGGAATAAAGGCAGTTACACTGGCTGGAAATCAGCAACCACTTCATGACAATTGACACAATGCATTGTGTACAGGTAAATTTGAAATACAGATTTAAAGTAGGGCTGGGATGAAGTATGAGCCAGAGCTTAGCAGTCGCATGCATGTGGGCCACTGCTTGGCAGAAGAGGGCGGGCCCATTCATGAGGCCAACTGAAGCTGTTGCCTCAGGCAGCAGATCGGTGGAGGGTGCCCACCCTCTATGTCTGCCGAATTGCCTCCTCTGCTCCTCCTTCCACTCCCTGGATTGGAAAAAGGGGGGACAGAGAGGAAGGGGAAATTAGGAGAGTCCTGAGCTAGAACATTGGAAAGTAGGCGGGGCTAAGGCTGGCACCTCCTCCGGTAAAGGGGGAGCATTTGGCATGCCACCTCAGACATTAGGAGCAGATGGGCCAGCCCTGGGAAGGGCTTTGCACAAAGGCTGCCCTCTCTACTGGGGACAGATAACCCATTTTTTGCCCAATCCTGTATTGCCCATTTTTTATTGCATGTCCATCCCGCCTTCTTCCATGGTGGCATTCAAAATGGCGTCCTCAGCCTTCCCAGATGGTTTCTTGTCCAGACCTACAAACTGCAAGAGCGGAGACCCTGGTTGGACACCCTGAAGAAATTTGTGACAGTAAGGGCAGTTCGACAGTGGAACAAATTGCCAAGGGTGGCGGTCGATTCTCCCTCACTGGAGATCTTCATGCAAAGGCTCGACAGGCACCTGCCAGAGATGCTCTAGGAGGATTTCCTGCTACAGGCAGGGTGTTGGACTGGACAATCTTGTAGGCCCCTTCCAACTCCATGATTTTATGATTCTATAGTAGAGAGCCAGACCTTCATAGCTTCAGCAAGGTTGTCTTCTCCATACTCATCACACTCCATAAAGTAGAGGACTTTATTGTCACTCCATAAAGTAGAGGAGTATTGGTGACATTGTACCTTTATCAATCAAATCTGTTTTCTAAAGCAATGAGTTATTAGAGACAACCAGGCTTGGCTTTCACAGCAGTATGTGAGCCTGAGAGTTGCATGTGTGATGTCACAAGGATAGACTTCTCTCATGTGAGTTAGTGATAAAAGCGTTCAGCTGGGAGCAATGGGTTGGGATCCTGTGAGAGCCCAACCCTATGCACACAGGATGCTGTCAGATTGCAAGGTATACCTGCTTATCGCGCGGTCCCATCCCCCAGGGTCCAGAGCCCCTCTCCTGGGCACGACATGCCCCTTGCAGTGGAACAGACCTATGCCAGCAAAAGAGCTAGTATCAATCTGGGTAGGCCCAGTGGTGTCATTCAAATGATTTAGGAACAGGAACTCACTTTTGATTGGCACTTGCCTTGATTGGATTGGCACCCGCAACCAGCCATAGAGCCCGTTAGGATCCGGAACACCCGTTCTGGTCCATTCCCCCTGAATGACATCACTGGGTAGGCCTATAGGAGCCCAGGCAGCCGCGGACAAGCTAAGTAAAACCTCTCCCTGCCAGCCTGGTTCCCTGCTAGAATTTGGGGGATAGGGGCGGCTGCAATTGCAGCCCTAAACCCTGGGCACCAATGGCGGTGGGTGGAATTGGGCTGTAAGGCCCTGGGGGAAATGGATACGTAGTTCATACACAGTTGATTTGTGTCGGCGCTGTCGGACCAGAGGCGCCTGCCCTTGCGGTAGCCAACATCAGGGTGTTGGGAGAGGCAGCAACTGGAGCAGGCACCCAGTGTGCCCGGGCGCCTTCAGGCCTGTTGAGGCTCAGAGCAGTGGTGTCATTCTATAATGAAGTGCCGGAACGCAGGCGGGACTTACCCCTTGATTGACAGGGGCCCCGCGACGCGTCGCCGCCTGCTGTTCCACCGCGGAGGGCTTCTTCCGGGTGGCGCGCCCCTCCGCGGCTCTCCGCAGCACCCAGCGCGCCACCCAGGCAAGCGGGCACCCCCTCCGAAGCCAGGGGTGCCCGCGCGGGGCTCGGAACGGTGGTGACGCGTCAGAACCGCGCAGCCAATCACGCGGTAAGTCCCGCCCACCGTTCCAGCACTTCTTTATAGAATGACACCACTGGCTCAGAGGTAGGTGGCCTCAGAGATAGGCAAGAGGGAGGGGGTTCCTTCACCCTCTGGTCCTCCTCCCTTCCAGCAGCCTTGCTTGGGTTCACTGGCTGGCCAGCACCCTGCCTGCCAGCCAGCCAGCCTGCCCTCATCACTGGCTTGCCTGAGGTTCTATAGAGCTGCCCCGCCCTCTTGCTCCACCTCTTCCCCCCAGCCGGGCTGCACAAGCCCAGGCTGACAACTCCAGGTCCCTGATCCTGCCAGCACTTACCACCTTGCCTTCTCTGGCCACTGCAGCCAGGGGCCTTCTCTCACCTGCTCCTGGCCTCCCCAGGCCAGATGGACTTCTCCCTCGACCACAACAGGACCGGCCTGACTGCGATCGAGGGGGAAGGGAAGGGGTGGGCTGCCTGTCCTTGCTGCCGTCCGCTGTGGCAGTGCCAGGTGCTTCTCCTGGCCTGACCCGCCAATGGGGCAGGGAGGCCCCGAGCTGCTTCCGCAGCCCCCGAGGGAAAGCGTGTTGGCCGGGATCCTGGCCGCCTCGTGCCTGCCTGGTGAGCGGAGCCCCAGGCCAGATCCCAGGCAATGCGTTGTGTACAGACAGTTGTAGCTGTTGAGATTAGATGGAGTGCAGTACATGTGGTGACTTGAACGGGAAGGGCTCCCCCCCCCCATTCTGCATCTTCACCACTTCTAATGAATTCGGCAGCTTTCGTGATGTGGAGCTGATTGGCTATTTTGGTCCAGTCTGGAATTTTCTGGTGGGATGCAACATGCTCGATAGGAGAGCCACAGCCTGCCAGCTTTGTTGAAAGCACTGTGAGTGAGTCATATTGATAAATTGTCTTGAACCTAATCAGAAGCCCTAGATGATCGTTACAGGCAATCTTTTCATTTTCTTATGTTTCAAGTTGGATCCTAGACTGTCACCCTTTTCATTTATTCCCTGAATGCGTGGTCTCCCCTCCCATCTCCTGACTGCTGCGCGTTCCTCAAAAGTTCCTGCTTCCTGTTAAGGTTTAGTTTGTCTCCTGTCTAGCATGCAGGCTGGTCTAGCATGCAGGCTGTTCTCAGTTAAGAAGGCTACAGAAAAAATATCCCATGCTGCAAGCACTACTACAGAAAAAACAAAAGTACTGTAAAGGGCATGCAGGGGACCCTCCCAGATCTGCAGATAAGTTAAACCGCGGATACTGAATCCAGGAATATGGGCGTGTGCAGTAGTGTCATCTGGCAACGAGCTGCCGGAATGCTAGGCAGGACTTACCGCTTGATTGACAGGCTGTCCGTGACGTGTCGCCGCCTGCCCGCCCGCTGTGGGGGCTCCCTCCGGTTGGTGCGCCCCTCCGCTGCTTGCCCAGGCACCCGGCGTGCCCCCCAGGCAAGCGGGCACCCCCTCCGAAGCCAGGGGTGCCCGCACAGCAGGTGGGCAGACGGCGACACGTCACGGACAGGCAGCCAATCAGGCGGTAAGTCCCGCCTAGCGTTCCGGCAGCTCATTGCCAGATGATACTGCTGGGTGTGTGGGTGTGTCTATATTTCTTCACAGGAATCCAAATGACATTCCCCCCTGCTAACGGGGCAAGAGGCACTTTTCCAAGTGGTGTTCCCTTATATTTAGCAGGGAGAGTGTAATTGTCCCTCTTTACCCCTGCACAGTGTCTTTTCTAGTGGCTGTTGCTGGTGGTGGTCTGCCTTTTTTTTTTAGATTGTGAGCCCTTTGGGACAGGGAGCCATTTGACTTTATTATTATTTGCTGTAAACCATTTTGGGAACTTGGCATTGAAAAGCGGTATATAAATACTGTTGATTGATCTGAAGAATTTATACCCCGCCTTTCCCATGCCAAAGGGAAGCTAACAGCAATTGCTTGCTCACTGTTCCCTTGACAGGGACGTGGGTTTCAACAATAATTTCAGAAAGGATAATAATCTGGGGCATAAATCTTATGCAAAAATTTTATTTACTCATTGGCATATTTCTAATGAGTTGAACCATTGCTGCAAGCAATATCTCTCCCGAGTTCTCTCTTCAAAATAACCCTTCCCCACCCCACATACATACATACGTTATAGTTAAGAAAAAAATATCATCGAAAGATCAGGACATGACTAATGGGTGGCTGGAAAAGAGTAAGTGCAGTGTTTAGCCTGTGAGATTATTTATTGACTAGACTTCTCTACCATAGTCTATTTTTGATTGACCTTTTCTGAAATAAAACGATTGCTTTAAGTCTGTCGCTATGTTTATGAGGTTTTAGTTTCAGTGATTAATGGCTAAGGAGGATAAAATGCTGCTAAAGGTTTATCCCTATAAAACTATACCAGAGAGAGCTGTTTAACTGCTATGACCAACTTATGCATATATAAAACGGGCAAATGCTGCTTTTGCCTTTGTTCTTTGCTTAGTTCAGTGGTTCCCAACCTGAGGGTCAGGACCCCCAAGGGGGTTGTGAACTAATTTTCAAGGGGTCACGAAGAACTTGGGGCAGCCATCTTCAAAAGTTGGGCACCACCATCTTGGAAGTTTAATTTTGGCTATGAAGAGGCTCCCCATTAAACTGCCACTCTCTCAATGCTTGTGGCTGTGAGGAAATTATGGGTTATGGGCTCATCTTGGTGTGTGCATATGCATGTGAGGAAGTCTCTCCTGGGTCTCTTTCCGAGCGGCATGTCACACCTTCCATGTGCATGCTTAGCTGAGTCACAGCACATGGGAAGAGGAATACTCAGAAGCAGTGGTGTCATTCAAATGATTTAGGAACAGGAACTCACTTTTGATTGGCACTTGTCGGGAACCCGGAACAAGCCACGGAGCCCGTTAGGATCCGGAACGCCTGTTCTGGTCCGTTCCCCCTGAATGACATCACTGCTCTGAAGACAATCTAAAATGTGTCTTTACCACCTTGACCAGCAATGGCCCAGAGGAGCCACAATGCGTTCTGTGCAATGTTGTTCTCGGTGCTGAATCAATCACTGAACTCAAACCTCACACGTCACTTAGATACAATGCATTCAGAACATTCTGAAAAGGATGTGGCGTTCTTTCGGCTATCAAAAAGTGTGAATTACAATCCATCTTTACCCAAGATGTGTTTGCACATCACAGCCAATGATGCATTTGTGCACAGTGTCACAGGACCTCCAAACGGAGGGAAATGCCTTGAAAAAAAATTCAATGTTTCCATATGCCTGAAACAGAGGAGTTGTAAACATGCAACGAGGGTAAGCTAGGAAGTGAGTGGTTTTAATACTCTCCTTGGTGCTGACGTATTGATCCTTATTTTTTTTTGTAAATTACACAATATACAATTGTATTTATACAATATTGTATGCATACAATATTCAATACACACAAGTGTGTGTGTGTGTGTGTGTGTGTGTGTGTGTGTGTGTGTGTGTGTGTGTGTGT
>JAJKFI010000007.1:29796066-29806264 GCA_029204185.1 Lerista edwardsae
AGACGGCGAAACGGACCGGAATGCAACGGGCGAGCTGCCGCTCACCCGTTCCTCCACCCAGCATTCCGGCTGAATGACAACGCTACCTAGGGGGCCGCGGGTGTTTTCCAAAGAGGCTGGGGAGAGAGCGCTGCTGGCCCAACCGCAAGGCCACGTGACGCAGGCTGCACTCGTGACCGATTGCGAGAGCTCCAAGGGGGCAACAGGGCCCCACCCAAGGTAGGCTTTGTGCTGGGCACACCTGAACCATGTCACAAACACCACAACTGCAGCAGCCGCGTGACCACCGTGTGCTGCCGCAGAGGGAGGCAGGTGCTGAGGCACATACATCATTGTAGGAGGTGGGTGATGGGCTGGGGTTACCGAACAGGGGGGTATAGGGAGGAATGGGGGGTTGTTTCTGGGCAGGGAGGGGGTGGAGGGGAGGCACAAGGGGAGAGGGGGAAGGTGCAGTGATGTCATTCAGGGGGAACGGACCAGAATGGGCGTTCCGGATCCTAACGGGCTCCGTGGCTGGTTCCGGGTTCCCAACAAGTGCCAATCAAAAGTGAGTTCCTGTTCCTAAATCATTTGAATGACACCACTGGGAAGGTGGATCCCTGCAGCACTGACATGCACCAGAATTTTATCCCCATTTCTTTCCCTGTTTTCTTGCCCTTGCTTACATACGGCTAGTACAGATTCAAGGAGACCCATTGGGGCAGTGGAGGCTTACCCCAAGGTTAGGTAATGAAAGTCCCCTTACCGCAAGGCAGGGCCATTTTAACCCCTGGCCAGGCTTTCAGGCGTTCCCTCCAAAACTCTTCCGGAAAAGGAGGGCACACCCCTAGCCCTGGTTCCTGTTCCTGGTTCCTGCTCCTCCATCGTCTTCCCCCTCCTTGCAAGCTCGTGGACAGCTTGTGCCATGGGTGCAGCTGGCACTGTGGAGAGCTGTGGCCAGCCAGGGAGGACGCAGGGGTGTGTTGGTCTTGCGCCATCCATCTGCGGGAGCTGGGTTGGCTGGCTGAACACGCTCGGCCCCGCAACACCCACTCCCTCCACCCCTAGAAGCAGGGACGGGCATCCGGCTGCACAGGTACTGCTTGGCCCTGGCTCGCCAACTGCTCCCGGGCTCTGAGGGTCGTTCCACATGGCTGCAGCTCGGCTCCCTGAAGCTGGGGAGGGGGAACTGCTCGTGGCCATCTACCAGGAGCCACAGGGTTAAAGTGCAGGTCAATGGGCCACATTGATGACTCCTAGTCCCTCAGGGCCCCTAGGCTTCAGCCTAATCAGCCTAAGACGGCCCTGCCTCAAGGTTGCCTCCAGGATTGACCCCTTGAAGGGTGGAGCATGCCATCTGTTGAGTTAGCTCATCAGCCCTGACCACACCGCCACACATGTGGCCGTGTCCCAAAGGTCAGTGCGACCATGTGTAGCCTCTGCAGCCCTCAGAACACCTCCATGGGGTGCTCTGGCTTTGCCGTTCCCCATCCCGGCTATCTCCAAGCTTCTGTGGACCTTAGCTTTGAACTTGGGGCCCGTAAAAATGTCCTCAATTGGGCGCCTAAGGCTGGCCCTGATACGAAAACAGCTTCTTTGGTTGACACTTCTAGGAATATCCATGGAAACCAACTTGGTCTTCTTATCTCTGGGAAGATTCTCTCTCTCTCTCTCTCTCTCTCTCTCTCTCTTACACACACACACACACACACACACACACACACACACACACACACACACACACGTCTGCCCACAAATGAGAGTGAAGGGCTGTGACTTGTATAATCCTCTCCCCGTGTTGATATTTATAAGCACAGGGTGAAGGTTAAGCTCTGCCCCTATTTTCAAAGGATTTTCTTATCAGTCAAGACTGGGAGCTGAGCCCTGCATTGCAAATGGAGACTGCCTCAAAGCTTTGAGCACCTTCCTCCCATGTGCCTCTTTGGCTTTAGCATCTCCCTTCTAAGTTGGCAATTGTCATTAAGTTGTGGCAGCCTGGCAGGAGATTCCAGGTTTTTGGGTTTTTTTTCTTTTCCTAAGTGTGTCAGTGTCTTGAAAAAAACAATGAACATCTCTTGTCTCTAACCCCTGCTCACTGGGCAAGAGGCCCTGTTTCAAGTGGTGCTCCTCTTATATTGAGCAGGGGGAGAGCAATTGTCCCTCTTCAACCCCAGTGTACTGTCTTGTCTAGCGGCTGTTGCTGGGGGTGTTCTGCATTTTTTTAGATTGTGAGCCCTGTTGGGACAGGGAGCTATTTCACTTTGTTGTTGTTGTTGTTGTTGTTGTTGTTGTTGTTCAGTCGCTAAGTCGTGTCCGACTCTTCGCGACCCCATGGACCACAACACGCCAGGCCTCCCTGTCCTCCACTAGCTTCCTGAGTTCACCCGACTTCATGTTCATCGCTTCGGTGACACTATCTAACCATCTCATCCTCTGCCGCCCCCTTCTCCTTTTGCCTTTGAGCTTTCCCAGCATGAGGGTCTTTTCTAAAGAGTCCTCTCTTCTCATGAGGTGGCCAAAGTCTTGGAGCTTCAGCTTCAGGATTTGTCCTTCCAGGGAGCAATCAGGCTTGACTTCCTGGAGGACTGACCGATTGGATCTCCTTGCAGTCCAGGGGACTCTCAAGAGTCTTCTCCAGCACCATAATTCAAAAGCATCTATTCTTCGGCGCTCTGCCTTTCGGTATATAAATATGTTGATTGATTGTTTGATTGATTGATTGATTGATTGATTGATTGATGGTCTGTGTAGGTTTTCCTGCATACATTTAGGACTACTAAAGAAACGAATGAAGCCAGCTCTTGTCATCGCTGCAGCATGCTCACTGCCTCGCTGCAGTAAATGGGTGTGTATTATTTGCAAGGCTGTGGTCGCATTACACCTAACATGTATATCACTGGTGCCTTGGTTTGGAACTCCTTCCCCCCTCCATCCCCACCCACCAGAGGGGAGAATTATCCTTACACCTTTCAATCCTGCCACTCAGCACAAACAAATGGGATGGCGAAATTATCAGCCCTTTCACAAACCCCAAGTATCAGCAGAAATGCATCGAATAAAGTTTATTTTTTTCCTCTGCCTCTCCGAATCATTGGCAAACCTATTAATAGGTTTTTTTTTTCCCTTCCATTTTCTTCTAAAGCAGGGCTCAAAGTAAGCGCCTTAATGAGGCCGTCATTCTAAACACGTACAGACAAAGAAGTGGTTGCCCTGGCAACCGGATCCATGCAAAAGCTCTCTCCGAGCAGTTATTTCCCTGTGTGGTTGAAATTTCTCTTTGGTTTCCGCAGCCTGTTTGCCTGAGTTCATGGGCATCGGCTGTCAGCCTGCTCAGAGATTAAACTCCCTCACTACAAACAACATCATTACTGTACATGTGAATGTAGATATTTAAGTGTATATACATGTTTTGATGCCCAATCCTATTCAACTTTCCACCGGCAGTGCAGCTGCAATGCAGCCTTAAGGCAAGGGAACAAATGTCCCCTTACCTTGAGGAGGCCTCTGTGATTGCCTCCCCACGGCAGGATGGAATGCCTGACCTGTTGGCATGGCTGCATCAGTGCTGGAAAGTTGGATTGAGTCCTTGCTCAATCTGGAGATGCATAGAGCTGGTTCTCATGGTGAGGCACATGAGCAGGAAACAACAGCTCCCCTGAGCTGAGCTGAAAGTTGATGATAGCGTAGAAGCAGCTTGCAGCTGTGAGGCTTGGAAAGGCTTCAGGGTTGCAGAGCTCCTGCAAGGAATCACTCAGACAACAGAGATTAGGGTAGCAAGAACTTCTATATTCTCAGAAGAAGGCTTCTTGCAGCAAAGAACAGCAAACAGGTAACAGGTACAGCAAAGCAACACTTACATCTCCAGCAAATAACCACAGCTGTTTCTGGTCTTGATTAAATAGTCCCCAGCATCCAATCAGAGATCAGATGATCTCATTCCCAGGCTGAAGCTGAGTCACAATAACTCAGCACTTTAAGGCTGGTCTGCTAGGCCTGAATGACTCAGCACTTTACCCCCTGAGTCGGCCTAGTGTTAGGCCTTTCCCCATTCAGGCCTGTAAATGTCCAGGGACTTCCGTCAGTATCCCAACAAAAGTCCTCTCCCAAAATATGTTCCCCAGAAAGATCTTGTTGAGAGCATTATTGGGATTTAAAAGCCAGAATGATCTCTTGGGCAATGCCTCAGATTAGGCTTGGGCAAACCTGGTTTCACATTCTGACCATGAAGTAGAAGATGATCTAAGGTTAGTCACTGTAGCCCTGTTAAGGGGCTATCCTTGACATCCCCTTGACATATGATCTGATTTGGAGTATGCTGGATAGCCACACTGGCGTGCAGGTTTAGCATTTATCTGCACAGGGCAGCACTCAACACAAGTGGGGGGGGGGTTCCTCTGCAAGATTTGAAAGTCTGATTGACTCCAGGTTCAAAATCATATGGAGAGAGGCCCATGGCATTCTGTGCAAGCAAGCACCGAATATGCAGATACTGAAGAGAATGGTCAGAAAGCATGGCAGTTCCGTGAACATGGCTGGCTGGCAAAGTCGCATCCCCCCCCCCAAAAAAAATGCATTGTATGTGCATGGAAGGCATAAGGCCCAAGCAAGGCTTATCTCCCTGCCTAAACTACTTTACAAGGTTATTATAAGCGAGCTTGGAGTTGCAGTGGATCACAAGATGAACATGAGTCAGCAGTGTGAGGAGACTGCAAAGAAGGCCAATGCAATTTTTGCCTGCATTGGTAGAACCGAAGCTTCACGTTGCGAGAGGTTGTGGTTCCACTTTACTCTGCAGCGATGAGAGTACCTGGGGTACTGTGTCCAGGTTTGGGCCCCTTGGTTTTAGAAAGACGCAGCCCAATTGGAGCAGGTTCAAAGGATGATCAGAGGACTAGAGAACAAGCCCTGCGAGGAAAAGTCAAAGGAACTTGGTCGGTTTAGCCTACAGAAAAGAAGGATGAGCTGGAATATGATGGCACTCTTCAAATCCCTGAAGGGCTGTGTGACGTCCATTCTCCCGGAGGGATTGATGGGCTTTGCCCTGAAGAGGTGGCGGGAAACTGGGAGAGCAGGTTACAACTCACCACTATGCAAACAGAACTTCTCGACACCAGCTTGCTTCTTGCAGGAGACTCATTCACAGAGCCTGAGGAGTTCACACTGAGGTGCCGCGAGGTCGAGCCAGTCTTCCTCCTCTCGCTGGGGGCAAGGCTTCCTGGCTCCCAGCCTCTGACCTCTTGCTCGCTTGCTCGCTCGCCACTCGCCCTTTGGTCAGGAGCAGGCGTGGTGCTTCCCCCCGGCTCGGGGCCCTTCCTCAGCTGCCCCTGTGGAGCTCTTGCCAGGTTTGGGGCTTGCCCTGGGGTGAGGCCTTTCAGAGCCTTCCTCGACCCTTCCCAGTGCGGGCTTGGCAACCCATAAAGAGAGGGATGTTGCAAGCCTCCCTGCATGGTCGGTCGGTCCGTTGGTCCGTCCGTCTGTCCTCCAGCCAGCCAGACAGCCAGAGAGTGAACTGCCTCTTGGCCAAGCTTTGTCTCCTTTTCAGGTCCGGGTTCCTCCTCCTGGCTCCGCCCCTTCCTTCTGGAGGCCTCCCGGGACACCCTTCAAGCAGTGATGTCATGCAGGTGGTACGCAGGGGTACGCGAGTACCTGTTTCTAGGATTACAGCTGGCCCCGCCCATTCGCCCGCCCACTCATCGACTCCGCCCTCTGCAACGTTGGAATTTCCTGCATGTTTGAGTTGCCTGCATGTTCTCAGAGCCAGGCAGGCAGGCAGGCGGCGAGCGGAGCCTTTCCTTTCCTGGCCACTGAAAAATGAGCTGCTCTGGGGTTTTAACATGATGCCAGGCCTCCTTAACATGTTCTGGGGGTGCTGTGGAATACTGTTGCAACTGTTGGGCCAGTTTAAAATCATCTGAGGCCTCAAAAAGGGCTTTTTTCATGTCACTTCCTGCCATGACATCACTTCTGGCTTATGACGTCACTTCCGTTGGGCGGGTCCCGACACGTGCCAATCAAAAGTGAGTACCTGTTCTTAAATCATTTAGATGACACCACTGCCTTCAAGGCCTCCATTTGCTCTAAGGTAGGACCTTGGGCTGGCTCCTGCGCCTGCCCCCTCTGCCTGGGGCTTGGAAAGGCCCGCTCGGGACTTGATGGCTTGCCCCCGGCCCCAGCCTGCTTGGCACTGGGTCTGTGGGCTGATCCAGGCAAGGCCATGTTTCTCCCCGGATCCGAGGTCCCCAGGCCTTTCGAGCCCAGTGGGGTCTCTCTACCTTGCCTCCTCCTGGGAAAAGGACATCCCCAGGGGGCACCCCAGGTAGGTCTCCCCGTGCTGTGGCCATCCCGATCCGGTCCGGGGTGACAGGCTGTCATGTGGGAGGAGGGACATATTTGACCTCATCCACCTCTGAGACTAGGTTCAGTGGGTACAAACTGCAGGCGATGAGATTCCAGTTGGACATCACGCAGAAATTCCGGACGGGCAGGGCAGTTCAGCAGTGGAACAGATTCCTGAGGGAGATGGTGGGTTCTTCCCTCCCTGGAGACCATCAAGCAGAGGCTCATTAGGCACCTGCTGGAGATGCTCTAGGAGGATTTCCTGCTACAGGCAGGGCGTTGGACCAAATGACCTTGCAGACCACCTGCAAATCTATGATTCTGTGATAAAAGGATAGCAACATATGTGCTACTCTAGCAGTCTAATCCTATGCAGCCTCAGGCTGCTGGACAGAGCAAATTGTGACAGCGAAAGACACTTCTGCTGTTGCAAAATGATTATTGACAGTGCATGGAGCACTTCGGTGGCAGCTCCCGTGTTGGGAGTGGCAGGGATTCTCATCTATTGATCTATTGAGCTGGTAATGCTGCAGAAAGGGTGGAGAGGGGGGCAAAATGGGAGGGGGGAAGGGGGCAAGGAGGGTGAGGAATTGGTGCAGGGAGGCAGCAGGAGGGGTGAATCCACCAACAATGGTGCTCACCAGATCCAATCCCCTCTGGCAGCTGCCTCCACGCTCCCTTTCTCACCTTGGATTTGCACCAGTGCATGTAGAGCATTGTGCTGTAGGAGGCAGTGCAAATGAAAAAAAAATGCAGTATAATTCATTACTGAATACTCATGAATGCCAGGCTACAAGTGGATCCCTTTGCTTCCACAAAGAGGAATGCCATGGGAGACCCCAGCCTTCCCCTAGGTCTCAAATTTGTAAGAACCATTTCAAGAAAAATGTGAAAAGGCTAAACAAACAGGTGTTTCATTGGCTTTTGAATTGTACACGGGCTTGCAAATATTGCCATGCATGCCCTGCTCTCAGATTTCCTCTGGGGAACTGCAGTGTGTAGGAAAGGATTGGCAGGCAACTGCTTCCTCTCCTTCTGTGTATGTTGTGTGTCAAGATATCCCCATAAATTCATCGTGGGCTACAGGCCATGATGGGTGGTGCAACCTCCTTACATTAGTAGTAGGCTACTTCAGAGTGCCGGGTGCAAGGGAATGGCGACAGGATCCAAGCATCTTGTTGTCTCGTGAGTTCCTTGGGGCACCTGGTGGGGCCGCTGTGAGATACAGGAAGCTGGACTAGATGGGCCTTTGGCCTGATCCAGCAGGGCTCTTCTTATGTTCTTATGTTCTTATTCATTGGTTAATTTACAACCTATGAAAACAACAACAACACTATAACTAAGTTTTGGCTTGCAAGTCTATTTCTGTTGCCCCTCCTCTTTGCAGACAGCCGGACTCCAAGGTTTTGGTTCCTCCAATAGCGATTCAAAATTTGCTCCTGTAAAGGTCATATATGCATGATGCATGCCTTGCTTGTGGGGTGTGGGAGAACTTTTTTTTTCTCCTTTGGAAATCCCTAGCCAAATTGATGGCTTAAATCCAGACTCGGAAGCCAGAATCCTGCTCTGTATTCCGTAAATTGCATAGCCATTTCCCAAAGTTCAAGTCAATTTCAGCAATCAACACACATGTTGCCTGCTAACTGGGCAAGAGGCACTTTTTCCAAGTGGTGTCCTCTTATATTTAGCAGGGGGAGAGCAATTGTCCCTCTTCACCCCAGCACAGTGTCTTTCTCGTGGCTGTTGCTGGTGGTGTTCCCCATTCCTTTAGATTGTGAGCCCTTTTGGGACAGGGAGCCATTTAACTTTAATGTTACTATTTGCCTGTAAACCGCTTTGTGAACTTTGTGTTGAAAAGCGGTATACAAATACTAGAGATTGACAGAGATTGATGTGTGAAGTGCCAAGGCTGCAGTAGACTGCCTTCTGGAGGGCCGAGTCCTAGGCGCACGGACAGCGCAGGTGCAAAATGGGGAACATAGGCTTTCAATTTAAATATCATGCATTTAAATATCATGCAGAAGGCCATTTTCAGGGGCAAGATAACTCCATTTGGAATACATTGTATGCTGGCCAGATTCACGAGCACAGTATGTTTGAACTGTGGCAGCCCCACTAAATAGATGAAACTGGGACGTAGGGATCTGTGGAACTGCCTGAGAAATGTCATGTGTCTTACTGAAAGTCATTGGGTTTTCCATGCTATCTTTGTAGGAGAGCAATCCTAACCTGACGTTATGCCAGCACAGTTAGGCCAGCAAAGTTTGGCCAGCACAAGGGCCACCATAAAGCATGTTTGGAACACTCTCGGAGTCAGAAAGGCCAACATGCAGACGCACGCCATCCCCCCCGACTCCGAAAGTAGTCCAAACACACTTTACAGTGTCCCTTGTGCCAGGCAAACTGTGCTGGCCTAACTGTGCTGGCCTAACTCCAGGTTAGGATTGTGCTCTTAGATATTTCTGCTTTGGAGGAAGGAAAACTGGAAATTTGTTTCCAATTTCATTTGTTTCAAATGCCAATGCCAACTGTCCGTAAAAGGAAGAGCCAAGCAAAATCCGACTGTTTCGGACACCTGGGTTTAACACGGATCTGCTTCAATCCCTAGACAAAGGTTTGTCAGCAAAAGAGGCACATGGTCCATTTGCTATCAAACATGGAACTGTTTTCTATGCAATTCCACTGCCATCATATCTAATTGTTTATTATTGCAATTAAGATTCTTTGGGATTAAAATATGATGTGGCCCTCCTACAGAACAGTTTGGAGACCCCTGCTTTATAGCTTCCAGCACTAGTACCAGCATGCCCCGTTATCCCCTGGTTCAGTTGTTGCCGAAAATAGGCAAATAAAAGTATGGTTTCTGTGGTGGGGATTGCATTCAAAGAGGCAAACAACCAAACGAGAGAGTATTAGGTTCATGTTTATTTACACCAGCGCAGGCGGACCAATCTCAGAGAGAAAGGCAAAAAATATAAACATTACAAGCACTTTTATACTCCTCCCTCCTATTCCTTCCCCCAAGTTCCTGCTTGGTTAGAAATTACATCATAGGGGCTGGAACATAAGAACATAAGAAGAGCCCTGCTGGATCAGGCCAAAGGCCCATCTAGTCCAGCTTCCTGTATCTCACAGCGGCCCACCAGGTGCCCCAGGAAGGCATGAGACTACAAGATGCTTGCATCCTGTTGCCACTCCCTTGCACCCGGTACCAGTAGCCCATCACCTTTGTAAGGAGGTTGCACAATCCATCATTGCCTATAGCCCACGATGGACCTTTCTTCCAGATATCTGTCCAATCCCCTCTTGAAGGCATCAAGACCAGATGCCATCACCACCTCCTGTGGCAAGGAGTTCCACAGATTAACTACCCGCTGGAGCATGAGATGCTCTGAGCTTACTGGGCCTTGTGAATATGCTGTGATATTCTGATAAAGGAGGAGGTTCTGCTAGTCTGAACTAGCACCTTATCTATTGTACAGGGCCAACAGCCCTGAATTGTGAGCGTTAGCAACATTGAATTGAGAACATTACAAGTGAGGCCTATGTGAGAACAATGACAGCAAAGATGGAAAACAGTTACATATTTCCGCAGCCATAGACAAGTTACTATGCAATATTGCTGTGCTTTGGTAAGCTGGCAACCTGGCAACCTGGTAACCTGGCAACCTGGTAACCTGGTAACCTGGCAACCTGGTAAGCTGGCAACCTGGTAAGTTGGCAACACAGTAGCCACCATTTCAGTTACCCGTGGACACCATGGATACTGGGACGCCTATGGATACTGGGACGCCATGGATACTGGGACACCATGGATACTGGGACGCCTATGGATACTGGGACGCCATGGATACTGGGACACCATGGATACTGGGACGCCTAT
>JAJKFI010000007.1:29806274-29818206 GCA_029204185.1 Lerista edwardsae
CTGGGACGCCATGGATACTGGGACACCATGGATACTGGGACGCCTATTAAAAAGATAAATCTTTTTTTACCTTGTTGCAGCAAAACCAGTGATGTTCCCCTATCTTTAAAAAGGTCCCTCCCCCCCAATATCCACAGTTTCAGATACCCATGGTGGGGTCCAGAACGGAACCACAGCTGATACCAGGGCATGCCTGCAACCCTGTCGGGATACCACCATACACTGACCATCAACACAATGAGGGACAGGTGTGTATATGTGCTGCCCGCTCCATGCCATTCTGCTCAGTAAAGTCTTATTTACTGTATTTTATTTTGGAGGTGTAGGATACAGAATGGAACCCCGGCGAATACAGGGGCATGCCCAGTGGTGGGATCTACCTGCGCTAACATCCGGAACGCAGGAAGTAGCCACCGGGATGCACAGTTGATTGGCAGTTCCCCGCCCCCGTGCGGAGCCCGGCCACGCCTCCCTGTGCCCGGAATAGCTCCATTTTGGAGCGAACCGAGCACAGGGGAGGTCAGGCGTGAGAAACAGCGCATGGCGTCTCGTCGCTGCCAGCCCCATTCGCATATTGCAGGGGCACGCGGCAGCGATGACCGCAGTGGGCGGGGCCAGCCCTTACATGGAACAACCGGGATGGCGTTCCGGAGCGTCCTGGCCACGTGACATCACTGGGCATGCCTATATTTAGAACAGTGGCATTCAAACTTTTTAGGCAAGGACCCACTTTTTAGAATGGCATTCGGGTCGGGACCCACCACTGGAAGTGATGATGCCGGAAGTGACATCATCAAGCAGGAAGTGCTGTCATTGTAACGTAATAAAGTGACACTCCTGAAATGCAAATTGGCATTCTTGGACTGCAGCAATTGTACAACCAGGAAACATCCCTGACAGAAAGCAAGATGAGGACAAAATATGATGTAGAAGCACTAAACTAAAAACATTTAAAAAAAACAAAACCCTCACTTGCAAATTCAAACTGTTAACACTCACAAGAGAAATATAACAAGAGTCAAGTCTGCAGTTTCCAAGATGGCTGCTCCCAGCTATCTGCAACCCACCTGACATCAGGTCGCGACTCACCAAGTGGGTCCTGACCCATAGTTTGAATAACACTGATTTAGCAAATGTATATACCACCTTTCTTTCCCACTGAAGGTGATTTAAGGTGGTTTACCTTAAATAAAAACATATAAAATATGCTTATTATAATCAAAACAATAAAAAATGAACATAAAAACAATTAAAACGTTAAAACAAAACGCACAACCAGGATCACACAAATGTAAAAATCCATCTCCTTAAAAAGGCAGCAAACAATGTCATTTGAACGCCTTCCTAAATAAGGAGGTCTTAAGGCCCTGCTGAAAGCACAGAGAGGGAGCCATTCTTAGTTTCAGGGGAAGGGTGTTCCATAAATGGGGAGCCACCACTGAGAAGGCCCTATTTCTAGCTGACACCCCCTCCCCTCTACTGGTGGCAGCAAAGTCAAAAGGGCCCCTTATAGTTATCTGAGAGGATGGGGAGAATTATATGGAAGAAGGTGGTTCCTCAGATACCCTCCAAATATTATGGGAGCAGTCCTTTCAAACTGTTTCTCACGTAAGAGTTAAAAGTGCAATCCTGACACTGTCTTGAGCCGGCACAAGTCAGCATTGCTGGAACTGGTCTGGGAGCAGTTGATTTTGTGGAAGAGAGCAGTGGGAGGGTGTTCTGGGAGCAGGGAGGTGGCATTTGTGGGCAGACCAGGAGGCAGATCAGGCCTGGGACAAGGGTGGGACCAACCTGGGTGACCTAGGCCAGATGCTCATTCCCATCCCTGATCTGATGGACCTTGCATGGGCCACTCAGATTGCACCGGCAAAATCTCAGGCACAGGTCCAAGGAGCCCCATTGGACTGGCTGGCACACAGCACGGGGTAAGGGGACTAAAATTCCCTTAGTCCGTGTTGCGCCCAATCCGGCTCCTCACCTGTGTTGGATACAGCACAGGTATCCTGGCCTGCTTGTTCCAGCCAGGTTAGAATTAAAACATAAGAACATAAGAAGAGCCCTGCTGGATCAGGCCAAAGGCCCATCTAGTCCATCTCACAGCGGCTCACCAGATGCCTCAGGAAACACACCAGACAACAAGATGCCTACATCTTGTTGCTACTCCCTTGCACCCAGTACTCTGAAGTAGCCCACCACCAATGTAAGGAGGTTGCACAATCCATCATTGCCGATAGCCCAGGATGGACTTCTCCTCCAGAAATCCGTCCAATCCCCTCTTAAAGGCATCTAGACCAGATGCCACCTCCTGCAGCAAAGAGTTCCACAGATTAACTACCCACTGGGTAAAAAAGTACTTCCTTTTATCTGTTTTAACTCTCCCAACCTTCAGTTTTAGCGGATGCTCCCTGGTTCTGCACCCTAAAGCAGTATTTAAATGTGTGGGAGGGGAAATGTAGATAGCCTTTCCTCCTCGTGATACAGCCACAGGATAGTGCATTGGGAGGGCATGAGCTGCACATACAATGACCTTCTTTTGTGAGTTGGGTGCACCTGATGTCAGGTGGGTCTCAGAAAGCTGGGAGCTGCCATCTTGGAAGCTACAGACCTTACTCTTACTATATTCCTTTTGTGAATATGAACTGTTTGAATTTTCAAGTGTGTTTTTAAATTGTTTTTAGTTCAGTGCTTTTACATTATATTTTGTCCTCATCTTGCTTTCTGTCATGGCTGTTTCACAGTTGTGCAATTGCTGCAGTCCAAGAATGCCAATTTGCTTTCCAGGAGTATCATTTTACTATGTCACAACGATGGCATTTCCTGCTTGATGATGTCACTTCTAGCTATGACATCACTTCCAGGCTAATGACATCATTTCTGGTGGGTCCCAACATGAGTGCCATTCTAAAAAGTGGGTCCAAAGCTAAACAGTTTGGGGGGGGAAAAACTGCTCTACAAGCTCAATGTTTGAGGAAATATTTTAACCTTGTCACCTAGAATTTTGCTGAATAACTGCATAGCAAAGAGAAATAAGGAATATTAGGTCCATCCCCCCCCCATTTCAGCATTTTTTAAAGCACTTGAATTCATACGAATACAACAAATGGTCCAACAACAATAATGATTAGAATTATTGAAATCCAATACTCAGATTATACATCTTGCACAACAGAAATGTATACTGTGAATAATGAATATACTGCAAAGCAAAGCAGGATGTTAAATAAAAATGGACAAAAAAATTATTTATTGTTGTTGCAACAGAGATGGATAGTATTGTGAAAATCATGTGTGACTCCCATTTTGTATGCGTTTCACATTTATTTTCACTCCATATATCATGTCACAGCAACAACTGGAATACAGCGGAAAACTAATGAAGGTTATTGCGAAAGGGTCAGAAAGTTTGGCTTTAAATTCAGCAAGAAGATCTGCACTTTTTACCTTGGGGGGGAAAAAAAAACCGGCATAGGAACCTCATTGCAGATTTGTAGAACGGCTGCACTCGCCACAAACACAAAAATGAATCAGGCCTCCTCCTGTTGGATTATGTGGGTGGTATGATCATTTACTGCCTGCAGGTGTGAAACACAAACTCAAATATTTTCTCGTTCTGTTTGGTCTTCAAAAGAAAGACATCACACTTTGCTGCGGGTCTTCTGCAGACACACTAGAGTTTAGGGGTCTCTCTCTCTCTCTCTCTCTCTCTCTCTCTTTCTCTCTCTCTCTCTCTCTCTCTCTCTCTCTGTGTGTGTGTGTGTGTGTGTGAGAGAGAGAGAGAGAGAGAGAGAGAGCATTATTCAAAGCAAATTAAGAGTGCAATTCTAACCTGGAGTTAGGCGGGCACAGTTAGGCCAGCAAAGTTTGGCTGGCACAAGGGCCATCGTAAAGCATCTTTGGACCACTCTGGCATGCCTCTGGCAGACCTCTGGCATGCTCTTAGCACGGCCCTGCACCGGCAGAGCTACACCGGCGCATGATCGACACAACTGATGGGCATGGAGGTGCCTGTGAGCCAGCGCTGATGTTTGCGCCAGCCCAGTGACCGATTCTGGGGTGCAGAAGTGCCTTATGGCATGTTTGCAACAACCCTGGTCTGGCACAAGAGGGCTGTGCCATCACAAAGCCAGGTTAGGATTGTGCTCTGGATGGAATACTTGACCAGCCCTCTCCTTAACTCTGAATAGGGCCACTCTATAAGAATATGGCCGGACTTGTTGAACGTTATTTTTTGGTGTATCTTTGGCTTCCATAAAGTGAAGACCTCAGGGAGTTCAAGGAATGCTGCAACTACTTGTGGTCCCAATCCCTCCCCTTTGCTTTGATCCGTTTTCTTGGCCTTGGAAGGCAGCAAGTATCAAATGTTGAGCCATCTGTCTGTCTTGTCGCTTGTTTGTAGCATCCCAAACAGTTTTCACTCATGTCGACCGACGCTCATTATGTCCGAGTGTGAGAACTTGTGATAGAACATCTCCCTTTACACCACATTTCAAATACACTCAAGAGACTTCCTCATGGGTGATGCATTTCCTTTAAGGGTTCAGAATACCTACTTATTACGGTGGCTTGCTAGGAAAAAAAAACACATTCCAAAATTCGAGCAACTCTATGGCTCAAGCCGGGGTGTTATGGAACTGGCAAAGCATCTGTTGGGATGAAAAACTTGGATTGTTTATTTATTCACATTTTGGGGGGTTGCCTGTCCTTCAAGGAGCTCAGGGTGGTGTCCATGGTTCTTCCCTCTCCTTCGGACCTCACAACAACCCTGTGAGGTAGGCTGAGAGATTGTGGCTGGCCCAAGGTCACCCAGGAAGCTTAATGGCTGAGAGGGCCTTTGAATGTGGATCTTCCCGGTCTAACCTTCCAGGTCTAACATCAAAATCAAACAAACTCACAGGGTTGCAATGCTGGGGCAGCTACACAGCATTTCACCAGCACCAGGGGCAGAGGCAGTGGTGTCATCTAAATGATTTAAGAACAGGTACTCACTTTTGATTGGCACGTGTCGGGACCCGCCCACCGGAAGTGACATCATAAGCCAGAAGTGAGGTCGTGGCAGGAAGGGACATGAAAAAAGCCCTTTTTGAGGCCTCAGATGATTTTAAACTGACCCAACAGTTGCAACAGTATTCCACAGCACCCCCAGAACATGTTAAGGAGGCCTGGCATCATGTTAAAACCCCAGAGCAACTCATTTTTCAGTGGCCAGGAAAGGAAAGGCTCCGCTCGCTGCCTGCCTGCCTGCCTGCCTGCCTGGCTCTGAGAACGTGCAGGCAACTCAAACATGCAGGAAATTCAAACGTTGCAGGGGGCGGAGTCGACAAGTGGGCGGGCGAATGGGCGGGGCCAGCTGTAATCCTAGAAACCGGTACTTGCGTACCCCCTTGTACCCCCTGCATGACATCACTGGGCAGAGGCGGAGAATCCCTAGGATGTGGGGTTGCACCTGCCATGGGTGCCGTCGGAGGGGTGGGTGCTCTGGCAAAGGAGAGGATGAAAACGCCAGAGTGCAGACTGGACTGCCCCCCTTGGCTCCGTTTTGCTCCTAAGTGGAGTGATTCCGGATGCTGGGGGTGTGGCGAGGCAGCGTAGGGGGCGTGGTGGAGGTGCAGGGGAGAAGTGACCCATCACGTCGTTGCTCGGCCCCAGGTGCCGTCGGAGCCCGCAATGGCTCTGATTAAGAGCTATTGGGGCAAAAAACCAAAGCTTCACCTATAGGCTTATGGGTTCTGAGCTGTCTGTGACAGCTCAGGAGAGAGATCTTGGGGTGCTGGTGGACAATTCAATGAAGGTTTCGACCCTGTGTGCGGCAGCAATTAAGAAGGCCAATTCCATGCTTGGGGTCATTAAAAAGGGGGTTCAGAATAAAACAGCCAATATTATCATGCCATTGTACAAATTGATGGTAAGGCCGCACCTGGAATATTGTGTCCAGTTCTGGTCGCCGCATCTCAAAAAGGACCTAGTGGAGCTGGAAAAGGTGCAGAAGAGAGCGACAAAAATGATTACGGGGCTGGGGCACCTCCCTTATGAAGAAAGATGGCAGCGTTTGGGGCTCTTCAGCCTAGAAAAAAGGCGCCTGAGGGGGGACATGATTGAGACATACAAAATTATGCACGGAAGGGATAGAGTCGGTAGAGGGATGGTCTTTTCCCTCTCTCAGAACACCAGAACCAGGGAGCATCCGCTAAAACTGAGGGTTGGGAGAGTTAAAACAGATAAAAGGAAGTACTTCTTTACCCAGCGGGTAGTTGTGTGGAACTCTCTGCCACAGGAGGTGATGATGGCATCTGGTCTAGATGCCTTTAAGAGGGGATTGGATGGATTTCTGGAGGAAAAGTCCATCATGGGCTATAGGTAATGATGGATTGTGCAACCTCCTTCCATTAGTAGTAGGCTACTTCAGAGTACCAAGTGCAAGGGAGTGGCAACAGGATCCAAGCATCTTGTTGTCTCGTGTGCTCCCTGGGGCACCTGGTGGGCTGTTGTGAGATACAGGAAGCTGGACTAGATGGGCCTTTGTCCTGATCCAGCAGGGCTCTTCTTATGTTCTTATCCCAGATGTGACTGGTGCTGCAACTCCAGCAGTTGACCCCACTCTCTTTCCCACATGAAGCCCTGGTCAGGGTGGTATCAATCGTGGCTCGGGTTAGGCCCAAACCAATGGTTTACAAGTCTCTGAGTCTCCATCCCTCTGACCGCTGAAACTCCCCTCTACTGTCCACCCTTTTATCTGAGGCTGTGGTCGGACAGCACACTTGGTGGAGAGCATCATTCTCTCCTGCTGCCTCCTTCTTCCTTTGCCCCTGGACACAGGTTTCTTCAGAGGCCCCTGTGATGATGACACGGATGCCTCTGGGAGGCCCATTCACAGTTGCAAAGAGCAGGAGAAGGAAATGACCACCGAGGGACTCCATCCCTTGTGCGACTCTCTCTGGGGAAGCGGGCAGGCAGGTTCTTCCCTCAGCTGCAATAAGGGGGAAAAGCACCTATTCAGGGACTAATGGAGGCCCGAGCATGCCCATGGCAGGGCGATGAAATTGTGCCCCCAGCATGTCACCCCGCCCCTGTGCGTCATCCAGCCATGCCTCCCTGCGCCTGGAATAGCTCCATTTTGGAGCAAAACAGAGGCGAGGGAGGGAGGGAGGGCCAAACAGCGCGTGGGTTCGTCCGCGGACTCGGTGCAATGGCGCCCCGCTGCTGCCCGGCGCCCATGGCTCGCGCCACTCCGGGCTACACCCTTCCTCCGCCTCTGTACCTATTCCATCCCCCTTTCCCCTTTCTCAATGGGAATGTTACACTCTGAGTATTGCAGAGTGTCTCCCTTACGTGGAGCTAGGGCAGTGATGGGGAACCTTTTTGGGCTTGCCCTGTCAAAAATGCCTCACTTGAGTCTGCTGGCATGTCACTCTCACCTCCCAAACGAAAGAGAAACAATTATTTATATATATATATTTATTTATTTTTAAAAAACGTACAGCCCAATCATGTGTGGGGCTATGCATTATGTAGAGAAACATCAAATAATTACAAAAACGAAATACCGGTAAAAAACGCAGCCGTTGTTGGGTGTTGGTGAAATCGGGCGTGCCACCCCCAACATCATAGCACGTCACCTTTGGCACACATGTCATAGGTTCACCATCACTGAGCTAGGGTAATGTGAGTCAAGCTAGGCCCCATGGGAGGAGCTTACTATATAGCTCCTCCCCTGAGCCACATGACTTCCTGGAAGTTGGTTTAACCAGTATTGGGAAAAACAATGGTGTGGAATATTTATTCATGTACCCTACAATAAAGACACGGACTCTTATTGCATGGATAAAGGACCACTTTATTAACTATTTAACATTTAAAGCAACGGGGTAACTAGTATACGTGCGGGAACCCTCGGGGGAAACGGAGCTGCCCGTCTACCTCCCCCGTCTCCTATGGATGAGCCATCCGACTCCAGCTGCCTCAGGTCAAAGACCCAAGGGACCTGTCTGGGTCACCCCAAAGGGCTGGGGTGGCCGGGTTGCCAAGCAACCGGGAGGACCCAGGTTGTCTTGGAACATCCCAGGCATCAGGTTCACCAGCCCATTTCACCCAAGGGGTGGCCATTCTTATTATCTAGATACCGCAGCGAGTGAATCCAGGGGGGCGGGGTTAGCGGTGACGTAAATATACCCACAACAATGCTGATTCCAATGATTTCCAATGGGTTTTCGCATGATGTTTAGGGCTTATTTGTGTACTCCAGAAGCAAAAACTTACCAAAATAACAACGTGTGATCGTGGAGAAACATCAGTGGTAACCATATTATGAGTTAATATGCAATTCCAAGGTTTAATTCCGCAGAATTATATTACTGAACATACCAGCGGCTGTGAAGGGGACTGAGGGAAGGAAGGGGGCGTGGCCCAATCACAAGGCGCTCGCTGATTGGACGCTGGGAGGAGGGAGGAGGGATGGGAAAGGGGAAAAAAGGGGCGGGGTTATACCCGGAAGCTTCAAGTATGTGACGTCATGCCCTCTCTAGTGATAATTACTCTAAGGTTTCACCCAGCCGGTTAAGCAAGCATGACCAGTGCCACGACGGATACCGACCTCTAATTTTCCCAAAACCTGCACGATACCTGCCAATCGGAGAGGTCAGCCTTGAGCTTGACCCTCTCCGCCCCAAGCGGAAACCACACTCCGCAAACCCTGTTGCCATTTACTTAACAAAAAAACCTGTCCCAAAATCCATAAGGTGAATTATGGTGTTTAGGTGGGTGTTTAGGCCTAAACAAAGCAGGTTGGTCGTACGCGATCTGTGGGTGCCTAGTGACTGCCCCACCAACCTTCTTCACCACCCTCCCCATGTATGAACTCCACTTTTTCCTGGTGACCTCCATACGTTTAGGGTCCCTCGCGTAGCGCCATAGCCGATGTGGATGGAGACTGGACCCGAGGACTACTGTCCCCCCAAACAGTGACGGGCAATGGACGGGCAATGTCACTGATGTCCTGACAAGCCTGGACCCGCAGGGATACCAAAGTCCTGCGGCTCAAGTCATTTCCACCTAAGTGAATTAACCACACATGGGGAGGGCTGTGAGCAGTGATGTCATTCAGGGAGAACGGACCAGAACGGGCGTTCCGGATCCTAACGGGCTCCGTGGCTGGTTCCGGGTTCCCAACAAGTGCCAATCAAAAGTGAGTTCCTGTTCCTAAATCATTTGAATGACACCACTGGCTGTGAGTCTTAACACAATTCCAGCATGCAGGCATCAACTGTCCCCACAACATGCCTCTCCGAGCTGCCCAGTTTGTGCCCAGCCCCAACTGGGTGTCAAATAAGCTGTTCACTGCCCTCTTCTTGGCCAACAACAACCACGGAGTGCCCAGAGATGAGAACACGAACTGGCGAGGCACAGGGGCCTGTGAACAGAAGAATCCAGTGTGAGCACAAAATGAACCAGCAGAAACAGCCGGGAACACGGCGCTCGCCCTGCCGCCCAAACCGGGGTGGGGGGAGACTTGGATACTCCCTGCTGTCCTGCTGTCGGCCACTCGAGTGGTCCTGGCATTGGGCCGCCCCGCGTCTCGTGCTGCTCCTGAGAGTGCTCCACAACCGGCCGTTCAGGCCACCGGCCGTGCTCCCTGCAAGCGGGAAATCGCTTCCGCCCGCTCTGCTCAGGGGCCGCTGCTTCGCAAACACGAAAGAAGGGATCTGCGCCCTCGCCTCCAGGGAGCTAAAATTAGCTTCCCCCAAATGCTCCGGGGCTAATCAGGCCCTGGTGCGACGGAGCTCGAACGCGCGCTCCCTGTCTGACTGCGTTTGCCGCCCGAATGAGCGGGCTTTGCCCCGCGGTGGGTGCTGCATAACGGCCAGCCCAGCCAACCAATCAGCTGGCCAGTCCCAGCCCATGCCTCGTGTGCGGGCAGGCAGAGGCGTATTTAGGGTATAGCGGGGGTGGCAAGAGCCATGGGCACCATTTTTCAGAGGCACCGTTTGCATGGCGCCCCCCCACAACATGGCGCCCCCCGCAACTGCTCAACATTACTGCTGCTGCCGCTGTCAAAATCACCCTCGAGGCAGAACTCTTACGCTCTGCGCAGCCGCACTCCTCCCTCCTCCGCCCGAGTTCAGCAGGCGCAGTGTGCTCCCTCTCTCGGCTCAGCAGCCATTGAGGGAAGATCTGTTCCGCAATTCGAACGTTCTCTTTGGAACCGCCCCTCTTTTGCCTTCGGAACCAATGAGAAGCCACAGTTGCTGCTGGTAGCCACGCCCCGCTGGGGGAAGGAAGCTGCTAGTGGGAAGTAGCCGGGAAAGACAGTGAAGGGCTGCTTCCAAGCCGGAAAAGAAGTGCTTCGCAGATGAGCGCGTGGAGCGGTGCATCGGGGCTGGGGCAATGTTCCTAGGGGTATGGCTCTTACCAGAAGGACAGAAGGTGAGATAACGATTCAGGGCTGGTGGGGCGCCATTGCGCAGACTCACCCGCATGCTGTTTGGCCCACCCGCCCTCCCTCGCTGTTCCAGGGGCAGGGAGGCGTGGCTGGGCGACGCATGGGGTCGGGGTGACGTTCTGGGGGCACGGTTTCATCACCCTGCCATGGGCGCGCTCAGGGCTCTGTTCGTCTCTGGGGACGGGACAAACTCGGGCAGTGCACTATGTGCCCGCTACCCACCTTCAGTTATATATGGCTCAGCACTTCTCAGACATATCCCAATAATACAGAAATACAGCAGTGGTTCATAAATGCATCACAAGCCATTTCCTTCTATTGCTCTGGTGTAAAAGCTTGTTAATCCATTCGGTGAATTCTGAGGGCTCTGTAATTCTCAATTACATTTTATCGTTTTTGAAATTTCTTTTTTTCTTCACAGAGTAATTCAGTAATTCCAGAAAAATAAAAGTTGAGCACAGCACTTCCTTCCTTCTTATGGCGACATAAAGTTGATCTTCCTTGGCGCGTTTCTTAAAAGCCACTCTAAAAGTTTGTTTCCCTCCCCCCGCCCTCTCAATCTCTCTAAATTATTTTATTTCCCTAATGGCTTGTTGTATTGTTTGCCAATACAATGAAAGCACTATTAACACTTAAGCTAATTAAGATTTTCCGAAAACCCCGGTTACGTTGTTCTCATTAGCCAACTTTAAAAAAAAAAATCCCACATCATTCAGATGTATTAAGGAAAAAATGAAGATTGCGTTTAAATTTCGAGAAATGAATGTAAGTGTTCTTATTCTGGTACATTAACAGTTTGTTCCAGTACATTGATATTTTATGTGGAAACCCTGCTCAGCAATTAATATGCCTGAGACAAATTGACAAACTCATAATCCATCCTTCTCTGTTGGAATGTAAGAGTATATTATTATTGAGAAGCTACAGGGTATCGGAGCCATTTTTAAAACATGAATGCTCATTACCTTAAATCTGCATATAAAACAGTTTTGCATTCAGACCTGGTGCAGCAATCACTGAATAGATCATGTTGCAAATGAAAACGTACCAATTTTTTTTTTCCTGATGTGTCATGGCTTTTTTTTCAAAGGCAATATTTATATCTTTGAGGCAGGAAGGTTTAATAAGAATTAGGGAGCATGGTCATATCAGGGATAGATAGAAAGAAAGAGCTCACGGTTTTGATCCCTGATTGACCAGCCGAGCTCTGGAATGGCTAAATTCATCATGTAAAATGGACATCGTCTCATGCAGGACATTATTTTGTTCCAAACCAGTTAAATGCACTGGCAATAATTCGCAACCCTCCTAGGAGTTTTGGCAAAACGGTTTCAAGTGGCATGAAAATTGAAACATTCGCTCACTCCAGAGGTAACCCTTAATTAACAAATTTTATATCACTGCCAGGGATATGCAACAAGGGAGTTTTCTCTGTGGTTTTCAATACCTCTCTCTCTCTCTCTCTCTCTCTCTCTCTCTCTCTCTCTCTCTCTCTCTCTC
>JAJKFI010000007.1:29818216-29848468 GCA_029204185.1 Lerista edwardsae
CTCTCTCTCTCTCTCTCTCTCTCTCTCTCTCTCTCTCTCTCTCTCTCCCCTCCCTTAATCTCATGTGCTGAGGGGCTTTTGCTGGAACATAGCTGTGGAAATAATACAAATCTGGATTTTATTTATGTTTGCAATGACTCATGTTGATGCAGAAGTGGGGAAAATCATTAATATAGCATAGCTTAACAGCACAATCCTAACCTGGGAATGAGCACAAGAATTTATTTATTTTATCACTTTGTTTGAAGAATTTATACCCTGTCTTTCCTATGCCAAAGCACATGGCCAAAGTGGCTTACAGAGAACAAACAGATTACAATGTAACCATAATAAGTAAAACATAAGTGAAACACATTAAAACAGCAACAACAATTAAACATTAACAGGAACACCGAGAGTGGACAGGAAGGAAAGCTAGGCCCAATTCTCCATATCAGGATGTATTGGAGCGTGGGAAAAACAACAACAACAACAATTGACCAGGGGAGTGAAACAGACTATGACACTATACCAGAGGGACAGAGGGCAGACAGCCACACAGTCATCCAAAGGCCAGGCTAAATAGGTATGATTTGCACTCTCTCCAAAAGGCCGTGAGGGAGTGTTTCGTTCTTCTGGGAGGGAATTCCATATTTGAGGAGCCGCTACAGAGAAGGCTCGCCCCCGAGCTGCCGTCCCTTTAACTTGGGACAGAGGGGGCGCTTGAAGGAGAGCCCCTTTAGATGATCTAAGAGGGCAAACCGGATGTGCATGGGAGAAGGCGGTCCTTTAGGTAGGCTGGGCCTAAGTCATGAAGGGCTTTAAAGGTCAGTACCGTCACCTTCAGTTGGGATCGGAAGTGAATGGGCAGCCACTGCAGCTGCTGAAGGAGGGGTCCTGCTGAGCCAAACCGTCTCGCCCCTGTAACCACCCGGGCTGCTGCATTTGGTACTAACTGTGGCTTCTGAGCTGTTCTCGGGGGAAGCCCTACGTATAGCGCCTTACAGTAGCCCAGCCTTGAAATCACTAAGGCGTGGACCTTCTTTCTTGGATCTTCTTTCTATAGTAAGTTTTTTAAAAAGTCTTGGACAACGATGTCTGGAATTTTGACATAGTTTGGATTTTGGATGTCTGGATAAGAGTTCACCTACTGTCAGGGTAGTATCCTTCAGATATCCTGCTCCTGACCCCACAAAAATGTGAAATGCTGTTTCGTAAAATAACGTGTAAAATATTGGGAAAACTGGTGATACTTGATATACAAAGACACCCCCTAACGTGTGCTCCTGTTAGGGGTTGTCTTTGTATATCTAGTATCACCAGTTCTCCCAATATTTTACACGTTATTTTACGAAACAGCATTTCACATTTTTGTGGGGTCAGGAGCAGGATATCTGAAGGATACCAACCCCCCAAGTTTACTACTCAGTGCAAGCTCTCACCCTCTACATCTCATCAGAACCTGCCTGATGACAACATGGTGCAATTTATAATTGATCACAGGGAGAAGACAGCATGACCTTCTTGGCCCAGTGTCGTGCTGCGGATCGCCCCGACTATGGGGGGGCTTGGGCGGGGCTCGCCAGGGCGACGCTCAGCGGGAAGACCTGAACGCGGCCTACCTGGGATGGCCGCGCCGGGTTCACCCCTGCGGATCGCCCCCTGGTGGGGTGCGGAGCCGGCTCCCAGGCGAAAGCCGGAGGAGCAGCGGCCGCCGCGCAATGCTGGTGGGGCACCGCCAGTCCAGAGGCGGTGCCTTGGGAACCAGGAGCTCCGCATCGTCGGCCTCCCTGGGAGCGGCGCCGGGTGATGACGTCACCTGGGAAGCCGACATCCTGGCCGAGTTCTCGCGAGACTTCAGCCGGGGGGGTGGGGCTTGGGGAGGCAGGGCCTGGGAGCCTCAGCCAGAGGCTCATAAGGAGCCCGGCAGTCGGGGAAGGAGGTCGCTCTTCTCGGGCTGGGAGTGGGGAGAACCGAGCTCACCCCCGACCGTTGCTTGACAGGGGCCTTGGGTGTCCCGTTCCTGAGGGGGGGAAGCTCCAGGGGACAATTACCTGGGACCGGCTGGGTACCTCCCAGGGGGCACAGGGAGAAGCCCCCACCAGCCCGGGAAATGCAGAGGTGCCAGCTAGAGCCCCCTGCCGCCCCGGGGAGGCAAGCCGAGGGCACAACAGACCCCCTCGGGACATCGAGGACTTCACCACCTGGCGAGCTGCCGGCAATCCATCTGAGGGGCCGGGACCACCTGTGTGAAGCAACCTGGGAGAGCTACGCCCCCGCGCCATTTGTGAAGGAACAAGGCACAAATGAATGGAAAGGCCATAATTAAGATAAACTACCTAAGCCGCACCTTTGCCCGTCTTACGATTTCTTCGTGCTCTGCGATCCGTCATCGACCCCAGCATAATGTGAGTACCAGCCTCCCCCCCCCCTCCGCGGCCATGGATGATGTCACACCCAGACAAGCAACAATTCTCGCTGCCCGTGCCTGCATGAACCACCATAACGCCATAGAGGTGGGACAGGAACAGCAGAAATATAAATAAAGATATACATTCCCACAAGCAAGGCAGTACACAAAAAGTCACCTCTGACCTTACTTTGGCTTTTCACAGGGCAATACATTGAACGGTTCTCTGCAGTGGGCTCCGGCCTCTTCTCCTTTTTGCTCCTTGGAGATTTACAATGTTGCCGAACCTGAGCGTCAGATCCGGGGAACATAAAACTGGTGCACTGAGCTGACCTTCCAAGACTCCCTTCTGCTGCATTTTAAAACCTTGTACTCTCGCAATACCAGAACCGGGGGGCATCCACTGAAGTTGAGTGTTGGGAGAGTTAAAATAGATAAAAGGAAATATTTTTTTTACCCAGCGGGTAATTAAGCTATGGAACTCCTTGCCACAGGAGGCGGTGATGGCATCTGGCCTAGATGCCTTTAAAAGGGGACTGGATGGATTTCTGGAGGAAAAGTCCATCGTGGGCTATAGGCCATGATGGGTGGTACAACCGCCTTATGTTAATAGTAAGCTACTTCAGCATGCCAGGTGCAAGGGTGTGGCAACAGGATGCAAGCATCTTGTTGTCTACTGAATTCCCTTAGGCACCTGGTGGGCCACTGTGAGATACAGGAAGCTGGACTAGATGGGCCCTTGGCCTGAACCAGTGGAGCTCTTCTTATGTTCTAACCTCAGAATTTACCTCAGAATGCCAGGTGCAAGCAGGCATCTTGTTGTCTTGTGTGCTCCCTGAGGCATCTGGTGGGGCCACTGTGAGATACAGGAAGCTGGACTAGATGGGCCCTTGGCCTGATCCAGTGGGGCTCTTCTTATGTTCTTGTATTCTTATGTTCTTATTTATGATGAGAAAAGATGAGCATCAAGAGCCCTCTCTGGACAATGGCTTCCAATAGAGTCTTCAGGCCAGTATCGCCTCTTATCAATTCAAGCCCAGACCCAATCCACAACAACAACATCCACTTCCCACTGAGAAAGGAAATCTTTCTTTCCATCCCACCATTTAGAGGGCAATCCTAACCTGGAGTTGGGCCAGCGCAAGTTAGGCCAGCTAAGTTTGGCCTGCACAGGCGACACCATAAAGCGCATTTGGACCGCACTTGGAGTCAACAAGGATGTCACAGATCTGCATGCTGGCCTCTCTAGCCAACTTGTTGTCAGCAAGACGCCAAGACTTCAAAGTGTGTGTGGGGGGGATCTTCTTCCTTCTTAGGGCACAATCCTAACTGGTGCAGGAGCAGGACGGTTGGCAACTCTGCACTGCATCCTGCCACAAGGTAGGGTTGTGCTAGAGCTCACCACGGGGGATTGTAACCCCCAGCCAGTAGATGGGGCTCTTTGGATCTGCACCTCCTGTTTAGGAGGCACATGTCCGAGCCCTCTGCCGATGCCCGGATGGAGGCCACCTGGCCTGGGGACTGGGGTTAGGACCTGGCCAGATCCTGGCCCTCCCCCCTCCCCCAGCCACCCCATCCATGGAGCCGTCCTCCCTCTGCTCTGTTCTGCCCTCCTTCGGTCCAGTGATGTCATCTAACGGGCGAACAACCGGAACGCTCCGTGGGCAGCCCTGCCCACCCGTCGCCATTCGCTCGCAATGCTCCAATGAGAGGAAAGAGAGAGCATGCGAGCAAAGCATCCCCTGACTCTAACGACACACTCTTCAGTCCCAGACAATGACAAACCAAGGTTGGTCTCCACATTTCACACTCTTTCACATGGCACCTGTCCAGAGACTGAACTGAGGTCCTGAATTGCATCTCTTAAGTGGACCTGATCTGAAGTTTTATGCAAAGAGAGGCTGCGTCGTTTTGAGAAAAAAGGTGCTTCCCCCCTCCAAACAATACCCAGCAGTTGCCTTCTTTAGCACCCCGGGAAAGTGTTATTTGAAGCAGTTTCAAATACATATATAAATGCCTTTTCTCACTGTGGCCTTGTAGCCACATCTCGACAGCCACAGAAATCATTTCCACTGGCATCAAGCTGTTGTAAGGAGAGGGGAAAAAACATGGTTGTAGCCCAGAACTAGATGCAAGCAGTTCAGAGAGCGTGAGAACCAAGCAGCGTGTAGCAAATGCAGCTGAAACGTTTCAGCAGTTCCCGCACCTGCAATAGGCCAAGAAAGCCGGTTATGACCAGATAGATAGAAGGCCTAAAGAATTCAGGCAACCCGGCCAAAAAGCTCAGCCCCATTTATGACTCTGTATAAATGTTCATGACCCTGCCTCTTGGGGGGCAGGCCTAACCCTGCTGGCCTAAGTACAGGTTAGGATTGGCTCCCTGACCCAGAGCCTCCACCCCTAAGGAAGCACAAAATTGCTTGTAGGACCAGAGGCATTTCTACAGGGAGGGCAAATCTGTAAGTGTTGCAAGAAGCCTTACCCTGTCATGTAAATCCCGCCTCTCCCTTGCTGCTGTAGCCAGTAAGCAACGCCAAGATGTTGCTGTTCCCTGTCAGGATTGGCTAGAAGAGTGCAGGAGAGGAGTGATTTCCACTGCAAGGTAAGGCTTCTTGCAAAACTTACAGATTTGCCCTCCCTGTAGAAACGCCTCTGTGTAGGACTCTGTATAAACGTTCACGACCCTGCCTCTTGGGGGCAGAGACCTGCCTGCTTGCTTGCCCATTGTGCAGCGTTGTCTGTCCCTCTTTGGCAAATAAACTTAGAGCGCAATCCTGACCTGGAGTTAGGCCAGCACAGTTAGGCCGGTAACGTTTGACTGGCACAGGGGACACCATCAAGTATGTTTGGACCACTCTCGGAGAGGCCAGCACACAGATCTGCTCCATCCTCCGACTCCAAGATCGGTCCAAACCTGCTTTATGGTGGCCCTTGTGCCGGCCAAACTTTGCTGGCCTACCCATGTTGGCGTAACTCCAGGTTAGGATTGGCTCCCTGACCTGGAGCCCCCAGATTAGGGGGCTTCCTCCGCCCCCAAGGGAGCACAGACTTGCTTATATGACTCTACAAAATATTCATGCCCCTGCCGCTTGGGGGGCAGAGACCTGCCTGCTTGCCCATTGTGCAGCATCGCAGTCTGTCTCTCTTCTGCAGAATCAACTTGGAAACGTTCCAAACTTCAGACCTGTTGCGTATGTGATTTTGCCACACCAGGGATGAACCTGGCCCCTGAGGGGCTATAGCAATTTAGCTAACACTGTCACGAGCAAAGCAGGTAGAAGAAACAGGAGGAGGAAAGGGTGCTCTTCTGGCTGAGAAGCACAAGCCGGAAATGCTCAGAGCAATATTGACAGGGGTCCTTGGCACTGAAATGGAAATATTGTACTGCAATGCATTGTTTTTGTGAATCAATTTGCTGTCAAACACACCTTTTGTCAGTGGTTGTGTCTCTTGACGGTGCGACTGGGGGGTCAGGTCAGGTACTGCTGAGGGTCTACCCTTTCAGTGGACTTCCCCCTGATTGGACACTGCTGGTGACCCAGGGACCACCCAAAATGCCTGTGGCTTTCAACCTCTCTGCCGCTGCACATTGGTGTGCCGCAAATGGTCTGCAGGTGTGCGGCAGGAATTTGGGAGAGGGTCACTTATCAGAAGGGCCATTGTGGGATATGAGCCTCCCACCAGCATTTCATTTCTGATTGTGTTTGATATTGCTGTGGGCTGCCTTGAGTGCAGGAAAGGTGGTAAAGGTAAAGGTTTCCCCATGACCGACTGTAGGGGGCGGTGCTCATCTCTGTTTCTAAGCCGAACAGCCAGCGTTTGTCCGAGGACAAGCTTCCATGGTCATGTGGCCGGCATGACTATACACCGAGGCGCATGGGACATCGTTACCTTCCCACCGAAGTTGTGCCTATTCATCTACTTGCATTTTATATGCTTTTGAACTGCTGGGTTGGCAGGAGCTGGGAGAAGGAAAGGGAGCTCACTCTGTTGCATCGTCTCGAATGCCAACCTTCGGGTCAATAGCTTAGCGGTTTAACCCGCAGCACCACCACATCCCTAGGAAAGGTGGTACATACTTTTTTTGCAGAAAGTTGTAGGGATTGCTCACAAACGATTGTTAGGAATTGAGTGCAAGTGAGTTAATGATGCGGTGCATCATTAACTAAAGATGCAGTGTGTAAATGAGGGGTCATCTTCCTCAAATCGGATATCTCTGAGCTATTCCATACCTGCAGATTCATAAGAGGAGAAAGGGGAATGGCAACAGGATGCAGGCAGCCTGTTGTCTCCTGTGCTCCCTAAGGCACCTGGTGGGGCACTGTGAGACACTGTGAGGAAGCTGCTCTAATGGGCCTTGGCCTGATCCAGTGTGGCTGTTCCTAAGAGTCTAAAGAGGAGCATCTGGTTCTGGTGGATGTCCAGGAGAAATGCTGTGGAGAATCTTGACTGGCCACCAGTGTGTTTCCCTCAGAATTGACCTCAGAGTGCCAGGTGCCAGGGAGTGGCCACAGAATGCAGGCTACCTGTGGTCTTGTGTGCTCCCTGAGGCATCTGGTGGGTCACCGTGAGATAAGCTGGACTAGATGGGCCTGGGCATGATCCAGTAGGGCAGTTCCTATGTTCCTATGAGTACATGTCTGAAGAGGAGCATCTGGTTCTGTTGGCTGTCAAAGAGAAATGCTGTGGGGAATCTTGACTGGCCACCAGTGTGTTTACCTCAGAATTTTTCCTCAGAGATTTACCTCAGAATGCCAGGTGCAAGGGAGTAGCAACAAGATGCTTCATCTTATTGTCTTGTGTGCTCCCTGAGGCGTCTGGTGGGCCACTGTGAGATACAGGAAGCTGGACTAGATGGACCTTGGCCTGATCCAGTGGGGCTGTTCCTATATGTCTGAAGAGGAGCCTCTGGTTCTGGTGCCTGTCAAAGAGAAATGCTGTGGAGAATCTTGAGTAGCCACCAGTGTGTTTCTCTCAGAATTTACCTCAGAATGCCAAGTGCAAGGGAGTGGCCACATAATGCAGGCTACCTGTGGTCTTGTGTGCTCCCTGAGGCATCTGGTGAGCCTCTGTGAGATACAGGACATTGGACTAGATGGGCCTTGGCTGATCCAGCAGGGCTATTATTTTCTATGTGCATTCTGTGGGCTTACATTCTGGCAAGTTTTGTCAGAGTACTTCAATGCTCATTCAATGACCAGTAGGCTGATATAGAGCACAGAAAGATAGACAGATTTTCTACAGAAATCCAATCAGTTGACTCAGAATGGATCAAAAAAATGGAATTCACCATCACACATCAGTTGAAAATGATAAATGCCTAAGAAAGTGCAACCTCATTGCCAAAACCTTTCACTCCCACGTAAAATACCAAATCTCTTCAGCATCTTTGTACAAAATGATTGCAAGAATTTCAAAGCATGGGCATTTATTTTATTTTTTCATAATCTTGGAGCTGAAAAAGATTGAGCTGTTTGCAAAGACTTTCAAACATATATATCATTCTGGTGCAGTCTGAAGGTATGGGAAATTTCATCTCCAATGGACTGAAAAATTGATGTAAATTTAAACATCCAAGAACATGGTTTTACAAAGGAGGTTGGGAGCAAAATTGTGACTCCGTGAAGTTTATTCTTCGGTTACCAGAACATCAGAACCCTCCACTTGAGTCAATGAAACTGAGGGCTCAATCCCAGGCGCCCTCTTATGTTGACGCAACGTTGTTGCATCAACGCGACAGATGTAGCGCTGACGCGGGGGAGCCGAGCGGCACCCCTGCCTCGGTGCTACATCTCCCAGACCAGCACTAGCTGTAGCGCCAGTCTGGGAGCATGGGCGGAAAGTCATCCGTTGACCAGCCAAACTCGGCTCTGGCTGGGGGGGGAGGGAGGAACTGGGCGGGGGTGGGGGAGGGTGGTCAGGTCAGCCTGGCGAGGGGGTGGGTTTGGGATGCATCTGTTAGGCTGCACCCTAGACCTCATCCCCAGCCTGTGCGGCCCCTATTCGGGCCATGCGGTCTCCTCGGATCTGTGCCTACAATTTTGATGGCCGCTAATTTGCATGGCTTTACAAGGGGGAATGGACAATTTGAGGACAGGGTCAATGGCGGCTCCTAGTCATACCTGTTAGGCTCATTGGCTGTAGGCTTCTAACACACAATCCTATTCCCCCCCCCGCCCCCTGCTAAAATGGCTATTTCTGTAATCTGTAAGGGTGGATGGAATCCTCTGGATGGAAGAACCATTGTTTATGAATGGGTGGGTAAGCCTCTGGAGTGCAAGAGGTCTTCTCAGACCAGCAGTGGCCAAATCACTGGTGTAGGTCTGTGTTGACCTGCACTGTAAGATCAGGTCCAGGAAGGGTGATACAATTTGGCAGCTGCTGCCACAGCTCACCTTCCCCCTTCATGGACCCAATCCGCACATCCTGTGACTCCGTTACAGAGTTGTTCCTTCCTTGCATGCCCCATTTCTCCCGCCCCCCATGCCATTCTGTCTTAGTCACCATCCTTCCTGCCTCAGCGGGTCTCGGGCTATCCTCTGGCATGTGCGGGAAGGCTCCAGACTTCTTGTTGGAGTGAGGGCACAATCCTAACCTGGAATCCTTTGGTTTGGAATCCTAAACAAATAGGCTTCCTCAGAGCCGCACCAGTCATTTTGCTGGCACAGATCCAAGGAGAATATGGGAGAGGGAACAGGGATAAGATCCTGGTACAAACTGATGCTGCCAGAATCCACCCCTATCTCTCCTACTCCACTCCCACCACTTGCTGTCTGCCCAGACACACCCCATTCCTCTCCCTCCCCATCCCTTCCCACTCCCTCCCCACCTCTCACTGCCTGTCCCCACTGGCAGTGGTGGCTCTTCCTATGATGCAGACTTGTGGCCACCAGCCAGGTGCATTGGCAGCCGCATTGTGCATGCCAGCAATGTGGTCCGTCCTCTGCTGGGCCAGCACATCCCCTGGTAGAAAGTGTGTGATGCCGACGGGGGCCTCAAGTACAATGTCTTTAGAAAAGCTCATCATCCCTTCCAAACTCAATGCAGAGCAGTCATAAGAACATAAGAACATAAGAAGAGCCCTGCTGGATCAGGCCAAAGGCCCATCTAGTCCAGCTTCCTGTATCTCACAGCGGCCCACCAGGTGCCCCAGGGAGGCATGAAACAACAAGATGCTGGCATCCTGTTGCCACTCCCTTGCACCCGCTACTCTGAAGTAGCCCACCACCTTTGTAAGGAGGTTGCACAATCCATCATTGCCTATAGCCCACGATGGACCTTTCCTCCAGAAATCTGTCCAATCCCCTCTTGAAGGCATCAAGACCAGATGCCATCACCACCTCCTGTGGCAAGGAGTTCCACAGATTAACTACCCGGTGGGTAAAAAAATACTTCCTTTTATCTGTTTTAACTCTCCCAACCCTCAGCTTTAGTGGATGCCCCCTGGTTCTGGTGTTTTGAGAGAGGGAAAAGACTTTATCCCTTCCATGCATAATTTTGTATGGCTCAATCAAGTCCCCCCTCAGGCGCCTTTTTTCTAGACTGAAGAGCCCCAAACGCTGCAGTCTTTCTTCATAAGGGAGGTGCCCCAGCCCCGTAATCATTTTTGTTGCTCTCTTCTGCACCTTTTCCAACTCCACTATGTCCTTTTTGAGATGCGGCGACCAGAACTGGACACAATATTCCAGGTGTGGCCTTACCATCGATTTGTACAATGGCATGATAATATTGGCTGTTTTATTCTCAACCCCTTTTTTAATTACCCCAAGCATGGAATTGGCCTTCTTAATTGCTGATGCACACTGGGTCGATACCTTCATTGAATTGTCCACCAGCACCCCAAGATCTCTCTCCTGAGCTGTCACAGACAGCTCAGAACCCATTAGCCTATAGGTAAAGTTTTGGTTTTTTGCCCCAACGTGCATCACTTTACATTTGTCTATGTTGAAACGCATCTGCCATTTGACTGCCCATTCCCCCAACTTGGAGAGATCGTTCTGGAGCTCTTCACAATCCTTTCTGGTTTTCACCACCCGGAAAGGTTTTGTGTCATCCGCAAACTTGGCCACCTCACTGCTTATCCCTGTCTCCAGGTCATTTATGAATAAGTTGAAAAGCACGGGCCCCAAGACAGATCCCTGGGGCACTCCACTTTTCACCTCTCTCCATTCTGAAAATTGCCCATTGACCCCCACTCTCTGTTTCCTGGCCCTCAACCAATTCTGGATCCATAAGAGGACCTGCCCTCTTACTCCCTGACTGTGAAGTTTCTTCAGCAGGCTTTGGTGGGGGACCGTTTCAAACGCCTTCTGAAAATCCAGGTATATAATATCCACAGGTTCACGCACATCCACGTGCCTGTTGACCTTTTCAAAGAATTCCAAAAGGTTTGTGAGGCAAGACGTACCCTTACAGAAGCCATGCTGACTTTCCTTTAGCAGTACTTGTTCCTCTACGTGTTTTAGGATTTTATCTTTGATGAGGCTTTCCACCATCTTACCCGGAACAGACGTTAGGCTGACAGGCCTGTAGTTTCCAGGGTCCCCCCTTCTCCCTTTTTTAAAGATTGGCGTGACATTGGCTATCCTCCAATCCTCTGGCACCGTGGCCGTTTGAAGGGACAAGTTGCATACTCTAGTTAAGAGGTCAGCAACTTCGTTCTTTAGTTCCTTAATTACTCTTGGGTGTATACCATCTGGGCCTGGTGACTTATTTATATGTAGTTTATCAATTTGATCTAAAACATCTTCTTTATTAACCAGTATCTGATTTAATTCCTTCATTAGGAAGGGCTGTTCGGACTGTGGTATCTGCCCAAGTTCTTCTGCTGTGAAGACGGACGCAAAGAATTCATTTAATTTCTCTGCAATCTCCAAGTCCCCTTTTATCATCTCTTTCCCTCCCTCTCCATCCAGCGGGCCAACCGCCTCTCTGGCAGGTTTCCTGCTTCTAACATATTTGAAGAAGCTTTTATTATTCCCTTTTATGTTGCTAGCCATGCGTTCCTCAAACGCTTTCTTGGCCTCCCGTATCACCTTCTTACTTGTCTTTTGCCAGAGTTTATGTTCCTTTTTATTCTCCTCACTGGGGCAAGACTTCCATTTACGGAAGGAAGCTTCTTTGCTCTTTACAGCTTCTCTAACTTTGTTTGTCAGCCATGCAGGTACCCTCCTGGACCTTGTCGAACCCTTCTTTCTTTGCGGTATACACTTCCGCTGGGCCTCTACTACTGTTTTTTTAAACAGCCTCCATGCAGCCTGGAGGGATTGGACTCTTTTTACCTTCCCTTTCAATTTCTGTCTAACTAGTCTCCTCATCTGAGGGAAATCTGCCCTTCGAAAGTCAAGGGTTCTTGTGTCAGATTTGCTCTGCGCTCTTTCCTGGCCATGCATAGCAAAACCAATCGCAGCATGGTCACTGTTCCCCAATGGCTCAGTAATACTTACATCCCTAACTAGGTCCCGAGTACCACACAATATTAAATCCAGAGTCGCCTGTCCTCTGGTCGGCTCCATGACTAGTTGCTCTAAGGCACAGTCATTTAGCACGTCAAGGAATCCGGTCTCTCTTTCTTGACCAGAGCAGCAGTTGACCCAGTCAATATGAGGATAATTGAAATCCCCCATGATTACAATCCTGCCTTTCTTGGTCACTGCTCTGATTTGTTTCCTCATTTCAAGATCACCTTCAAGTTTTTGATCAGGAGGACGATAGCACCCCCCCACTATTACATTGCTCTTACGGCCCGGCAGTTTAACCCACAGTGACTCCATGGTGGAGTCCGGCCCGCCTTCAGTTTCTACTCTGCTGGATTCTATCCCTTCTTTGATATAGATGGCCACCCCTCCGCCAGCACGCCCTTCCCTGTCCCTCCTATAGAGTTTATAGCCTGGGATGGCAGTATCCCACTGGTTCTCTGCATTCCACCAGGTTTCCGTTATGCCTACTATATCAATCTTTTCCCTAGCCACCAAACATTCCAGTTCCCCCATCTTTGCTCAGAGACTTCGAGCATTCGCATAATAACACCTATGTACGGGGTTCTCTAACGAGGGACTGTTTTTTGATCCCTTTTCCCCTCCTCTCTTTTTACTGGACAAAGTGTCACTTACACTCAGCTTAGAAGTTCTATTTCCTACTCCTCCGTTACTCTTTGGTATTCCTCCACCCTCCTCTTCCCGTAGGGATGAGGAGTTCCGAACCGGACGCCACTCGGCTCCTGTCGGCTTTCCACAGGACTCAGTTTAAAAGCTGCTCTGCCACCTTTTTAATATTAAGCGCCAGCAGCCTGGTTCCATTTTGGTTCAAGTGAAGCCCGTCCCTCTTGTACAGGCCTGGCTTGTCCCAGAATGTGCCCCAGTGCCTAACGAATCTAAACCCCTCCTCCCGACACCACCGTCTCATCCACGCATTGAGACCCCTGAGCTCCGCCTGCCTAGCTGGCCCTGCACGTGGAACGGGTAGCACTTCTGAGAACGCTACCTTGGGGGTCCTGGCCTTCAGCGTCCTGCCTAGCAACCTAAATTTGGCTTCCAGGACCTCCCGGCTACATTTCCCCACATCGTTGGTGCCAACATGCACCACGACCACTACCTCTTCCCTAGCACTCCTTACAAGCCTATCTAGACGAGACGTGATGTCCGCAACCTTCGCACCAGGCAGGCAAGTCACCGTGCGGTCCTCACATCCGTCACAGACCCCCCTCTCTATATTCCTAACTATAGAATCGCCCACAACAAGGAGACCACAACCCCCCTCCCGCTGAGGAGCATCCTTAGTGCGACTGGATGCGGGCTCATCGCTGGAAGAAGGGGCCCCTGCTGGGGGATTGATTCCCTCTGTTCCAAGCTGACGTCCTCCAGCCCTGAGACTCCTTTCCCCAGCAGCTGAGGAGCTGCCCTTCTGAGGGTGGGACGAATCCTGCAAGTCCCCGGATGTCTCACAATGGACCCTCACTGCCTGCCCCTGCTTCTCCAGGTCCGCAACCAAGGCCTCTAGGGAGCAGACGCGTTCCCTGAGTGCCTGGAGCTCCTTGCACCGAGGACACACCCATGACTTATGCCCCAGAGGCATATAGTCATACATGTGGCACTCGATGCAAAACACTGGATAGCCCCCGCCCAACTGCTGGCTGTCTGCCTCCATCTCTGTGTTTATTTAGGGATGAGCTGCCCTGCTTCTCAGAGAGAGGGCAGAGTCTGGGGCCCTGGCTTCCTCGCCCTGCTGTTTAACTCGCACAGATGCGTAACTCGCTTTTACCTGCACTTGGTCGCGGACAAGGCACTTCGTCGCAGGACAGCACTCGCCGCTCGTGTCCCCACTCGCTGGAGCATCTGCTATATACAGGAAGTTCTTCCTTCCTTCCTTCCTTCCTGTGCTAGATACCTCCTCCCCCTCTGCTAGAAAGCTCCTCCTGTCTGCCTGCCTGAAAAGGGCTGGCCTCACCTGGACTATGGGGGTTGATTGCTGCCTAGGCAACCAGATAACACAATTGTCCTCAGAAGGTAACCCAGTTAACTTCCTAAGGAGCTCAATTTCCCTATGAAAGCGTCCTCCCTGAGTAGCTGAGTTTCTACTAAGTAGAAACTAGGACGTATTAGTGTATGTCTTGGTATATGTTTGAGCTTTGTGGCATACTGTATTTTAGACCCCAAATAGTTTAAAACACTGAAACTTTAGTTTAATTTAGTGTGAGTAGTTTAAAATTAGTTAAGTGGTTTAACTTAGCTTGGTTTAGTTTAAACACCAAGACTACACACCAAAGTGTTCCAAACACTAAGACTGCTACCTTTCCTGTGCTGAGACTGTGAGGTGAGATTTCACCTCTGCCTTATTTCAGTTTCTACTCTTCAGATTCAGTTTCTACTCAGTTAAGTTTCTACTCTTCCCTATGTTTAATTTAGTTTTAATTTGGGTTCTTACTCACAAGTAGACTCTGGTCTTACTTAGAGTAGACCTGTGTAGGCTTGAGCTGTAATTCTCTACAGAATCAGCTCCTTTAAGCTGAATTTTACACAGACTTATTTAACCTTTCCTTAAACAGAACTCAGCCTTAAACCTAAACTTAGAGTAGATTTACAGGTGAGAAGAACACTTACCTTATCTTTCCAAGGATCCCCCCCCCCCTCGCACAGATGCGTAACTCGCTTTTACCTGCACTTGGTCGCGGACAAGGCACTTCGTCGCAGGACAGCACTCGCCGCTCGTGTCCCCACTCGCTGGAGCGTCTCTACTCGCTGGAGCGTCGCTGGTCAAAAGACAGCTCCTTGCTTGCATGGGGATATCCTCAGTGATGTCATGCAGGGAGTACGCGGGGGTATGCGAGTACCGGTTCCTAGGATTACGGCTGGCCCCGCCCATTTGCCCGCCCACTTGTCGACTCCGCCCCCTGCAACATTTGAATTTCCTGCACGTTTGAGTTGCCTGCATGTTCTCAGAGCCAGGCAGGCAGGCAGGCAGCGAGCGGAGCCTTGCCTTGCCTTGCCACTGAAAAATGAGCTGCTCTGGGGTTTTGGAACTGTTGGGTCTCTTTAACATGATGCCAGGCCTCCTTAACATGTTCTGGGGGGTGCTGTGGAATACTGTTGCAACTGTTGGGTCAGTTTAAAATCATCTGAGGCCTCAAAAAGGGCTTTTTTCATGTCCCTTCCTGCCACGACCTCACTTCCGGCTTATGACGTCACTTCCGGTGGGCGGGTGCCGACACGTGCCAATCAAAAGTGAGTACCTGTTCTTAAATCATTTAGATGGCACCACTGGATATCCTGTCTCTGTTCAGGAAAGGTTCTGGAGGGAAAATTACATAGAGATCAGTTCTGTGAAGCCGTCAGGATCATTTGTTCATCTGGATGCACTGCCGCGCGCGACTCCAAGGAATATGATTTCAGTTTATCCCTCCTATTTATTTCCAAGGCATTTTATTCAGACTCAATTCCCCCTCTGCTCCTATCCCACATAAGACTTCATGATAGTTACATCGAAACTACTAAATCCAAGGGAAAAATAATGGCTGCCTATAGACAATTACACTGAAAGAAGGAACTCTGAAAAGTACCGAAGAGTCAGGGGAGATAATCTTTTTAAGCATTAACTCTGAGCTTAGTGCTGTGACTAAGCAGGCTAATGTGTCCTTGCAGCTTAAAGAAGAAGAAAACCCTCAAATGCATCAAAATAGTACAGAACAAAGTGTGCATTCTCTGTACAGATTCTTAACGAGATATCAATGCAAGGACATAACACTTAGCTGCTTGTAAAAACACATTTGTGCAGGTTTTTACATGTTTATACTGTTATTGAAATGTCAGTCAAATATGGAATTTAATGCACAACACTATATAGCAGTGGTTCCCAAACGTTTTAGCACCAAGACCCACTTTTAGAATGGCACTCATGTTGATACCCACTGCAAACAATATCATTAACCTGGAAGTGATGTTGTGGCAGGAAGTGACATCATCAAGTCAGAAGTGCTGTTGTTGTGACGTAATGAAATGACACTCTGGAAATGCAAATGGGCATTCTTGGACTGCAGCAACTGCACAGCCATGAAACATCCCTGACAGAAAGGAAGAGTGAGAAAAAAAATTATGTAAAACCACTAAACGAAAACACAAAAACAAAACCATTTTTTTTAAAAAAAAACCCTCACTTGAAAATTCAAACTGTTCTCACAAGAGAAATAGAGTCAGGTCTGCAGCTTCCAAGATGGCAGCTCCCAGTTTTCCACGACCCACCTGACATCAGGTCGCGACCAGTGGTGTCATTCAAATGATTTAGGAACAGGAACTCACTTTTGATTGGCACTTGTTGGGAACCCGGAACTAGCCACGGAGGATCCGGAACGCCCATTCCGTTCCGTTCCCCTGAATGACATCACTGCCTTCGCCCCCCTAGGAATCCGGAGTTGCTCCCTTTAACCCTCTGAGTGCCGGCCAACCAAGAAGAAAAGCTCTTTGCAGAGGAATTGGGAGGGGGACGAGGGAGAGTGAAGTGGGCGGTGTCAGCCCTAATTTTAACTAGTGGAACTGAGTTCCCCCGCGTTCCCCCTGCATGACATCACTGGTCGCGACCCACCAAGTGGTCCTATGCTGCACTGCAATGACAATTGTGGGGAGGGAAGAGCAGAAGGGGTAAAAATCTCCCCATGCAGATATTCTTCTACAGTTGCTGCTAGAGCCGCCACCACAGAAGGCAGGAAGATTGAAGTTTGGGTTGGCATGGAAGAAAGGAGGGATGAGCTATTTCTCTGACAGCACTGTCCAAAAGTGCTGAAAGGCTGGCGCAAGCCCCTTAGGCTGGCCTCTGTGTGTTGCAAACACACTGTAAAGGGGCAGGAGATGTGGACTGATGGTTGGGCGGCTGGTACTGCCTGAAGCTAAGCAGGAGAATCTGTGGTTTGTCTTTGGATGGGAGATGGATGCCAGGCTGTGACAAGCTGCAGTACCTGTGGTGGCAGAATGGAGTCACTGTGGAGCTGATTACTCACCGCAAATGGGAGTTGCAGTGGCGTGTGTGAGGAGGCCAGCCAGCAAAAGAACAGAATACAACCTCGAGGACCTGTCCAGGCTTGACTTGTGATTGCCTGCTGAGGCTGGTTGGCATGCAGCCAAAGGAGTGAACCACACTGTGAAGGCGACATCTGGGCCTGAGGATTGGCGGATCACAAGAATACTGTAGATTTGTAAAAGCCCCATAGAAAATATGGTGGTTTAGACTAGCCTGCCCATGTAAGCCGCCTTGGGCATTTGCTTCGGCTTGGGAAAGGTGGGGTATAAATTCTTCAAATAAATAAAATAAATATATTTGCGCCGTTCCTGGAGGAGATCAGCCAGTGCATGGATGTGCGCTGGCCTCACTGCCCTGTCTCCTGGGCCTGGAAGGTAAGTCTGGCCTTGCAAGGCCATTTGGAGTTACACCACCAGTTTGGGTGGCGCAGCTCTCAGTTGCCCCATCAGGGCCGGTCTTGAGCCAACTGAGGGGCCTACTCCAGTGCAGTGAGCATATGGTCCGCTGCTGCGGCGGGAATCTCTATGGGCTGTAGGCCAGGGGGGGGCGAGCAGAACAGCTTTACCTGGGGCCCTCCCACCTGCCCCTGCCTCCAAATGGCTCAAAATGGGCCTCCTGGAAGCAGTCACCACCAACTATTTCCAGGTGTGACACACAGTGCCACAGTTCCGTTCCTTGATGTGTGGGGCCCCTGCAGGGAAGGTGAGTGGCCCCACTGGAATGCCCCGCATTGGGCCCCACTACTCCTAGAGCCGTTCTTGAGCCCCATCTGGGCCACGTCATGCTGCCCAGGGGACAGGGAATATTTCCCCCTTGCCCTGGACTGGATATGGGGCAGGTGTGTTGGCCTGTCCATTCCAGCCTGGAGTGTGCTCTGCGTCATCCTGATGATCATTTATTATCCAAGTTTTTCCCATTTTTTGGGGGGGGGGTAAAGAATTTTGATGATTTTTGAATGGAGCCAGGATGAGCTCATTTCATAGTTCATTTTTGATAGCAACATTTTAACCCTTTGATTGCATTGCTTTTCCTTGCGCCTTTGAGAGTGGTACGGCAAGCCGTCCATTTTTCTTTCTTTCTTTCTTTCTTTCTTTCTTTCTTTCTTTCTTTCTTTCTACCAAAGACTAGAAACTGGAATTGGAGTTCCAGATCAGAAGCAAAGAGTCCATTCCATCCCTTACGTGCAGGGCCTGATTAGAAGAAGAAAGTAGCTGGACACAGTTGCCTAGTCAAAAGAAACAGCCTTGATCCATGAAAGACCTGTCAGGCTCAGACAGAAACCAGAGTTGCAATGTCGGTTTACAAAGGAAGTATTCCACCTACCCAGAAGGATACAGAGAACAGAATGAGCTTCTCACCCAAGCATTCTTTATTGCTACAAAAGAGAGCTTTTTTCACTTATGATCGTTGGTAGATGTGAATTTCATGCAAGACTTTGAGCGATTAGCACTTGTTCAAAACAATGCTCCGGTTCCTAATCCTGGTGTGGATTGGTGGTGGGTTTTTTTTTCCCCTCCTCATTATTGGTACAATAACGATACCTCTTAATGATAGCGCATCAAAAGCAATTAAGCATTTGGAAATGTACCAGAGCTATACAAATCGAAAATTATCCTAGCCAATTGAACAATAATTGTATTTAAAATATAATGGCAGCATATTATCGGGCTGGGGGAAAAAAAAACCCCACGACTCCTTTCTCTCCAATTCCAAATGTATTGCCGGATCATTTGATGACTGATCATCAGAATCGGTACCATTTAACTAATGATCGTGGTGATGATGTCGGCATCCCATTACCGATGGTAGCAAGGAAAGGCTGCCTCATTTTTTTGAGTCCATTGCCTTTCAGAAACATTTGTTTATGTCTTCGCTGCTGCTATTTCTAAAGCCAATGTCCTGCTCCGATGTTGCCAGCATTCCTGCATACTTTTATTAGGAGTACTCTATTTCACTGGTAGCTAAGCAACTGACCGATGGTGAGGAATACATAATGATCTTCTGCATATCCATCGCTCCGTGTCAAAAAGAAGGAAGGCATCTGGACACACATATACCCTCCCTTACACATGGTGTGAGCACACTGGATCGTGTTGCCGTTCAGGACAGGTTTTCATATTTGCAATAAAGGGTGGAAGAAGCTGTCAAGGATACTACCTCTTGTAAAGAACGAGTGGCTGCTCCTCACTGTGTGTAATAGCCGCTGGGTTTTAACAGATCAGGTTTCTGTGAAATGACAGTGAGAAGATGGATCCTGTCAGACCAGTCTGAGCATTTTGTTTCCCCAGATTTATTTGTTGAAAACATGGATCTCTCCCCTTCCTTGCCTAATATAAAGACAACACAAGGCTGCTTCCACACAATAAAAAGCAGGTCATTGAAAAATGGAACACCATCATAAGAAAAAAGCAATAAACGAATGGGCCATCTCTAATCCATGATAGAAAAGAAAAAATCTGTACTCACCAGCACCCCACTTCACCCCAATTCAGCATTCAAAAGCCAACTAAAATTCCCCACCTTCACAGACCATCTGAAAGGAGGATAAAATAGCTCTTCCCTTCCCAAACCCAAGTTTGTCGGGAGAGGGGGATGCAAAATACTGCACCCCCAATGGCATTTGGTAAAAACAATGAACTCAGTACTTCCCCCAAACGTAACAAGGGAACAAATGCACAAACTTCATTAGGACACAAAAAAGGTCTCCAAAACAAAAGCTTCCGGGATGGATAGAGAAAGCAGCTCCTCATTGCAGCTTAAAGTCAGTTTGTCCAGTAGATTTCTGTGCTCTCTAGGGGAATTCAATTGTTTTGTCATAAGAAGAGCCCCATTGGATCAGGCCAAAGGCCCACCTTGTCCAGCTTCCTGTATCTCACAGTGGCTCACCAGGTGCCTCAGGGAGCACATGAGACAACAGGCTGCCTGGAATCTGTGGCCACTCCCTTGCACCTGGCATTCTGAGGTAAATTCTGAGGGAAACACACTGGTGGCAAGTCAAGATTCTCCACAGCATTTCTCTTTCACAGCCACCAGAACCAGATGCTCCTCTTCAGACATGTACTAGTGGATATTACGGTGGATATTATTAGTGGATATTATGACTAGTTCAGAACAACACCAGTGGATCAGGCCAAGGCCCATCTAGTCCAGCTTCCTGTATCTCACAGTGGCCCACCAGATGCCTCGAGGTACACTCAAGACAACAGGCTGCCTGCATTCTGTGGCCACTCCCTTGCACCTGGCATTCTGAGGTGAATCCTGAGGTAAACACACTGAGGTAAACACACTGGTCAGTCAAGGTTCTCCACAGCATTTCTCTTTGACAGCCACCAGAACCAGATGTTCCTCTTCAGACAAGTACTCACAGTGAACAGCCCCGCTGGATCAGGCCAAAGGCCCATCTAGTCCAGCTTCCTGTTTCTCACAGTGGCTCACCAGTTGCCTCAGGGAGCACACAAGGCAGCAAGATACCTGCATCCTGTTGCACAGATGTACCTACAACAGTCAGGGCGCAATCCAAACATGGCCTGCGCTGTAGCCACAGGGCCTCCATGGAGCAAGGGCACATTTGTCCCCTTACCCTTTATGGGGCTGCTCGGATCTGCGGCTGTCGTTTAGCAGGCGCAAGTCCAAGCACACTGCGGTGACCTGAATCGGGGCTGTGTGGCCTGGGGACTCCTCCCCCCTCCCTGGGCAACCCCGCCCATCAGACCCTCCCCTGCCCCATTTCACCCCCTCCTGCCTTCTCCCTGCTGAGAAAAGCCTCTGTGCTGGCCGAACTCGGCCAGTGCAGGGGCAGTTTATTGGCCACCAGCTTTGGCGCTGCTTCAGCATAGCACACCTTGTGCTACAGTGTGCCTGCTTTGTGGCACATGTGCAACCAGAGGTGGATCTAAGGGGGGGGGCAAATCTATACGTTTTACGAGGAGCCTTACCCTGTCATGTAAATCCCTCCTCTCCCTTGCTGCTGTAGCCAGTAAGCAACGCCAAGATGTTGCTGTTCCCTGTGAGGATTGGCTAAAACGGTGCAGGAGAGGAGTGATTTCCACTGCAAGGTAAAGCTTCTTGCAAAACTTAGAGCTTTGCCCCCCCTTAGATCCGCCTCTTTGTGCAACAGCATTGGGCCAATGTAAGCGGCTTGCATCGGCCCAAGAGGGGGCTTGGATTGCCACGTCAGTCCCTCAGTTTGGCTCCTTTCACCTGGAAACCACTAATGGTACCTTCAGTTGGCAAAGAGCTTTCCTAGGACATGAACTGCATGCCAAACGGTGACGTATTAAGACTACTTTCCCCATCAGACTTTGAATCCTGTCTCCTCTTTCTCTTTTCCTTCCTTGCCCACAAAAGCCCACAGGCCAACACCTTCTACCCAACACGTACCAAAACATACGTCTGCTGGTCTCTTTTCCTCAATTAACCATCTTCACTTACAAACAATTCATGCCATACATAGCTGCAGGCATTGTTTGTGCAATGTTTGACAAAACAAACAACAGCCTCTGATCAAGACATGATCGAGACATACAAAATTATGCACGGAAGGGATAGAGTCAATAGAGGGATGTTCTTTTCCCTCTCAGAACACCAGAACACCAGGGGGCATCCGCTAAAACTGAGGGTTGGGAGAGTTAGAACAGATAAAAGGAAGTACTTTTTTTACCCAGTGGGTAGTTAATCTGTGGAACTCTTTGCCGCAGGAGGTGGTAATGGCATCTGGCCTAGATGCCTTTAAGAGGAGATTGGACGGATTTCTGGAAGAAAAGTCCATCGTGGGCTATACGCCATGATGGGTTGTTCAACCTCCTTACATTAGTAGTAGGCTACTTCAGAGTAGGACATGTCAGGGACGTGGTGGCGCAGCGAGTTAATCCGCTGTTGCTGGGCTTTCAATCGCAAGGTTGGGAGTTCGAGACTGCGCGACCGAGTGAGCTCCCGTTGCTTGTCCCAGCTCCTGCCAACCTAGCAGTTCGAAAGCACCTAAAAAATGCAAGTAGATAAATAGGGACCACTTCGGTGGGAAGGGAAGGGCATTCCGTGCGCTACGGCGTAGAGTCATGCTGGCCACATGATCGGACAAAAACGCCGGCTCTACAGGCTTTGAAACGGAGATGAGCACCGCCCCCTACAGTCGGTCACGACTAGACCATTCGGTCGTGGGGAAACTTTTACCTTTACCTTTTTACTTCAGAGTACCGGGTGCAAGGGAGTGGCAACAGAATGCAAGCGTCTTGTTGTCTCATGTCTCCCTGGGGCACCTGGTGGGCCGCTGTGAGATACAGGAAGCTGGACTAGATGGGCCTTTGGCCTGATCCAGCGGGGCTCTTCTTATGTTCTTATGAGAACTTGGGTCTTGAGAACTGGGGGGAGAAGGGTCTGCCTGTTGCTTTCCTGTCAGGCTATTTTTCTGCATAAACCACCCCCAGAATCTTTTCTCTGTGAGGAAAACAACAACAACTGGGGGTGTATTTTGAGCAGGAAAATAGTCACAGGGCAATAGTTTAATGAGCAATCCCTACATGCAGCCCTGCCCTGTCCTCACCATCAATACTTTGTTCAAGGATATACTTTTCTGATGCATTTTTAATTGAAGAAAAGTAGCATGCAAATCACAGCCTAAACCTATCAAACCCTGAGCGCAAACCTAAACTGGAGTTAGGGCAGCATAAGCTAAGCCAGCAAAGTTTGGCCGACACAAGGGGCACCATAGAGGGTGTTTAGACTACCCTTGGAGTCAGGGAGGATGGCTCATGTCTATGTGCTGGCCTCTCTGACTCCGAGAGTGGTCCAAACATACTTTACGGTGGCCCTTGTGCTGGCCAACCTTTGCTGGTTTAGCTTATGATGGCCTAACTCCAGTTTAGGATTGCGCTCCCTGCTGATGCAGGCATGCCACTGGAGAATGCTCTTTATCCCGCAGGGGAAGGCAGTCCTGGATGTCTCTCAAAGCTTGGCTGGCACAAGGACCATCGTAAAGAATGTTTGGACCACTCTCGGAGTCAGAGAGGCCAGCACAGACATGCACCATCCTCCCTGACTCCGAGAGTGGTCCAAATGTGCTGTACGGTGGCCCTTGTGCCAGCCAAACTTGGCTTAGCTTATGCCGGCCTAACTCCAGGTTAGGATTGGGCCCTCAGTGTCACATTCAGGTCACAGTCCTAACCAACTTTCCAGCACCAGGGTAATGGCAATGCAGCTCCAAGGTAAGGGGACAAACATTCCCTTACATTCGGGAGGCCTCTGTGACTGCCCCCCCCCAACTGCAGGATGCAGCACATGCCCCATTGGCACAGCTATGTCAGCGCCAGAAGGTCAGCTAGGATTGTGCCCTCCTAATGCTTCCTCTTTCTCTTTCCTTCACTCTCCTTCATACATGTCCCCCTGTCCCCCAGTTGCCCAATGTCCAGGACCCACCAGAAGTGATGTCATGGCTGGAAGTGCTGTCATTGTGATATAATACCAGAGCCTGCGGCTTTCCTGAGAACTCAGCAACAAGTTTGGTTATTTCTCAGCCATTTTCCAATAGCAAAGTGAATCAGAAAGGGAAAAAAAGCCTATTGACAACCTTGACACTTTCAAAACAACCACACGGACCTCCCCCTTTCCAGCATCCCATCTTCCCATATTTTCAATATGGCTGCTCTAGGTGCTTTGCGACCCACCTGAAATTGGATTGTGACCAGTGGTGGTGTCTAAAGCGGGAGGAACCGGTACGCTGGGCGGGACTTACGTGTGATTGGCTGCCCGTCCGTTCCGCCGCCTGCCTGCCCGCCCGCCGCGCGGGCTGCCCTGGCCTCGGAGGGGGCGCCTGCTTGCTGGGGGGGACAGGTGGGGGGGCGTGCCAGGTGCCTGGGCGAGCAGCGGTGGGGTGCGCCAACTGGGGGCAGCCCGCGCGGCGGGTGGGCGGGCAGGTGACGGAACGGACGGGCTGCCAATCAACCGTATGTCCCACCCAGCATTCCGGTTCCTCCCACTTTAGATACCACCACTGCTTGTGACCCACTGGTGGTCCCAACCCACAGTTGGGAACCACTGGCCTCAGTATTCTAACTTGAGTTTCCTTTCCATTCACATTGCAATTGTACATGGAAGAAAAAGAAGCTTCTCATGGTGGACTTGCTTCCAGAAATGGAACCCTGCCACCTCGAAAACGCATCGATTGCTTGTGGTGAACTTGGAATCCTTCTCCAAGCATCATTTCGAAGCTCTTATCTCATACAAAATAACAGGTTGTGTGCTTGGCATTTTTTGCTTTCCATTCCTGCTTTTGTTTTCTGCCTGCTCTGGGATTCAGGAGCTGGGAGCCCATTGCATTGTAAATTTATTTTGAAGGAAAACAAATTATTCCAGCACAAAGGCATAAAACCCCATAACATTTACCTAGCAAGAGTAGATTTATACAAGAAGCATCTGCAAACTACAGTTCTTTGGAAAACTCACTATTTGCCATCTGTTATTGCCCTTTCTCTTTCTGAAAGGATCTATTGATGGCAGCCAGAACATAAACATTTAATTTCCTTTATTAAAACCTACGCTGTCAAAGTATGTGTGAAGATGTTTTGTTTTGGGCTATAACGCTAATTGCTAAGCTGCTGCCTGACACATCTTTTTTTTCCATTTGGCTTCCCAACCACACGTGTGCACACCAGCTATGCTGTTGTGTAATTTATTATTGTTATCTGAGTCACTAGATGCATTGAAAACTTGAAAATGGAAAGCTGAGCAGGCCAGATATTGAGCTTTCATCAATTTTAGATGCTTGTGGCTGACAGGGCCAAATTTTCCATTGCTGGAATGACTGCCTGTCCATGTGGCTGTGATTGAATTTGCCTTGCTGGGCTTCAAGAAACTATGGACAGGATAAAATGGTATTTGAATGTCGTATTTTCAATAACTGAACGCAAGGTCAGCTTCACGACGGCACCCTGCACCAGGTTATGCCAGCTATTAGGCAAAAGATAGAACTATCATAGGGCCATCATTTGATGTCAAAGGTAACGTTTGGTGCATGTGGGGTGTTGTGTTATAGCCCTGATTTTTTTATCCCTGTTGAAAGGTACAAATTACAGCAGTGCTTCTCAAACACTTTAGCACCAGGACCCACTTGTTGGAATGGCACTCATGTCGGGACCCATCACAAGTGATGTCATGGCCGGAAGAGTCATCATCAAGCAGGAAGTGCCATCATTGTGATGTAATCAAATGACACACTTGGCATACAAACTGGTATTCTTGGACTGCAGCAATAGCGCAACCATGAAACATCCTTGCAGAAAGCAAGATTAGAACAAAATATTATGTAAAAGCACTAAAGTTTTTTTTTTTTTTTAAAAACCCTCACTTGAAATTTCAAACTGTTAACACTCACAAGAGGAATATAGCAAGTGTCTGCAGCTTTCAAGATGGCTGCTCCCAGGCTTCTGCGGTCCACCTGATATCAGGTCGCAACTCACCAATTGGGTCCTGACCCATAGTTTGAGAAACACTTTCTTATAGTGTTGATGTTCCCCAGGATGGTATTAGTAAGGTTTCTCTCCAACTTTAAGAACATAAGAGCCCCACTGGATCAGGCCAAAGGCCCATCTGGTCCAGCTTCCTGCATCTCGCAGTGGCCCACCAGATGCCTCAGGGAATACACAAGACAACTTGATATGTGCTTCTCGTTACCACTCCCCTGCATCTGGCACTCTGAGGTAGCCTAACTCTAAAGTAAGGAGGTTGCACAACCCATCATGGCCTGTAGCCTGCGATGGACTTTTCTTCTAGAAATCTGTCCAGTCCCCTTTTAAAAGCATCACCATCTCCTGTGGCAAGAAGTTCCACAGATTAATTACCCATTGAGTATAAAATAATGATCTATTCTCACTCTCCCAACACTCAATTTTAGTGGATGTCCCCTGGTTCTGGTGTTGTGAGAGAGGGAAAAGAACCTCCCTCTATCCACTTTATCCATCCCGTGCATTATTTTGTATGTCTCAATCAAGTCCCCCCTGAGGCGACTCGCAGTGGCCCACCAGATGCCTCCGGGAATACACAAGACAACTTGATATGTGCATCTCGTTGCCACTCCCCTGCATCTGGCACTCGGAGGTAGGCACTCCTTTTTCCTAGGTTGAAGAGCCGCAGTGAACTTTAAACCTATGGCAACTTTGTTGCCTTCAGACAGTTGTGATCACATTCGTCCTTTCTGACATGTGCCACATTTGGGTCAGAAAACATCAGCAAACTCAATCATCACTGCGTCAAAGGTCTATATAGTCCAATGATTGTATAGGGAAAATGGTATGTACAACTTTACGCTGGAACAAAAGCTAAGAACCACTTCACTCATTTTTTTTTTTACACGTGCACCAAAGTCTAAACATCTAAACATGGAACGGGTTGATGCAACAGATTCAGGATGAATCCAGATTCGGGGTGCAACAGATTTAGGGCAGATTCAGGGGAACGCGGCGCTGGGGCGAGAATGGTGTCTCAGGCCCCTCCCCCCACGCTGCATCTGCAGGGCAGTGTTGGCCCAGCAATGCCAGCTGAAGCTCTTTTGCTATTTTAAACAATTTTTTTTTGTTTTTTTGGGGAGGGGAAATCACCAAAAAAACAACAACACCCCCCCTATGGACAAGACGTCTAGCCAAGAGGGTAAAAGCCGCAGTCATGCCTGAAGATAAGATAAGATCCGAAGGTCGCCTGTTTGAGAACACCGGAAGTTTCCATGAGCGGCAGACCTCGAGAATGTGGCTGAGAAGATCTGAGCTGTTGTCTGGCTGCCTGTGAGAGGGGAGTTGTGTCGGACCAGCTGCTCTTGGTGAGAGCAAGAGGCTGTTTATCAGCCGGCAGGGAGGCAGTCGTGCGGCTAGAAAGAAAGGCTGGACTTGAAAGTGTCATCTGAATGTAGCAGTTCTTGTAAGATTAGAACTTATCTGTGATTGTAAAAACCCTTTGGGTTTAGAAATGCCTGCCTATGTAAACTGCCTTGAATAATAAAGTCAAAAGAGCAATCTAATGATCTAGAAAGGCGGTATATAAATACTAAGTATTATTATTATTATTATTATTATTATTATTATTATTATTATTATTAATGATCCTTTCTTTTTGGAGCTTCAGAGTACAATCCTATACTGCACTGGATTGGCAAGGCCAGCCGGCCTGTGCCAAATCCAACGCTGTATTGGAGAGGCTGGAGCCTCCCCAATGCGCTACTCGGATGTACTACTTGCTACTCGGAGCCGAGCCGCCTGAGGGGGGGCCGCCTGAGGGGGTCATGATCAAGACATATAAAATTATGCAAGGGAGGGATAGAGTCAATAGAGGGATGTTCCTTTCCCTTTCTCACAATACCAGAACCAGGGGGAATCCACTGAAATTGAGTGTTGGGAGAGTTAAAACAAAAGGAAGTACTTTTTTTACCCAGCTGGTAGTTAATCCGTGGAACTCTTTGCCACAGGAGGTGATGATGGCATCTGGCCTGGATGCCTTTAAGAGGGGATTGGACGGATTTCTGGAGGAAAGGTCCATCATGGGCTATAGGCCATGATGGGTTGTGCAACCTCCTTACATTAGTAGTAGGCGACTTCAGAGTACCGGGTGCAAGGGAGTGGCAACAGGATGCAAGCGTCTTGCTGTCTCATGCCTCCCTGGGGCACCTGGTGGGCTGCTGTGAGATACAGGAAGCTGGACTAGATGGGCCTTGGCCTGATCCAGCAGGGCTCTTCTTATGTTCTTATGAGGAGACAGCACGGCCCAAATCGGGGCCGTATGGCCTCCCGGTTGGGCTTAGGATTCATCCTTATGGCTGAATCTCAAGCCCACCCACGTCCCGCCCTCAACCCCCCTACCCCCCACCAATCCCGTCTCCAAATGGACACGAAACGTCCCTCGCACCAGCTGGCTTGGGCTGACATGAGGTAGGCTTTGCACGGATGCAAAAGGACCGGACTTGCAGGCAGCGCCGGTCCCGTTGCTCGAGCGCTGACACGGGGGTGCTGATTGGCGCCCCCATGACAGCACTATGTCTACATCGACACTATGATGTAGTGTCGACACGATGGGCAGCGTAGGATTGTGCTGCCCTTTAAAAATGACAAGGCCTGTCAGTTGTAGCCCCCAGATTGGGGTGGGTGGGTTATGTGGTTATCGTTAATCACCCAATTTGTTGTTTTCGTCACTAGCTTTCAAACATTATATTACTTTTGTGTGTGTTCTAAACCACCTTGAACACCAGTACTGTTACCTGGGGAAAGGCAGTGTATACAGGTGGAGGTATCCACGGGGGATCTGTTCCCTGACCACCCGCAGGTACTGAAATCTGCAGATAATGAAATCCAGGGGTTCCGACCCACAAGGACTCTGAATGTAACCGGGTGTCTTTCTGAGGGCCATCGAGACCGCACGCTGCCCAGAGCAGTTTAAAGGGTCTGTCCGGCCACAAATTGGAAGTACGCTTTAAACTGCTCCAGATGTCGCTGGAGAGGCTGCTTCTCCTGGCTTTAGTCAGCCTCTTAGATGTGAAAGGAACACCTGCTTCTGGGAGGTCTTTAGTGAGTCCAGCCATGGGTTTGGAAACCACGGTTAGTCAAAACCACTGGTTCCAAATCTGTGGCTAAATAGGATAAACCAGTGGATAATCTGTGGATAAACCAGTATATTTTTGTGGATAAGCTGTGGATAAACCAGTATATTTTTGTGGATACTCTGTGGATAAACCAGTATATTTGCAAATAAGTACATAAATAAATTTGGCTTCCCCGAGTGTTTGATTTGACTCAGCTCCCACTGCTGAAGTATAAGCTTGTTGTTCTCTTAGCTATTTTTAATGGTATATTAATATATCAGTATTAGTTCCGTGGCCCAAACCAGATACATTCTCAGCTAGTTGCACACAATGGATAAAGTAATGGAGGGTGCAATCCTCACTTGTGTGGGAGCAGGCCTGTGCTGCATTCTAACGTAAGTTAGGAGGCAGCTGCAACTCACCGCGGGGCAAGGGTATAGTCGTCCCTTGTCCCAGGCTAAGCCCCAGCCAGGCTAATGGGGCTCCTCAGATCTGTGCCTGCTGTGTCCAACAAACCTGCAGCAGTTCACATCAGGGCCACTTGGCCTAGGGTTGGGGGTTTGGATCCAGCGTAACTCCCGGCTCCTGGCCCCTCTTCCCTCCTTGGGCCACCCTGCCCGCCGGAACACCCTCGTTCCTCCCCATTCCACCATCCTTCCTGCCGTCACCTGCCCAGAAAAGCCCCTGCGCTGGACGAACTGGCAAGCGCATTGGTAGCTTTCCATTGTCCATGTAACTGGGCCACCACTGCTGCCTGCGCCACCCCTGCGCCACTTGCGCTGGCATGAAAGTGCTTTACTCAACTTTTGCGACAGCACTGGACCGGTGCAGCAGACATGCATCATACCAGCAGGGCCTTAGGATTGCCCTGCCAATTGCATTTGTCCTATTGCTACTTGAAATTAAAGTTCTTCGGCATCTGATTGTTCAGTGCACATTATGCAACCCAATCTGCTTAACACCCAACCCAGCTGACTTAATGCGACACTGAATTTCGGTACATCTGGGAATGTAACAGCTGTCAGTGCTGAGGTTTACAAAGTTCTAAAATAATCAGCTTCGCTTCCCAATCTTGTGGAATTCAGATTCCAGTAATCTTACTGACATCTTGCTGTGGCTTCTGCCTGGAAGGATTTATGTCCCAGCCATTATCAGCAAAGGACTTGTGAGACACAATAGGGACGGTTTCAAACTATTTCATTATCCCCAGCAGCTCTGTTGCTCTTCCCTGGTGTAATACCTCATTAGCAAATCTTTCCTGCACTCTTTTTATCCCTCATTTTTATTAATCACGCCGCCCCACGGCAGGTGAGGTGATACTGACCAGTTTCGGAAAGTAACGGATGTGTTGACATAGATCTGAATCAACCAAAACTCCCACTGTATGATTTGGCACCGTAGGAGATATGAATGCTCGGGATGTGCCTGCCTCACAATAACGTCTGTTCCCTCTCTGTCAGCAGCCTCAAAACCTGAAGAGTTTATACTGTGGTCAAAAAGACGTGACATTGGCTTTCTCTGGCAACTGATGCTCCTGTGTGAAGGAAAACCCTACCATTAATAATAATAATAATAATAATAATAATAATAATAATAATAATAATACATTTATTATTATACATTTATAATAATAATATTATAATAATATACATTTATAATAGTAATAATAATAATAATACATTTATTATTATACATTTATAATAATAATATTATAATAATATACATTTATAATAATAATAATATTATAATAATATACATTTATAATAATAATAATAATAATAATAATAATAATAATAATAATAATAAT
>JAJKFI010000007.1:29848478-29859536 GCA_029204185.1 Lerista edwardsae
ATAATAATAATAATAATAATAATAATAATAATAATAATAATAATAATAATAATACTCTTTGTTTACATTTCAGCGGGGGCTGAAGACCTTTTTATTCCAAAAAGCTTTTAACTGTTGACAGGCTGGCTGGCTGGCTGGCTGGTTTGTTACATTTTTATATTTTATGATCCACTGGGCTTGTTGTTTTTAAATTGTATTGTTTTGTTTTAATTTTGTTTTATTGTATGGTTTTAATATTGTTTTTAAATTGCTTTTTGATGTTAACTTTTATATTGTGTTTTTGTGTTGTAGTGCCGCCTTGTGTGCCTCCGGGCTAAAAGGCGGGGTAGCAATCTAATAAATAATAATAATAATTTATATACCGCCTTTCTTAGGTCACTAGATTTCCCTAATGACTATAACTCAAGGCGGTTTACATGGGCAGACTTTATTCAGAAACCCGAAGGTTTTTACAATTTATACAGAAATGTTCTATCTTTCAAGAACTACACACATAGAGATGGATCTTTCTGGATTTAGTCCTTCTTTCTGGCCACCCGTTTGTCTTCTTGCTGGCTGATAAGCGGCTTCCCTGCTCCCACCAGAGAAGTGGCTGAACTTCGGCACAACTCCCCCTCACACAAGGCAGCCGAAGCTCAGCTGTTAATCAGCCGCAATTAACGAGGTCTGCCGCTCACAGAGACTTCCGGCTGTCCCGAACTGGCAACCTTCAGATCTCCAGCTCTTATCTTCAGGCAAACGGAGGCATTAACCCTCTCGACTAAATCTTCTGCCCATACCAAAGCCATTAATATGGCATTCAAAACAAAAGTGCTGCAATGCTGACAGTATGGGGAAGGACGTTCTAGAACTGGCAAATACAGGTAGATGATCCCTTATCCAGACATCCAAAATCCAGACTATCCCAAAATCCAGCCATTTTTGCTCAAGACTTTTTTTTTTTGAACTTTCTGCAATGTGAACGCTAGAAGGTCTTGGGCCAGTGGTGGGATTCAGGGGGTTCGCCCAGGTTCTATAGAACTGGTTGTTAAATGGCCGGGCCCCGCCCACTTGCTTACCTTGGCTGGCTTCGGGTTTTTTTTTGCTCCGGCTATGATGTCATAGAACCGGTTGTTAATTCATTTGAATCCCACCACTGCCTTGGGCTCATTCCCACATATAGGCTGTAAGTTCTGTGGTGTGTGCCGTGGTTGAAAATCTCGAAGAGGCCAGCAGGCACCCAAAAAGAGTGAACCACACTGAAAAAGGGCATTTCTCACGGTGCAATCCTAGCCAGTGCTGGATCAGGCCGGCTAGCCGGCTTGTGCTGTAGGCCTCTGCTGTATCCAAGTGCAGGTAAATGTTTCCCTTGCCCTGGTGTAAGCCCCACCTGGGCTGATGGGGCTGCTCAGATCTGCACCTGCTCTTTAGCAGGCACTTGTCCGAGCTCCCTGCTATGGCTCAGATCAGGGCTGTGTGGCCCAGGGATGGAAGTTGGATGCAGCCCATTGGCTGCATCCACACTCCTCCCACCACCCTGGACCAACCTGCCTGTAGGGACCCCAACGCCCCCCACCCATTCCGCCTCCCTCCCGCTCCCTGCCCAGAAAAGCCCTGCACTGGCTGAACTCAGCCAGCTAAGGGGCGGCTTACCCAGTTGTCTCCTTGTGCTGACGCAGGCATGCATTTGCAACAGCGCAGGGAGGACGCAGGCAGCATGCATCAGCCCTAGGGCCTCTGTGGATTGCACCTTCATTATATTTATGCCATGATTCCGAAATCCAGACACCTTCCCATCCCAAGCAGTCCAGATAAGGAATATTCAAGCAGTACCCAAACCAGTGATGTCATGCAGGGGGTACGCGGGGGTACGCGAGTACCGGTTTCTAGGATTACAGCTGGCCCCGCCCATTCGCCCACCCACTCATCGACTCCGCCCTCTGCAACATTTGAATTTCCTGCACGTTTGAGTTGCCTGCATGTTCTCAGAGCCAGGCAGGCAGGCAGGCAGGCAGCGAGCGGAGCCTTTCCTTTCCTGGCCACTGAAAAATGAGTTGCTCTGGGGTTTTAACATGATGCCAGGCCTCCTTAACATGTTCTGGGGGTGCTGTGGAATCCTGTTGCAACTGTTGGGTCAGTTTAAAATCATCTGAGGCCTCAAAAAGGGCTTTTTTCATGTCACTTCCTGCCACAACATCACTTCTGGCTTATGACGTCTCTTCCGGTGGGCGGGTCCCAACACGTGCCATTCAAAAGTGAGTACCTGTTCTTAAATCATTTGGATGACACCACTGACCCAAACCCAAAGAATGCTGGTACTCCTGGGGTGGTAGAAGGAAGTTCCTAAGGCAGTGAAGGAACTGCCTTAGGTGGGTTGGACCTGGGGTGGCGGGGTTGGACCTAGAGTTAGAAGGAACAGGTAGCTGGAGAGAAACCTTCCGCTCTGTGATCCTGGCTAATATGCTTCTATCTACAGTGTTCTGGAGTCTCTTATTTTGTCTGACTGTAGGTCTTACCTAGGGACATGGTGGCACAGCGGGTTAAACTGCTGTAAACTGCTGAGCTTTCTGACCGGAAGGTTGGGAGTTCGAGAACCTGCAACGGAGTGAGCTCCCTGCCAACCTAGCAGTTTGAAAGCACATAAAATGCGAGTAGATAAATAGGGACCACTTCGGTGGGAAGGGAACGGCGTTCCGTGCGCATATAGTCAAGCTGGCCACATGACCACGGAAGCGTGTCCTCGGACAAACGCCGGCTCTTCGGCTTAGAAACAGAGATGTGCACCGCCCCCTACAGTCAGTTACGACTAGACCATTCGGTCGTGGGGAAACCTTTACCTTTTTAGGTCTTACCTGGTACCAAAACAGATGCATGATTAAAGAACATAGTTGACATAGTGTGGCCCCAATCCTATCCATTTGGTGCACAGGTGAAGCAAGCGCTCCACCAGCTCTCTGATTGTTGGAGTGCATGCTGGGAAATTGTAACATGCTCTACGACAGCGGTTCTCAAACCTTTTTGCACCGGGACCCACTTTTTAGAATGACAATCTGTCCAGGACCCACCAGAAGTGCCGTCATGGCCGGAAGTGCCGTCATTGTGACATCAGAGTCTGCTGCTTTCCTGAGAACGCAGCAATAAATTGGGCTATTTCTCAGCCATTTTCCAATAGCAAAGTCAATCAGAAAGAAAGAAAGAAAAGCCTATTTACAACCTTGACATAAGCAAAGCAACCACACAGCCTTCCCCTTTCCAGAATCTCCATATTTTCACAGCTTGGGAACCCCTGCTCTATGACTTATTTAGCATTATAGTTAGAGGCACTCATTTGAGTGAGTCAAGTCAGGCAGATTTATCGTTTTAATGTAACTCCAAACATACATCAGAATATCGATGATGGATTACTCTCACTGCCACCGATAATATTGTAATGTCTTTTCCCAGAATTTAATTTCCAGGAATCTGTCCTTTGGTATAAAGGGGGGGGGGAATCGTAAAACGATGCTACTGTGCCTATGCTGGGACGACCCCTTCCTGCCTGATTTTGTTCATTACCAAAATGCCAGTTCAGTTTTATGCGCAATTGGTATGCAGGGCAAATCGCTTGTCCAGTCTTGTAAAGGATATACATTATCAGAATGCAACACCTGCAAGACAGAAGACAGGTTAATTTCGCTGCTACGAAGCAAAGGAGATCATTATAAAGCCTGCAGTAACCAAACTCTGTGAAATAGCTGCATTAGTCATTAACTTTTCAGCACTAAAATTCATATCAAACTCAATTAACTACTACATAGCTTTTAATGACAATTTTTTTTTCAGATGCGGCTGTTGTTTACTAATATGATTTCCCATCATCGCCCATTGGTCCCGTTGTTGTCTTGGTGTTAATATTCAAGAGATGATTTTCTTCAAAGAAAGAGGAAGCCATTTGGAAATGAAAAATCACATTTGCTCAATTTGGTCCTTGGATGGTGCCTCTGAACTAAGTGCATCACACTGCTCTTCTTTGGAGGCCATAGTAAGAACATATAGGATGTTAATCAAATTTTGACCCATGCACACAAGAGAGCAGAACTCCAGAATGTGGCTGGATTTGTATATAATTTGTGAGCAATTTCACTACCCTATCTTAACTCAGGCTATTCAGTCCTAATTGACAGCAGAACACACTTCCATGGTTGTAACGTGTTTCCCTGGCGCAGGGCTCTGCCAGGAACCATCCTGAAAGTGCCACGACAAATGTGGAAGCACTGGATGCCCACTCCTGCAGCTGGCTACCCCTGGCAGGGCAGGTAAGCTGGAGGTTGGAGTGGGGGGTGGGCAAAATGGGGCAGGGAGGAGAGGAATGAGGGAATGTCTGGGAGGGGAGGGGGCAGAATGGGGGTGATACCAGTGACTCTCAATACTCATCCCATTTCCTCCTTCCCCTCTCCCTTACTCACCTCGGACCTTCACCAGCAAAATAGCTGGCTCAGATCTTAGAAGGAATCGTGAGGATAGAGTAGGTAGAGGGAGGTTCTTTTCCCTCTCTCACAACCCCAGAACCAGGGGACACCCACGAAAATTGAGTGTTGGGAGACTTAGAATGGATAAAAGGAAATATCTTTTTTTTATCCAGCAGGTAATTAATCTGTGGAACTCCTTGCCACAAAAGGTGGTGATGGTGTCTGGCCTAGGAGCCTTTAAAAGGGGACTGGACAGATTTCTGGAGGAAAAGTCCATCATAGGATATAGGCCATGATGGGTTGTGCAACCTCCTTACATTAGAAGTAGATTGCCAGGTGCAAGGGAGAGGCAACAGGATGCAGGCATCTTGTTGTCTCATGTGCTCCCTGAGGCATCTGGTGGGCCACTGTGAGATACAGAAACTGGACTAGTTGTGCCTTTGACCTGATCAAGCAAAGCTCTCCTTATGTTCTTATGAGTCATATACTTCAAAAGCCTATCCTCCTTTCCTAACTCGGATATACCGACATGAGTCTCCTTGGATTTAGGAGCTGGCAAAGAGGAGGAGACCCAGCGATGGGATCAGCTAACGACTCGGGGGAACTCTAGGCGGGCAGCAGGAAGGCTGGGCGGGACTTCCGAGTGATTGACAGCCCGTCCGTCCGGGTCCGCCACCTGCCCGCCTGCCGCACAGGCTGCCCTGGCCTTGGAGGGGGCTCCCGCTCACCGGGGGGACGGGTGGGGGCCCCCGGGTGCCAGGGCATGCACCGGTGGGGCGCACCACCCGGGGGCAGCCCGGGCAGCGGGTGGGCGGGCAGCAGACCAAGACTGACGGGCTGTCAATCACCCGGAAGTCCCGCCCAGCCTTCCTGCTGCCCACCCAGCGTTCCCCCGAGTCGTTAGCTGATCCCATCACTGAGGAGACCCAATGGAGATCAAGCAGCCTATGAAGAGTTAAGTGAAACAAAGATGTATACTTTCCTCTCTTGGGCCATCTGGTACATATCCCTTCCCAAACATGCAGCGCACTCTCCATCGGTGGGACGGCATGTTCTGGGCTGGCAGGGGATAGGATTGGGCACTGCGTTAAACAATCATTGCAACTTAAGATGCACCAAAGTGCTCTTAGCTCATGAACGTCAGCAAAAGCATGTGTGCAAGCTCTCCTTTATGGCTCCACAGTAAAGCTAGCTTGGAAAGCATCTGGGATATTACTGCGCCGTAAACAGGAAGCCGCTAAAAGTGATAGACTCAGCAGCACCCAGAATATTGCACCCAGATTGCATTCAGCCTCCTCAGCCAATAAAGCCCAGACTTGTCAAGGAGGCTGTTATTCTGCATGTAAAGTCAGAGCAGAGATGAGGGACTGAGAATTATAGCGTGCCAGAAAAACCCTCCACAAATGTGTCTGGAGTATCGAGGTAAAATGGATGGTGCAGCATTAAGACGAACTTTTCAGCAGTTTCAATTCCTGGGCATCCATAATAAACTTCTCCCTATTTTTTTTTCCACTGCTCCAAACACATTTCTACCAGTGAATCCTTACAATGCAGAGCACTTATTTCGGAGGTTGTCATGTGTCTTTCAGCTGGACTTTTCAGGTTGTGCTGAAAAGCACAACCTTTTTTTTGGGTGCTGGTGTGCTGGTGGACAATTCAATGAAGGTATCGACCCAGTGTGCGTCAGCAATTAAGAAGGCCAATTCCATGCTTGGGGTCATTAAAAAAGGGGTTGAGAATAAAACAGCCAATATTATCATGCCATTGTACAAATCGATGGTAAGGCCACACCTGGAATATTGTGTCCAGTTCTGGTCGCCGCATCTCAAAAAGGACATAGTGGAGTTGGAAAAGGTGCAGAAGAGAGCGACAAAAATGATTACGGGGCTGGGGCACCTCCCTTATGAAGAAAGACTGCAGCGTTTGGGGCTCTTCAGTCTAGAAAAAAGGCGCCTGAGGGGGGACATGATTGAGACATACAAAATTATGCATGGAAGGGATAAAGTCAATAGAGGGATGTTCTTTTCCCTCTCTCAAAACACCAGAACCAGGGGGCATCCACTAAAGCTGAGGGTTGGGAGAGTTAAAACAGATAAAAGGAAGTACTTTTTTACTCAGCGGGTAGTTAATCTGTGGAACTCCTTGCCACAGGAGGTGGTGATGGCATCTGGTCTTGATGCCTTTAAGAGGGGATTGGACAGATTTCTGGAGGAAAGGTCCATCATGGGCTATAGGCAATGATGGATTGTGCAACCTCCTTACAAAGGTGGTGGGCTACTGGTACCGGGTGCAAGGGAGTGGCAACAGGATGTAAGCATCTTGTTGTTATATGCCTCCCTGGGGCACCTGGTGGGCCGCTGTGAGATACAGGAAGCTCGACTAGATGGGCCTTTGGCCTGATCCAGCAGGGCTCTTCTTATGTTCTTATGTTCTTATGTGCCTTTATGGTGTCACCTGATTCTGTGGCCGATGGATCCCGGTAGGTAAAACAGTAAAGGTGTCCCCACGACCAAATGGCCTATCGTGACCTCATCCATTGCAAGCCACAGCTCTCTCGGAATGCTTGCCCTTCTTCTTCCTCATCCCTAGCTCCCTCCTATGCACTGTCCTGCCATGGTGCAGGCCTGCAGCACATCCAGTGATGTCATGCAGGGGGTACGCGGGGGTACGCGAGTACCGGTTTCTAGGATTACAGCTGGCCCCGCCCATTCACCCACCCACTCATCGACTCCGCCCCTGCAACATTTGAATTTCCTGCATGTTTGAGTTGCCTGCACGTTCTCAGAACCAGGAAGGTAGCGAGCGGAGCCTTGCCTTGCCTTGCCACTGAAAAATGAGCTGCTCTGGGGTTTTGGAACTGTTGGGTCACTTTAACATGATGCCAGGCCTCCTTAACATGTTCTGGGGGTGCTGTGGAATACTGTTGCAACTGTTGGGTTAGTTTAAAATTGTCTGAGGCCTCAAAAAGGGCTTTTTTCATGTCACTTCCTGCCACGACATCACTTCCGGCTTATGATGTCACTTCTGGTGGGCGGGTCCCGACACGTGCCAATCAAAAGTGAGTACCTGTTGTTAAATCATTTAGATGACAGCACTGAGCACATCTAATGGATGGCCCTGCGACAACGAGCTGTACTCGGAACCACCATAAATAAACAATGTTGACCTCGAAGCTGGGCTGCTGTCCTTGGCAGGCACGATCGCTTTTCCCATAACAATGGCTCACTTTTGGGAGCAAATTTGGTTTCCAGAGAAATCTCTGGCTTAAAGGGGAAGGAAGGCTTGGGGGCTGCTGACAACGTATGACCCAGATGCAGAAAAAGCTTTCATTAAAAAGAATTATACAGGAGCCGTGATATCACTGGGAGTCTGGTGCAAGTGCACTATATAATGTCAAACTCTAGCGACTTTGGTACAGCTCGCATTTTAAGCATTTTTAAGAGGCTCGCCCTGTTCACGGCCTCATGAGCCTGCTCAGCATCCCCATCGCTGAGCCCCATGATCGGATGTGGCTCACATTCTGCCACCTGCTGTTGTTTTTCTTGTGAGAAAGAAAGAAATGCGCAGTATCTGAGAATGAAATAAAGATTGCTGCCTTTTTCAGCTTGCACACCTGTTCTGAATTTTCAGCCTCTACTACCTGCGGCATCCATTTTGGTGATCAGAACTATACTGTAGTGAAACACACTCAGGGCGCATTCCTAACCTGGAGTTAGGCCAGCAAAGTTTGGCTGGCACAAGGGACACTGTAAAGCGCCTTTGGACCAGTCTCGGAGTCAAGGAGGATGGAGCGCGTCTGCGTGCTGGCCTCTCTGATTCTGAGAGTGGTCCAAACATACTTAATGGCAGCGGTATTCCAACTGTCGGTCATGACCTGATGTCAGGTGGGTCATGGAAAGCTGAGAGCAGCCATCTTGGAAACTGCAGGAAACTATATTCCCTACTGTGTACCATCTTGGACGTTTCTCTCAAATTCCGCGTGATCAAAGAATTTGTTTTTTTTGTCATACTTTTCCTGATTCCCTTCAACATATTCTTTTACATTGCCCTTTCCATCACTCTCTTCGTGTTTTTTTTCTTCAACCTATCCTCTCTACTCTTTCTCTTTCCTCTTCTGATACTATATCTTTTCTCTTGTGCGATCTTCAGCCTGCTGTCACACTGAAAGTTGCTATGTATTTGTCTGAAATTTTAAGGATCATCAACTAGGTTATGTTTCCTTTGATATGCCAATAAAGGTTTTTTGAATGGAATGGAATGGAAACTGCAGGCCTTACTCTTGTTATTTTCCTTTTGTGAGTGTTAACACTTTGAATTTTCAAATGAGGCTTTTTTCTTTAATTTTGTTTTTAGTTCAGTGCTTTTACAACATATTTTGTCCTCATCTTGCTTTATGTCAGTTGATGTTTCATGGTTGTGCAATTGCTGAAGTCCAAGAATGCCAATTTTCATTTCAGGAGTGTCATTTGATTATGTCACAATGACAGCACTTCCTGCTTGATGATGTCACTTCCTGCCACAACATCACTTCCAGGTTAATGATCGTAATCGTAATCGTAACCTTTATTGGCATTTGTGCAGACATACAAACATACATATATACAATACACATTTAAACTGTAAGTCAAGTATTTCAAAAGGAATCCCTCCCCCCTATCCCCTCATATATAGCGGCACTTCACCACTAGGAGCAGAAAGGCAGCTACCTGTCTTATTAAGCTTGGCTCCGTCGTCGAAAGGTTAATGACATAACGTCCGGTGGGTCCTGACACGAGCGCCATTCTAAAAAGTGGGTCCCGGTCTAAAAAGTTTGAATACCACTGCTTTATGGTGTCCCATGAGCCAGCCAAACTTTGCTGGCCTAACTGTGCCGGCCTAACTCCAGGTTAGGATTGCATCCTGAGATCAGTGACCAACAGTAAACAACACCGTTTCCTGCTATCCAGCCATATTAGAGAAAAAGCAGCAACAGGTAACCATTTGAGGTATCTGTGTATGGAAAACAAGATCCTTCCAGGTACAATTCAACATGCTAACACATGCTACAAGCGCGAGTCAAAACAAAATGTTGCTATTGATCCCTGGTGATTTCCGGATTGCCAGTCTTCCAGCTTCTTTCACTTTTCTCTTAGGAGATTATGTTGCTTTGTTCCATTGAAAGCTCTCTGAGCTTTTTAATTAAGAGCACCATCCTAACCAAGTTTCCAGCACTGACCTAGCTGTGCCTATGGGGCATGTTCTGCATCCTGCAGTGGAGTAGTACTAACGCAGGCTTCCTCAATGGAAGGAAATGTTTGTTCCTTTACCTCGGAGCTTCATTGCCCTTACCCCGGTGCTGGAATGTTGGGTAGGATTGCGAAGTGAGACTAATGCTTTGATTGGGATGATAAAGAAATAGTGATAGATGGATTTTACAAATTCGGATTTCATATTATGAATATGGAGTTCATAATGCAAGCCCCTTGGACTCTTTGCTGGATGGAGTTGAGCACAAATGTAATTAATAATTATGTGTCACATTAAGTCAATCGGCTTATACAGGCAGCCCAATCCTATGGTGCTGGACCCCATAGGCACAGCGGTAGCAAAACATCTACTGCTGCATCTTAAGGATACCACAGAAGCCACAGGAGGCACCTTGGGAGATGGGGACAGATGTCCCTTTCCCCTGGATAAGGGTGCTAGGCTACCCTCAATTGCTAGGCTATACTCTCCTCAATTCTGTGCTGGCTATTTTGTGAGAGGGTCTCCATGTCAGGCCATGTAGTCTGACAAGGGGGATAGGATCCAGGGGTGGCGGCCACCACTTGTCCCACCCCCTCCACCCCTTCCCCAACCCAGTTCTGCTCTCCCTAAGCCAGTGATGGGGAACCTTTGGGACTTGGCGTGTCAGAACTTCGGAAAATGCTTAATTTGAGTCTGCTGGTGTGTCAACCCCTGCTCCCCAACAGAAGAGAAAATTCTTTATAATCATTTATTTAAAGAAGAAATGGAGTCCAATCATGTGTCCAATCCTCCCCTTCTTTTATGTATCACATAAAAAAACCTTCAAATGATTACAAAAATGAAAAATGAGTTAAATAAACTCAGTTTTTGTCAGGTGTTGGTGAACGCTGGTGTGTCACCTTTGACACGCGTGTCATAGGTTCGCCATCACTGCCCTAAGCCCTTCCCCTTGCCCCAAAATTGCTAACAGCTAGTGGTGGTGAGCAGTAGTGTCATTCAGTAACAAGGAGACGGAACGTGAGGCGGGACTTACCGCCTGATTGGCTGCCCGTTTCTGACGCATCGCCGCCTTGCCGAGCGCCGCGCGGGCACCCCTGGCTTCGGAGGGGGTGCCCGCTTGCCTGGGTGGCGCGCTGGGTGCTTAGGAGAGCCGCGGAGGGGCGCGCCACCCGGAAGGAGTCCCCGCGGCAGAAAGGCAGGCGGCGATGCATCGCGGGCTCCCTGTCAATCAAGGGGTAAGTCCCGCCTCGCGTTCCGTCTCCTTGTTACTGAATGACACTACTGGTGGTGAGACCTTCTGGCTCACGTTGGACCCTTCTGGTGTTGGGGGCTGGTGCTGGGCCAGGGCAAGTACCTTTTGTTGCAGTTTCACATCTCACAGTCCAGAACTGGCTGAAACTGGCAT
>JAJKFI010000007.1:29859546-29871497 GCA_029204185.1 Lerista edwardsae
GGTCTCCAAGCCCCCAACTCTGCTGCTATTTTCACAAATACACAACACCTTTCAGCACTTTTGTAACATTAATGCCAGTGGCAAGGGCTTACCGTCAGTGCTGGGCCACATAGGATATTGGGCCTTAATCATGCCACCTCCCATCACCTTCACCATAGTGATTGCAGGAGCCCCAACGCTTGTCCTTGCTACTGATTCTCCTTAGTCCAGAGACACTTTGGGCAATATCCAGAGTCTGCTTTATTCTGACACAGGGATCTGGCTCCCAAATGAAATGCCTGACTCCACAGCTAGGGAAACTTTGGATGCCCTCTGTGTGACCTTGAGGCAGCGCATGCCTCTAAACTGCTGGAAAACTGGATTGAGGTGGAATAATGTGGAAGAAGAAGAAAACTGTGCATTTGTTCTGGATCTCGCTTGGCCTCTGCAGGTGTGCCGATTTCAGTGACTCCCTCCTCTGTGCTCAAGCCAGCCTTCATAAAAATTCAGAGCATAATTTGAAACTGGTTATTGTTTTTCAAAGCTCACATCGCTGTAATTTGAAGTGTGGCCTCAGGGGTGAAAGGCCATTAAATAACCTACTGATCCATGAAGACAATTTCAAAATTTACAGTAGGTAAAGTTCTGGGAGATTGTTTCTGTATTTGCATGTTTAATTTGTCGGTGCTGAAAGGCATTATTGCAGATCATCTTGATAGAGGACTGTGCTCGGCAATAAACTTATTCTGCTCTGTTTCTGGCCACCCCAGCTTCACCCAGCCTTACTCTGACAGTCTTATGAATAATCATACGTCACTGATATTGCCTTCTAATTTATTACATATATCCCTTGAGATATTTGATTACCTCCAACCCAAGAGCGATAGTATAGGTGACTTTTTCATTAAATTGCAGAAGAAAGTGTTATATAACCAGACATCTGCAGAAGCAAACCTCTCACAAGTTTCTGTAGCCCAAAGGCAATTTGGAAACTTATATGGCAGTACCATTGTTATATCATGAAGAATAGTTGTTTTTTGGGGGGGAGGGGCAGTCTTCACCCCATACCACTGTCGCTCCTATCTACCAGAGTTATCCATGCCAGTGGTTCCCAAACTGTGGGTCAGGACCCAACAGTGGGTCATGAGCCAATTTCAGATGGGTGGCGAAGCACCTAGAGCAGCCATATTGAAAATATGGGATGATGGGATGCTGGAAAGGGGAAGGGCTGTGTGGCTGGTTTGCTTGTGTCCAGGCGTTTTCTTTTTCTGATTCAGAGCACAATCCTAACCTGGAGTTAGGCCGGCACAGTTAGGCCAGCAACGTTTGGCCAGCACACCGTAACGTATGTTTGGACCACTCTCGGAGTCAGAGAGGCCAGCGCACAGACATGCACCATACTCCCTGACTCCGAGAGTGGTCCAAACACCACTCCCTTGTATCTGGCATTCTGAGGTAAATTTCTGAGGTAAAATTCTGAGGTAAATATGAGGTAAATAAAGCAAAGTCTGGCCAGCACAAGGGACACCATGAAGTATGTTTGGATCATACTTTCCCTCGCGGCTTTCCCTCGCCTCGGAGGGGGCGCCTGCTCGCCCAGGCACCCGGCGCGCCCCCACCCATTACATCCCCCCTGGCGAGCAGGCGCTCCCTCCAAGGCGAGGGAAAGCCGCGCGGGGAGCGTGAAGAAAGCGGAAGTGAGTCAACGGGCTGTCGATCACTCTAAGTCCCGCCCAGCGTTCCGTCTACAAGAGAGTAGATGACAACACTGGTTTGGATCACTCTCAAAGTCAGAGAGGCCAGCACACAGACATGCCCCATCCTCCCTGATTCTGAGAGTGGTCCAAACATTCTTTAAGGTGGTCCTTGTGCCGGCCAAACTGTGCTGGCCTAACGCCAGATTAGGATTGTAGATCACTTCACTATTGGAGAATGGTTCAAAAACATCCCAAACTCTTGCTGCAGTCTCAGGAAAGCCCCAGGCTCTGGCATCACCATAATGGTGCTTCCGACAGCCACGACATCACTTCTGCTCGGTCCCAGACAGAAGGTCCTGCTTAAAAGTGGGTCCAGGTGCTAAAAGGTTTGAGAATCCCTGCTCTAAAGTGTCTTTTGTGCATGCTGTCCCTGCTTATTACAGGCTGGTTTCCGAAGAGACTCCTAATGGAATATGCCCTAGTTATGAAGCACTTTACAGGCTTTGAAATAATAGGGATCTTTGAAAAGAATTCCATCTTTGGTCAGAAGCAATCATGAGAAAGGGGGTCTGTGGAGGATTAATTATGCTGTTTGTCTTTTGGAGTCAAATGACCTCTGTGATTAAAATGAAAGGGAAGTGGAATCTCTGGGAGGAGGATGAGGCTGTTAACCCAGTAACATATAACGACAGAAAGGACAGTACAGGGGGAAAAAAAAATCTGACGGTACTCCTGGCTACAAATGTTTTCCAGGCATCATCTTGCCGCCACTCCTCCCCGTTCTCGTCTGTCATCAATTTGTCAGCCTTCAACCCGTCACCTGCTTATCCAGCTGTGCCTTCGAAATTTCAAAGAATGGGTCCCAAGTTCTTTCAAACTCTGCCAACCTACTCTCTGGTGAAAAGGCCAATTTACTCAGTTCTGAATAGCTGCACATTCTTCACACAACTGAATCCCTGCAGAGATGCTCCGACAGAGATAGCCGGGAAGTACAAAAGAACCATTTTGCCATTCCTGTTCTTCGCAAAATGAAGGGCATTGAGAAATGGACTTTGTTTAAGGTCTAAGCCGTGTTTTATGCAAGATGCTGAATGTCTGTATGGTAGTCGATAAAAAACAGGGTCAGTCTTATTTTGTCCTCTTCATTTTCAAGAAGTTGTTCTACAGTGTCGTAATCATTTACTGTTGTTATTTTTATCTAATATTATAATCCTTGGGCCCCCTTAGGGGGAGAAAGGCAGGATAAAAATATGGTTAAAATATTTATTTACTGCCTTTCTCACTGACTCTCACAATGAGTGAAGATGCAATCCTAACCTGGAGTAAGACCAGCACCGTCTGACTGGCACAAGGGATATCATGAAGAGCGTTTGGACCACTCTCGGAGTCAGGGAGGATGGTGCATGTCTGTGTGCTGGCCTCTGTGACTCAGGGAGTGGCCCAAACATACTTTATGGTGTCCCTTTTGCCAGCCAAACTTTGCTGGCCTAACTGTGCCAGCCTAACTCCAGGTTAGGATTGCGCTCCAAGAGTCTTACAGAGTCAAAGTGCTTCACAAGGCTATTGCCAATTACACATGGGGTTGTTTTGTTTTGTTTTACCAATTATTGTTCTATGAGAAACTCATAGAATCCTTCATTTCCAGATGCATCCCTTCACAGAATGGAAGGGTTGTATTCCTTCTTTTGCTGCATATACAGCGTGAGATTCCAGCAGGAGCAGCCACAAACCAGCTGGGCAGTTTGTTGATTCTCGACAGCTGACCGTCACACTTCTCCACCTTCATACAGCAACTCATTGCTGTGAGTCCGTCACCCTCTCACTGCCAGTTATCACAGAGATGTGTCATGGCTCCGTTCTCACACAACGGCTTCTCAGTCTCCCCTCCAAGGAATGGCCAGAGTTGCTCCTGCTTAGCTTTCTTCTGATGATGGGTCAAACTCTCATCCAGAGAACAGGGTTTGGTCGTAGCCAACAGCGGTGGGCAGCTGGGTCCTTGTAACGATGGGCTGTGGGAACCCACTGCCAAGGGAACATATGGGGTTGGAGAGAAGTAGAGGGTGCTGTTATGATGGGGGAACTTTCCCTCCCCTGAGCAGCTGCGACTGCCACCAGCCCAGGCTTAATGCAATAAAATAGCCTGCATTAATAGAACCATAATGTCCAAGTTGCAAGAAGTTGTGGTTCTGCTCTACTCCGCATTGGTGCGACCTCACCTGGAGTCTTGTGTTCAATTGTTCAAGAAAGATGCAGCCAAATTGGAGCAGGTTCAGAGAAGAGCAACGAAGATGATTAGGGGGCTGGAAAACAAGTCCTGTGAGGAAAGGTTGAGGGAACTTGGTATGTTTAGCTTGGAGAAGAGAAGACTGAGAGTGGAGATGAGAGCACTCTTCAAATATCTGAAGGGCTGTCATAAGGGCTCCCATAAAAAAGGGAGAAGGGACAAATCTGTTCTCACCTGCCTTTGACCATAGAAATAGGTCCGATGGGTACAAACTGCAAGAGAGGAGATTCCAGCTGGACTTCAGGAAGAATTTCTTGACGATAAGGGTGGTTCGACAGTGGAATAGTCTGCCAAAGGAGGTGATGGATTCTCCCTCACTGGCAACCTTCAAGCAGAGGCTTGACAGGCACCTGCTGGAGATGCTGTAGGAGGATTTCCTGCTACAGGCAGGGGGCTGGACTAGATGACCTTGTAGGTCCCTTCCAACTCTATGATTCTATGAAAAGGGACTTCCTGGGCCAAACCCTCTGCAATCTACCCTATATGGGGTCTCTAATTTCCTTCTCTCATTTTTAAGAGTGAGGAAATGTGGGTTTAAATTATCTCAAAAGAACCCAACCATAAGAAATGGAACCCAATTTTTATTGACATACATACAAGATCACAAATAAAATTACAGAGCCTCTGTATACTCTAAAATAGTAAGATTACAAACTGGGAGGCTCCCACCCACAAAACTCCTCCTATAGTAAAACCCTCTGTTTGTAACTAACTGAGACTCCAAAGAAACTCCGAAGAAACTCCCAAAAGGCCCCTTACACAGTTTACCACTAACAAAGAACAGCTATTACTGTCTCCCTCAACCCCTGTATTCACAGTGCCACAATGAAGCTAACACTGAAGCAAAGCAGTTCTGTTCTCTGAGGTTTTTATCTTTCCCCCAGTGAGGCCAACCCTAACCCTCCCCTGAACCTTTTACACATGAGGAGTTCTCTTTATTCCCACCACCAGTATAAGAGTAAGGTCTACATGGAGCAATAGTTTCATGACAGGTGGGAATGAATTAGGCTAGGGGAATTGGGCCTGAGAAGGTGGGGGGGGGGTTGGCAGAAGGAGTGCTCCCCCCAAATCCTGACCCCCCCTTTCGGGTCATGGTCCACCTTCATGGGTCAATGAGGAGTTGCACCAGCTAGATTGCTGGCACAGATCCACGTTGACCCACAAATGTTCCCGACCCCCAAGGAGGGCCCCAAGGCCAAAATTCTCTCATGCGATTCAGTGGATGCCACATTTGTGCTGATGCATTGCTGCACCAGGACCTGCTAAAGACTGGGATGCCAATCTTGTCACTCCCAAATAAGGACATCAGCTAAAAGAAGACCAGATACTACCCTCCTATAACTGTTCTCTTAGGGCGCAATCCTAACCTGGAGTTGGGTCGGCACAGTTAGGCCAGCAAAGTGGCTGGCACAAAGGCCACCGTAAAGCGCATTTGGACCACTCTTGGAGTCAGGGGGAATGGTGAACGTCTGTGTGCTGGACTTCCTGACTCCAAGAGTGGTCCAAATATACTTTACGGTGTTTCTTGTGCCAGCCAAACTTTGCTGGCCTATCTCCAGGTTAGGATTGTGCTGTTAGTGGAATAGATCCATCGACATGCCTTAGGGCTACACATTTTTCTCTCCTTCTGTTTGCAAAAACCAACACTGCCTGCAGCATCCACTTATGGAAAGGGCCTACAGATATATGTATCCATTTTCATCCTGAGCTGCATCTCACACCTCAAAAAGGAAGCCATTCTTGCAAAACCTTGTCCATCTTAACTGGTGAGTTACTGCAATCAATTCTGGTAGTCCCCACTCTCACCAGTGTAACATGGGACTCTGTCTTCCAGCTCAATGCACTTATCGTTCCAATTGCCCTGGGACTGATAAACGACATCCTGTTTAGAAACAATGTGTGATTATTATAAAATGCAACAATTTAATGCCTGAAGTTGTCTCATTGCCGTAGCGTGTTCAGTATATGTCATCTGTCAAGCTACATGAGTAGCTTGGCCTGATGCCTAGTCTAAAGAACAATCTACTCTCACATTCTGCAATAGCATAGAGCAGTGGTTCCCAAACTGTTCCCAATTTCCGGTGGGTTGCGAAGCACCTAAATCAGCCATATTAGGAAAGATGGGGTACTGGAAAGAGAAAGTCCTGCGTTGTTATTTTGCTTGTGTCAAGGTTTTTTTTGCTTGTGTCAATAGGCTTCCTTTCTGATTCACTTTGCAATTGGAAAATGACTGAGAAACAACCCAAGTGATTGCTGCATTCTCAGGAAAACAGCAGGTTCTAGTGTCACAATGATGGCACTTCTGGCTTTGACATCACTTCTGGTGGGCCCCGGACAGATTGTCTTTCTAAAAGGTGGGTCCCAGAACTAACGAGTTTGAGTTAGTCAAGACTAACACTGGCATTGAGAATTTAGGACCTCTTTAAACCAATGACTAGGTAGAGCTCATATCTATATTATTGTGATTCTCAGTCCCGCATTTCCGAAGGAATTGGCACACATTTCATAAGCAAAGAGTTTCAAGGGATGAGGTTTTTTTTTTCCCCAACCTTGCAGATCCTTATCTGTCATTTACTCATCTTTCAAATAGACATGGGCAGAGATATTTACTGTATCTCTCAAGATGCATAACAACATTTATTGATGCAAGAATTAAATATTGATTTAAGCAAATCAGGCAGCAGTATTTATGTACTGCAGAAGGCAATGTGTTTGACAGGCGCCAAAGCCAAAACCTCACACATAGAAATCTCTCTTTCTCTCTCCCCCTTACGTTATACTTGAGTGATAGGCAGCTACTGCTTTTAGAAAGGAGTGTTTTCCCTTCGAAAAGCAAGGCCTTTATGGAACTGCAAGGTGGTTCCTTTGTCTTTGTCTTCTCCAAAACTGCCATTAGAAACAGCAAGGAGACCCAGGGAAGTTTTTGTGGCTGCGAACCATCCCAGGACATGCCTTCCTCATGAGGTATAACAAACATGGCAGGCCTGAAGCCCATGTGACCATCACATTGGGCACCCCACTTTGTGGGGCCCTGCACAAGCACAGTGAGCATCTCACCTGCTGCTGCAGCGGGGACCCCTACGATCTGTAAGTCAGTGGGGCAATCAGAGCATCTTTATCTGGGGCCCTCCCAACTGCCCCTGCCTGTAAACTGCCCAAAATGGGCCTCCTGGAAGAAGTTGGTGGAGCCGTTGTTACGTCACCACCAATTATTTCCTGGTGCCACGTGTAGCACCACAAGTGCTTTTCTTGGTGAGTGGGGGCCCCGCGGGAAGGGTAGGGGGCCCCATGGGAACACCCCACAGTGGGCCCCGCCACTTCTAGAGCCGGCCCTGATCACAAAGGCTGAACCCAAGGTCCAGATGGCCCACATCTTTTCAATGTAGCTGGGGTTTACATTGCTCAGCTATTCAATCATTTGAAGGCACATTTTGTATGAACTGGACGGCTATGTAGTTAGAGAGCAACAGTTCCCACTGGAGCCAGCCCATTCATGAGGCTAGCTTATGGTCCAGCTCTCACAGGGTGATGTCTCGGCTTTTTATTAAGTTGTCTAGGTTTGCCATAGCTTTCCTCCCAAGAAGCAAACGTCTTTTAATTTCATGGCTGCAGTCACCATCTGCGGTGATCTTGGACCCCAGGAAAATTAAGTCTGTCACTGCTTCCATTTCTTCCCCTTCTATTTGCCAGGAAGTGATGGGAGTGGTGGCCATGATCTTAGTTTTTTTGATGTTGAGTTTGAAGCCAATTTTGGTACTCTCCTCTTTCACACTCATCAGAAGGTTCTTTAGGTCTTCCTCACTTTCAGCCATTAGAGTGGTGTCGTCTGCATATCTGAGGTTGTTGATATTTCTCCCAGCAATCTTGATTCCAGCTTGTGAGTCATCCAGCCCAGCCTTTCTCATGATGTACTCTGCATATAAGTTAAATAAGCAGGGTGACAGTATACAGCTTTGTCGTACTCCTTTCCCAATTCGAAACCAATCGATTGTTCCATGTCCAGTTCTAACTGTTGCTTCCTGACCCACATACAGGTTTCTCAGAAGGCAGATCAGGTGGTCTGGTACTCCCATTTCTTCAAGAACTTGCCACAATTTGTTGTGATCCACACAATCAAAGGCTTTAGCGTAGTCAATGAAGCAGAAGTAGATGTTTTTCTGGAATTCTCTTGCTTTCTCCATGATCCAGCGAATGTTGGCAATTTGATCTCTAGTTCCTCTGCCTCTTCGGAAACCAGCTTGTACATCTGGTAGTTCTCGATTCACGTACTGCTGAAGCCTAGCTTGTAGGATTTTGAGCATCACCTTGCTAACATGTGAAATGAGTGCAATAGTGCAGTAGTTAGAACCATCTTTGGCATTGCCCTTCTTTGGGATTGGAATGTAAACTGATCTTTTCCAGTCTTGTGGCAACTGCTGGGCTTTCCAAATTTGCTGGCATATGGAGTGCAGCACTTTGACAGCATCATCTTTTAAGATCTTGAGTAACTCAGCTGGAATGCTGTCACCTCCACTAGCTTTGTTGTTAGTGAGGCTTTCTAAAGCTCACTTGACTTCACACTCCAGGATGTCAGGTTCGAGCTCAGTGACCGCACCATTGTGGTTATCAGGAACATTTAGATCAGCCTTATATAGTTCCTCTGTGTATTCTTGCCACCTCTTTTTAATGTCATCTGCTTCTGTTAGGTCCTTGCCGTTCTTGTCCTTTATTGTGCCTACCTTAGCATGAAATTATCCTTTGATATCTCCAATTTTCTTGAAAAGATCTCTAGTCTTTCCCATTCTATTGTTCTCCTCTATTACTTTGCATTGCTCATTTAGGAAGGCCTTCCTATCTCTCCTTGCAGTTCTCTGGAAATCTGCATTCAGTAGGGGATATTTTTCCCTTTCTCCCTTGCTTTTTGCTTCCCTTCTTTCTTCAGCTATCTGAAGCTTCACCATCTGGTGAAGTCCATGTCTAGAGTCGCCGCTTGTGCTACTGGAAAAGGGTGTTTGCTATGACTAATGTGCTCTCCTGACAAAGCTCTATCAGTCTTTGCCCTGCTTCATTTTGTACTCCAAGACCAAACTTGCCTGTTATTCCTATTACCTCTTGACTGCCTACTTTAGCATTCCAATCCCCTATGATGAGAAGGCCTTTTTTCAGTGTGTTAATTCTAGAAGTTGTTGTAGGTCTTCATAGAAATGTTCAACTTCTTCCTCTTTAGCATCAGTGGTTGGGGCGTAGACTTGGACTACTGTGATGCTGAAAGGTTTGCCTTGGATCCGAATTGAAATCATTCTATCATTGTTGAGGTTATACCCCAGTACTGCTGTTCTCACTCTCTTGTTCATGATGAAGGCTACTCCATTTCTTCTACGGGATTCCTGCCCACAGTAGCAGATATAATGGTCATCTGAATTAAATTCTCCCATTCCTGTCCATTTTAGTTCACTAACTCCCATGATATCGATGTTCAGTCTTGACATCTCACGTTTGACCACATCTAGCTTACCTTGATTCATAGATCTGACGTTCCAGGTTCCTATGCAGTATTGTTCTTTGCAGCATCGTACTTTCACTTCCAGACACATCCACAGCTGAGCTTCCTTTCGGTTTTGGCCCAGCTACTTCACTCTTTCTGGAGCTACTAGTACTCGTGTTCTGCTCTTCCCCAGTAGCATAATGGATTCCTTCCAACCTGAGGGGCTCATCTTCCAGTGTCATATTGTTTAGCTTTTTGATACTGAAGTCCATGGGGCTTTCTTGGCAAGGGTACTGGAGTGGGTTGCCATTTCTTTCTCCAGCGGATCATATTTAGTCAGAAGTCTCTACTATGAGAGAGTAAGGTTACTCATCTTGTGTAACCTTACATGGCATAGCTCACCGCTTCATTCAGCTACTCAAGCTCCTTCAGCATGACAAGGCAGTGATCCATGAAGGGGAATGAAAGCATACCCCAGTACAGATGGCAAAATGATGCCCGGGAAGTGACATCACAGCAGAAAGTGACATCACAGTTATATTTTCATTTTCTTGGGATTTTTGGCCGTAACCTTTGATCGAATGAAGATAACACTCCAATTTGTTTCAGTGCGTTCTGCATGATATATAACATGACAGTATTATTCCTAAAATCTGCTGTTTTAACAAACCACAATTTTTACATGACAGTTGTATTTTTGCTTTCTGGTTTTTTTCACCATAACATGTGATAGAGTACAAATTCTAACACTCCAATTTGTTTCATTGCATTCTGCATGAAATTCAACATCAAGTAGTATATAACATGATGGTATTATTCATACCTCCTGCCAACCTAGCTGTTCGAAAGCACCTAAATGCAAGTAGATAAATAGGGACCACTTCGGTGGGAAAGTAACGGCGTTCTGTGTGCTACGGCGTATAGTCATGCCGGCCACATGACCACGGAAGCTTGTCCTGGGACAAAACGCCGGCTCTACAGGCTTAGAAACGGAGATGAGCACCGCCCCCTACAGTTGGTCACGACTAGACCATTCAGTCGTGGGGAAACCTTTACCTTTATTATTCACATATACCAAGGTTTTCATCATTTTGGCCACTAGAGTGAAGCTCAGCCTGTTGCCCCCCTAAAGCGTATTGCCTGGTGCAATTGAACCCCCTGCACTTCTTTAGCTATGCCCCTGTTCATGTAAGCAATGAGTGTTCAGTTATGAGCACGAGGTAATGATAGATCTGTGAAACAGCCCTAACAATGGTGGTTTTCTGTCAACGTAGTCTTTTTTGAAAAGACCTTTAAAATCATGTTCATCTTGTGGCCTGGTTTGAATTATTTGGGGATTGCTTTTATTAGAAATCTAACCTCATAATCCTATGCATGTTTACTCAGAAATAAGTCCCAGTACATTAAATTACTTGCTCCTGGAGAAGTAGGTCTAGGTTTGCAGCCTTAGGAAATGAAATGAAGGTCTATACTGCTGTTCTGTTTTTAAATATAATGCACAAGAGAAAATCCCAGACAGAGAGGAGAGCAGCCAGTTGGCAGCAGGGTGTCAACTCTACCACCGATCTGCACCAGATCTTTCTGACAGGTAATAACTAACAGTTCGTGACATAAAGCAAAACTCGGTTTGTCTTCCTCTTTTCACTGGGCTTCCTGGGCTTCCTGAAGTACAATTGCTGCACTGCAGTGTACATTAATTTACCACTGAGCATCACCAGATACATTGCACTTCATCTGGGTAGTGCAGGGAAACATCAGTCTGAAATGAAGGAGAGTTGCAGCAACATGTCACGGTACCAGTTTTTGCGACGATTCAGCCAGCGATCAGGCTTCTATGTCATCAGCATGTTATTTATTTATTTTTTGCAGGATTATCTGCATCGTATACAGCTGGAGAGAGAGAGCCTCTCTAACATTGGGACAGTCACTTCCCTTTCAACGTTTTCCATCGTCCGAGGGGAAAATCTGCTGGATCAACTGCTCAGTCTCCAGGTCTGGGGCTTTGTTGCTATCTGTCAACAACATGCTGCATTGCAGGCTAATGATAGTGGTTTGGAAAAGCTCTGCTCACGTTAATGTTCAAAGACATGGTCATTAGCAAGTGCTCTCTGACTCTAGGCATTAAAAGAGGCATTAATTGACCCCAGGAGGGTTTTAACATGTAAAAAAAAACACCCCACAATATTATATTTTGGTTTGAGCATTGATACATTTCTGCTAGAGACTGAAAGCTGTCAACAAAGCTATTAACAATATCATCAGGTTTGTTTTTTAACCCAGCACCATGAGCTTGAATAAGTGCAAAGGACGATAAGCCATTATTAGTCTCTTGCCTCATTTCCACCAGCTCAGCCCACCAACTTTCTACTTTTAACAGGCACAAGTGGGCTGTGGATCTACTTTCAGCTCACTTGACTTTTGGTTTGTCTCTTTGGGCAGGAAGGAGCTCACAAATGAAAGAAACTGAATACACGTTCACTCACACACACACACACACACACACACACACACACACACACACACACAC
>JAJKFI010000007.1:29877082-29892366 GCA_029204185.1 Lerista edwardsae
ACACACACACACACACACACACACACACACACACACACACACACACACACACACACACACACAAAACACTGTTTTAAGATTTTTTTCCCAAACATTATAAATCAGGGAATTGAACCATTCATAATTTGGTTTTCATTCCGGTCAAGCCGCTTGTGTGGTCCCTGGGCTGTTGCTAACATAGTGCTAACAGAGGCCGGCACATTCATAGCAGCGAGAGCAAAGCTGGAATGGCGCTGAAGGCAGTGGCGTCATGCAGCCGGAACGCTGGGTGGGAGGAACGGGTGAGTGGCAGCCCGCCCGTTGCGTACCACTCCGTTTCGCCGCCTTCCCCACCCCCCGCGGGCTGCCGCTCACCCGTTCCTCCCACCCAGCGTTCTGGCTGCATGACGCCGCTGGCTGAAGGCAAGGAGGGCCCACTATGCACACATGTTCAGGCTCCTGAAAAACTTACCATTTAGCACACACACCCCTTTGGGAACGCCACTGGTTGCAATGAAGGTCAGTTTTAAAAACTAGCACTTTTATTTTCAAATCTTCATGAACTGGAGCCATTTCAACTTGTGTATGTGTGTGAAAAGAAGTTGGGTGAAGGAATAGAAAAAGAGAAAAAGTCGTGAACTGTGGAGTCAGACCGCTATGAACATAAGAACATAAGAACATAAGAAGAGCCCCGCTGGATCAGGCCAAAGGCCCATCTAGTCCAGCTTCCTGTATCTCACAGCGGCCCCACCAGGTGCCCCAGGGAGGCACGAGACAACAAGATGCTTGCATCCTGTTGCCACTCCTTTGCACCCAGCACTCTGAAGTAGCCTACTACTTCAGAGTAAGTAAGGAGGTTGCACAATCCATCATTGCCTATAGCCCACGATGGACTTTTCTTCCAGAAATCCGTCCAATCCCCTCTTAAAGGCATCTAAACCAGATGCCATCACCACCTCCTGTGGCAAAGAGTTCCACAGATTAACTACCCGCTGGGTAAAAAAGTACATCCTTTTATCTGTTTTAATTCTCCCAACCCTCACTGGAGGGTAAGCCTAGCCTTATTGCAGTAGCATCGTGATTCCTAACATGGGAAGTTGGCCTAGTCCATTGCTTGGAAGTCTGTAGTGGAAGGGGATACAGGAAGAGAAAATTATACACACAACTTTCCCACTGAAACAACAGGGAGTTTAATTTTGACTTGTATTTTAATAGGGCATGGGGTAGGAATGTTTCCTTGTATTCTGCTTTGTTGATACCATACTTTTCGTTTGGGGTCATTGTCATCTATCTACGATCGCAAAATGTTCTATTCACTGGATGCCCAGAAACAGTGGCATAGCTACCTAAGGGGTGGAGGGCGCAGAGCCCCAAGTGCCATCTTCAGGGGGGTGTCACCACTGAACTCCAAACTCCGAAAATTGTGGGTTTTTGGAATAATAGGGTCATGCTGTATACCATTGGATGTGGATTTCCAACGAGAGCATGAAATAAGAACCGCATCATCAGCGTAAAGTAGAATCGGCACTTTGCAATCCCCTAAAGTTGGAGGGTGGCCGTCAACACCAGATAGTACGGGGGCAAGGTCATTTAAAAATAAATTAAATAATGTGGGGGCCAGTAAACAGCCTTGCTTCACACCTTTATTTGAAGGAATCGCATCCGAAAGGATGCCATCCCAGGAGCATCTGATTTGGCAAGAGGTGTGAGAATACAGGCGCTTAATAAGGAGGAGTAAGTTGGAATCGCGGTTTTAAGAAATAATACCATCATGCTGTATACCATTGGATGCGAAATTTCACCAGGAATTTAATGAACCCCCCCCCCCCCGCCCAGAGTGTAATACCTTAATGCTAGCAAAAGTTATGGCCAAAACAAAATTGCTGTGGGAGTGTGTGTAAAAAAAATTAAGTAGCCCCAGGTGCAAAATGCCCCAGCTACACCACTGCCCAGAAACAAACCAGATTCTGGTGCAAGAAGACCAACCTCTCCCCAGAGCAAACGTTGTGGATCAGTGTTATTCAGTGTGGGTCGGGACCCATTTTGGGGGTCGTGATCTGATATCAGGTGATCTGTGTCATGGAAAGCTGGGAGCAGCCCTCTTGGAAACTGCAGACTTTACTCTTAATATATTCCTTTTGTGAGTGTTAACAGTTTGAATTTTCAAGTGAGGATTTTTTTTTAATGTTTTTAGTTCAGTGCTTTTACATCATATTTTGTCCTAATCTTGCTTTCTGTCAGGGATGTTTCAAGGTTGTACAATTGCTGCAGTCCAAGAATGCCAATTTGCATTTCAGGAGTGTCATCTGATGATGTTACAATGACAGCACTTCCTGCTTGATGATGTCAATTCCTGCCACATCACTGCCAGGTTAATGACATCACTGCCGGTGGGTCCCGACACGAGTGCCATTCTCAAAAGTGGGTCCCTGTCTAAAAAGTGTGAATACCACTGATGTGGATAACTTACATTGCTCAGACCCTGAGATATTGCTCTGCTAGCCAGAAACAGCTTGCAGGTTCCCTGAAGATGGAGGGAGAAGGACAGAGGAGGATTTCCAACTTCACCTTTCTCATCTCATTATATGAAAGGGTAATCAGCCAGTTTTGGTCAGTTTACTCTTCTATAAAACATTGGTCTTGGGATCTTCCTTTAGTTCAGTGGAACGGCGGAAATCATTTGCTTAGGTTTGGTTTCCAGGGGAATGGAGGGCTCTCTGTTCTCTCTCCTATATATCTACTGTTAGAGAGCACAACTGTGAGAAAATCTAACAAGAACCGTTTTTCTTTGTTTTGCTCCTGGTGGGATGTCACAAAAAACAGGCCCTCAGGGCCTGGAAGATTCAAGTGAAACATTTTTCTGAAGTACCAGGACTCCCACAACCAAGCCAAAAGGGAATTAAAAAGTTCTCCAACTGGAAGAAAAACCCCTCCATGATAAAGTACTATTTATTTTTAAAGACACAGGAGAGAAGGCAAGGATTAGACCGAGCTGAAGCAGGTGCGTGCCAAACTGGGAAAACCTGAAGGATCAATCATATTCCCTTGGCGCATTATGCACATGCAGCAGATCCTGGAGAACGTCTTGTGCTGGTTACAATCTCAGCAGCAAATTGTCCATCATAAAGCAATATGGGAAGATTGTCCCTGGCGGTGCTTTTAAAACAGAAATAACACATGCATATTGGGGGGGGCAAACACTCGTTGGACCGCTGGTTTTTGTTGGTTACTGATTTGTTGGATGGCCTTTTACATTATTTTTTAAAGTAAAGATAATGGCAGCTACGCCAACCTGTGTTGCCACTGCATTTAGGCTGTGTGTACAATTTTGTACTGTATTTGTATGGTCTGTTACAGGAGGTGGTCCATATTGGAGGTGATGAAATGAGCGCCTGCGAATCCCAGGTGATGCAGATCCCAAGGATGCCACTTTTATGATGCCAGATTACACATGGAGGTTCAGGTCTTCAATTCTCTTTTCAAAAACTGAGGAGGAGATTGTCAGCCCAATCCTATTGGACCATAAGAAAGGCAGAGCGCTGAAGAATAGATGCTTTCAAATTATGGTGTTGGAGAAGACTCTTGAGAGTTCCCTGGACTGCAAGGAGATCCAATCGGTCAATCCTCCAGGAAGTCAAGCCTGATTGCTCCCTGGAAGGGCAAATCCTGAAGCTGAAGCTCAAGTACTTTGGCCACCTCATGAGAAGAGAGGACTCTTTAGAAAAGACCCTCATGCTGGAAAGATCGAAGGGAAAAGGAGAAGGGGGCGGCAGAGGATGAGATGGTTAGACAGTGTCCCTGAAGCAATGAACATGAGATTGGGAGAACTCTGGAAGCTAATGGAGGACAGGGAGGCCTGGCATGTTGTGGTCCAGGGGGTCGCGAAGAGTCGGACACGACTTAGCGACTGAACAACAACAACAAGATGGGCAAATCCAAGGAATAGAAGGTTCATGGGGGAACTCTTCTGTATTAATGAGCTTCCGCTGCAAACATGTCAGCCATTACATCATTACATAGAAAGACCGTTAGCGCAGTCTGTGCTAATGGAGATTGCCCCGCCCCATTGCTTGCGCCAGGCTGTGGCTTCATCCACTCCCCATTGGTCAGTTTAAGGGCCGGTGGGTGGGAGGAGAGCTGTTTGGGCTCTCCATTCTGTGTAGCTCTCCACCTGTGCAGCTCATTCTGGCCGGAGCGGTGACCCCTCCCTCCCTCCCTCCCTCCCTTTTAACTAGTCTGAGAATAGCTGGTCGCTCTCTTAGGGGGCTGGGTAGGCATTTTTTGCTGTTATCCTGATTGGCCGTGGATGGCAGTTTTTTCGCCTACCCCAGACTGGTGCAAGGGAGTGGAATTTGTTAGGTTAATTTTATCCCTGCAATTATCGGTCGCTTTCAGGCACGAAGCGTGTGGGGTGTGGCGAGGTAGGACAGCTCGGTGCGCCTCCAAGGCGGCAAGGTCAGGGTGCAAGTCAGGAGCGCTCCGATGACGCCTCACCAGCTCGAGGGGGCGGAGCTGGCGAACACCTTGACTGGACAGGCAAGGCCCGGAAAGTCTCCACCTTGGGCCATGCGGTTCGGCTGCCTTGACCCTTCGGGGGTGACGATGAAAGGCTCAAGCACTGCAAGGCACCGACTATGGCCTAGAGTCAGATGTTTTCGCCCATAAGCAGGGGGAAGTAGACGGCTGGGCCCATTTCCCCTGAACAGAACCTGCACATTAGGGGGAGGAGCTTAAGATGTTTCTCTTCACCCTGCCCCTGTTGCAAATCCTGTTGTGTTTAATAAAGTGGCCCATGTTAAACTCCGAGCCGCAGTCTGGTGTGATTATTTGGCGGGTTCAGGGGTAAAAATCTGAGCAGCCTGGAGAGAGGCCGGGCCACCTGGATTGGGGGTTAGGACCTGGCCTAAGTGCTGGATCATGGCACCACCCCCTCCCAGGGCTGGTCCAAAAGGCCTGCTCTCCCCCACCTCATTCCACCCTCCCCTGCCCTTCCGATCCCCTGCACCGGCTGAACTTGGCTGGCACATACTTACCAGTCCACGGTGGCAAAGAGGCCGAATTTGGTCTCCATGGGTTGGCACATGCCCTTGCGCTGACCGAGGGCGCACTTTCCAGCACTGACCTAGCTGGACCGTGCTAATGGGGCATGTTCTGCGTTCTGCAGTGGAATAGTAGTCACGGAGGCCTCCTCAAGGTAAGGGAATGTTTGTTCCCGCACCTCGGAGCTGCATTGCCCTTACCCCGATGTAGGAAATGTGGTTAGGATTGCACCCCCAGCCAACTCCGAAGTTGGCACAAACACGCCTTATGGCACATTTGCAACACCCAGAGGCCAACACAGGGGACTTACGATTCCCAAAAAATTCCACTCCCTTGCACCAGTCTGGGGTAGGCGAAGAAACTGCCACCCACAGCCAATATATACGATTGCTATGGAAACCTTTTCTCCAGCTTGAAAAGCTTTCATCACCACCGGTCTTGTTGCTTTTCTTGTACCTCAAAGGCGAGCAGCCATCACTTTGCTTTTACCTGCAGTTACCATGTTGAGGCTATTAATCCTCCGCTCCTAAAAATAACTGTTTTCTTGCACTAAAATTTGCCTCGGTTGACAGTAAAAAAAGCCCGTATTTCTTTGTGTTTGTCCAATTGCATTTCATAATTTTTTTTTTCATAATCCCAGAGAGAAAAAACCATCAACAACTGATAGTCCTTTCCCAGTTGGCAGAGAATCTCTCTCTCTCTCTCTCTCTCTCTCTCTCTCTCTCTCTCTCTCTCTCCCTCTCTCATTTCACTTGGAATGGCAGTCAAGCATTTGCCAGAGATTCGAGCTCTTACCAACAAGCCCTCTTTCAAGCTGTGTACTTCCCTCAGGCTGCTGATGAATATAAATAAATGACATAAATGGTCCCATCTGTCTGCCGACAGAGTCTAAACCCCTGCTAGGGCCAAAACCCAAGGATGGTTTGCTGGGCTGCGGTGCCATGACTCCGCGTTCAGCGTTAAATCACACGTGTTTGGCCGCCGCCGCCATGCAGGAAAGCTCCGCCGGTTTCTGTCCTTGGCTTGAAGGACAAATCACAACCCTCTGGAATAATGCACCTGCTGCGCCGCGATCCAGCTAAAATATTCTCCCTTCTGTAGCCTCCCCTTTGACTTGTGTGACTTGCCTGGGGATTCAGCGCTGTGCAGATGTTCCTTGGCCACCCATTGCTTTCAGCTCAGATCACGTCTATCCAGTCGTCACCCCAATCAGAATGCCACATGGGTAGCAAATGGTTTTGCACACATGCTGCAAATTCACAGTGTTTTTTATGGTGTCTGTCCGGTCCAGCAGCTCTTTCGGCAACCAACACAGCAGATTATGTGCGGAAACATGTCCCCATGCCCAGATTGCTTGGGTTCGTTGGAGAGGGATGAGGAGAGAGATCTTGCCAGCTGTGATGAGTGAGTGCCACTGATTTCAGTGTGATGCATGCATGGGAAGTGTGTTGAGGTCCTGAACACACTTAGGGCCATTTTGTGCACTCCATAGACTGAGAGCGCAATCCTAACCTGGAGTTAGGCTGGCACAGTTAGGGCAGCAAAGTCTGGCTGGCACAAGGGCCACCGTAAAGAATGTTTGGACCACTCTTGGAGTCAAGGAGGATGGCGCATGTCTATGTACTGACCTCTCTAAGAGTGGTCCAAACATACTTTACGGTGGCCCTTGTGCTGGCCAAACTTTGCTGGCCTAACTTGTTGTGTATTTGTGTAAATAGTAGCAGAGTTGGGGGCTTGGAGACCCATTTCAGCGCTTGCCTTAGCGCTCCGGAGCGAAGGATTGAAGCAATCGCCACATTTCCATAACAAAGTCTCTTTATTGTAGCGAAAGTAAGAAAGGTACAAAGGTTCAATCTGCCGGCTAGGAAGCCGGTAAGGTCTGGGCCGCTCGCAGGCGGCGTTTCAGTGTAGCTTTACATCTTAAGCACACACAGTGAAAAACTTCTTCTAACAATAGAACAAAGGGATGCAGCCAGAGTGTATCTGGTAGGTGGATACCTGAAGACCCCTTGTGCCCCATTTTACCCAATGGGGTGACTCTTAGAACACTATGAGCTCATGGGAATGTGCAGTGTTTGCAGCCAGGGCTTCCCGTGTGAAACTGCCTGCTTATTCTACACTATCTTAAAAGGGAGTACAGCTACTATCCTTAACAAGCTGGGAAGCTGCCTGCTTTGAAGGACACACAGGTGTTCTATCTGATCCTCAGACGGAGAGACGGAATGCCAGTTTCTACCAGTTCTAGGCTGTGAGATGTGAAACTGCAACATAACTGTGCCGGCCTAATTCCAGGTTAGGATTGTGCCCTGAGTACATTCAGTGAGGAGCAGTGGTGTCATCTACTCACCAGTAGATGGTACGCTGGGCGGGACTTAGCGTGATCGACAGCCCGTCCACTCACTTCCGCTTTCTTCGCGCTCGCCGCACGGCTTTCCCTCGCCTCGAAGGGGGCGCCTGCTCGCCCAGGCACCTGGCGCACCCCCACCCTTCCCCCCTGGTGAGCAGACGCCCCCTATGAGGTGAGGGAAAGCCGCACGGCGAGCGCAAAGAAAGTGGAAGTGAGTAGACGGGCTGTTGATCACGCTAAGTCCCGCCTAGCATACCGTCTACTGGTGAGTAGATGACACCACTGGTGAGGAGGTACAACCAGTCTCTACTTCCTGACAAGTGTAACCAGTTGGCACATCTTAGAGGCATGTCTAAAAATGTGTGAAGTGACCCTACAAAGACTGGAGAACCAACTTGTGGCTCCAGAGAACCAGGCAACCAGATCTGGACTCGGAAGGGTCTTTGCATGTGTTTTGTGAACAGCGGTTCCCCCTGCCACATAGCAAGCCCTCTTGACAACAAGAGGAACTTCAAGAACAGTTTATGATGTTACCTAGGAAAGGAGGAATTTGCCCTTCAAGTCAAGAGGCATGTGATTGGATATCCGACAACTCTCAAGCTCCCATAGAACAGCTCTTTCAGGCTCAGCTCTTAGCTGGCTAATTCGACGGCAGTGGGTGGAAGTGCAACTTTTGGTCCTCTAGCAAACGTGCCTGGTGAAATACAGTAGGTGCTGTTTTTGACCCTTACATTGGGCATTTGGTATGTTGGCATTTCCCAACTTGAAATATGCTGTGTTATATCTTGCCCCTCATCATGAGCAGCGATGGGATTCACAGATTGACAAGGGGAATGCTGGGCGGGACTAACGCGGGGCTTCCGCGTGATTGGCTGCCCATCCGCAGCGTTCCGCAGCTGTCCTGGCCTCGGGGGGGCTGCCCCCTGTTAGTGCGCCCCACCGCTGCTTGCCCAGGCACCTGGCGTGACCCTCACCTGTCCCCCAAGGCAAGCAGGAGCCCCCCCCCCGAGGCCAGGACAGCTGTGGAACGCTGTGGACGGGCAGCCAATCACGCGGAAGTCCTGCGTTAGTCCTGCCCAGCATTCCCCTTGTCAATCTGTGAATCCCATCGATTCACAGCTGATTCACGATGTAGCCAATGGGACTTACTCCCAGGAAAGTTTGCATAGGATCGTAGCCTTAGTTCGGCACATCATTGTCATCAACTCATTAAGCACTTTCAGACCCACTTGATTTGACTGGGCAATCCTCACCTGCGCTGGAACTGTATCGAACGCAGGTTTGCCGGCTCCAGAGCTCCCCACGGGGCAAGGGGACGTTTATCTGCTTACCCCGGGTTAAATCCCAGCCACCCTGATGGGCCTGCTTGTATCTGTGCCTACTGAATCGGGGACAGAGGTTTGGATGTGGCCTAATGGCTGCACCCAGGCTCCACCCCAGTGATGTCATTCAGGGGGAACGGACCAGAATGGGTGTTCCGGATCCTAACGGGCTCCGTGGCTGGTTCCGGGTTCCCGACAAGTGCCAATCAAAAGTGAGTTCCTGTTCCTAAATCATTTGAATGACACCACTGCTCCACCCCCTCCCCAGGCTGCCCTGCCTGGACCAATGCCCTCTTCTCACCCCCTCCTGCCTTCCCCTGTCCAGAAAATTCCGGAACTCAGCCAGCGCAGCAGCATTGCACAGGCGCTCCGGGATCAATGCAATGCTCGGGTCAGCCCAGTGCGTCTCTGGCTGGTGCAGATGTGCCTTATGGCATGCTTGCAACAGCCTTGGACCAACACAAAGCACATGCCCAGAGGCGGATCTACAGGGAGGGCAAAGCTCTAAGTTTTAGCCTTACCCTGTCATGTAAATCCCGCCTCTCCCTTGCTGTTGTAGCCAGTAAGCAACGCCAAGATGTTGCTCTTCCCTGTGAGGATTGGCTAGAACAGTGCAGGAGAGGAGTGTTTTCCACTGCAAGGTAAGGCTTCTTGCAAAACTTAGAGCTTTGCCCTCCCTTAGATCTGCCTCTGCACATGCCTCAGCCCAAAGGGTGCCTTGGATTGATATGAGCCCTGTGTCACATGTGGTCACTGATGGACTACGTCAAATATTTACTACAGTCCTATCTCGTTCTTCCCGCAGGGATCTAGGATGGCATACTTGGGAATTAGCATGCTGTCTGAACATTTTTCAGGGATGTGAAAGGGAGGTGGTGGCGCTGCAGGTTAAACCGCTGCTGCTGGGCTTTCTGACCAGAAGGTTGGCAGTTTGAGACCACGCGATGGAGTGCGCTCCCGTTGCTTGTCCCAGCTCCTGCCAACCTAGCAGATCGAAAGCACGTAAAAATGCAAGTAGATAAATAGGGACCACTTTGGTGGGCAGGTAGCAGTGTTCCATGTGCCTCAGCGTATAGTCATGCCGGCCACATGACCACGGAAGCTTGTCCTCGGACAAATGCTGGCTCTACAGGTTTAGGAACGGAGAAGAGCACCGCCCCCTAGACTTGGTCATGACCAGACCATTCAGTCGTGGGGAAACCTTTACGTATTTTTACTGAACATTTTTAGGAAAGGAATCAAAATCTGCTCTCAACGCAGCGGTGTTATGCTGCCGGAATGCTGGGCGGGACATCCGGGTGATTGACAGCCCGCCCGTTGCATTCTGGAGCATTACGCCGTTTGCGTAACCAATTACGCCGCTTGTGTACGTTACGCAAACAGCATACCGCTGCGGAACGCGACGGGCAGCCTGTCGATCACCCAGATGTCCCGCCCAGCATTCCGGCAGCATAACACCGCTGTCTCAACGCCTCCCCTGGCAGGGAGGATCAACCTGGGTTTGGGGTTCACCTTAAACAGGAGACTGTAAAAAGAAAACCTGCATATTGTGCAATTAGCTGAACACAGCTGAAGGTTCCTGGTCCAACGCCAGTATCTCCAGGCAGGGATGGGAGACTGTCCGAAACCCTGGAGAACTGCTGCAGGTAGATATAGACCATGCAGTGTATACATACAACAGCCACTGATCTCGTTCAGTATAAGGCAGCCTTATTTGTATATTTGCTGATACGATTCTTGCATGGAGCTGCTGTTTCATGCAAGGACCTACCTCTGGTCCTCTTCCCAGACCAACTCATCCTTTCAAAGGTTGGAAGGAAAGTTGCAGCCCAGTTACACAATAGAGGCTTAACAATGAAACTTGTTGGGGGGGGGAAACAGGAGTGTGACTTTATATGAGTAAGCCGCTGAGAAAAGAATAGGCACTTGGACATTTAAAATGGCAAGTAAGGTGGGGATGTCTTTCAGGGATTCAAAAGGCAGGACCACGGAGTGTGCGGCATTTGTATTCACGCGACGTGCCGCTGGAGGATGTCAAGGCAAATAGGTCATTAGGTTCTTCTATTACAGTATTTGCAGTATTTGATCATAGTTAGCAAAACTCTGGGCTGCCTTGTAAGTGATGTGAGATCACCCCCCACAGGATGCAATGCATCATGGCAGGAGGTTTTCATGTTATGTAGGGACTCCAGAAGACGAGCACCCTCATTCTGAGCCCCAGCTGCGATGTTTTCTTGGGAGGAAATCTGACTGCTCCCAATGACATGTGAAACTTTGCAGGTGTGGCCAGAACCACAGCGTAATTGTCCGAACCTTCTTAAATCTGTTTTTGGGTGATATTGCACACCGCAGGGCTTCTCTGATCTTCAGGTGTGATGCAAAGGGAGCGTCACATCTGAAGATTAGAGAAGCCCTGCCGGATCAGACTAAAGATCTTTGTAGCCCAGCATTCTTTTTCCACACGGCGGTCAATCAGACGTTTCTGGGAAGTCCATGAATTTGTTCCTTCCCCTTTTAAAACCAACTGAGCCAGTGGCCATAGCACATACTGTGGTAGTGAATTCCATGTAGTGATCATGCCCTGTGCAAAGGACTCCCTTCTTTAATGCATCCTGACTCTCACACCTGTCAATTGCAAAGGATGAGCCCTGGTTCTACTCTGTGAGTTCTACTGTCCTACTACTGCTTCTACCTGGTTCTACTTCCTCTCCACTCTCTCCACACCATTCAAACTTTTATAGGAAGAAATTCTCGATGGTCAGGGTGGTTTGGCAGGGGAACAGGTTGCCGTGGGAGGTGGTGGACTCTCCCTAACTGGAGATCTTCAGGCAGAGGCTCGACAGGCACCTTCTGGAGATGCTCTAGAATAGTGGTTCTCAAATGTTTTAGCGCTAGGACCCACTTTTTAGAATGATAATGTGTCTGGGATCCACCCTCGGAGTCAGAGAATGCCGTCGTCATCGTCCCCCCCCCCGACTCTGAGAGTGGTCCAAATGTGCTTTACAGTGGCCCTTGTGCAGGCCAAACTTGGCTGGCCTAACTGTGCTGGCCTGACTCCAGGTTAGGATAGTGCTCTTAGTGTGTGACAGCCAAATCTGCTTCCAGATTGGGCTGCTGGCGGGAGGGATTTACAACAGAGGAAGAGGTTTGTAAAAGGGCTGTTGTAAAATGACTTCTGATGAAGCTGCATCAGCAGCCATTTTGTGAGCACTGCCACAACATTGGGGGGGTGAGCAGCGATGGGATCTACAAATGAACAAGGGGAATGCTGGGCGGGACGTAGGCGGGACTTCCGCTTGAGTGGCAGCACGTCCGTAGCATTCCGTGGCTGCCCTGGCCTCGGGGGAGGGGCTCCTGCTCGCCGCGGGGGACAGGTGAAGGTCGTGCCAGGTGCCTGGGTGAGCAGCGGGGGGGGGCATGCTAACCGGGGGTAGCCCCCCCGAGGCCAGAACAGCTGCCGAACACTACGGACTGGCAGCCAATCACGTGGAAGCCCCGCATAAGTCCCACCCAGCATTCCCCTTGTTCATTTGTCAATCCCATCGCCTGGGGGGGAGTGAAACTTGGCCTTTAGTGTTTGCATCCTTGCCCAGGGGGACTTTCAGTGCTATTGAAAGTAGCACTCTGAGTAGAGACACATCCACTCAGAAGTTAGTTCCATGGTGTTAAATGGGGATTACTCCCAATATTGATTACTCCCAAATTGGATTTCAGCCTTTCTCCCCACAGCCGGGAATGTTGTCCTCATAGGAGGATGGGCTTCGAGAGAGCATGGGGATGTGGTGGAAGGTACTGGTGTCTGACCAGTGTGTCCGCACAAGGGTAATGGCTGATCAGGCTGGAGTCTTCATCATTCCTGTTCTCTTTACTAATAGACAGGCCGAACAAAGCAACAACATCCTGCCAGGGGCGGATCTTCTTGAAATGGCGCCCATGGCGCCCAATGAAAAGGCGCCCCAGGGGCACGCACATCATGACATCACAACATCGTGACGTCATGATGTCGTGCCCCGCCCCCTCTAAGGAGTGCATTCTGTTCGCTCCCACTGGCCCTTTAAGGCCAACGGGAGCGAACAGAACGTGGCGCTGCCCAGCGCCCTGCCCCCCCCGCCTTGAGAAGCGGGAGGGGGTGCCAGGCGGCAGCGTGTTCTCCGTGCTCCGGCTGGCCTTAAAGAGCCAGCCGGAACGCGGAGAACGCCGCGCGGTGCCCCGTCCCCCACTCTAAGAGGTGGGGGGGTGCCAGGCGGCAGCGGGTTCTCCTCGCTCCGGCTGGCTCTTTAAGGCCAGCTGGAGCGAGGAGAATGTGGCACAGGGCCTGGGCAGGCCGCGGATGCCATTTTGGGGGTGGGGCACGCCATGGTTATGGCGCCCCCTCCCAAGATTGTGCCCAGGGCTCGTGCCCCCTTGCCCCCCCTAGATCCGCCACTGCATACTGCTCACATCCCTGGAAACAGAATCAAAGCCAGTAATTTTCTCCCTCTGGCTATGGGCAGAGGAGGAATGAAGGGTGAAGGCTGGTCTGTCTAGAAGATATGGCAGTCACGGAGGCCTCCTCAAGGTGAGGGAATGTTTTGGGCTGCATTGAAGCTTCATCGGCACTGAAAAGTTGGATATGATTGGACCCTCAGAGCATGCAAGGTGAGGCCTAAGATGGCCCAAGGATGTCTCTAGTGGTGTCATGCTACCGGTATGCTGGGCGGGAGGAGCGGGTGAGTGGCAGCCTGCTCATTGCGTCACACTCTGTTTCACCGCCTTCCCCACCCCCGCGGGGGCGGGGAAGGCGGCGAAACGGAGCGTTACGCAATGGGCGGGCTGCCGCTCACCCGTTCCTCCCACCCAGCGTACCGGTAGCATGACACCGCTGGATGTCTCCCAAGCAGCACCAAAGTCATTCTCATGCTTCCAATATGCGGAGGGGACATCCAGGAATGTGCTGATGGCCTCTGGGCATGGAAGATGGATATAGCATGACTTGGGGACATTCTCAGCTGTGGGGTGCTTTCCAAATTATTTCCGCTTCAGGTCCAGAAAACTGCTGGAAAGGGTCTATTACGGAAATGCTTCCATCCCAGCGGCAAGGCCTGGATCTTTGAAACAGGAGCTGTGCACCCTTTCTCGGGTAGGTTTCCAGAATTTTGAAAGAGAAAAATTTCGCTTTGCAGCCTGCTGCTTACTCCACCCATTGTCTGAGGGCACAATCCACAGGAGGATGTTGTGCCGACACTATGTGATGGCGCCGGCGCAACATCGCTAGCGCCAATGCCGGGGCCCCGACCGGCACCACCGCATCAGTGCTCTGGGGCTGCCACTAACAGTAACATCAACCCAGGAGCCCTGGGACGGAGCCAGTGATGTCATGCAGGAGCCAGTGATGTACCGACTCGGGGGTACGCGAGTACCGGTTTCTAGGATTACGGCTGGCCCCGCCCATTCGCCCGCCCACTCATCGACTCCGCCCCCTGCAACGTTTGAATTTCCCGCATGTTTGAGTTGCCTGCACGTTCTCAGAGTCAGGCAGGCAGGCAGGCAGTGAGCGGAGCCTTGCCTTGCCTTGCCACTGAAAAATGAGCTGCTCTGGGGTTTTGGAACTGTTGGGTCACTTTAACATGATGCCAGGCCTCCTTAACATGTTCCGGGGGTGCTGTGGAATACTGTTGCAACTGTTGGGTCAGCTTAAAATCGTCTGAGGCCTCAAAAAGGGCTTTTTTCATGTCACTTCCTGCCACAACCTCACTTCCGGCTTATGACGTCACTTCCGGTGGGCGGGTCCCGACGTGTGCCAATCAAAAGTGAGTACCTGTTCTTAAATCATTTAGATGACACCACTGGACGGAGCTGCCTTTGTGCCAGCTGAACGTGGCTGGCGCAAGGGCAGTTCTGAGAGGAGGGAGGGAGGATGCGAGGGTGGTTCCGGGCGGGAAGGGGGCCATGCTTGCCCGGGGCTGGGGGCGGGGATGGGATGCGGCCAGTAGGCCTGATCCAAGGCTCTGTCCCCAGGCCATGCAGCCCCAATTTGGGCCATGTGGCTTCCCTGGAGCTGCGTCAGGTAGGAAATGCATGAAGAGGCTGGAACATGCCCCTGCCCCAGGGAGGCTCCTCAGCACGCCTAAGGTGCCCTAGATATTTAGCCGAGCTGAGCAGAAGATTTAGCCGAGAGGGTTAATGCCTCTGTTTGCCTGAAGATCTGAAGGTCCTGAGTTCGAGACTACCGGAAGTCTCTGTGAGCGGCAGACCTTGCAAACTGCAGCTGATTAAAAAAGCTGAGTTCCAGCTGCCTCGTGGGAGGAGGAGTGTGCTGAAGTCAGCTGCGTCTCTGGTGGGAGCAGGGAAGCCTCTTATCAGCCAGCAGAAGACGGACGGGTGGCTAAGAAAGAAGGCTAAATCCAGGAAGAAAGATCTGTATGAGTGTTGTTCCTGAAAGACAGAACGTTTCTGTAAATTGTAAAAACCTTCGGGTTTGTGAATAAAAGTCTGCCTATGTAAACCGCCTTGAGTTACAGCCATTAGAGAAATCTAGTGATCTTAAGAAAGGCGGCATATAAATACATGTATTATTATTATTATTATTATTATTATTATTATTATTATTATTATTA
>JAJKFI010000007.1:29892376-29943853 GCA_029204185.1 Lerista edwardsae
TATTATTATTATTATTATTATTATTATTATTATTATTATTATTATTATTATTATTATGCCTCAAGCCTGCCAGCCTCGCCATTCCAGCGCAATTTAGGATTGCGCTCTGAGACAGACACGACATCCCATTCCAGTCTCTGATTATGGTATTGCCGTCAAAATAGACAGGGGAGTCAAAACACCTCTTTTTTTTCCGCTTAACAATGCGGTTAACAATGCCTCGAGTGGTTTCCCGGCATATACCTCCGTTCTAGTCACTAAACCGTTTTGGCTCTCAGAGGTGGGTATTCTTACGGCGTGACAGTGTTTTCTTGAGTCATGTGACATGTGGGAGGACAGTATTCGTCTTGTAATGGAGAAAAAAAAACCCTTTTGCCAGGTTTTGAGAGCTCTCACTGCTCTCACCTGTTTTGAAAATGAAAGGGAGTTGGAAAAGGATTTCTAGTCTCTCTGGGGGCCATCTGTTTTCCGAGAATGAAAGTTCTCTCAGTTCCCCCTGGAACTTGACCTGTTTCACTCAAAGAGGCAAATTGCTCTGCTTGACTCTGTTTCTGTCATGCTTCTTTCCACTCGTCCTCACCCAAGGTGCCAGTTGGAATTGCTTTCCTTGGCCCAGGTGCCCTTAAAAGAGGATTGGACAGATTTCTGGAGAAAAAGTCCATTGTGGGCTACAGGCCATGATGGGCTGTGTGTTTACCTCAGAATTTACCTCCAAATGCCAGGTGCAGGGGAGCGGCAGCAGGATACAGGCAGCCTGTTGTCTCGTGTGTTCCCTGAGGAATCTGGTGGGCCCCTGTGAAATACAGGAAGCTGGACTAGATGGGCCTTGGCCTGATCCAGTGGGGCTGTTCGTATGAGTACATGTCTGAAGAGGAGCATCTGGTTCATGAGCCCTTCCCCAATATTTTGATGGAAAAGCCACATGACTGAGGGCCCAATCCTGTCCAGCTTTCCAGTGCTGATACAGTGATACAGCTACAATGGTGGCGGGAGTGTATGGGGCAGCACCATGGGTGGAAAAGGGGCAGAGACGGGGCAGAGAGGGCTGGGTGGCCACGATTTGGGCCGCTCCTGGCTGTGTGGACTTGAGTTTACTATTTTAAGGGCACAGATCCGAGCTGGCTGGGGCTGACTTGTAACATTTTACTGTCTTGTCCTTGTTTTTGTTGGTTAATTTGTTATATATTTTCCAGTGCAATCCGGCTGCCCAGTAGCGACATCGTGGCATCAATGCTACGTCATGAGCACTGACGCGAAGCTCTCCAGCTAAAGCTCGGAAGCTGACACTGCAAGTAGCACCGACTTGAGAGCGCCGACAGGGAGCCTCCCTTGCGCCAACTGAAGCCGGTCGGCGCGAGGGAGGCTTTGTCCTGTTCCGGGACGGGGATTGGCTTGGGGGGGGGAGATTGTGGGCAGGGAGAGGGTGGGCTCTGTGTTCGGGTATAAGGCTGAATCCGAAGACCTTCAGGGAGGCTGCGCAGCCCCGATTCGGGCCGCGCGGTCTCCTCGTATCTGTGCAGATTCAAGGAGCACATTGGGGATGCTGGAGCCCCAACAAACCGTAAGGGCATGAATGGATTTGGGCATGAAAGGGCAGTGTTGGATTTGACGCTGGCTGGCTGGCCTTGCCAATCCAACGCTGTTTAGGATTGTGCCTCAAAAAGATTATTTGCGACGAGCGTTGTCGTTCAGCCGGAACGCTGGGTGGGAGGAATGGGTGAGCGACAGCCCGCCCGTTGCATTCCGGTCTGTTTCGCCATCTTCCCCGCCCCCACGTTCCTCCCGTTCCTCCCGCCCGTTCCTCCCGCCCAGCTTTCCGGCTGAATGACAACGCTGTTTGCAACCCTAAAATAAAGGATGTTTTCTTTCTGAAGACTTACAATGCGAAAGACAGCAAAACGCTTCTATGGGTATACACCGATTCAGCTTAAGCCTCCTGAGCCGATTCAAACTCAAAAGAAGCTACTCAGGTTTTTTGTTTTGTTTTATTTTTAGCCAGCAGCAGCATGTTCAAAGGACTTGCTATACCAAATAGCTCTTCTCCTGAAGAACTCTTTTGAGGTCAAAATACGTTGGAAATGTTGAACTGACTCAACCTGGTATAGAGAAGGATGAGGAGATGGCTCTGTTTTTAGGGTATCAAGAGCCCCGTGTTAGCAACCTGCCATGTAGTGGTGGGTCTACTCTGGCTTGCAGCAGAACTTTTGCTGGCCCAAGTCTGAGTGGACCCAGGAAGGCATATTGAGGCATGGAGGGGGATAGGATATTGGGGAAGGGGAAGGGAATGGGGAAGAGGGGGAGAGGAGGGGGCAGGGGAGGGTGGGCCCATGGGCAGACTGGCCTGGGGAGGGGGCTGGAACCGGGATCTTGCCCTCTGGGCGGCCTGATTGTGCACTCTGGGCTAATTTCAGCAGCACAGAACTGCATTCTGGCCACTGCCACGTTTCCCGGGTTAAGGGGAATCGGTTGCCCTGGGTTGTGCCAAAGGCAGTCCCAGACCCATGCTGGATATGGCTCAGGCCAGTCGGCCCGCCTATTCCAGAGTGGGCTTAGGATTGGGCTGTTAGTGAGCCCCTAAGCAGGGAAGAAGCATGTTGAAAATGCCAGCCCAATCTCTGGAGACAGCAGGACCCGTGTGACTAGCTGCAAGCCCCTTGCACCTCACCCACCCACCCACCCACACACACGCACGCACACACAGACAGAGTTAGCCAACTATGGGAATTGCTTTCACCACCCTGAAATTCGATAAATGGGTTTTCTGGCTTGGAAGCCTTCTTTGTGCAGCGCTCTTCAGTGCGTTACCTTTTCTCATGCTGGGACCTGCATGAAAATGAAATGTCAGACTTTGATAGCCTTGCAGTCACTCACAGAGTTTGTTTCTCTTGTCCCCTGATAGTGTTCACAAATTTAATAACTGCCCTTGTCTCTGTTCTCTTCCAGCTCTCTGTTCGGCTTCTGCCTCTGGCGGCTTGCAGGAAATTCCCCCCATCTTGCATAGTCTACAGAAAGAAAGAAAGGGAAGATGAAAGGAGAAGAGGACCTTGGCTCCCATTTAGGAAATGTCTGAGGAGCGATCAGGCCATGTGAATGGTCCAAGAGCGTGGAGATCATTGTTATTCTGTTGCACGAGCTGCAGTCTCAGCAAGCTATTTGCTGCCTGAATTAATTGAGTAGTTCAAACTGAAAAGTTTATTATGAGTCCTATTATCTGCACTTCAAATTTTGTGGAAAAAATATAATTTATCCCTAATCAAAAAATAATAAGGTTATTTGCAAGGAGTTGAGGATAACACCAGAGCGATTTTGCGGCTGATTAAAATATATGATGATGAATTTTTGCCTCTCTGTTTTGATGCCTGGGATTATAATGAAGACTGACTTGGCAGGTCTTCTCGTGATCTCCAAATGACAATGACATTATCATCAGTGCTGGGCTTTATGATATGGCTGTTATTCTCAGAATTCTTATAAGGCAGAGCGAAGTCACATTTCCATTCAAAATGCCACTTGCCAAAGACATGCAGTAGAAATACATATAGATGTCGTTTCCAAGTGTCAAGGGCACATCCTATGTGATATGCAGTATGTACCTTACTCCTGTTTCACAAGACATTGAAAATATTCTAGGCAGCGGACAGGGGGCTGCGTATTCGCACAACACACTTATGGCTAGGGGTGTTTGGACATGGTGTTAATTTTTTCACAGGTTTCATGATTTGACCAGGAGAAAGTGGGCTTTTAGGTTTTTAATGCTAAGTTCTCACTCCAGGTTCTCATTTGTAGGGTGCAATTCTAACTTGCACCGGAACGACAAGGGACAGTAGGCCTACTCCGTATCCAGAGCAAGTAGGAGGCTGCTGGAACCTAATGGCTCCGCCCCCTCTCTGGACCGGCACGCCTCCCGGCCCTCCCACTCCCGACCCAGCTCCTCCCTCCTTCCTGCCCTCCCCCCGTCCAGAACCACTCTTGTGCCAGCCAAACTCAGCTGGCGCAGGAGTGGTGCAACATGGCCTTAGGCTGGCTCCCTTGAGATGCTACTGCGGCTAGTGTCGTCCCAACGGCACCAGTGCTGAGATGAGGGTGTGTTCTGCCAGAAACTCCCTGCTGGGCCTCCCCGAGGGCCCCAATGCCCACACTCTAGGCTGACTAGTTCCCCCTTTAAGCAGCCTCAGAGATAGACAAGAGGGGGGGGGGTTCCTTCTCCCACTGGGCCTCCTCTCTTCCAGCAGCCTTGCTGGGATTCACCGGCTGGCCAGCCTCCTCCAGACTGCCCTCATCACCGGCTTAGCTCAAAATATCCTAAGTCTAACTTGGCACCACAAAACCCCACCACCAAACAATAAGCAGTCAGCTTATCTAAGCCACACCTGCCACCTCCACTTGGTGGCTCCAGGGGCGTGGCAGCCATACAACAACTCTCCAACTAAGGCAACACAGGAACCCACTCACAGTTCCAATAACAAAGTATCCAGTCAGTCCGTCCAGCATTCCATCAGTCAGTCAGTCCAGTGCCATTTTCCTTCCTTCCTACACTGCCCAGTGCTACACCTGCCTGTTGCTAATCTACTGCAGCTCCTGCCTCCAACTTTATACTGAGGCAGGCCAATCGGTGTCTGTTGCTGGGCAGGCTCTAGCTCATCAGCCACAACCATCCGCACCTGTGCTAATCACCCTTCCTAGCCAGGGCCCTCATCAGCCTACCTAGGCTGCAGCTGTGCTCTGGTGGCTTGCAGAAACTCTGGGATTAACCCCGTACTTCCTGGCTAATCTGGGACAAAGGGCCACTGCTGATACCATTCCCCATCTCCTCGGGGTATCTCCTGCCTTTTCCAATACAGGGTGCCAGTTGGCGCTATTGCACCAGTGCTGCAGTTCTTCCGCCAATGCCAGAAGCTAGCGTCAGCCAAACAATAAGCATTGGATAGTGTCCTTAGTAATTTTAAAAGCTTTTATAACATACTGTCATTGTTCAGTCGCTAAGTTGTGCCCGACTCTTCGCAACCCCCTGGACCACAGCACGCCAGGCCTCCCTGTCTTCCACTAGCTTCCTGAGTTTGCCCAATTTCATTATAACATACTAAGTAGATGATATAGTGTCAGCAGATGCAGCCACAGTATTATTTTTAATTGGAAAAGTATTCTAATTATTGTTATTTTTTTAAAAAAATACCTTAAACACTGAAAGGTGGTGTTTTGTGTATTTGTTCACCTATTTTCACACTAAAAAGGCTGTGTTTTCTATTTTTATGTGTTTATAACAAACATACCCCCCCAAAAAAACTTATGGCCCTGATGGAGAGAAGCATGTTCAAGGAGTTTCACAGATGATGATGATGATGATGATGATGATGATAAATATTACTTATATACTTATACTTATATACTTATATTATAAGTATTATTACTTATACTTATTATTACTTATATATACTTATTATTACTTATATTACTTATATTACTTATACTTATATAAATATTACTTATATTTATATACCACCTTTCTTAAGATCACTAGATTTCTCTAATGACTGTAACTCAAGGCGGTTTACATAGGCAGACTTTATTCAGAAACCCGAAGGTTTTTACAATTTTTACTGAAATGTTCTGTCTTGCAAGAACTACACACATAGAGATGGATCATTCTGGATTTAGTCCTTCTTTCTGGCCACCCATTTGTCTTCTTGCTGGCTGATAAGCGGCTTCCTTGCTCCCACCAGAGAAGCAGCTGAACTTCGGCACAACTCCCCCTCACACAAGGCAGCCGAAGCTCAGCTGTTAATCAGCCGCAATTAACGAGGTCTGCCGCTCACAGAGACTTCTGGCTGTCCCGAACTGGCGACCTTCAGATCTCCAGCTCTTATCTTCAGGCAAACGGAGGCATTGACCCTCTCGACTAAATCTTCTGCCCATATCAACATATATACCTATGGTTGATATTGGTCAGTTGGTTGCTATACAGTTTGTTCTTGATGCAGAGTCTCTACCTGGCTCAGTCCAAGGCACCTCCAGGTACACAAGGGAAAGAAATGATATATCTGAAGCCTGGAGACCGGCTGTCCAACAGTGTCAACCTGATTCCCAATAGCTAACGGCTGGAGCCACTGCTGCCTCTGCAGAACAGCCTGAAAGGGCAGGATGCTCCCTCCTCGGCTCTGCACCTACTCCAGCCTGCACAGAGTCATGGAGGGAGCACCCTCCCTCTGCGAGAATGTCCGCACACTCTCCCCAAGGGTCATTAAGAAAGGGGTGGAGAATAGAAGAGCCACTATTATCATGCCGTCGTACAAATCGATGGTAAGGCCACACCTGGAATATTGTGTCCAGTTCTGGTCGCCGAACCTCAAAAAGGACATAGTGGAGCTGGAAAAGGTGCAGAAGAGAGCGACGAAAAGGATTATGGGGCTGGGGCACCTCCCTTATGAAGAAAGACTGCAGCGTTTGGGGCTCTTCAGTCTAGAAAAAAGGCGCCTGAGGGGGGACATGATTGAGACATACAAAATTATGCACGGAAGGGACAGAGTCGATAGAGGGATGTTCTTTTCCCTCTCTCAAAACACCAGAACCAGGGGGCATCCGCTAAAACTGAAGGTTGGGAGAGTTAAAACAGATAAAAGGAAGTACTTCTTTACCCAGTGGGTAATTAAGTTGTGGAACTCCTTGCCACAGGAGGTGGTGATGGCATCTGGCCTAGGTGCCTTTAAAAGGGGACTGGACAGATTTCTGGAAGAACAGTCCATTGTGGGCTATAGGCCATGATGGGTTGTGCAACCTCCTTACATTAGTAGTAGGCTACTTCAGAGTACTGGGTGCAAGCAAGTGGCAACAGGATCCAAGCATCTTGTTGTCTCGTGCCTCCCTGGGGCACCTGGGAGGCCGCTGTGAGATACAGGAAGCTGGACTAGATGGGCCTTTGACCTGATCCAGCAGGGCTCTTCTTATGTTCTTATGTTCTTATGGCCCTGCCTCTGTGCAAATACTGAAGACCTTGGCTTATATCTACCTTGCTCACACCAGAAAGTGGTTAGATTGTGGGTGCAATCCTAAACTGAGTTCGGCCAGCATAAGCTCAGCCAGCAAAGTTTGGCCAGCCCAAGGGCCATCATAAAGCATGTTTGGACCACTCTCGAATTCAAAGAGGCCAGCACACAGACGTGCGCCATCCCTCCTGACTCTGCGTGCACTCCCTTACTGTAGGGGAGGCCCCAGCCTCCCCTATGTGCTTCTTGGATCTTCACCCGCTAAAGAGTGGGCACAGATCCAAGGAGACCATGCGGCCCTTACAAATCAATGGTAAGGCCACACCTGGAATATTGTGTCCAGTTCTGGTCGCCGCACCTCAAAAAGGACATAGTGGAGTTAGAAAAGGTGCAGAAGAGAGCGACGAAAATGATTACGGGGCTGGGGCACCTCCATTGGCCACCTCCCAAGCCTGCCGAGGTCTCACCCAAGTCCCGCCTCCCCCTTCCACCAATCCCCGTCCCGAAACGGATCAGAGAATCCCTTGCGCCGACCGTCTTCGGTTGGTGCAAGGGAGGCTCTCCATCGGTGCTCTGACGCTGCGAGCAGCGTTGGCTTCAGAGTTGGAGAGCCGACGCAGGGGTGCTGCTCGACACCCGCATGCCGGCGCTCCGCCCCTTGCGTCAACGTGATCCCCAGAACCCTGACTTTGACTTTCTGGATTGAATTTCAGCTAATCCGTACTGCAGACAGCCGTGGTAATCTGTGCAACTTGGAATTAATTTCTTTTTATATATCCCTTGCAGGTTTTTTTTTGTATACAGGCATGCCCCCATATCCGTTGGGGTTCTGTTCTGGACCCCACCGTGGAAACCTGAAACTGTGGATACTGAGGATGCATTTTTAAAGATGGGGGAATATCAGTGGTTTTGCTGCAACCAGGTAAAAAAAGGAGATTTGTTTAATGTGAATAGGCAACCCATTATCCATGGCATTCATGGATAACTGGACACCAAATCACTGGATACTGTGGCACACTTGTATTCAGAGGCAGATCTAAGGGAGGGCAAGGCCTCCCTTAGCCTTTTGCAAGAAGCCTCACCTTGCAGTGAAATCACTCCTCTCCTGCACCGTTTTAGCCAGTCCTCACAGGGAACAGCAACATCTTGGCGTTGCTTACTGGCTACAGCAGCAAGGGAGAGGAGGGATTTACATGACAGGGTAAGGCTTCTTGCAACACTTAGAGCTTTGCCCTCCCTGTAGATCCGCCTCTGCTTGTATTTTATTCCAATATCAGTATACAGAGGCAAATTATTTCTAATCTTTCTGCAAAATTCTTTCTGTGTCAATTTCATTAAATAATGCCTAGTACAACCCATTACCTGCAAATTATCGACTGGAACTCTGCACAAGATAAAAGTAGCATCTTTTTCCAAATATCAAGTGACTCCCTGAGCCACTGTTGTGCCTTCTGCATCCCAAGCAGGGAAACATCAAAGCTTCGCAGGCTGGAGAGGAGAACCCTGGGAATGACTGCCAGTGGAATTAATTTTCTGCCATTTCCCATTCTTCGCATGTGTTCCTCGGATGCCGAAACATAATGTCATTTTATGTAGTTGTACAAATCCCAAGACTGGATACATTCCGTGTTACTTTTGCCAATTATGACAAGTTTCACATTTTCATCAGGAAGTGGATTTCATGCTGATTTGAGTGATCTTGGTAGGCTGTTTTTGAGATCACGGTGTGAATTCGAAATGGTAGGAGTTTAACCTTTTCCACTGCAAACAGCGCAAAGAGACTGGAAGAAGCCACAGCTTCTCCCCAACCCCAAGTGAATTAGTACAACTCACACGTCCCATTGCAGAGCAGGGAACACTTTCATCAAGGTGAGGCACTTGGGTCATGATGAAGGAGAGGCAGTCTCAGCAAATCATTCAGACTCTCATATCCCACATGCATTCATTTTTCAGTATCCTCACACAGACCGTTCCATTCATTTCAGCGGAGCAGGCCTGCATCACCATGGCCTATGATGAGAGCATCATCAGAAACAGGGCCGGCTTTAGCCAATTGGACCAATTCCTCCCAACTGGGTCCCATGCCTAAGAGCACACCCAGGGGTAATAATAATAATAATAATAATAATAATAATAATAATAATAATAATAATAAAGTTACTGTAGATACCCATATATAAGTCAAGAAATTTTTGCAAATAAATGAGCTGTAAATTGCCTCCTCGCCTTATCTCAGGGTCAGTCAAGGGTCAGGGCAGTTCAGCGGTTTCAGCAGCTTATTGATTGTCTGCAAAGTCTCTGCATCTGCAGACAGTCTTTAGTGCTTGCAGAGCTCATTGTTTACATTTGTCAGCTTTGCTGCTAGCTCTTCTCATTAATTCAGTAACTCTCAAAATGCAGAGCCTCTTAAAATCTTAAACTGCTGCAAACACTATAAACTCCAAGCCTTGCACTGCAGGGTCGTTTGAGGTGGTTTACATTATTTCTTCATGTTGTTGTGAAAGTTTTTAAAGTGCTAATGATTATTGCTTCCTGAAGTTACTATCCTTTTTTATGAAAGTTAAGAACCTATGGGGTTTTTTCCCTAGGGTTTGAATGTTTCCCCCAGCAGTTCAATGCTATACCACTCCACTCCTACTCCTCTCTCTCTCTCTCTCTCTCTCTCTCTCTCTGTGTGTGTGTGTGTGTGTGTGTGGCTCGGGGGCAAGATACAGCTTCTCCTCATAAGCATCATTTTCCTTACTCTCCCCTTACCTTGCTGCAGTGATAGTCCCCTGAGCTTCTCAGAGGAGACAAAATTATAGTCAGATACCCCCTAGCTTTTACCCTGTATCAGAGGGTCATAAAAATTTTTTGGCTCAAAACCTGCCCTCATCTGTGAGATTGACTTATATTTGAGTATCTATGGTAATGTTTTTGTTCAGTTTTTTTCACAGTCACTAAACCAAGTGGGCAAGAGGCACTTTTTCAAGTGGTGTCCTCTTATATTTAGCAGGGGGAGAGCAATTGTCCCTCTTCACCCCAGCACAGTGTCTTTCTCGTGGCTGTTTCTGGTGGTGTTCACCATTCTTTTAGATTGTGAGCCCTTTTGGGACAGGGAGCCATTTAACTTGAATGTTATTATTTGCCTGTAAACCGCTTTGTGAACTTTGTGTTGAAAAGCGGTATATAAATACTAGTGATTGATTTTGTAACGTGTGAGTTTACTTTTAGGCTGACATGTATGCAATGTTATATTCCAATGAGCCCATTACGCTGACACAAACATGCCTTACAACACATTTGCAAAAGCATTGGGCCAATACAGATGGCATACTGTATTGGAAAAGGCAGGAGCTACCCCAAGGAGATAGGGAATGGCATCAGCAATGGCCCTTTGTGCCAGATAAGCCAGGGATTATAGGGTTAACCCCCAAGGTCTTCGCAAGCCTTGGGAGCACAGCTGTAGGCTGATAAGAGCTCTCCGGCTATTAAGGGAGGTTAGCACAGGTGCAGATGGATGTGGCTGATGAATTAAAGCCTGCCCACTGATTGGCTGGCCTCAGTATAAAGCTGGAGGCAGGAGCTGGAGAAAAAAGCTGGATAGGTGCTGGAGGATGGTACCTGGGAAGGTGCTGGAGGAGGGCACAAGGTAGGTGCTGGATGGATGGATTGCTGGTTGGATGGACTGCTGGACAGATGGACTGCTGGCTGAACTGCCTGCCTGAAGGACTGAGGAACTGGCTAAGGTAAGGTTGTTTGGGGACCATTGGGAATTGTTATATGGCTGCCATGCCCCTGGAGCCACCAAGTGGAGGAGACAGTTGTGGCTTGGGCAAGCTGACTGCTTATTGTTTGTTGGTGGGGTTTGTTGGTGTTAGACTAAGGGTAGTTTGGCGCTAAGCCAGTGATGAGGGCAGTCTGGAGGAGGCTGGCCAGCCAGTGATCCCAAACAAAGCTGCTGGAAGAGAGGAGGCCCAGTGGATGAATGAACCCCTCCCTCTTGCCTATCTCTGAGGCCGCTCTGTAGAGAAACTACTTAGCCTAGTGCAGTGGTGGCATCTAAATGATTTAAGAACAGGAACTCACTTTTGATTGGCATGTGTCAGGACCTGCCCACCAGAAGTGACATCATAAGCCAGAGGCTGGCGGAGCCCAGGTCTACCCACAGCTTGTTCCTATGGGTAGACCTGGGCTCTGGAGGGTGGCAGAGCCCAGGTCTACCCGTGGCTGGTTCCTTGCCAGTGACGACATCAGCGACGAGTGGGCGGAGCCAGCCAGTTCTGTACAGCGCCTGGCACCTACAGAACAGAAAGCGAAGAATTCCCCCACCACAATTGCAGCTCCAATAGCGATGGGGACAGTCTCCCAAAGAAGCCTCACACCCAGAGCGCCAGTGAAACGCTCTGGACTGGAGAGACAGCGGCGAAAGCCTTACCTTGGTCTTCGCAGCTAGGCAAGGTGGAGTTATTCAAAATTGCCAGGGAAGTTGAAAATTAGCATGGGGGCAGCAGCCTCGAAGCCGAGGCTGGCTGAGCAGAATGAGGCAGGAACCTGTGGAAGGGGCTGAGGGGCAGCACCACTCCGGACGGCACCTTTGGACGCTTCCCCACACCAAAGCCCGCTTATGCCTGGCACGTCAGGAGGGCAGCTTCAAAAAGTCCTGGCTCCCCTCTGTCCCCTCCGGGGCCCCCCTCAATTCACCACCGCACCCCCAGGATGCCCCTTCTCCCCAGTGGGCTGCAGACTCACCAGAGCAGCTGTTGACTCCATGTGTGTGGCTGGAGGGAGCAAGGAAGGGGGCTGTGCAGGACGGGACTTCCCCACTGCAGCCCTTTCCCCTTCGCCCCTCTAGGAATCTGGAGTCGCTCTCTTTAACCCTCTGAGTGCCGGCCAACCAAGAAGAAAAGCTCTTTACAGAGGAATCGGGAGGGGGAGGAGGGGGAAGCGCAGCAGAGTGAAGTGGGTGGAGTCAGCCCTAATTTTAACAAGTGGAACTGAGTTCCCCCGTGTTCCCCCTACATGATATCACTGGAGTGCATTAGGCCCCTTGGGGTGGCCCGGCAGGGAATTTGGCAGAACACATACAGGGCCACTTGAATGGGGCTATCAACGGAAGCCTGTCTGGCAATTAAGTATTTTACCAGACTTGTAAAGACACAGTTCTTTAGGGATCAGGCTGGATTCTAATCTCCCATGTGGCTACAAGATGAAGCAGGAAAGCTCTTCCCCCCACCTGTTTTCCCACTGTTTGCTTGTATACTTTCTGTTCTTCTCTTTGCTTTGCTTCACGACCTTGGATTCTTTTCAAGAGAAGAGGGACAAAAATGTCAATAAACCATACAGCGATGATCACTCTGCCTTGTCCAGCGAGCTTTTTCCATTCTGAGTGACCGTGGTGATGCCAAAATCTCTTCTGGCCCTGCCCACTTAGACTTCAATGAGGATTTGAATCCAGACCCTCTGTATGCAAAGCCCCACTCCCCACGTGGAGCTCTTCCCAACTGCAAGCAAAACAGCTGCACCGTAGAACCCAAAGCATTTGGAATACCTGTTTTCAAAGCACGTTGCTGCTGATTCCAATTACGATTCTATCACCGTGCGAGATTAATAACGAAACAATCTCCTTGTGTCCCAGCATCGTTGCTCAAATATCTGAAATACAAGTTTTCTTCTTTTCCAGAACTGAATACATTTGCATCTTCATCCCTCCACTAATTCCTTTAAACTGGCAGCTATATTATGGATTTAGCCAATCCTGCATTTTTTTTTTTTGTTCTCGGATAAAAGAATATGCATTGTAAATTAAGGCTTTCTAGCCTGAGATAATCAAAATCCGGGGGCACAACAGTTGAGTAACTGAAAAATCAATTTGGAATTACATTATTTCTTTGGGAGTTTTTTTTTTCTGTTGTTATTCTGTTTGTTTACTCTTCACTGGAGACATTCTTATCTAAATAACAAGTTCTCTTGAGAACATCAGTTTGGGACACTGATTGGTTTAGTCTAATTTACAATGTATGAATCTGTGGTCTGTGAGGCCACTAATATATCAAACCTATTAGAAACAACGTTAAAGATGAAAGTTTGTTCTAAAACTCCAATGGCTAAAGCAGCCATGAATTAATAGAGCACTTTGGATAGTCATTTAATTGAACCTTTATTATACTGTTCAACAGATTAGATAAAATAGTTTTGACTCACATTGGATGAGACCCTCCGGCAACATAAAATGATTCTTCATTGTTTTTCTCAGTGTAATGATGTTATGGCTGACATGTTTGCGGCGGAAGCTCATTAATACAGAAGAGTTCCCCCATGAACCTTCTATTCCTTGGATTTGCCCATCTTGGGACAATTCAAATGTGCACAAATAAACAAGTACTTGGTATATAGTCATAAGAACATAAGAAGAGCCCTGCTGGATCAGGCCAAAAGCCCAGCTAGCCCAGCTTCCTGCATCTCAGAGTGGCCCCACCAGGGGCCCCAGGGAGGCATGAGACAACAAGATGCTTACATCCTGTTGCCACTCCCTTGCACCCGGTACTCTGAAATAGCCTACTACTAATGTAAGGAGGTTGCACAGTCCATCATTGCCTATAGCATGATGGACCTTTCCTCCAGAAATCCGTCCAATCCCCTCTTAAAGGCATCCAGATCAGATGCCATCACCACCTCCTGTGGCAAAGAGTTCCACAGATTAACTACCCTCTGGGTAAAAAAGTACTTCCTTTTATCTTAACTCTCCCAGCCCTCAGTTTTAGTGGATGCCCCCTGGTTCTGGTGTTTTGAGAGAGGGAAAAGAATATCCCTCTATCGACTCTATCCCTTTCCGTGCATTATTTTGTATGTCTCATTCATGTCCCCTCTCAGGCACCTTTTTTCTAGGCTGAAGAGCCCCAAACACTGCAGTCTTTCTTCATAAGGGAGGTGCCCCAGCCCCGTAATCATTTTTGTCGCTCTCTTCTGCACCTTTTCCAACTCCACTATGTCCTTTTTGAGGTGCAGCGACCAGAACTGGACACAATATTCCAGGTGTGGCCTTACCATTGATTTGTACAATGGCATGATATTATTGGCTGTTTTATTCTCAACCCCTTTTTTAATTACCCAAGCATGGAATTGACCTTCTTAATTGCTGCCGCACACCGGGTCGATACCTTTATTGAATTGTCCACCAGCACCCCAAGATCTCTCTCTTGAGCTGTCACAGACAGCTCAGAACCCATAAGCCTATAGGTGAAGTTTTGGTTTTTTGCCCCAATGTGCATCACTTTACACTTGTCTACATGAAATACTGCTTATCCCTGTCTCCAGGTCATTTATGAACAAGTTGAAAAGCACCGGCCCCAAGACAGATTCCTGGGGCACTCCGCTTTTCACCTCTCTCCATTGTGAAAATTGCCCATTGACCCCCACAATCTGTTTCCTGGCCCTCAGCCAATTCTGAATCCATATGAGGATCTGCCCGCTTATTCCCTGACTGTGAAGTTTCTTCAGCAGCCTTTGGTGGGGGACTGTTTCAAACGCCTTCTGAAAATCCAGGTATATGATATCCACAGGTTAACCCACATCCACGTGCTTGTTGACCTTTTCAAAGAATTCCAAAAGGTTTGTGAGGCAAGACTTACCCTTACAGAAGCCATGTTGACTTTCCTTCAGCAGTACCTGTTCCTCTACGTGTTTTAGGATTTTATATTTGATGAGGCTTTCCACCACCTTACCTAGAAACAGGCTGACTGGCCTGTAGTTTCCAGGTTTCTGAAGTTTCCCCCCTTCTCCCTTTTTTAAAGATTGGTGTGACATTGGCTATCCTCCAATCTTCTGGCACCGTGGCTGTTTGAAGGGACAAGTTGCATACTCTAGTTAAGAGGTCAGCAACTTCGTTCTTTAGTTCCTTAATTACTCTTGGTTGTATACCATCTGGGACTGGTGACTTATTTATATGTAGTTTATCAATTTGATCTAAAACATCTTCCTTGTTAACCATTATCTGCTTTCATTCCTTAGTTAGGAAGGGCTGTTCGGGCTGCGGTATCTGCCCAAGTTCTTCTGCCGTGAAGACGGACACAAATAATACATTTAATTTCTCTGCAATCTCCAAGTCCCCTTTTATCTCCTCTTTCCCTCCCTCACCATCCAGCGGGCCAACCGCCTCTCTGGCAGGTTTCCTGCTTCTAACATATTTGAAGAAGCTTTTATTTTTCCCCTTCATGTTGCTAGCCATGCGTTCCTCAAACGCTTTCTTGGCCTCCCGCATCACCTTCTTACTTGTCTTTTGCCAGAGTTTATGTTCTTTTTTTTATTCTCCTCACTGGGGCAAGACTTCCATTGACGGAAAGAAGCTTCCTTGCTCTTTACAGCTTCTCTAACTTTGTTTGTCAGCCATACAGGCAGCCTCCTGGACATGGTCGAGCCCTTCTTTCTTTGCGGTATACACTTCCTCTGGGCCTCTACTACTGTTATTTTAAACAGCCTCCACGCAGCCTGGAGGGATTGGACTCTTTTTACCTTCCCTTTCAATTTCTGTCTAACTAGTCTCCTCATCTGAGGGAAATCTGCCCTTCTAAAGTCAAGGGTTCTTGTGTCAGATTTGCTCCGCACTCTTTCCTGGACAGGCATGGCAAAACCAATCGCAGCATGGTCACTGTTCCCCAATGGCTCAGTAACACTTACATCCCTAACTAGATCCCGAGTACCACACAATATTAAATCCAGAGTCGCCTGTCCTCTGGTCGGCTCCATGACTAGCTGCTCTAAAGCAGCAGACATTTAGCATGTCAAAGAATCCGGTCTCTCTTTCTTGACCAGAGCACCAGTTGACCCAGTCGATATGAGGATAATTGAAGTCCCCCATGATTACAATCCTGTCTCTTTTGGTCAACGCCCTGATTTGTTTCCTCATTTCGAGGTCACCTTCAATTTTTTGATCCGGAGGATGATAGCACACCCCCACTACTACATTGCTCTTATGGCCTGGTAGTTTAACCCACAGTGACTCTATGGTAGAGTCAGGCCCACCTTCAGTTTCTACTCTGCTGGATCATATGGATCTGCACCAGCGAAATTGCTGGCGCAAATCTGAGCGGCCTATGTAGGCCTGATCGGGACAGGTATGGGGGTTAGGATCTGGCCTAAGTGCCAGTTGCTGGCTCCACCCCTTCCCTTCCACCCACAGGCCTGCCCTCCCCCGCCCCGTTCTGCCTTCACCCTCCCTCTGCTTCCTCAAAGCCCCAAGTAACCTGTGTCTATCAAGAGTACAGTTAGGACTATGCTCTTATTAGTTCCCTACTGTGTTTTCATAACACCTCATTGGCCCTTGGAACAGTCAGTCTTATTGGTAAGTTGTGATGTAAAGAAATCCACTTTTTGTTGCATAAAGCAGTTGTGTTTTCCTTTTCTGGTTATTTGACTATAACGTTTGATATAATACAGAAATTTCAATGTGATTTGTTTCATTGCATTGGTCATGAAATTCCACATCAAACGATATATAACATGATGCTATTATTCAAAACGATCAACATTTTAAACTTGTTGGCCAGTAGTGATGCCCCCCCTATGATTGCATCACCCAGTGCAGTCTGCCCTCCCTAGCAACGCCACCGCATCTACATCAAATGGTTGTGTCTCATGGGATGTAATCTGCTATGTGGTGGCAAATACATTCTTTTGCCGTGCCTGGCACACTTTTGCCGGTGCTGCCCAAGTCTGAACAGGGTTGAATTCAGCGGTGTCATCCTCAAATGAAGTTCCGGAACACTAGGCGGGACTTACCACTTGATTGACAGGCTGTCCATGACGTGTCGCTGCCTGCCCGCCCGCTGCGCGGGCTCCCTCCGGTTGGCGCGCCCCTCCACTGCTTGCCCAGGCGCCCAGCGCACCCCCCAGGCAAGCAGGCACCCCCTCCGAAGCCAGGGGTGCCCGCGCGGCGGGCGGGCAGGCAGTGACATGTCACGGATGGGCAGCCAATCAGGCGGTAAGTCCTGCCTAGTGTTCCGGAACGTCGTTTGAGGATGCCACCACTGGCTGAATTATAACACAGATGCTACAGAAAGTGGAATCCTCTGCATTTTACTTGAACAGCAAACCTTGTGGGCATAGAAGTTTTCTAGCTGGAACAAGCTCCTCAATTTCAACCTTCTTTTCTGGAGTGGCAACATATTACCTTCTGCGGCATTGTGTGTGATATTATAATCAAGTCCTTATCTATGTGCAAATACTTCCCATCATTAAGAAGTGCAGGAACAAAATCACTTTTGTGAAAGAGAGTGTCGGTGCTGACAGAACTGAATGGAAGGAAGGAAGGTGTGAATCCTGCAGTCACAGAATGAAGCTGAACAAGAGAGGCTTATTCTTTAGATGAAAGACAGGAGTTTCACTGTCTTCATAAAACTAGGCGGCTCGCCTCACTCCCCCCCCCAATCACATAATAAATTTCTTTCAGCTCTACAGTTCTTTTGAGAAAGGTGCATGATGGTTTCTGGTCACAGATTAGACGACTGGATAGTCTCTTAAAAAGAATTACACTTCTGCGCTATAAAAGAATCTTTGCAGTATAGGTCAAGACAGAACATAATAAGTTCCTTTACCGAGACCATTAAAGGATAATGCAGATATTCTTAAATAGATAATATGACCACAGCAGGAATAAGATATAAATCCCTTTTGTATAACGCAATGTAAAAATGTACCACCATATGGGTAGGATGTGGCAGTGAGCAGCTGATCGGATGTGCCCATTTATCCAAATTAACTCAGTGATGTCACAAAGTGGTGAGGAAAGGGACAAACCAAATAAGACCAAGACTGTGTTTTAAATGGTGATTTGCACAATCCCTGGAATGGCACAGGCGGAAAGCAATGGAAGTGGCTTAATAGATTGGCAGCCATGTCCGCCCAGGTTTGTGGCATTTATTTATGCTCTAAATAAATACACCAATAGATTGATCCTCCTGTTACACCCCCCCCCAATACTTAATCCTCCAGGCTGCTTTTTCATTTTCAAACAGACCCCCTCCTATTCCTCCCCATCCCTTGAAGCAGGTCTTCCTTCCCGTCCGAACAAAATCGATGCCCTCATCTCATTGCACAGTGAGGGATAAATAGCCAAATCAGCAACTTACACAAAATCCTACTCATACCAATACAAAAAAAAAAAAAAAAAAAAAGCCCTTCTGAATTCAGATGGACTTCCTGTGTATAGAACTGCAGTCTTATTTGGGACATCACATTGTACTCCAGTGAACAAGACAGGGTCATTCCTCCACCAGATTCCACCTTGAGACCAAATCTTTCACATGTTTATTTTGTTTTTATTTTCCACATTTTCATGCCGACGTGGTGGCACTGTGGGTTAAACCGTTAGGCTGTTGAGCTTGCTGACCGGAAGGTTGGCAGTTCGAGACTGCGTGACGGAGTGAGCTCCCGTCGCTTGTCTCTGCTCCTGCCCACCTAGCAGTTCGAAAGCACATAAAAATGCAAGTAGATAAATAGGGACCACTTCGGTGGGAAGGTAATGGCATTGCGTGCACTACGGCGTAGAGTCATGTTGGCCACATGAACATGGAAGCTTGTCCTCAAACGCTGGTTCTACAGGCTTTGAAACAGAGATGAGCACCGCCCCCTACAGTCGGTCACGACTAGACCATTCCGTTGTGGGGAAACCGTTACCTTTTTATCTCCAAGGAGCTCAGGGTGGTGTATATACCTGCCCTCACAACCACCCTGTGAAGTAAGTGATGTGGAGAGACAGAATAACTGGCCCAAGGTAAAATTGGAAGCTTCATGGCTGAGCAGGGATTTGAACCCAGATCGTTCGTGTCCAAGTCCGGCAACAGAACAGCTCACCCATCCCGGCTCTCATATGAATATAGACGCCATTCATAAATTCCATAAATTCCAGTAACTGCTCTCTGCTTCTTCTGCATCGTACCTCACTCTCTGAGCTATTTTTACTCTTCACATCACTTTGGGCTTGGTGCAAGTTTCTTTGAAAGCTTATGCACTGCAGTGGCAAAGAGGCAGACGGTTAAAACTAACTTCCCTCAATGAACTCAGTGGGTGGCTTCCGGCAAGCCACTCCAACTCAGCTTCAGCTCCCCGGCTGTAATTTATGGTTCATAATACTCACCTTATAGTCGGGACTGCAAGGCTGACATCGACATAATACCAGCAAAGTGATTTCCACGTGCCAAAAGCCCTGCACAAAGGCTAGATGCTTTCAGGATATTATTCTTTAACATATACACAGTCAAAATGATAAAAAGATCACAAGTATCACAGACTGGTCTTTTATTGGCAATCCAAGCTCTAACCAAGAGCCTAAGAGTTGTCCAAGTATCTGCGTAAGATGTATGAGGTTCCCAACAGCGTAGATTTTTGTAGGTCAGACATTCTTACATCATTGATCTTCAAAGTTTCTAGATGTTTTTGTAAATTTTATGAAATAGATCCAAGTGCCCCGATGACAATTGGCACTACTTTGGATCGTTTTTGACGTAATCTTCCAATTTCAAATGTCAAGTCCCTATATTTTATGATTTTTTCAAGTTCTTTGTCTTCAATTCAGCTATCATCTGGTACGGCAATGTCGATAAGCCATACCTTTCTCTTTTCAACCACCGTTATATCTGGTGTGTTGTGTTCTAAATGAATTTGAATTCTAAAATCAGTTTGATCAGTTTGAATTCTAAAATCCAATAAAATTTTTACATCCGCATTGTCAACAACTTTTTCTACTTGATGGTCGTAGTAGTTTTTTGATACTTCTAAATTATATTTTCTACATAAGTTCCAAGGAATCAAACTGGCCACTCGGTCATGCCTTTTCAAATAATCAGTTTGCACAATTTTACGACATCCACTGATTAGATGATCTATACTTTCATCAAATTCCTTACAAAGTCAACATTTGCTGTTGTTACTAACTTCCTGAATTTTGGCTTTCATAACATCTGTTTGCAGTGCTTGTTCTTGTGCTGCAAATATTAATCCTCCTCCTCCTCCTCCTCCTCCTCCGGATTTATACCCCGCCTTTCTGCCCCATGAGCACCCAAGGTGGCTTACAACATCAAAAAAAATAATATTAAAATAAAAACGATACAAAATGAGATAGTTAAAACCATATTAAAACAGTATTTAAAACAATTAAAAAGCAATTTAAAATGGACAGACCCCGTGGATCCCATAGTCAGGATCCATAGTTGTAGTTTAACATGCCAGCCAGCATGTCAGCAGTTAAAAGCTTGTTTAAATAAAAAGGTTTTCTGGTCCCGCCGAAAGATTGCCAAAGAGGGAGCAGTTCTTAATTCTAAGGGGAGAGTATTCCAAAGTTGGGGTGCCACCACCGAGAAGGCCCTATTCCTGGCCGCCATCCCCCTCACCTCTCCTGGTGGCGGCACAGTCGGAAGCCCCCCCCCCCAGATGACCTAAGAGTCCTAAGGTAGGATTATATGAAAGGAGGCGGTCCCTCAAATACCCCGGACCCGAGCCACAAAGGACTTTAAAAGTCAAAACTAGCACTTTGAAACGGGCCTGGAAAGGAACCGGCAGCCAGTGTAGCCGCTGAAGCAACGGCCTGACAGAGTCGAACCGACGAGCCCCAGCAACCACACGAGCCGCCGCGTTCTGCACTAGTTGCGTTCTCTGGACCGTCTTCAGAGGCAGCCCCACGTAGAGCGCAGACAGGCTCCACTGCAATGAATTAGTACCGAGTTTCTCAAACTGTGGGTTGGGATCAATCGGTGGGTCATGACTCAATTTCTGGTTAGTCCCGCAGAGCCTCCAATGGAAACATGGGTGACGGAAAGATCAGAAAACTAATTGCCTCAAGCCCTCAAGCTGTTCAAAAATCCGATACCTGCCAACTGCCCTGCAAAGATTTGAAACACATAAACTCCTGCAGTTTGCAAGCTTTTGTAAATGCAGTATAGGGAGATAAATGTTTTGAGGGCCCAATCCTACCCAGTTTTCCAGCCCTGGTGCAGCTGTGCCAATGGGCATGCACTGCATCCTGCTGTAGGGGGGCAGTCTACCACATAAGTAACATTTTTTCCCCCTTTCCTCAGGGCTGCATTGTGGCTTCACTGGCACAGGCAAATTCGATAGGATCGGGCCCTATGTGTCTTTTTTCTAGTGTTTTCCAAGAAAGAAACGCTAAAACGTTAGAGAATCAATGAGTGCATTCGTTTCAAAAAATGCATGGCTGATGGCAGTATCTTCTGTGCACGAATAGTATATATATATATTGATGCTTTATTGACATATAACAAACATAATCTAAAAACACTTTAACTCAGCCAGGGCACAGTTCAGCTTCCTGCCTGCGCAGCTCAGTTAACTGATACATAGGCGTGTGTTTTTTTCGGCAATCAACACAAAATGAGAAATAATGAGAATTTCTAAAGAAAATGCTATATAAAACAAAATGTAGGTCAAAACTCAAAATATCACTGCTTTTGCTTATTTTTGACAGAGCTTGACACAAATTTAGATCAATTTAAAAAAAACTAACACCACTTTTGTTTCTTTTTGACACAGTTTTGAGGAATCTACACATAGTTTTCAGTAAGGGATCAGGAGGAGGAGTGGCAGAAACAGGAGGAAGCTTGCTTAAACTTGCATGAACACTTGTGTTCGTAGTTCACAGTGCAAGCTGGGATGATTTTAATGGAATGTGGAAGTTGTAAGCAGCAGTTTCATGATGCTCCAAGCAGCAATCAGAGTGCAGCTTGGGATTTTTTTGAGCAGGTTATTTCAGGCTGGGGTATGTGTGCCAGTGACTGCTTGCCTTTGTAGGGCCATTCACCCTTATTTATTGTGCTGTTTGTATAATTTGCAATAAAAATTTGGATAAAAACACATAACACTACAATTCACTATTTAATCAAGAAATTTTGGAAAAAATATCAGCAACCCCCCCCCTACTGATAAAGGAAGCTTGCCACCTTTCAGTTGTTTCATCCGGACAGTCCGTTGAAAATTACATAATTTTGCCACATCAGAAAATCCCTGTCTTGTTCTCAGGAAGGGGTCCAGGAATCTTTGATGGATCTCAGGGGCAATAAAGAATGGGCAATATGCCCCTGTCTGCAAGGGCAGCATCTATCTGCATGGGGCATCATTAAATTTCCCATATAGGACAGCAGAAGGCAAGGCATTAAATCTGGCTACAGAAAAAGCTTTCAATTTCTAATGGTGGTGCGGTGAGTGTAAATATGGAGAGACTTGTCCGTGCAAGAATAGAAATTCTATTTCAATTCCAGTTCATTCCAATTCAAATACTAGGTTCATTAGAAATCACCTTTGCTCCAAAGAGGATTAAAAAGCTGCCTTTCACATTAAGACAATTAGTTTGCCACCCCCGTCGCCATTTAAATAGATATTGCATTGTTTTCTATGATTTAAAAAAAAATAGCTGGTGAGAAGAAGAAAAAGGCTTTGGGTTTAATCTATATGGTTGGAAGCGCATGTCAGCAGATCTCTTTCTGAACCTCCCAAAAGGCTCTGGCCGTTTTGCATAAGCCATTAGCAACACCACTCTTTCATGTATAATTATGGGCAAGCATTCGGATTCCGATGCCTGCCAAGATGACTCCTTGTATCTTGCCATCTATACTTCATTCACATTCAGCCTCGTCTGTAAATGACTCGCATTCAGTGCTATCAGAATGCTCCACCAGGACTCGGCAAACCTCTCATCAATAGCTGGTGAAACAACAAAAGAGGCTTTGCTAAATGGATTGCTGCTCTCTTTTGCAGGGCAAAAAGTAGCCGCGTGAAATTCAGAGGTCAGGGAGAAGTCAGCGAGTGGCCTTGGGAGCGCTCCTTGAGAGCACCATAACCCCTTCTGAATCAAGACTCCATGGTTTGTTCTGCATTATTGGGACAAACCTTCACCAACTGTTTTGCTTTCCCCGATTTTGACTCACCCCCAAGACTTTGTTGGTGTTCAGTTGCTAAGTCATGTCCGTCCGACTCTTCGCGACCCCCTGGACCACAGCACGCCAGGCCTCCCTGTCTTCCACTAGCTTCCGGAGTTCGCCCAATTTCATGTTTATCGCTTCGGGGACACTGTCTAACCATCTCATCCTCTGCCGCCCCCTTCTCCTTTTACCTTCCATCTTTCCCAGCACGAGGGTCTTTTCTAGAGAGTCCTCTCTTTTCAGGAGGTGGCCAAAGTATTGGAGCTTCAGCTTCAGGATTTGTCCTTCCAAGGAGCAATCAGGCTTGACTTCCTGGAGGATTGACCGATTGGATCTTGTGGCAGTCCAGGGGACAATCAAGAGTCTTCTCCAACACCATAATTCAAAAGCATCTATTCTTCGGCGCTCTGCCTTTCTTATGGTCCAGCTCTCACAGCCATACATTGCTACTGAGAAAACCATAGCTTTGACCATGTGAACCTTTGTTGGCAAGGTGATGTCTCGGCTTTTTATTAAGTTGTCTAGGTTTGCCATGTCTAGGTTCACCCGCAAGACTATTAGGGATCAAATGCATCCTTAACTCTTTGGGTGCTCTATTGCTCTTGAGCCAGCACCAAGAAAAGAGGCTGTTTCAGGCAGCCCAATCCTAACCTACACTGGAATAATAATAATAATAATAATAATAATAATAATAATAATAATAATAATAATAATAATAATAATAATAATAATAAATAAGTATTTATATACCGCCTTTCTTGGTCATCAGATTGCTCCTTTGACTTTAATTCAAGGCGGTTTACATAGCAGGCATTTTTCTAAACCGCAAGGGTTTTTACAAATCACAAACAAAGTTCTAATCTTTCAAGAACTACATGCAGATGACACTTTCATCATCCAGTCCTTCTTTCTCGCCGCACAATTGCCTTCCACTGGCTGATAATCTGCTTCTTTGCTCTCACCAAAGAACAGCTGGCTGCCCAGCACAACTCCCCCTCTCACAGGCAGCTGAGACAGCTCAGATCTTATCAGCCGCATTCTCAAGGTCTGCCGCACACGGAAGCTTCCGGTGGTCTCAAACTAGCGACCTTCGAATCTTATCTTCGGGCAATTAATGCGGCTTTAACCCTCTCGACCAGACCTTCTGCCCAGGCCAGCTCAGCTGGGCTGCATCCTAATCATGCTAGGAGGCAGAAGTGTTTTCTCCTTGCCCCAAGGTAAGCCCCAGCCAGCCCTATGGGGCTGCTCAGGTCTGCACCAGCAGAATAGCAGGCTCAAGTCCACATGGCCAGGAGCCGGCCAAATTGGGGCTGCCCAGCCCAGGGACGGGTTTGGAAACGGCCTAACTGCTATGTCCCATCTCTGCCCACCGAGCCACCCTGTTATTGGGCAGAAACAGGGTAAAAAAGTAAAGAAAAAAAGGAAATACTTTCTTTTACCCAGAGGGTAATTAATCTGTGGAACCTCTTGCCACAGGAGGTGGTGATGGCATCTGGCCTAGGTGCCTTTAAAAGGGGACTGGGCAGATTTCTGGAGGGAAAATCCATTGCAGGCTATAGTCTGTGATGAGTAGTAAAACCTCCACACAACCTCCATACTGGCTACCTCAGAATGCCAGATGCAGGCAAGTTGTAACAAGATGCAGGTATCTAGTTGTCTTATGTGTTCCTTGAGGCATCTGGTGGGCCACTGTGAGATGGAAGCTGGACTAGATGGGCCTTGGCCTGATCCAGCGGGGCTGTTGTGATGTTCCTAGGAGTACATGTCTGAAGAGGAGCATCTGGTTCTGGGATAAGCAGCGAAGTGGCCAGGTTTGCGGATGACACAAAACTTTTCCAGGTGGTGAAGTCCAGAAGGGATTGTGAAGAGCTCCAGAAGGATCTCTCCAAGTTGGGGGAATGGGCAGCCAAATGGCAGATGCGTTTCAACATAGACAAGTGATGCACATTGGGGCAAAAAACCAATTGGGGGCTTATGGGTTCTGAGCTGTCTGTGACAGCTCAAGAGAGAGATCTTGGGGTGCTGGTGGACAATTCAATGAAGGTATCGACCCAGTGTGCAGAAGTAATTAAGAAGGTCAATTCCATGCTTGGGGTAATTAAAAAAGGGGTTGAGAATAAAACAGCCAATATTATCATGCCATTGTACAAATCGATGGTAAGGCCGCACCTGGAATATTGTGTCCAGTTCTGGTCGCCGCATCTCAAAAAGGACATAGTGGAGCTGGAAAAGATGCAGAAGAGAGCGACAAAAATGATTACGGGGCTGGGGCACCTCCCTTATGAAGAAAGACTGCAGCGTTTGAGGCTCTTCAGCCTAGAAAAAAGGCACCTCAGGGGGACATGATTGAGACATAACATACAAAATTATGCATGGGATGGATAGAGTCGATAAAGGGATGTTCCTTTCCCTCTCACAATACCAGGACCAGGGGACATCCACTGAAATTGAGCGTTGGGAGAATTAAAACAGATAAAAGGAAATGCTTTTTTACCCAGAAAAGCGGGTAATTAGTGGGTACATAGCGGGTAATTAAGCTATCAAACTTCTTGCCACAGGAGGTGGTGATGGCATTGGTCTAGATGCCTTTAAGAGGGGTTTGGACAGATTTCTGGAAGAAAAGTCCATCATGGGCTATAGGCTATATGATGGATCGTGCAACCCCCTTACATTAGTAGTAGGCTACTTCAGAGTACCGTGTGCAAGCGAGTGGCAACAGGATGCAAGCATCTTGTTGACTAGTGCCTCCCTGGGACACCTGGTGGGGCCACTGTGAGACACAGGAAGCTGGACTAGATGGGCCCTTGGCCTGATCCAGCAGGGCTCTTCTTATGTTCTTATGTTCTGGTGTCTGTCCAAGAGAAATGCTGTGGAGAATCTTGACTGGCCACCAGTGTGTTTCCCTCAGAAGTTACCTCAGAATGCCATGTTGCAGTTTCACATCTCACAGTCCAGAACTGGTTGAAACTGGCATTCCGTCTCTGCTTCTCCGGATCAGATAGACACCTGTGAGTCCTTGAGCTGGTCAGCTTCCCAAGCTTGTTAGGGCAACTAGCTTTACTCCCTTTCCGATAGTGTAATGAAAGCAGGCAATTTCACACGGGAAGAGCTGGCTACAAACACTTTGCTTTCTCATGAGATCATAGTGTTCAAAGGGGCACCTCATTGGGTAAAATGGGGCACAAGGGTCTTCAGGTATCCACCTACCAGATATACTCTGGTTGCATCCTTTTGTTCTTGTGTTAGAAGAATTTTCTCACTGTGTGTGCACTAAGATGTAAAACCGCACTGAAGAGCCGCCTGCGCGCGGCAATGCCTTCGCCGGCTTTCCTAACCGGCAGATTGAACTTTTTCACCTTTCACACTTTCGCTACTGAAACCAATAAAGACTTTGATGTTGAAATGTAGCGATCGCTTCGTTCCTTCGCTCCGGAGCGCTGAGGCAGGCGCTGGAATGGGTCAGCAAGCCCCCAACTCTGCTCTAACCAACACAAATTCACAACATGCCAGGTGCAAGGGAGTGGCCACAGAATGCAGGCAGCCTGTTGTCTTGTGTGCTCCCTGAGGCACCTGGTGGGCCACTGTGAGATACAGGAAACTGGACTAGATGGGCCTTGGCCTGATCCAGTGGGGTTGTTCTATTGTTCCTATGAGTACCTGTCTGAAGAGGAGCATCTGGTTCTGGTGGCTGTCAAAGAGAAATGCTGTGGAGAATCTTTACTAGCCCCAGTGTGTGTACCTCAGAATCAGCGGCGGCATTCAGCCGGTATGCTGGGCGGGACTTACCTTTGAGCGGCAGTCTGCCCATTGCATAACAGTGCGTTCCACCGCTTTCCCGCCCAACCCGGCGGGCGGGAAAGCGGCGGAACGCGCCGTTACGCAACGGGCAGACTGCCGCTCAAAGGTAAGTCCCGCCCACCATACCGGCTGAATGCCGCCGCTGCTCAGAATGCCAAGTGCAAGAGAGTGGCAACAGGATACAGGCAGCCAGTTATCTTGTGTGCTCACTGAGGCATCTGGTGGGCCACTGTGAGATTCAGGAAGCTGGACTAGATGGGCCTTTGACCTGATCTAGCGGGCCTCTTCTTACATTTTTATGTTTTTATGGAAACAGCTTGCCCTTCCTGAGTTGGAGTGCTAATATTTCGCTACAGCTCTCTTATTTCTGATAGCCTCCCCTCATAAAGGATCTGAGTATACAACACACAAAGTATACCTATTTCATTTGCCAAATGAGATGGGTGGATTTTGGCCAGACCGTTGATGATGCTTCACGTGTGGTGTTCTTCATCTTGACTTTGCGATGATTATCGTAAAAACACAACCAAAGTGGCTGACGAATTATCGAGTTAGCTTTTCCCGCTGTGTTTGGGTTCACGGTCCTTTGTATGTGAAAATGTGTATTAAGAATCAACATCACGTGGCCAAGATGGTTTTGGCATTGATATCCAAACGTCTCATCCTCACAGTCGCTGGACAAAAGTCAGTGAAACGTGAAAGGATCCATCAAGGTCCACCGTGTCGGTCTGTGTCATGTGGGTGGTTATAAACAAGGCTCTTTTACTGAGCTGTCAACTGAATTAGGCGCCCATCTCTCCCGATGCCCTACATTGTGCCTGAGTTTCCTTTCTTTGTATCCAGATGACTTGTCATGTTCGGATGCCATATGAAGTGTCATTTCCATGGTATATTGTTTATTTGCGACTTTTGGCATCAATCTGCCAGACTGAAGGGGATTAAGAAGACTTTGATAGGTACTTGTAAAGTTGGATTTGTCTTATGAAAGAAGATACAGTGCGAGGTGGCAGACAGCCAGGCAAGGAGAAAAAAACACGACTGGTTTCTTTAAAAAAATATGCTGCTGCTATTCTAAATCTGTGGCGGTGATACCTAGTGCCTTTCTCTTGGGGTTAGTGCCATTTTTTTTTTTGCCCATCGGAAACTCAGTCGTTTTACATTCTGTGCTGCTGTGGTTCTTTCCAACCAGCCTTGAATGCCGGCTTGTCCAACAAAGATCGCTTGCAAGTGAAAAAATGTATTTTGCTATCATAAGAAAATAAGAACATAAGAAGAGCCCTGCTGGATCAGGCCAAGGCCCATCTAGTCCAGCTTCCTGTTGCTCACAGTGGCCCACCAGGTGCCTCAGGGAGCACACAAGACAACAAGATGCCTGCATTCTGTGGCTACTCCCTTGCACCAGGCATTCTGAGGTATATTTCTGAGGTAAATACATTGGTGGCCAGTCAAGATTCTCCACAGCATTTCTCTTTGACAGCCACCAGAACCAGATGCTCCTCTTCAGACATGGACTCCTAGGAACAGAGGAACATCCCTGCTGGATCAGGCCAAGGCCCATCTAGTCCAGTTTCCTGTACCTCACAGTGGCCCACCAGATGCCTCAGGGAGCACATGAGACAACAGGCTGCCTGCATTCTGCGGCCACTCCCTTGCACCTGGCATTCTGAGGTAACTTCTGAGGGAAACACACTGGTGGCCAGTCAAGATTCTCCATAGCATTTCTCTTAGACAGCCACCAGAACCAGATGCTCCTCTTCAGACATGGACTCCTAGGAACATCCCTGCTGGATCAGGCCAAGGCCCATCTAGTCCAGCTTCCTGTTGCTCACAGTGGCCCACCAGGTACCTCAGGGAGCACACAAGACAACAAGATGCCTGCATTCTGTGGCCGTTCCCTTGCACCTGGCACGCTGAAGTAGCCTACAACTAACATAAGGAGGTTGCACAACCCATGAAAATGGCTGAGAAATCACCCAACTGATTGCTGTGTTCTCAGGAAAGCAGCAGGCTCTGGCGTCACAATGATGGCACTTCTGCCCGTGGCATCACTTCTGGTGGGTCCCAGACAATCCTGGATAGATTGTCATTCTATAAAGTGGGCCCCGGTGGTAAAATGTTTGAGAACCACTGTGCTATGCTGACAGTCTTGCGTGCAAGCAACGCCACAACGTGATGCCCTGCTCAAGTGTTACTTGGATGTTTGAGCAGCACCTGGTACCCCTTAGGAGTTCTACAAGACTCTGGAGCATAAAAGGCCACCTCTGAACTCCGATGCCTGCATTTGTCACCTGAAATACAACCTGATGCCATGAAGATCAGTGTAAAAATATTTTTTATTTTTTATTTTGCAAACCAAAACCAGTATATATGATTCACCCTTCATCATCAGTAAAGGAAGACTCCTACATGACATTTGAAGGTATGAAAAAAAAATGCCATCTGTTTGTGGCCAATTACGACGAAAGACAAATGGTTCAAATCTTCGCACTGAATGCACACCCTTTGTCCAGATGACTTACTTTATTATTCCCAATTCACTGGCTTTTTGTTAAAAGCCTTCTGACGCATTTCGGTTTGATAGGACGTCCTGTGCCTAAAACGGCATTTTATGAGCACATGCGTGGAAGGACACCCTGCCTGTTGGTTTGCCCTTCACGCAGCTGTCCCGTAGTATGGAGAGGGTGGGCCAAATTCACCCATGCAGTAAATCCAGGAACTTCTAGCTGAGAAAGTGGTGGTTGCATGTAGTGACCTTATGCCAACAGTGAGCCAGACTCAAGGGTCAATGACACGAGGAAAGCTTCTAAAGCCCCTGATGATGATTAAGCCAGTGCTGTCCATCTTGTTACATGTGATACTCCAGGTTTTTTCAAAGTTTGATCATGCTGAAAAAGACAATGGCAGGGATAAGTGCAGCGATGGGATCTACAAATGAACAAGGGGAACGCTGGGCGGGACTTATGCGGGTCTTCTGCGTGATTGGCTGCCCGTCCGTAGCGTTCTGCAGCTGTCCTGGCCTCGGAGGGGCTGTCCCCGGTTAGTGCCCCCCTACTGCTCGCCCAGGCACCCGGCGCGACCCTCACCTGTCCCCCGCGGTGAGCAGGAGCCCCCCCCGAGACCAGGGCAGCCGCGGAATGCTACGGACGGGCTGCCACTCAAGCGGAAGTCCCACCTACGTCCCGCCCAGCGTTCCCCTTGTTCATTTGTAGATCCCACCGCTGGATAAGTGCACTTCTACTGCCTGCAGGGCCCACTCCTAACCTGAAGTTAGGCTGTCACAGTAAGGCCAGCAACATTTGGCAAGCAGAAGGGACACCATAAAGTATGTTTGGACCATTCTTGGAGTCAGAGAGGCCAGCACACAGACGTGCACTGACTCCCTGACTCCAAGAATGGTCCAAACAGAGGTCAGAACACAGACATGCGCCATCCTCCCTGACTCCGAGGGTGGTCCAAACACGCTTTACAGTGGCCCTTCTGCCCGCCAAACTGTGCTGGTCTAACTACAGGCTAGGATTGTGCTTGCAGCAAGGACTTACCACTAGTGCTGGCTGTTGGGATACTGAAGGAAGTCCCTGGAAATTTACAGGCCTGAATGGTCGACTCAGAGTGCTGAGTCATTCAGGTAAATTGCTGAGTCATTCAGGCCTAGCAGACCAGCAGTGAAGTGCTGAGTCATTCTGACTCAGCGTGAGCCTGGGGATGAGATCATCTGATCTCTGATTGGATGCTGGGGACTATTTAATCCAGACCAGAAACACCTGTGGTCAGTTGCTGGAGATGTAAGTGTTGCTGTCGGAAGAGCTCTGCTGCACCTGTTACCTGTTTGCTGCCCTTTGCTGCAAGAAGCCTTCTTCGGAGAATACAGAAGTTCTTGCTACCCTAATCTCTGTTGTCTGAGTGATTCCTTGCCGGAGCTCTGCGACCTTGAAGCCTTTCCAAGCCTCACAGCTGCAAGCTTCACAGCTGCATCAGAACAGGGGTGTCAAACCTGTTTCATACTTATAGCAGGAAATCCTCCTAGAGCAGTGAATGCTCAATGTGTCAAAACTTAAGAAAATGCTTAACTTGGCTTTGCTGGCATGTCAACTCCCCTCCCAAATAAAAGAGAAACAATTATTCATATTCATTTATTTAAAACAAAAAAAAATACAGTCCTATCATGTATGGTGGTACATATTTCATAGAGAAACATTTAATAATTGGAAAAATGAATAATTAGTAAAACAAATTCAGTTTCTGTCGTGTCCTGGTGAATACCGGTGTGTCACCCCAAACGTTGTGGTGTGACAACGTGTCATAGGTTCACCATCACTGTCCTAGAGCATCCCCAGCAGGTGCCTGTTGAGCCTCTGCTTGAAGGTCTCCAGTGAGGGAGAATCCACCACCTCCCTTGGCAATCTGTTCCACTGTCCAACTGCCCTTATCATCAAGAAATTCTTCCTAATGTCCAACCAGAATCGCCTCTCTTGCAGTTTGTCCCCATCGGACCTCGTTCTGCTGTCAAAGGCAGATGAGAACAGATTTGTCCCTTCTTCTTCATGACAGCCCTTCAGATATTTGAAGAGTGCTCTCATCTCCCCTCTCAGTCTTCTCTTCTCCAGGCTAAACACACCAGGTTCCCTCCACCTTTCCTCACGGGACTTGTTTTCCAGTCGCCTGATCATCTTTGTTGCTCTTCTCTGAACCTGCTCCAGTTTGGCTGCATCCTTCTGGAACTGAGGTGCCCAGGATTGAACACAGCACTCCAGGTGAGGTTTTGCAGCTGTATTACATTGCTGACTCACTACAAGGGAGTAATGGTGGGAGAGAAATATGCTTTTCTCTCCTGCTTGTGAAAATCCCAGAGGCAGCTGGTGAGTCACTGTGTGAAACAATATGCTAGGCTGGATGAGCCTTTGGACTGATCCAGCGTGACTTTTCTTATGTTCTTATGCAATGCCTTAGATCAGTGGTTCCCAAACTGTTGGTCAGGACCCACCAGTGGGTTGTGAACCAATTTCAGGTGGGTCGTGAAGCACCGAGAGCAGCCATATTGAAAATATGGGAAGATGGGGTGCTGGAAAGGGGGAGGGCTGTGTGGTTGTTTTGCTCGTGTCAAGGTTGTAAATGACCTTTTTCTTTTTGATTCACTTTGCTGATGGAAAACGGCTGAGAAATAACCCAACTTATTGCTGCCTTCTCAGGAAAGCAGCAGGCTCTGGTGTCACAATGATGGCACTTCCAGCCATGACGTCATTTCTGGCGGGTCCTGGGCATGAGTACCATTCTAAAAAGTGGGTCCTGATCTAAAAAAATTGAATACCACTGGATTAGAGCATCAGCCACAAAGAGGTGGACAAATCCCCTTCGGTCGAGGCCATACAAGTATATGTGTCGATAAGGCTTAGTGACAGCCGCCTGATTGGCTGATGCAGGTCATGTGCCGCAAAACGATGTCATATCGATATCATCACACTGACGAAGAGAACTCTGCCAGTGCCAATTAGGGAAGGAAACCAGGAGAACTTCCAAAAGACAAAAGAGAAAGCGAATGAAAAAGCAATTGAATGCTAATGAGCATTTAGAAATTCCACTTGGAGCTGGAGGTGCCATTGATTAGCCTTCCTAGCAAGTGGTCCTTTACTGTTCCCCGTTTGAAGCCAATTGGATTTTTTTCCGTTCAAAGAGAAACCCTCCAGGCTAAATTTTCATCTGCGTTGCATCAGGGCATATCAGGAGAAGTGAGCGCCATGCTTTAAAAAAAAAAAATTAATCCCTCCTCGCACGAGAGCAAACAGGGTCAGTGATTCAGCCTCTGAGCATTGCAACAAGACATCAAGCTTCTGAAGCCTTTTTGTTGCTGCTCATTGCAATCTGAAAGACGTGTTGGGCGTTATGGATGACAGTCGAACAAAACAGTGTTCCGTCAAGAGCTACCCCTTTAAAGTTGGTTTCTGTGGGTGACTGGAAATGTTTCAAATTAGCATCAAAACGTGGCATGCCAGAATTAACGACGTAACCTTTTGATTTTGATTACTGCTTATTTATTATTATTTTAATCAAGTAGGAAAACATGTTATTTTCTATTCTCCAAGGCCAAAAGTTTAAGCTCTGCGTTTTTTCCCCTCTCAAATGCCACAAGCACATTAAAGCTGGGAGCAATTTCAAACTGCCTGAGATATTTTTTTTTCCATCAGACAAACAAAAATATTGTAATTAATGCATTCTTCTCCATTGGCTGAGAAATCAACTCGGCATTGTCAGATGCAAGAAGCAGCTGAAATGAATGATGCTCTCCCTCTCTCCTCCTAATGTATAACTTTGGGTGGGGGAACATTACAAAGCAACCATGTACCTCAGCATTTAAGCTGCACTTAGCATTTGCAACCACCAAGCTAATGAGAGTTACACTCGAAAAGGTTTCAATTGCTAGCACAAATTACGTTTCTGCAAATAAGCCTGAGGGTGTAATCCTAACCTGGAGTTAGGCCGACACAATTAAGCCAAACTTTGCAGGCAAAGTTTGGCGGGCATAAGAGCCACCCCAAAGCGTGTTTGGACCACACTCAGAGTCAGAGAGGATGGTGCTTGTCTGTGTGCTGATCTCTCTGACTCTGAGAATAGTCCAAACATACTTTGTGGTGTCGCTTGTGCAGGACAGATTTTGCTGGCCTAACTGTGCCGGCCTAACTCCAGGTTAGGGTTGCGCCCTAAGAAAGGGAGTTGCTTTGAAAATTTATGTGTAGTTACACAGGCTTGCCCCAGTATCCACTAGAGTTCTGTTCTGGACATACTGAGGATTCCTTCTTAAAGATAGGAGAACATCAGTGGGTTTGCTGCAACAAAGTAAAAAAAAAGAGATGAGTTGGAGACCATGCGACAGAATGAGCTCCCATCGCTTGTCCCAGCTCCTGCCAACCTAGCAGTTTGAAAGCACCTAAAAATGCAAATAGATAAATCGGTGCCACTTTGGTGGGACAGTAATGGCGTTCTGTGCTCTATGGCGTACAGTCATGCCAGCCACATGACCACAGAAGCTTGTCCTCGGACAAACGCCGGATCTACAGGCTTAGAAACGGAGATGAGCACCCCCTACAGTTGGTCATGGTCCCCATTCAGTTGTGGGGAATCCATTACCTTTATCTTTTTAATAGACCTTCCAGTATCCACGGTATCCGTGGATAACTAAAACAGTGGATACCAAATCTGTGGATACCGGGCCATACCTATACATAATCCCATATGCCTTTAAAGTCTCAACATCAACATTTTTAAGGTGATTTTTTTTTTACCTACTGTACTGTAGGCTACAATCCTATACATCGGGGTCCCCTGACTTTTCATTGCAAGGGCCACATCAAATATTTTTACACATTTTCATGGGCTGAAAACAAAATCAGTTTAATGAATGAATGAATGAATAGAATGTAAATGAATGAATAAGTTTTACTTAGGTCTTTTTTATCATCAGCATGATATGATTCAGAATAAAAGAGAAATGTGACAATTACAAAAAAACAACGCTGTGCTAAAACTGAGAAATGACACATAATGAGTAAAAATGTCAAACATTAGCAAATGTTAGAAGAAAAACCAACCACACGTTGCTGTGGGCAGATTAAAACCTTGTGGTGGGCAAGATGTGGCCCCTGGGAGACCATAGCTTGGAGACCCCTGCTGTGACACTTACCTGGAACAGCCTAATTCTATCTTCCATCATGCCATAACCTGCAGGGATACCATGGAGTTTCTGCATGCTGTGTTGGAGGGGAGGAATCATGAGGCCTCTCTGTAGGTTCCCTGATGGCCTTTGGGTGTATAGCTAGTGTATGTTGGAGAGAGCCAGGGACAGGGCAGTCTGAAGCGGGGGATAGGATCTGGCAGTACTGAAACTAGGGGGGAGCCTGAGGGGCACCTGCTCCAGGAGCTGGGATAATGGGGTGCAGGATTGGGCTCATTATGGAGGTGACTGACTTCACACCGCAAGCAGCAGGAAGGCAGCCACCTTCAGGCTATCCCTGAAGGAGGAGGCACGGGCTATCGCGTGCCCCCTTCTGAGGAGATGTGGGGGGAGACTGCTTTCGCGCTTGGAGCATAGAAGCAGCCTTCCCCATTTCCGAAGAATGAGGCGCGGGCGATCGTGCATGCCTCCCGCTCCAGGGGGGAGATGCCAGGGGAGAACATTCTCCTCCAGGTTCTCCCTGAGGAAGGAGGCACTGGCCACCTCCCCAAAATGCCCCTAGTTACTCCCCCTTCCCACCCACTGCCCACCTTGACTGCCAACATAACTCCTCCAGCAATGGCTGTGGATGGGCACTCTGCCTTGTGTCTTTAAGACTCTGGTCTATGAGTCATCAAGAAATGAAACCAGGAGCATTTTGGGTTGGTTAGATGATTGTGTTGGGAAATGTTTTGAGACAAAGGCTATTTTTACATATGACAACTGCAGCACCAATATTTTATGTACAACACTGGAAGTATTTAAATGCTGTCAGATGAAGATTGGTGGATGTAGGTTTTGGAATTGGCAGACATGGACAAACTCATGGTTCTACTTAAGAGTGAAATCCTATACTATGCCAGCCTAGTAAGGCCGACGTAGCAGGGCTGTATCCTAAAGCCCATTAGGAGGCAGCAGCAGCAACGTGCAGGACAAGGGGAGGTTTTCCTCTTGCACTCGCGTAAGCCCTGGTCTGCTATGGGCCTGCTCAGATCTGCACCTGCTGTTTTGCAGGCGCATAGGAACATGCACAGAAGCGGCCCAAATGAGGGCCGCCCTGGCTGGGGACGGGCATTAGAATACGGCACTACGGCCATCCTCCATCACAAACGCCGTCTCCGCCCACTGCACCACCCAGTTACACCCCTGGAACGCCCTCATGGAGGCCCTGCGCCGACCGAGTGACACCGACGCTTGACTGGCGCATGGCCAGCGCTGCCGACGGTCGCAGTAGTGCTCGAGTGCCGGCACTGCTGCTCGCACTGGTCCAGTTCCACAGCGCTGACGTGGATGCAAGAGTTTAGCGCCGGTGCAAGGGGGGGCATAGAATTGCACTGCCCGGAGAAATCAGTAAATACGTTCATGAACGTTTCACAGCTGCTTAGAATGCAATCCTAACTTGTGCTGAAACAGCAAGGCCAGTGCCCTTGGGTCGACACTGCTGCTAACATCGACCCAATGGCACTTACAGAATTGCGCCCTTATTGTTTTCTTACAAAAGAGAGGGGGGGAAACCCAGACTGGATATAGGGCAGGCCAGGAGGCCTTCGTAGTCCAGCTCAGGGTTCGGATTGTGCCCTTAGTCTTGTGTCTTCTAGACCTGGCCTCCTGCTTGGCCTGCCCTCCATCTTTCACCCTCCACGAGGCCAGCTGAGACCTCAGGATATGTCGAGGTATCAAAATGTCCTTCTGCAGAGGCTGCAGTCCCACAGCTCTTATAAACTCCTTCACGGTAAGCACATCCACAAGTCAAAGGGCTGCTGTAGCAGGCCAGCTTCTTCCCAGGCTGCAGAAAATGAGCATCATTGCATTTAGGTTCATATTAGAATGGAAAGTGTCCTGTGTGTCGTTAAATGTCCTTCTGCAGCAGTTGTAGTTCTGCAGCTGTGTCCCAGAGCATTCCTTTATGGTAAGCAAAAGACCAATGGTAGCAGGCCAGTTTCTTCCCAGATGTGTCCCAGCCATTCATAAGAACATAAGAAGAGCCCTGCTGGATCAGGCCAAAGGCCCATCTAGTCCAGCTTCCTGTATCTCACAGTGGCCCACCAGGTGCCCCAGGGAGGCATGAGACAACAAGATGCTTGCATCCTGTTGCCACACCCTTGCACCCGGTACTCTGAAGTAGCCTACTACTAATGTAAGGGGGTTGCACAATCCATCATGGCCTATAGCCCACGATGGACTTTTCCTCCAGAAATCCGTCCAATCCCCTCTTAAAGGAATCTAGACCGGATGCCATCACCACCTCCTGTGGCAAAGAGTTCCACAGATTAACTACCCATTGGGTAAAAAAGTATTTCCTTTTATCTGTTTTAACTCTCCCAACCCTCAGTTTCAGTGGATGCCCCCTGGTTCTGGTGTTTTGAGAGAGGGAAAAGAACACCCCTCTATCGACTCTATCCCTTCCGTTCATTATTTTGTATGTCTCAATCTTGTCCTGAGGCCTGAGGGGGGCCTCAGGTGCCTTTTTTCCAGGCTGAAGAGCCCCAAAATGCTGCAGTCTTTCTTCATAAGGGACGTGCCCCAGCCCCGTAATCATTTTCGTCGCTCTCTTCTGCACCTTTTCCAGCTCCACTATGTCCTTTTTGAGATGCGGCGACCAGAACTGTACGCAATATTCCAGGTGCGGCCTTACCATCAACTTGTACAATGGCATGATAATATTGGCTGTTTTATTCTCAACCCCTTTTTTGATTACCCCAAGCATGGAATTGGCCTTCTTAACTGCTGCCGCACACTGGGTCGACACCTTCATCGAGTTGTCCACCAGCACCCCAAGATCTCCTTCTGGATAATATTGGCTGTTTACAAATCTATGGTGAGGCCATCGACCAGGTACAAATGGGTTGCAGCTGCAGCATCTCACTCAGGCAGCAAATCCAGGTGAGATTGGAAAGTGTAAGATCCCAGGAAATTTCCAGGGCCCCTCCTTTGGCTCCTGGGCACCCTTTTTGAACCCTGGGCCCAGGTACAATTTGCCCCCTTAAACCCCCTCTCATGGGCCCTGTTGCTTCCAACCGTCTCTGCTTCAGGGTCTCAGCTTCAGTAACTTTCTCAGAAACCGGTTGGCTCATGAGTTAAGAGTAGGCCTGACTATCTGGACGTTGCAGAATTGTGATGTTTCTTTCTTGCCCTGCCCTTTGCACACATTCAGGGCACAATCCTAACCTTGAGATAGGCTGGCACAGTTTAGACAAGGGACACCACAAAGTATGCTTGGGCTACTCTTGGAGTCATAGAGGCCAACACAGAGATGTGCCCCATCCTCCCTGACTCCAAGAGTGGTCCAATGTGCTTAACGGTGGCCCTTGGGCCCAGAGGTGAAGCAAGGGTGTAGCCCAGGGTGGCGCAGGCCATGGGTGCCGGGGGGCGGTGGGGCGCCATTGTGTGGAGTCCGTGGACGAACCCGCGCGCTGTTTGGCCCGCCCGCCCTCCCTCACCTCCGTTTCGCTCCAAAATGGAGCTATTCTGGGTGCAGGGAGGCGTGGCTGGATGACACATGGGGCGGGGTGATGTGCTGGGGGCGTGGTTTAGTTGCCTTGCCATGGGCACGCTCAGGCCTCCGTTCGTCCCTGCTTGGGCCAGCCAAACTTTGCTGGCCTAACTGTGCCTAGCTCAAGGTTAGGATTGCGCCTTCAGAAGCTTGCGGAGTTTGGCTCTCCATTCTATCTCCTCCAAGTTGGGGTTATCCAAGTTTGCCTTTTTAACCTTCTAAATTTGCCACAACTCCTGAGTGGGCCTAAGTGATATTTTCTCAGCCTGGGAGAAGGCGATGAGGTGCCTTACCCTGCAATTGCAAAGTAAGGCTTTGGTCTCACAATATGCACCAGCTCCAGGACAGAACTGTGGGAGAATGCCCCATCTGATCCCTATGACAGCCCGAAGAACCGTGTAGCTAATTGCAAACTGAACGTCCAGCTGCATGGGGGGCCCGGACACTGTGCAATGTGTCCCCTTTTGCAGCACGTTAACAGAGGGGAAATGACAAAAGAGCACTGTAAAAGCCTCTAGGCTGTCTTGCTACTCCAGAGATGTTATAAGCAAGGAAATAAGTAAGGAATGCGAATATTGGCACCTGGGCTCCGACTGCAAGCATGAGATGTCAGTTCCTATTAAGAAGAAGTAATTGCTTCACACAAGAAAACACACACCAAAAAGGAGCTGGTAGTGGCTTTAAACCTTCAGAAACGCTTCCTGATTCTGCTCAGAGGGTTCATTCGGCAGTTTCAGCCACAGCTTTCCACCAGAAACCCTGATGGTCATGTTCATCAAATCACCAATGACGTGAAATTGCTCCAATTAAAATATAGCTCCCGTTACTCCCCCTGGCAGCACTTGCCCTGCTGTTCGTTTGCGCATTTCTGCCTCTTGGCTTGCAAAGTACGGATTTTGCTAATCTTTGCCCATGGCATGAATAGTACCTAGACGAGTCTTTCCAAACCAGCAATATTGTGCAGGTTGATGCTCACTCTGTCAGAGGAACCTCTGAGCACACAAGAAAGAAACGGATTGCAGATGAGACCTCAACTGAAGTTCTGATTCCTCCTCCCCAAGGGATTATCCTAGAGACAATGTTACTTTGCACTCTGACAGAGCTTTTCATCAAAGGATCGGAAAAACAACAACAACCGCTTTACACATTTTAATTAACCTTTTCAACATTCCTTTTTGGTAAGTGGGTGGAATTATCTCCATTTCACAGATGGGGCAAGGGTAGAGATAAAAACACGCAGAGTGACTTACCCAGAGGCAAGATGGCAGCCAGCAACAGAATTCGCAATGTGGCTCCTCCGAAAGGCAAGGCCATATCAGTGGTAGAGCAACTGACAGATGCCAGTCGTAGTTCCCCCGCAAGGGATAATTAACATAATAATTCATTATCGGTGCTCCATAAACTGACTTCTTTTTAGCAAGTATTCAGGAGGCTGGTTCAATATGGCAAAGAAGCCACTCGGAAAAGCAGCTCATAGGGATGGCAACATCTAAAGATGGTCATCTAGATGGGTCCTGAGAACATTTCACTGATGGGGCAAAGGATATGAATTTAGGGCATTACCAGTTGCGCTGAACTGGATCTAACTATCCTTGGTTGCAGGACAATGAGCAAAATAGCTGGAATTGGGGAAGAGACAATCCTGCATTCAGAAGAACCAGCTTTACTTCCCAACCTGACCTGCCCAGCTGGGACCCCAGGCAGTGATGTCATGCAGGGGGTACGCGGGGGTATGCGAGTACCGGTTTCTAGGATTACAGCTGGCCCCGCCCATTCGCCCGCCCACTCGTCGACTCCGCCCTCTGCAACGTTTGAATTTCCTGCACGTTTGAGTTGCCTGCATGTTCTCAGAGCCAGCCAGGCAGGCAGGCAGGCAGCGAGCGGAGCCTTTCCTTTCCTGGCCACTGAAAAATGAGTTGCTCTGGGGTTTTAACATGATGCCAGGCCTCCTTCACATGTTCTGGGGGTGCTGTGGAATACCGTTGCAACTGTTGGGTCAGTTTAAAATCGTCTGAGGCCTCAAAAAGGGCTTTTTTCATGTCACTTCCTGCCACGACCTCACTTCCGGCTTATGGCGTCGCTTCCGGTGGGCGGGTCCCGACATGTGCCAATCAAAAGTGAGTACCTGTTCTTAAATCATTTAGATGACACCACTGACCCCAGGTCTCTGAAATCCCAGACAGGTGTTGCCATTGAGTATTCAACAATATTGAACTCAGTGGACCATGGACCTGATATTCCTCTGACTACCATTTTTTTCCTGACATCTGTGGCCAATTTAGATCTTGATTACCGGAGCTAAGAAACATCTCTTCAATATTTCCAAAAAAAATGATAAACTTCTTTAAATTACAATAGGGCATTTCAGAAATACCTCCTGGGCACAAGATTTGGGGAAAGTGAAAGATTGAAAGGAACCAATATGTAGGAACTCTGCATTTGGACTATAAAGTATACACCATCAAATTATGGAAACATGTTTTCTGCTTCTTAAGAACATAAGAAGAGCCTCACTGGATCAGGGCAAAGGCCCTTCTAGTCCAGCTTCCTGTATCTCCCAGCAGCCCACCAGATGCCTCAGGGAGCACACGAGACAACAGGCTATCTGCATTCTGTGGCCACTCCCTTGCACCTGGCATTCTGAGGTAAATTCTGAGGGAAACACACTGGTGGCCAGTCAAGATTCTCCACAGCATTTCTCTTTGACTGCCACAAGAATCAGATGCTCCTCTTCAGACATATACTCTTAGGAACAGCCCCACTGGATCAGGCCAAGGTCCATCTAGTCCAGTTTCCTGGATCTCACAGTGGCTCACCAGATACCTTAGGGAACTCCCACATATTCAGTAGGATCCCAGAAGTTCAGTGAAATGCACAAACTGGAATTTCAACAAGTATGTCAATGGTTTAAGACAGCATTTCCTGAACTGTGGGTTGTGACTCAATGGTGAGTCATGACTCCATGTGCACTCATGGCTAGATACGATGCACCTGGTAATACCAGAATGCTTGATTGAGCTCTGTGGGCCTCAGAATGGCCTGCAAAAATGACCAAAATTTACTTCTAGTCAAACCAGAAGTTGTGTCTGCAAGCCAGAAGTTGATTCTGGTCACTTTTGTGGGTCATCCTAAGGCCCATGGAGACCAATAGAGTGGGTTGAAGGCCTGGTGTGACCTGGAAGAGGCCTCCGGGGCCTCCCAAGAAGCATTCTGGCACTACATAGGAGCATTGTGTCAGGGCCCACTGTGGGGGATGAGATGGGTCGCTGCGCTGAAAAGTTTGGGAACCACTAGTTTAGAACACCTTCAGTTCTTTTTCCCCATCTGAAGTTTATCTAGACTTTTTTAATATATATATATTTTATGTGAATAAAAAACCAAAAATTCAAATTAACATTACATAGATATAATAACCATAAGTAGTTACAAAAAAGAAAGAAAAAAATATAAAGAATCAGAACATTCATATAACCACAAAATTCATGCTGCTTAAGGTATTCTAATGAGATATTTTATCAAGGAATGGCCTCCAAATATTTTCAAAAGTGTCCAAATGCAGGTACTTGTACAGTGCCAACATATAGGTTCCTTTAATAAGTCCTTTGGAATACAGTCTCTGTGGTGTACAGGATACCCTAAAAAGAATTTGGACGTGGTGGCGCAGTGGGTTAAACCGCTGCTGCTGGGCTTTCTGACTGGAAGGTTGGGAGTTCAAGACTGCATGACCGAATGAGCTCCCGTTGCTTGTCCCAGCTCCTGCCAACCTAGCAATTCAAAAGCACATAAAAGTGCAAGTAGATAAATAGATACCACTTGGGTGGGAAAGTAACAGTGTCCTGTGCGCTACGGCGTATAGTCATGCTGGCCACATGACCATGGAAGCTTGTCCTCAGACAAACGCTGGCTCTACAGGCTTAGAAACGGAGATGAGCACCGTCCCCTACAGTCAGTCACAACTGGACCATTCGGTCGTGGGGAAACCTTTACCTTTTTAAGATCCATGGATATTGTGGGTATACTTTTGAGTACCACGCTCCATTGCTCCTTCAGAATAGGGCGGTCAAGTACTTTGTTCCATTTGTCTCGGAGCAAAAGTGTGTCAAAGTTAATCCACTTCATCAAATGAGTATAAATAAATATTGCTGGCCTTTTCTTATCTACTGACTGACTAAGTATATCAAGAAGTCGAGGGGTTTGGGAAGCTGAAATGGAAAGTTGATCTAGACTTGATTAGAATGGACTGAGGATGACACAAAACTATCTGCAGATTTGCAATGTTGTAGAATTGACCGCAACATCTATGAGGAGGACCATCAGGGATCTCCATTGCAAGTATAGCATTGATAAATGGGTCAAGGTGTCATTTGGTTTGAAGAACCAGTGTTTCAGCTTCAGTTTCATGCTGAAGGACACCACCACCTTCTTCATGCTGTGAAAATATATTAACAAATGCTCTTCCATGTCTTTTGACTTGTCAAAAACGTTGCTACATGCCCTTAGTGTGACAAAACCACGTAATTTCATTTTACAGTTCTCAGCCCCCTAAGTGTCTGCACGATGGCATGCTTGACAGACCGACAGATATAGATGCGTGAATCTTTATGGGAATTCTCAGTCTTGATTGCAAAATCAATACTGAATAAAATGTATATGTATCGTGATCACCGCTGAAATGCAGATCAACCTTCCTCATATTTGTCATTTGATAATGGATGGCAGAAAGTGAGGAAGACCTCAAGAACCTTCTGATGAGGATGAAAGAGGAAAGTGCCAAAATTGGCTTGAAGCTCAACATTAAAAAAACTAAGATCATGGCCACCACTCCCATCACTTCCTGGCAAATAGAAGGGGAAGAATTGGAAGCAGTGACAGACTTTACTTTCCTGGGCTCCAAGATCACCACAGACGGTGACTGCAGCCATGAAATTAACGTTTACTTCTTGGGAGGAAAGCCATGTCAAACCTAGACAACTTAATAAAAAGCCAAGACATCACCCTGCCAACAAAGGTTCGCCTAGTCAAAGCAATGGTTTTCCCAGTAGCAATGTATGGCTGTGAGAGCTGGACCATACGAAAGGCAGAGCGATGAAGAATAGATGCTTTTGGATTATGGTGTTGGAGAAGACTCTTGAGAGTCCCCTGGACTGCAAGGAGATCCAATTGGTCAATCCTACAGGAAGTCAAGCCTGATTGGCCCTGGAAGGACAAATCCTGAAGCTCAAGTACTTTGGCCACCTCATGAGAAGAGAGGACTCTTTAGAAAAGACCCTCATGCTGGGAAAGATTGAAGGCCAAAGGAGAAGGGGGCGGCAGAGGATGAGATGGTTAGATAGTGTCACCGAAGCGATGAACATGAAATTGGGCAAACTCCGGAAGCTAGTGGAGGACAGGGAGGCCTGGCGTGCTGTGGTCCAGGGGGTTGCGAAGAGTCGGACATGACTTAGCGACTGAACAACAACAGCAGCCATGGATGGCCATCCCACTTTTCTAAAAGGTTGCCTTTCCCTCCCCACCCCCAAGAGCATCGTTGATTAAAATATAAGAAAAATCATCAGCTCTGCTTTTGACCTCAAGCTCCAACTATCTCACTGGCAGCACGTTTTGCAAGCAATGCATCACTTTTTCAACTTCATCAATAATGTCTGCTGGTGGGCTTCTGGGGGACAACTTCCTAGGACAGCTCTTGTCAACGGACTAGTCCTCTGGAATCTGGGCTGGCTTCCCATTGTACAGTTGCTGGTTTTGACTCAGGGCAGTCTAAATAGCTTGTCATCAAAGCGTCCTCCTTCATGTTTCAGATCAATGGGGAGCACTCTTCTGCTTGTGCTATACGTAGGAAGTATTGGAAAATTTCTTATTGGTGATAGGGAAAGCAGAATAGAGCAAGCAGCAGATTTTCCCCCTTAGAGCATCACCTCACGGGAACCTCCCTCACCCAGGCTGACTGCTATTATATTAACAAAAGACATATGAGGCAGAGGATTGGTAAAGATGCAAAACGAAAGATTTACTCACAGTTCCATCGAGTGCATATCTACAGCGTCTGATTAGGATCAGAGATACAACTAACACTTGGAAGGCAAGGCCCTTCAATCAATCAATCAATCAATCAATCAATCACTAGTATTTATATACCGCTTTTCAACACAAAGTTCACTAAGCGGTTTACAAGCAAATAATAACATTAAAGTGAAATGGCTCCCTGTCCCAAAAGGGCTCACAATCTAAAAGAATGGAGAACACCACCAGCAATAGCCACGAGAAAGACACTGTGCTGGGGTGAAGAGGGACAATTGCTCTCCCCCTGCTAAATATAAGAGGACACCACTTGGAAAAAGTGCCTCTTGCCCAGTTAGCAGGGGTTAAGCTGCATTGCTGTGCATGGAGGTGTGCTTAAGATGGTGGGGGCATCAGAGCCCTTAGTCTGCACATCTTATCAGGTCAGTGGTCAGAGGACAAAAAGGGACGTGCTCAGAGGAGAAGAGAAAGAAGGGCAAGGCCACACCCCTGCAGGACTCACAGAGAGAACAGGTAAGAAGGGTCTAGGTCACAGGACATCACATTTTCCCCTTTTGGATGTTAGACTGTCCCCTCTAGACAGAGTTGTGCCAACTCCAACAGGAAGGACATATGGTGATATATTCTCAGGGTCTGTAATGAATGAAAGGAACATCTTCCTCTCTGGAGACTAAGGGCCAAATTACATGAACAGATAACCTTGCAGTGTTCAGATTTTCTTTCCAAATAACAAGAAAAAAAAAGGTAAAGGTTTCCCCCCGACTGAATGGTCTAGTCATGACTGACTGTAGGGGGCGGTGCTGATTTCCGTTTCTAAGCCGAAGAGCCGGCGTTTGTCCTGAGGACAAGTTTCTGTGGTCATGTGGCCGGCATGACTATACGCCAAGGAGCACAGAACGCCATTACCTTCCCTCCGAAGTAGTACCTATGTACTGCATCTACTTGCAATTTTTCGTGCTTTCGAACTGCTAGGTTGGCGGGAGCTAGGACAAGCGACAGGAGCTCACTCCATCACACGGTCTTGAACTGCCAACCTTCTGGTCAGCAAGTTCAGCAACAGCGGTTTAACCTGCAGCGCCACCATGTCCCCTCTAAATAACAAGAAGGGGGACACAAAACATGGTGAAGCATTGGCTCTCAAAAACAGCATGAACACGGGCTTCCGTGGTGGCGTGACCTGGATGAAGGCCACGGCAAAGGCAATTGGGCCTCTCTACCTCCACACCTGGATTTGCCACATTTTGCAGGGCCTTCCTCTTCTTTATGAAGGCAAGAAACAAACTCTCAAGCTTGTAAGATTGTGCATAGGGCTGAAGGTTTTTGGGTGATATTTTTTCCCCAAAACGTCTTGATCAAAATAGCTAATTTTTATCCAAATTTTCATTGCAAATTGTACAAACAGTGCAATAAATATAGGTGAATGGCCCTACAAAGGCAAGCAATCACTGGCACACATACCCCAGCCTGAAATAACCTGCTCAAAAAATCCCAAGCTGCACTCTGATTGCTGCTTGGAGCATCAAGAAACTGCTGCTCACTATGTCCACATTCCATTAGTGTTGCCCAGCATGCACTGTGAACTAGGAACATGCATGTCCATGCAACTTTAAGCAAGCTTCTTCCTGTTTCTGCCACTCCTCCTCCTGATCCCTTTCTGAAAACTATCTGTGGATTCCTCAAAACTGTGTCAAAAAGAATCAAAAGTGGTATATTTCTGAAATTGATCTCAATTCATATCAAACAGGCACACCCAGCCCCTGGAGCACTGACATCGACTCTGCACATCTACGCCCCCAGGGCAGTGACATCACAGGTTCTCCCCGAGGAGGGACAGGTGCCAGTGGCATCTCTACAGGGAGGGCAGAGCTCTAAGTGATGCCACCTTGCAGTGGAAATCACTCCTCTCCTGCACCGTTTTAGCCAATCCTCACAGGGAAAAGCAACATCTTGGCGTTGCTTACTGGCTACAGCAGCAAGGGAGAGGCGGGATTTACATGACAGGGTAAGGCTCCTTGCAACACTTAGAGCTTTGCCCTCTCTGTAGAGATGCCACTGGCAGGTGCAGGAGGTGGCCAGCACCTCCTCCTTCAGGGAGAACCTGGAAGAGACTGGTTCTCCCCCGGCATCTCCCTTGAGGGGGGCACACAATCGCCCGTGCCTCCTCCTTTGGGAATAGGGAAGGCTGCTTCTGCGCTCCCAGCACGAAAGCAGTCTCCCCCCGGCATCTCCCTGAGGGGCACGGGTGATTGCCCCCGCCTCCTCTTTTGGGGACACCCCGAAGGTGGCTGCCTTCCTGCCACTTGCGGTACCTCCGCAATGAGGGTGCAGCCTGTAATGAGCCGTAATGAGGGTGGAGCTTGCGGTCCCTCTGTAATGAGGGTGGAGCCTGGAGGCAATCCTGCACCCCATTATCCCAGCGCCTGGAGCAGGTGCACCTCAGGCTCCACCCACGTTTCGGTCCTGGAGATTGGATAACATTGGCACAGCTGCCGCCAGTACCACCCCACTCCCATCTCGATTAACCCTCACCCCACCTTCATCTCCTCCCCCTTACTCCCCCTGCCTGCCCCATTCTGCTTGTCCCACCTCCTGCTCTGACTGACCAGCACCAGCAGGCATCCTGTAGCCACTTGCTGCTCGTAGAAGTGGCCAAGCCACCAAAGATGTTTTGTAAGGAACTTATGCCCAGTGATGTCATTCAGGGGGAACGGACCAGAACGGGCGTTCCGGATCCTAACAGGCTCCGTGGCTGGTTCCGGGTTCCCAACAAGCCAATCAAAAGTGAGTTCCTGTTCCTAAATCATTTGAGTGACACCACTGGCCTGACCCTATTGGGCTCAGCACATGATATGAGCATACCGTCTGTGTCGGTGTCACAAACGTGCCATTAGGCATGTCCCATGCGGGCAGTAAGGTCTTACCACCCGGGCTGGTCCAGCACTGTCCTCCCACGCCCAGAGGTGCCCCCATAGAGCCGATGAGCAGTAGGTTGCGACGATTCCAGACAGGCAAGGAGGGCGGAACTGGGAGGTGGAGGGGGAGAGTGGAGGTGGGACCAGCAGTGACCGCCAGATCTTATCCCCCACCTCAGCCTAGGCAGCCCAACACAGGACTGCTCGAAATAGCCAGCAGAGAGTCAAGACGTCCCATTGCAGGATGTGGGGCTAGGAGCAGTGATGTCATTCAGGGGGAACGGACCAGAACGGGCGTTCCGGATCCTAGCGGGCTCCGTGGCTGGTTCCGGGTTCCCGACAAGTGCCAATCAAAATGAGTTCCTGTTCCTAAATCATTTGAATGACACCACTGCTTATGCCCCTGAAATGTTTATTCTGGTGGCACAAGGGCCTAACACGTTTGGGTTGTTAGTTACAGCATTTTGTACCACAATACCACAGATTTTTTTTTCCTCATACTTTTCAAAACATTTTCACAACCCTGACACCAGTGCCAAATCAGAAGACCCTTTCTTCAGTTCATTCCAGCTGGGTGGACTTTCCTCTGGTTAGTCTAACTTAAAATGAGGATCACAGACATGCATGCCTCGCCCTGTCACATGCCACGTTAGTCACATGCCTCACTCTTGGCACACAAGGCTGGGGGCATTGGCCCAAGCAGCACAAGTACTTTGAGGAAACAGGGCAGCATGTCATGCGCAGACTTCTGGAGGGTTAATAGTCTCATTTCCAGAGAAAAAGTGGCCAGGGATTAAATGCAGCAGGCAACTGGACAAACACTGTGGAGTACATCTGCGGGTCCTATAGAGAACTGTTAAGGATTTGACAATGAGATAAATAAAAAATTTATATGTATTCTAAAAATGTACTTTGATGTATGTATAAAATTATATTAATGTAGGTGCTTCTGATACGAAGAAAGAAAGAAAGAAAGAAAGAAAGAAAGAAAGAAAGAAAGAAAGGATTTGATAATGGGAACTAGAAACTTACTGGCTTGAGGAAGATAAAAGGAAGTACTTTTTTACCCAGAGGGTAGTTAATCTGTGGAACTCTTTGCCACAGGAGGTGGTGATGGTATCTGGTCTGGATGCCTTTAAGAGGGGGTTGGACAGATTTCTGGAGGAAAGGTCCATCGTGGGCTATAGACTATGATGGATTGTGCAACCCCCTTACATTAGTAGTAGGCTACTTCAGAGTGCTGGGTGCAAGGGAGTGGCAACAGGATGCAAGCATCTTGTTGTCTCGTGCCTCCTTGGGGCACCTGGTGGGCCGCTGTGAGATACAGGAAGCTGGACTAGATGGGCCTTTGGCCTGATCCAGCAGGGCTCTTCTTATGTTCTTATGTTGTTAAGTACTGTTTAACGGCCCTCCGGTGGCTGCAAAAGCCTTCAAAGGGCCCAGGGACGCTGCATACGACCTCTTTGACCTTCCAGAAAACTCCGGAGAGTGGGCGGTGACAGCTCAGTGGCTCATAGAAGTGGCTTAGTGGGGGAGGGTGCTGTCCCCACTGGCTCCACAGGCCTGCCACCCCAGGGCAACTGTGCCCCCCCTCCAGGTTAATGGCAGGACCATCATTGATCCTCAGGTCATTTTGGACCATCACAGAGTTCCACCAGCCCAGGCTGCTAAACCAACGTAGAAAGGGAAACAACAAACAAAATACAGAACAGACTTGACAGACCAATTACATCTCTGTGCTCTGTGACAATAATTAACTCCCAGGAAAATATATATGGACATTGCTCAAAGATGCTGGGTTGTTTTTTATTTTTTATTTTTTTTAGAAATTACAGCATCGAGGGTTCATAGGTGACATTAGCTGCTTTCAATTATGTCACAATTGTCCATTTCCTCTTACATTATGCTACTTTGAAACTGATCTAGTGGGGTTCACCTCTACCAAGGCCTTTGGCCTGCTCTCTACATGGGGGCAGGAGACATAATTGCCCCCGGAGCAGGCCGGTGCTTTTATGGGACATCAAAATGACAGAAAGGCTCTGCTGGCAAATTACGCCCCAAATCAAACCCTCTGCACCTTTGGAGGGTCAACTCAACATTACCGCCTTGGTTCCCACTGAACGGCTTGCTGATACCACTGGTGCAGGCATGTCAAGAAAGGTTGGAATCTCTCTCTCCTGTATTCAGCCTCAAGCAGAATTAGCATGGCCCTGCCCCATCTCCACAGAGGACGCACGGTGGAATCATCAAGTTGAGTCCTTGGAAGCCGTCCGAAGAGTGAACTCACACAATTAAGAGCCAAGATGGTGTAGTGGTTCTGAACGAAGACCTGGAAGAGCCAGGTTCATAGAATAACAGAATCATAGACACACAGAGTTGGAAGGGACCTACAAGGTCATCTAGTCCACCCCCTGCCTTTAGCAGGAAATCCTCCTAGAGCATCTCCAGCAGGTGCCTGTCAAGCCTCTGCTTGAAGGTCTCCAGTGAGGGAGAATCCACCACCTCATTCGGCAGTCTGTTCCACCATCGAACTGCCCTGATCGTCAACAAATTCTTCCCGATGTCCAGCCGGACTCTCCTCTCTTGCAGTTTGTCCCCATTGGACCTAGTTCTACTGTCAAAGGCAGATGAGAACAAATGTGTCCCTTCTTCCTTATGATAGCCCTTCAGATATTTGAAGAGTGCCATCATATCCCCTCTCAGTCTTCTCTTCTCCAAGCTAAACATACCCAGTTCCCTCAACCTTTCCTCACAGGACTTGTTTTCCAGCCCCCTGATCATCTTCGTTGCTCTTCTCTGAACCTGCTCCAATTTGGCTGCATCTTTCTTGAACTGAGGTGTTCTGGGTGACCTTGGATGTTGTGAGCTCTTTACAGAGGAAACTGCCTTACCTGTCCAAAGTCAGAAGATCGATCCGTATTGTCCACACTGATTGGCAGTGGCTATCCAGGGTTTCAGACAGTCATTTCCCAGCTGGGAGCTGCAAAATATTGAACTTGCCTACAAAGTACACGTTCACCCACACAGCATCTCTCCATTATGATCAAATTAGTATCCTGAGATTTGCAGGCACATTTCCAGGACTTTAGGGTAGAGGTATTTGAAAATGGTGTTGCTGCTTACTCAGTAGTAAGCCCATTGTGAGCCCAAAGGCTCACAGCGCTGGCCAGTGGTAAGGCCAGTGGTAAGGCCAGTTGGGAGGCAGGAAGGGGGAGAACTGTGCAGGAGAAGGGGGCGATCAACCTGGCCAGGGGGCAGGGCCAACGGTGACTTCTACTACCAGACGCTCAAACCCATTTTGTGACTGCTGCTGCTATAGGACCCAGACTGCTCAGGATGCCTTCATTCCAATGCTACGCCCCTGCACCTGGCATTCTGAAGTAGCCTACTACTAATGTAAGGAGGTTGCACAACCCAACATGGTCTGTAGCCCACGATGGACTTTTCTTCCAGAAATCTGTCCAATCCCCTCTTAAAGGCATCTAGACCAGATGCCATCACTACCTCCTGTGGCAAAGAGTTCCACAGAATAATTACCCACTGGGTAAAAAAGTACTTCCTTTTATCTGTTTTAACTCTCCCAACCCTCAGTTTTAGCAGATGCCCCCTGGTTCTGGTGTTTTGAGAGAGGGAAAAGAACATCCCTCTATTGACTCTATCCATCGCATGCATAATTTTGTATGTCTCAATTTTACCAAGTTTACCTACCAGAGCCATAGTATGATAGGACCAGGATATTACTGACATAGCATACATGGCTTGTATCCAGAGTGACCTGCTGGTGTGGGGCTCAAGTGGACACAACCATGCCAGAAATACAACAGACAAAAATTGTACAATAGGGAATCAAGCATCTACAATGCTTTGATTTTGGGTGGCAACCACAAGTTAGGGTGTTCCTATACTGCATAAGAAACATGGTGGTGCTGTGGGTTAATCCGCTGAGCTGAGCTTGTTGACCGGAAGGTTGGCAGTTCGCGACCACAAGACGGAGTAAGCTCCCATCGCTTGTCCCATCCCAGCTCCTGCCAACCTAGCCATTTGAAAGTATGTAAAAATAGGAGTAGATAAATAGGTACCACTTCTATGTAATGGGAAGGTAATAGCGTTCGGTGCGCTACGGCGTATAGTCATGCTGGCCACATGACCACGGAAGCTTGTCCTCGGACAAACGCCAGTTCTACAGGTTTAGAAATGGAGATGAGCACCGCCCCCAACAGTTGGTCACGACTAGACCATTTGGTCGTGGGGAAACCTTTACCTTTTTACACTGTATAAACTATGTATATATAGTTTATTTGGGCCTAGGGAAAAAAAAAGAAAAAAACCTTCTGGAATAAGCGAAGTTTTTAAAAAGTCATGCATTTTTGGTTCAGTGCTGGGAGCGCAAGTGTACTCCGTCCACTCATGAGCACTGCCCTTCCCTGGTGTTGAAGTTGCTGACAAGGTCAGAGTCCCAGCCGGTTTCTTCTTGTCTCTTTCTGCAGCGGCGAGTTGGAAAACCATGACCAACCCTGTCTGCCCCGTTCTCCAGCCCATCCATCAGTGACTCCTCACAGCACTGTAAATCCTGCACACTGAAAAATGCGATACCTTAATAGTAAATCACCCACTGTAGACATGAGAGAGAGAGAGAGAGAGAGAGAGAGAGAGAGAGAGAGAGAGAGAG
>JAJKFI010000007.1:29952241-29971298 GCA_029204185.1 Lerista edwardsae
CCAGCGTACCGGTAGCATGACACTGCTGGCAGAGACCCACATGAGAAGGTGCTGGTCCTCCACATTGGTTGGAAAGGTCCCAGCCACCAGATGTTAGACTAATGGACAAGTAGCACTGGGGCATTCTGGGAAGTGGAAAGCAGGGACACGATGGGGAGGAGATGAAACTGGGCAGGGGAAGATGGGAACAAGGGCAGTTCAGGCCCCACAGGGGGTGGGAATGTTGGCAGAGGCTACTGCTAGATCCTATCTTCCACCTTGTGTCGGAAAGCTTTACCGTTCTGCACCAGCGATTGAGCTGGCATGGATTTGAGTAGACCCATAGTGGCTGCTGGGGCTCAACAAGGGGTAAGGGATCAATTGTTCCTTTACCTTAAGGTGACATCCAGCTGCCTCCTTGCCCATGTAGGATACAGCAGTGGACATTTTGGGACCAGTATATTGCAGCACAGGCAGTCCTGTTAGGATTGGGCAGCAACGGTATAAGTAAACATACTTGCTAGAGAGCTAGCCTTGTTGACAACTTACTTCTGAGTACATATTCAATGCACATAAGAACATAAGAAGAGCCCTGTTGGACCAGGCGAAGGCCCATCCATCTTCCTGTATCTCACAGTCGCCCACCACACGCCTCAAGGGGCACATAACAAGTTGGTACATTGTGTGGCCACTCCCTTGCACCTGGCATTCTGAGGTAAATTCTGAGGGAAACACACTGTGGCCCACCAGATGCCTCAGGGAGCACACAAGACAACAAGATACCTGCATTCTGTGGCCACCCTCTGGCATCTGGCATTCTGAGGTAAATTCTGAGGTAAACACTGGTGACCAGTCAAGATTCTCCACAGCATTTCTCTTGGACAGCCACCAGAACCAGAGGCTCCTCTTCAGACATGTACTCATAGGAACAGCCCCGCTGGATCAGGCCAAGGCCCATCTAGTCCAGCTTCCTGTATCTCACAGTGGCCCACCAGATGCACAATTATCTTACTTTATCCAGGGAGAGAAACCACTGGGGACAGCCAAGATTTTGAGTGGTCAACTGACTCGAAGGTTAGGGTTTAACCAGCCCCCTATCTTTCGCTGTTGCTTTTTAATAACTCAATGCCAAGCCACCCACCGCAGTTTTAGAGGAAGCTAAAGTGATGCAACAGAAATGACTAAGAATCTGGCATCACCTCAAAGACTAGAATTCTCTGTCTGAAGGCTGGTTTCGTCCTACCAGTTCATGCACATTTGTCTCATCTATTTTTCATGCACTTTTTGTTGGAGAAAAGACTAGTAAGGGTGCAATCTTACCCGGCGCTGGGGTAGGAGCCAGCCAGCCAGCGCCCTATCCAGCGCTGGGTAGGTGGGGGCTGGAGCCTCCCTGCGGCAAGGGAGCGTGCGCTCCCTTACCGTAGGGGAGGCTCTAGCCTCCCCTACGTGCTCTTTGGATCTGCGCCCGCTAAAGAGCAGGTGCAGATCCGAGGAGACTGTGTGGCCCAAATCGGGGCCGCGTGGCCTCCCTGATGGGCTTAGGATGTGGCCATATGGCCACCTCCCAAGCCCACCCAATGTCACACCCAAGTCACACCCCTGCCTCCCTCCCTCCCTCCCTCCAATCCACCTTGGCACGGAGCCTCCCTTGCGCCGATCGGCTTAGCGCTGATGCAGGGGTGCCAATCAGCGCTCCCGCATCGGCGCTAAGGGTGCAGTGTCAGCGCAATCCCATAGCGCTGACACTGCGTGGGGTTTAGGATTGCACTGTAAGAGTTAAGTCAGTTTTTTTTATAACCCCAAATTCTTAATGCTAATGTAAATTAATTTTTTTCATATAGTAATCTATTTATCCCCCCCTTTTCACTCCCATATTAAGATGCAGTTTAAATTTGAAGCATTCACTGGGATATTTCAATTATGATTTGAAACTAACGGGTATGGATGAGTTTTAGAAAAAAAAATCTCAGAGTATTTTATATGCAAAGCAGAAATATTAATTTGATGGTACAAACTTTGTCATACGATGTTTTTTGGAGCTTTTTTAATTTTACAAAAATGTCAGAATATGATCCAACGTACATCAAAAAATAAGATATTGGTTTATATATTATTTATATGCACTCTTCCAATTCTCCCAACTGCACTTATGTGTTAACAACTTGAGAGCACAATCCTAACCTGGAGTTAGGCCAGCAGAGTTAAGCCAGCAAAGTTTGGCCGGCACAAGGGCCACTGTAAAGTATGGTTGGACCCCTCTCGGAGTCAGAGATGCCAGCACACAGACGTGAGCCATCCTCCCTGTCTCCGAGAGTGGTCCAAACATGCTTTATGGTGTCCCTTGTGCCAGCCAAACTGCTGGCCTAACTCTGCTAGCCTAACACCAGTTTAGGATTGTGCTCTTCTACAGCACATTCACAACACCCAGAACCAGTGATGTGCCAGTGCTAGAGGGGTTAGAATTGGGCCCTTATACATTCAGAGGAGACCATAGTACTGTTCCTTCTGCAAGCCCATTAGGCTGCTGTTTTCGGGGGGGGGGAAGAACCATGCATACATTCCCCAGCGCATGCATTCCTTGATTCTTTGAAGCACGACTAAGTTGTGGAGCATCAGAACAAATATATAAAGTTTGGCTTGTTTGATGCTGATTTGACAGCTAATGTCAGTGTTTAAGGCTCCGATCCAAAACGGTTGCATTGAAGGATGTGATTTCGGCGTTGGTGCAACAACCCGACAACTAGCGAACATGACGGAAACATTAGTTCTGGAATCATAGATTGCTGCTACAGCCGTCTGTGTATCTCATGCTGAACACCACCTTGTTGCCTGGCAAGCTTGACCTTGGGGCATTGGTTGTCAATTCAGCATTGCCCTCACGCTTGCAGTAGATGTACTCATTTTTATGGATATTCAAATTTAGAAGCAGCTCTCACATCCAAAAAAGCCCTCAACGTACAATTAAAAAGCAATAGAAAATGAACATTAAATAATACCTTTAAAAAAAATCTTGACTGTTCCTGCATTTGGTGTCTTTCTTGTGAAAATTCTGAAATGTTCAATAATACATGTGGATAAGGAAAATTACAGGGACATGGTGGTGCAGCGGGTTAAACCGTTGAGCTGAGCTTGTTGACCGGAAGGTTGGCAGTTCAAGACTGCGCGACGGAGTGAGCTCCTGTCGCTTGTCCCAGCTCCTGCCAACCTAGCAGTGCGAAAGCACCTAAAAATGCAAGTAGATAAATAGGGACCACTTCGGTGGGAAGGTAACAGCGTTCCGTGTGCTACGACGTGTAGTCATGCCGGCCACATGACCACAGAAGCTTGTCCTTGGACAAAACGCCGGCTCTACAGGCTTTGAAAGGGAGATGAGCACCGCCCCCTACAGTCGGTCACGACTAGACCATTCGGTCGTGGGGAAACATTTACCTTTAAGCAAAATTATGGATTTTCGGTGTGTGTGTGTGTGTGTGTGTGTGTGTGTGTGTGTGTGTGTGTGTGTGTCATTTTCCACAGATTCAGCAACCACGGATTTCATAATCTGTGGGCTCCAAACCAATGGGGACCTCTGAAGGGTCTGGTTGCCTCCAAAAGTGTTCTGAGGCTCACAGAGACAACATACAACTACCCACAGCCTTTTCAGGCCTCAGAGTGCCCATTACAGGCAAAAAAAAATGTGCCTCATAAATAACTTATAACAGTGGTTCTCAAACATTTTAGCTGGGACCCACTTTTTAGAATGACCATCTGTCCAGGAACCACCAAAAGTGATGTCATGGCAGAAGTGATGTCACTGTGACGCCAGAGCCTGCTGCTTTCCTGAGAAGGCAGCTATCAGTGGGGTTATTTGCCTTTTTCCAATAGCAAAGTGAATCTGAAAGGAAAAAAAAAAGGCTGTTCACAACCTTGACACAAGCAAAACAACCACACAGCCCTCCTCCTTCCCAGCATCCCATCCTCCTGTAGTTTAAAGATGGCTGCTCTAGGTGCTTGTGACCCACCTGAAATTGGCCCACGATCCATTGGTGCATCATGATCCACAATTATAATCAGCGTCGGCATTCGGCCGGTACGCTGGGCGGGAGGAATGGGTGAGCGGCAGCGTCCCGGTTCGCGGGGGCGGGGAAGACGGCGAAATGAACCGGGACGCTATGGGCGAGCTGCCGCTCACCTGTTCCTCCCGCCCAGCGTACCGGCTGAATGCCGACGCTGATTATAAGGGCATAAAAACCTTATATGCCTCATTAGGGCTCCAGTTGTTTTTGGAGGGTGTTGACCCCAAATCCACGAATTTGAATACCCACCGATTTCAGTATCCACAAGCGTTCTGGGAACAGAACCCCTGTGGATAATGAGGCCCAACTTTATTTTGTTTTTGTCAACTATTTTTTTATGTAAAACTGGTATGTAAATAGTCTTTATAAATAAATAATATTGAAATACCTTTTTGTCCTCATGGAACAAAAATGGGATACAAACACTGTATAGCCCGATCCTAACCGTCTCTGGTGCATGACCCATAATGTCCCTCCCTGCCGCCCTCCCACAAACCAGTGTTGCTCAGTAGCCTACTTACCTCCACAGGTATGTGGCCTACTTACCTCCTTTATAGCACATTTGTAACCCCCTCAGCCGACACCGTGGTTGCTACGCCAGCCCAACAGCAGAATAGGATTGTTCTGTGAACTGCTCACCACATTTATGAAATTAACTTCCCTGAAAGTAAGGTAAGCAAATACTCTGAGCTGCATTTCTACCTGTATTGTTGGTCCAACAGGCCAATATGCTGTTCTACAAAGGTGCAGAAGAAATGTGCAGACCAAGCAGAGGGCCTCTGGTCGATCACCCCACACCCAGACCCTTGGAAACAGCCCTTCTGTTTGATATTTGGTCCTACTCAGTGATGTCATGCAGGGGGTACGCGGGGGTACGCAAGTACCGGTTCTAGGATTATGGCTGGCCCCGCCCATTCGCCCGCCCACTCGTCGACTCCGCCCCCTGCAACGTTTGAATTTCCTGCACGTTTGAGTTGCCTGCACGTTCTCAGAGCCAGGCAGGCAGCAAGCGGAGCTTTGCCTTGCCTTGCCACTGAAAAATGAGCTGCTCTGGGGTTTTGTGACTGTTGGGTCACTTTAACATGATGCCAGGCCTCCTTAACATGTTCTGGGGGTGCTGCGGAATACTGTTGCAACTGTTGGGTCAGTTTAAAATCGTGTGAGGCCTCAAAAAGGGCTTTTTTCATGTCCCTTCCTGCCACGACCTCACTTCCGGCTTATGACGTCACTTCCGGTGGGCGGGTCCCGACACATGCCAATCAAAAGTGAGTACCTGTTCTTAAATCATTTAGATGACACCACTGGTCCTACTTGATATTTGGGCAATAGGTGTGGACTGATGGTTGAGCTGCTAGTACTGCCTGAAACTAAGCAGGAGACTCTGTGGTCATGTTTTAGGTGGGAGATGGAATGCCAGGCTGCAATAAGCTGCAGTACCTGTTATGGCAGGATGGAGCCGCTGTGGAGCTGACTAGCCAGTTGGGGGAATGTGTGGGAAGCCCAGCCAGCAAAAGCACAGAGTAAGACCTTGAGGACCTGTCCAGGCTTGACTTACAATTGCCTGCAGAAGCTCGATGGCAGCAGCCAGAGAGAACCACACTGTGAAGGCTACAGCTGGGACTGAGGATTCAGTGAATCACAGAATACTGTATATTTGTGAAAACCCCGTTAAAAATGGTGGTTTAAACTAGCCTACCCATGTAAGTCACCTTGGACATTTGCTTCAGCATGGGAAAAGCGGGATAGAAATGCTTCAAATAAATAAATAAATAAACACTTGATATTTGGTTTGAGCAATGCAAGCACCATTTACGTGAAGAGGCTGCAGAACTAAAATCCATTCCCAAATGACTGCATTTCATGCTTGGAACAAAGCTTATAGGCAGCTCCTCCACCACACAGTGGTGACTCTTTCCAACTTGTCTACATACTGCATCAGCAGTACGTTTGCTACTCCAGCGATCAGCATGGGTTTTGCATCCTGGTGTCTTTAATTTTCACTTTGGCGCATGCTTGGCCACCCTTCTGTTCAGTTCAATGCAGCTCCTGAGTAGATGGATCTGTCGCTTGTTTGATCACGTCCAAACCTGGTGAAGTTGACAGTCATCAATAAAAGCTCAGGCTCCTACAAAACAATTTGGGTCGAAGCAGGACACAAGGGCCATCAGGGGGAAAAACAGCGACACACAAACAAATGTTTGCTGGATCCAGTGATAGCCAAGCATGTCACCCATTTAAGTGAAGTGCCTTTTTTTGTGGAGGAGGCTTCAGAACAGATGACTGTATTCTTTCCCCCTCACTGTTTGTCCTTCCTGTTTGTGGCCAAGTCTTTTCAACAGAACATCTGCTGAATGTCCTCTGCTGGGATCATAATCATAACTCAGGCTTCTTGAGTTCAACAGTCTGGGCTGAAAACACCGCAGAAATCAATTCTCCTATGGAATCAAGCCTGGGATACTATCTGCATTAGAGGTCCCCCCTTTTCGTAGCGTAATTGGATCTCTGATCAATGCCAACCAAGACAATATAGAGCATCTATCCTAGACCATTCACACATTTGCAGCTCATTCTCAAGCGTGATAGATCTCAGCTGGAGGCAACTAGGAGCATTACAAGGGAAGTAAATGCGGCTGTTTATGAAGATTATCTGCAGGGCCATCTTGGGTCCTTTCTTTCAGAAACCGTTGCTTTTCCATTTTCTTAGCCCTATTGTTCTGGTTCTCTCCCATTCATTTTATGAACAACGTTTTCTAAAAGGAATCTTTGGGTTTCTCCATCGATCCAGTATTGATTTCAGCTGTCACTGTTCCAAAATGATAACTTGTTCTCTGAAACTTCATTTCGGAGGATTTGGGTTATGGGGAGTGTAAATGTGGCCTCTCTAATTTGCTCTGATGACGACAAATGCGGCTGGTTGCCCTTGAGAAGGTGAGAAGCAATGGCGCTGATCCGCGGCCGATTTGTTTCTTCCATTTTGCACGTACAGGAAAGCGGCCTCGGCGCTTGTCATTGAAATGTTGTTTTGTTTTTGTTTGTGTGCAGCCGTGTTAACCTAAATTAATGTAAGCAATTAAAATGCACATTATCTTAGGCTTTAAAATTAAGTGCTAGTTTGTAGAGCAGCACCTTTGGAGAGTAATATTAGAAAGAGAGAGCGCAGAACATCTCACAAACATATTTATAAAGGGAAAATGAGAAATGAAGAGGAGATACTGAATGATCTGCTGGGGTGATGCTGTTCTAAAACACTTGTCCAGAATGAGGCAGGCTGGGAGAACAGTGCTTGGGGCAATGGACTACAGGGAGGTAAAAGATGGAGTGTTCCGCTACCTTCATCTGATTACCCCCTTTGACTCCCACCACTCAAACAGGGCAGAGATGTGATTTTAAAAAGAAGCAAGTTTCAAAACTCTTGGTCGCCGCATCTTAAAAAGGACATAGTGGAGTTGGAAAAGGTGCAGAAGAGAGCGACAAAAATGATTACGGGGCTGGGGCACCTCCCTTATGAAGAAAGACTGCAGCGTTTGGGGCTCTTCAGTCTAGAAAAAAGGCGCCTGAGGGGGGACATGATTGAGACATACAAAATTATGCAAGGAAGGGATAGAGTCGATAGAGGGATGTTCTTTTCCCTCTCTCAAAACACCAGAACCAGGGGGCATCCGCTAAAGCTGAGGGTTGGGAGAGTTAAAACAGATAAAAGGAAGTCCTTTTTTACCCAGCGGGTAGTTAATCTGTGGAACTCCTTGCCACAGGAGGTGGTGATGGCATCTGGTCTTGATGCCTTCAAGAGGGGATTGGACAGATTTCTGGAGGAAAGGTCCATCGTGGGCTATAGGCAATGATGGATTGTGCAACCTCCTTACAAAGGTGGTGGGCTACTGGTACCGGGTGCAAGGGAGTAGCAACAGGATCAAGCATCTTGTTGTTTCATGCCTCCCTGGGGCACCTGGTGGGCCGCTGTGAGATACAGGAAGCTGGACTAGATGGGCCTTTGGCCTGATCCAGCAGGGCTCTTCTTATGTTCTTATGTTAAGTATGTTCTTTCCCTCTGTTTTGTTCTTTTTTCTCTCACACAACAGGGGTCAGCCACTAAAATTGGGTGTTGGGAGAGTTTGAACAGATGAAAGAAAACAGGCTTTACCCAGCAGGTAACTAATTTGTGGAACTCCTTGCCACAGCATGTTGTGGTGGCGTCTGGCCTGGATGCCAGGGAGCTTGGACAGATTTCTAGAGGAAAAGTCCATCACAGGTTGCAAGCTTTGACATGTCTGTGTGCAGCCTCCTGATTTTAGGCATAGGCTTCCTCAGAATGCCAGGTGCAAGGGAGTGGCCACAGAATGCAGGCAGCCTGTTCTCTTGTGTGCTCCCTGAGGCGTCTGGTGGGCCACTGTGAGATGCAAGAAGCTGGACTAGATGGGCCTTGGCCTGATCCAGTGGGACTGTTCCTATGTTCCTATGAGTACATGTCTAAAGAGGAGCATTTGGTTCGAGTGGCTGTCAAAGAGAAATGCTGTGGAGAATCTTGACTGGTCACCAGTGTGTTTACCTCAGAATTCACCTCAGAATTCATCTCAGAATGCCAGGTGGAAGGGAGTGGCCACAGAATGCAGGCAGTTTGTTGTCTTGTGTGCTCCCTGAGGCACCTGGTGGGCCATGGTGAGATACAAGAAGCTAGACTAGGTGGGCCTTTGGCCTGATGCAGCAACACCTCTTCTTAGCTTATGTTCTTATGTTTGAAATGCAAACTCTGAACTACATCACTAAAATGCTTCCATCCAGACCACTGGCCACTATAAGAACATAAGAACAAAAGAAGAACAAAAGAAGAGCTCTGCTAAATCAGGCCAAAGGCTGCCTGCATCCTGTTGCCACTCCCTTACATCTGGCATTCTGAGGTAAATTTTTGAGGTGAATATGTGTTAAATAAAACAGACTTTGCTGTCCTGTCTTTGGGGAGGGAGCTATAATAACTTGCAACCCAAGCAGGGCTTTAAAACACAAGAAAAGCCCTGCTGGATCAAGCCAATGCCCATCTAGCCCTGCTTCCTGTATCTTTCAGTGGCCCACCAGGTGCCTCAGTGAGCACATGTGATAACACAATGCCTGCATCCTGTTGCCACTCCCTTGCACCAGTCTAGAGGATTTTGTTTCAGGCAGTGGTGTCATCCAAATGATTTTGGAACAGGTACTCACTTTTGATTGGCACTTGTCGGGGTCCACCCACCGGAAGTGACGTCATAAGCCGGAAGTGATGTCGTGGCAGGAAGTGAGGTCATAGTCGGAACTGATGTCGTGAGAGGAAGTGAGGTCATGATTGTTGCCATGGAGGTGATCGTGTTTGTAATAACTTCAGCTTGTGGTTAGAGTTGATTTAACTTCTATTGCTTTGCTTTCTAGAGATGTGTATGTACATATTTTGCTTCAACTGTTCCCTGGTTAAATAGCAGGCTAGACTGTACCAGATTGTGAGCCCTTTTGGGACAGGGAGCCATTTAATTTTAATGTTAAATGCAAGGAGCCAGCAAGGAGCAGGAGGGGGAACGGGCGCCCACCGGGCCGCACAACCACGTGAGCGCCCGACCGAGCGCCAGGCTGGCCGGCAAGGAGCAGGAGGGGGAATGGGCGACCAAAAAAAGACCGCATGGGGGCTGGCGCTGGGGAGAGGCAGCAGGAGGAACCGGGACGCTGGATCTGCGCGGCTGGAGGGAGCGGGAGCCCCAGGCAGCCTACCTTCTCATGCTTGCTGCCTTATTCCCAGGTCTCCCTCGCTGCTGCTGCTGCTGCTGCTGCTGCTGCTGCTGCCGCCGCCTCCAGTCCTCTTGCTCCGCTGCTGCCGCTGCTGCCGCTGCTGCCGCCACCACCACGCTGCCTGCCTGCCTGCCTCCTCACAGAAAGTGCAGGCAACGGCTGCAGGCGTGCAGTACACATGCGCAGCTGCTGAGCCAACCAGCCGACGGGGCCAGCTTCGAGTGGGTGGGGCCAGCTCAACTTCTAGGAACCGGTACTCACATAGTGGTGCGTAGTGGGTGCATGACATCACTGGTTTCAGGGACTCCACATTTAAAATGTGTTGGATTTTCAGTTTTGAAGCAATTCTGATTCAGCTCTGACAATCAGAGCACTGATCTGGTTACACACTGACCCTCGTTGACATCACATCTCTACTTTTCACCCCACTCCTCTAACATATTTAAAAGGTAGTGTGATTGTGCTCATATCCCTGGTTGTCCTTTACTACAACAGGTGAACAGATGACGTTGGTATTTTCTGACTTGGACTCTAATTGAGCTCAGTGAATATGTTCAAGTAATTCAGTAACCTGGTGCCGCACACATATTGTTTTGGGGCAGTGGGACTAGATTTCATTTCACATTGCTATATCACCAACTATCAGCAGTGCCTTGTCATTTCAATCTGTCACACATTTCCTTGCCATCTCGGAAATCATACGTTAGGCTCATCTCCATCTCCATCTGGGGCCCACAGCTAAGAAGCTGTTGTACAGGAAGAAACTTTGCTCTCCTGGTATTTTGGTCTGTCTGGAAGACAGGAGTTTGAAAAATGCAGCGCTGTTCAGCAAGGCAGTGACTGGAACTAAGGGACTGGCCCCCTTGAACAGCAAAGTTTCCTGGAGTTAACCTGCTGTAAATGTGTATCACTTGTACAAAGACAATGCATTTAACTGGAGTAGTTTAGATGCAAGATCTGTGCAGGGGCCCTTTGTGTTTTCAGTTCCACATACTTTGAAATTAAGAAAAAACAGGTACCAAATATATTTCACATTCTCTGTGCAATGTCTAAAGCTGCAATCCTGTTCACATCTCATTAAACACAGGGGGACCCTTTCTCCAGTAAGCAGGGCATCTGAGACAGTAGTGTCATTCAGTAATAGACTACCGGAACGCTAGGCGGGACTTACCCTGTGATTGACAGGGAGCCCGTGACGCGTCGCTGCCTGCCGTTTCGCCGCGGGGGCTTCTTCCGGGTTGCGCGCCCCTCCGCGGCTCTCTGCAGCACCTAGCACGCCCCCTAGGCAAGCGGGCACCCCCTCCGAGGCCAGGGGTTCCCGTGCAGGGCTTGGAGAGACAGCGACGCGTCAGAACTGCACAGCCAATCAGGCGGTAAGTCCCGCCCAGCGTTCCGTTTGTTCATTATAGAATGACACTACTGATCTGAGAGGCATTTTATCAGGAGGTACAAGGCATTGGGCAGGAGGTTTAGTCGAGAGGGTTAAAGCCTCCATTTGCCTGAAGATAAGATCCAAAGGACGCCAGTTCCAGAACACTGTTAATGTTCTGTTAATTAAGCATTTAAAAAAGCATTTTTTTTAAAAAAAGTGTTTCTTACCAGGCAAGGCAGCTGCAGCCATTAAATCTGCAGGTAATCTCATTAGCTCTGAGATGAGACTTCCTCCTTCATCCCTGGGAAGTGTGATCAATCAATCAATCAACAGTATTTATATACCGCATTTCAACACAAAGTTCACAAAGCAGTTTACAGGCTAATAATAATAATAATAATAATAATAATAATAATAATAATAATAATAATAATAATAATAATAAATGGCTCCCTGTCCCAAAAGGGCTCACAATCTAAAAAAATTGCAAAACATCATCAGCAACAGCCACTAGGAAGGACACTGCTGGGGTGAAGAGGGACAATTACTCTCCCCCTGCTAAATATAAGAGGAGCACCATGTGAAAAAGTGCCTCTTGCCAGTTAGCAGGGTTTTTGTTTTTTTTGTTTGCCTTGCTCCAAGGCAAATAGAAGAGGCCCTATCTCAGCTAATGGATACTAATTGCTCTAAGCCCCTGGAGAATGGCTGCAGCCTCTTGCCATCGTAAGATAATCTTTTTTTTAAAAAAAATTAAATTTTAATTAGCTAACTGCTAATTAACAGCATGATTTCATTTAATGCATTTTTTTTGCATCTGCGAGGGTTCCTGGAATGAAACCCTCATGGATAAAAAGGCTCCACCGGTTTATTATTCCTGCATATTAAAAAGCAAACATTCACCCAATGAATGTCAATTACACCATTTCACATAGTAGCCATGTGGGTGCCATTGGCTTCCTGTACCAATAGAACTGAACGCTGGTTTTCCATTTTAGTGAGCAAGAAGCTGGGGCTACAATGTAAGTAGCATCAACTAGTTTTTCTCCCAGCCATCATGTCATGGACTGCTAATGTCCATCAAAGTAAAAAACAAAAAAACAAACAAAAACAGCTCCACAGACAGTGATCGTGGTGTCAGATGGAGTGCCAATGAGGCTATGATTCAGCTTCTCTAATATTTGCTGGGGTCTTGCCAGCTTCCCTGTTGGGTTGTAAAACACCCGTCTGGCTAAGCTCCACTGATGGCGATCACTTACGAAACTGTTCAGGTTCAGCTCTAGAGAGCCATCCAAATATGCTAACAGACAACCAACAGAAAGATTTGTCTTCTCATATTTCTCTTGAAAGGAAAGAGCTTTCAGATGATGGGGGAACTCAACAATCCTTGTTAAAGCATGTTTAATACATATCACTGCATTATGGACCAATAAGGCCCTACTGCAGAGGTGTCACCTACTCCCCAGTAGACGGTTCGCTGGGCGGGAGTAGGGAGTGATTGACAGTCCGTCGATTCACTTCCGGTTTCTTCGCGCGCCCCGCGCGGCTTTCCCTCGCCTCGGAGGGGGCGCCTGCTCGCCCAGGCACCCGGCGCGCCCCCCACCCATCCCCCAAGACGAGCAGTGACACCTCTGCCCTACTGGAATGAGGGTATCTTAGAAGTTGTCTTGTCTCATATACTCTATGGGCTCAGGGTTCAGAACCTCCCTTGGTTGAGGTAAGCTTGGCTCCCACAATGCACTGGGCCTTCAAAGTGGTGTCCCCCTGCCCCACTTTTATGAAATCCTGTGCTTTAGGTCATCACATAAAGGCTGTCTTGGCCTTTAGAAAGCAGGTGAAAAATTTGGGGGAATAAGTGCTGGTGTCCTGCTGGTTTTTGTGTTTAAAGGGAGGGTGGCCCAATGGGTGGGGCAACTCAGGGAAGGGGAGGAGCCAGAATCTGGCCCCGGCCTGCACAAGCCTGATCCAGGCCATTGCAACCCGCTCAGTCTTGTGCATGCTAAATAGCAGGTGTAGATCAGAGCAGCCCCATGGGGTGGTTGGGGCATACCCTGGGGTAAGGATCCTGCGCAGGCCTGCCGGCCCACCTGTTGTAACACAAGTTAGGATTGGGCTGTAAATATGAGTATGAGAGGTGATTTTTTTTTTCCTGAAAGAGGAAGCTAAAAAATGTGACACACACACACACACACACATACACACACACACACACACACACACACTAAAAATGCAAACAAAACACCTTTGCCAGAGTCAAGTCAGGTCTATGTTGGGACTAAAAAAATTTAAATGCCCCCCCTGCCCCCTTTCTCTCTTTACAAAGGCACAACAATTTATTTTTTAAGGGAAACAATCCTAACCTGGAGTTAGGCCGGCACAGTTAGGCCAGCAAAGTTTGGCTGGCACAAGGGCCATTGTAAAGTATGTTTAGACCACTCTTGGAGTCAGAGGAGCCAGCACACAGACGTGCACCATCCTCCCTGACTCTGAGAGTGGTCCAAATGCACTTTACGGTGGCCCTTGTGCCAACCAAACTTTGCTGGCCTAAACTGGGCCAGTCTAACTCCAGGTTAGGATTGTGCTCTAGGTCTTGCTATTGGATGGGGAGCAAGAGACAGCTCATCTAGTTTGCCAGACAGGGATCGAGATTTAAAACACCATCAATTGTCTTGAACAGCAACAAGAAAAAGATTTTCCCTCTTTTGCAAGTGCACAACAACACAAGGAACTGGATACAACCCATAACGAGTTAATTACACAGATCCTGGCACTCTAAACCGCTAAAAACCACACTACTGCTGCCTTTTTAAAGAGTTCAATGATGAATATCCTGCACACAGAACTTTGCTTCCTAACACATTACCAAGATAATATGACCCAAGGAGGTGGGAAAACATTACACAAAGGCAGCGTTAAGGAATAGAATCTCCACATTGAAATCGCTCAACATCTTTGAGCGTTTTCAGGAGTGATATTCTTTGTAAACTTCAATACACCAGCAAATACATCAGGTGAATTAAGAGAAAACAGCACCCCCACTGGTTGGCAAATCAGCTTGTGATAAAAGAAGAATCCCCATTGTGCAAAGTTATGGGAAATACATTTTTCTCCAACTTGGAAAGCAAACGGAATGTAAATTGAAGGACATTTTCTGAGCTAGAAATCTGCAGCACGAAGACTAGAGCCGAAGATTGCAGCAGCTATAATTTAAGACTTAGGGAGCTCTATTACAGATGTTGCACGTACAAGGATATGGGTAGCCAAATAAAACTGCCCAACTGATGAATTTCTAGGGAAAGAAGATTCTTTGAGTAGTTCCTTTCCTTCCTCATTCCATCCCCACAAAAACACAGGCCTCTGAATGCTTATCTTCATGTTTCACGTGTGAATATCATTTTGAAATTTGAGGAAATAATTCAATTCCCTGGACTTCATTTTGAATAGTGACTTTGATTCCTTCTAAACTCTAATTATTGGAAATTATTTACATGAGATCCCCTGCCGAGCCACACAAATCAAGAGGGCCTTTCTGGCTGGCTGGCTGGCTGGCTGGCTCCAGGGTGCCTGGAAGTGATCTCATCACTGGGAGCCATCAAGGGATGAAGGCCACTGGCTGGGGAGGTGGATTGGGAGGGGTGGGAGAGCACTGGCCTTAAAGACAGCAAGGTTTTAGGGAAGACTCTGGGGGCTGAAGAAGCGGAGAAACACTGACAGAAGAAGGGTGAGGAAGGGCTGAGGGCCAGAGGAGTAGGGCGAAGGGAAGGCTGTAGACCTAGGCCACAGGCTCCCTACCAAGACCAAGGTGGAAAGGGTTCAGCTGTTGGCAATAGGTATCACCAGATTAACCCACCATCTCATCAAGGGGGTGCCGTGCCCTGCTGAGCTCAACCATTGCTCCCTGCAATGACTACTTGTTGGGTCAGCAAAGCGTGAGCAACTACTACAGGGAAGCCCCAGTGTCAGGAACTAGGGCATCTAGTACCTCCCTTGCCCCAGACTGGTGAGGGAGGGATGGGTGTGCAAGAGGTTTCATGACTTAAAAACTGGCTCTTAATGAAGTTAAACCCCAACTTCAGTCTGGTGACTTCCTTGGGGGTGGGGCAAGGGTAATAGGCTACTTCAGAATGCCACATGCGGGTGGTGGTGGTGGTGGTGGTGGCCACAGAATGCAGGCAGCCTGTTGTCTCGTGTGCTCCTTGAGGCATCTGGTGGGCCACTATGAGATACAGGAAGCTGGACTAGGTGGGCCTTGGACTGATCCAGTGGAGCTGTTCCCATGTTCCTATGAGTACATGTCTGAAGAGGAGCATCTGGTTCTGGTGGCTGTCCAAGAGAAATGCTGTGGAGAATCTTGACTAGCTACTAGTGTGTTTACCTCAACCACTTATGACTGCCCAAAGGCACAGAGAAGCCTGAGTCACTTTAGGATACCTGGTTCCCATTCATCACTTTTATCAACACCTTACCAGACTCACAAAAATCAGTTGCATCTCACTGATCATTGTGGAATGATTTATTGGGATAGAAGTTACCTGCAACCAGATGGCCTCTGTTCCTGTAGTCACTGTTCGTACTCAGCCACCCTTGTGTACTTTTTTAAAAAGGGACTTATTGTAAACATTACGCACATGGCATTTTATCTTTTTCATTACTTAAAAAAAAATTTCAAAATTATATTGGTACTAGCTTGAAGGCACCTGTATGGATCTTCACGGCACGTAGATAATCCTACCGAAAAAGAAACATGTAGCACCCTTCTCACACCAGTGAGTCATGAGCCAATTTCAGGTGGATTGCAAAGCACCTAGGGCAGCCAGGCTGAAAATATGGGAAGACGGGATGCTACAGTGGGGAAGGGCTGTGTGGTTGTTTCGTTTGTGTCAAGGTCAGTGATGGGATCAGCTAATGAGCCGGGGGAACGCTGGGCGGGCAGCAGGAAGGCTGGGTGGGACTTCCGGGTGATTGACAGCCCGTCCGTCCAGGTCTGCTGCCCGCCCGCCCGCCGCATGGGCTGCCCCCAGGTGGCGCGCCCCGCCGCTGTGCGCCCTGGCACCCGGGGGCCCCCACCTGTCCCCCCCGGCGAGCGGGCGCCCCCTCTGAGGCCAGGGCAGCCCGTGTGGCGGGCGGGCAGGCTGCAGACCCGGATGGACGGGCTGTCAGTCACCCGGAAGTCCTGCCCAGCCTTCCTGCTGCCCGTCCAGCATTCCCCCGAGTCGTTAGCTGATCCCATCACTGGTCAAGGTTGTTGTTGTTTTTCTTTCTGATTCACTTTGCTATTGGAAAATGGCTGAGAAAGAACCCAACGTATTGCTGCATTCACAGGAAAGAAGCAGGCTCTGGTGTCACAATGACGGCACTTCCAGCCATGACATCACCTAATTCTAAAAAGTGGGTCCTGGTGCAAAAAAGCCCAAAACCTTTTAGCATCGGGACCCATCTAAACAAAAGCTTTACTGTCCCAGACACTCAAGACTCTGTGGCTATAATGGTGACTGGGCAGCTGTGCTCCCCCCAAGTAGCAAGTTGTTTAACCCTTGATGCACATAGTCTGTCCATTTTGCAACCCACCCAAAACTGCATCATGACCCACACGTCAGGAACAACTACCCTAGATCTTTTTTTCAGACATCCTTGCACTCATTGTCTGATCATTCTCCCTGAGATCAGCACATTTTTCCAAGGTTTGTTTGTTTGTTTGTTTTGAAGTGCCCATATTTACGGGGGCACTCCTAACCTGGCGTTAGGCCGGCACAGTTAGGCCAGCAAAGTTTGGCCTGAACAAGGGCCACAGTAAAGCACGTTTGGACCACTCTCGGAGTCAGGGAGGATGGCACACATCTGTGTGCTGCCCTCTCTGACTCCGAGAGAGGTCCAAACATACTCTACGGTGTCCCTTGTACCAGCCAAACTTTGCTGGCCTAACTGTGCCGGCCTAACTCCAGGTTTGGATTGCACCCTAAATGGCTCCCAAGGAATTCACAATTTCTTTGCAAAGGCAGGAAAACATGCTCATTGGTCCAGAAAATTACCAAATAAGAAGCTCAGGTTTCATTGCCATGTTTCCTATCTTGTGAACACGTATATATAAAAAAGAACTCTCCGGAATGATTTCAATAGTTCCCCGTTCTTTATGTGATTACAAACTGGACTCTGCCGTGTCCTTTCCTGAGAGTTGTTAGGTGCGATGCTCTATCTTTGGCTGACATGAAAACCCAATCTAAGTTAGATTGCCTGTGACATTTCTGTCTAACTTATTATTTCCCTCTGAGTATAATATCAGAGGCCGCAGGCACTACCGAGCAACCTCCTGAAGCTTCTTGTTATCACACTGTGCGATCCGGGCTTACATTTGTCATAGTTCGGTTAACAAGAGCGGCTCCCAACACCCTTTGCGACCGACTCTGCACTGTATTAGAAAGAGCAGCTTAGAATGTTTCACGCCAGACCTGAAGTCTTCCTGCTTCTGCTCCTTTTTTCCCAGCTTATTGGCCCTCCTGTTTCTCCTTGAATCTGTCTTCTACCGTCCTTCTCTCCTGTTGTTACAGGTGACATTTCCTCGTCTATAGCTCCCAGCTATCCCTCAACTACAAAGGTAGCCGGAGCAGCTTCCAAAAATATCAGCTCCCAAGAGTCGAAACTGGGTATCGAGCCTGTGCCATAAATGAATTCATGATTCTCAATCCTCCGATGACATTAATGGCAGCGCGAGGAGCAAAGAAGCAAGTTAATGTTAATTTCTGCAGGTAATGCGTGAAAGAAGATAGGGAGACGCTTGAAAGGTCAACATCTGCTGTGGTGCAGGGGAGTTGCAAAATTTGATTGTCCAGTAAATGTCAACACCGTAGTCGAAATCTACATGCCCTCCTCCCCGTTTAATCTTACTTTGCAGTCTGTTTCCCAGGCAGTGATCATGCAGTAATTTTTTTTTCCAAAAAATAAAAAAAATACCCACCCTTGAGTTCTAAAATAGGATTGTATGATTGCATTACCATGGCAATAAGGCACCTGTAAATTACAAACTTGTCATTTAATCAGCATAAAGGCAGGTAGTACAACGCCGGTGATTTTTATATCAATTTTCAGGGAACGTTGAAGAGCCCTTAATGATTGTATACCATAAAGAACTGCATTTCCAACTGTTGCCATGGTATTCTGGGCTCCTCTTTTGAAAGACAGTGACTGGAATGTAGAGCAGATAATGAATCTAATTGATTGTCCTCTACACTTTGCTGCGATGCTTTATTCAGTCCCTGCTTTGTGCCAGCTTTTGTTTTACAACAGATTCAATGCCGGCCTCCATTGTGGAGAGGCCACGGCAGCTTCCATGGAGAGGAAGGCGACTCCATTTTTCAACGGGAACAATAAAAAGACAGCTTGAAACCGTCCATATTGAAATAGACTTCTTGGGGCCACATGGGAGATAATCACAGCTATTAGGAAAGATCCCACTGCGTGAGGATTCAATGCTGAAAATTTATGGGAAGCAACAAACCAACCCACCCACCCCAAACCTAATATTCAGCCACAAAATTTCATATTGTATCCATGCATTTGATTTTTCAAATGATGGAAAGGGAAAATATGAATATAAGCATCTACATTTACAATTGTCCACATAGTAGGCAGGAGGTTTAGTCGAGAGGGTTAAAGCCTCCGTTTGCCTGAAGATAAGATCCAAAGGTTGCCAGTTCAACAATACCGGAAGGCTCCGTGAGTGGCAGACCTTGAGAATTGCGACTGATAAGAGCTGAGCTGCCTCCAGCTGCCTGTGACAGAGGAGTTGTGCTGGGCCAGCTGTTTCTTTGGTGGGAGCAGAGAAGCTGTTTATCAGCCAGCAGGAAGGCAACCGTGCGGCCAGAAAGGACTAGACCACGAAAGTTCCATCTGTATGTTGTTGTAGTTCTTG
>JAJKFI010000007.1:29971308-29981932 GCA_029204185.1 Lerista edwardsae
CTGTATGTTGTTGTAGTTCTTGAAAGACAGAACTTCTTTGTAATTTGTAAAAAACCCTTGGGGGTTTAGAGAAATAAAGCCTGCCTATGTAAACCACCTTGAATTAAAATGATGCTATTGAGTCTATATCCATTTTTACTACAAAGCTTGGAAGATGATGGGAAGAGAAAGCAAGATCCGCCCATTGGCCCAGTTGCAGTCCCAGCCAGTGTGGTCCAGTTGCAGACCCAGAAATCCTCCCCCTCTGCTGTTTCCCCACCCCATGCACTGCTTTGCTCTGCCCTTCCATTTGGAGCCGTACAATGGCTGAAGCAAACGGGAGGGCCAAAACGTTCTCGCCTTTCCCAGAGGCGAGCTGCCTCCTTGTCTCTCTCCTCCCACCACAGGAGCACTGCACCGGGGGCTTTTGCCCCCCAACATACAATGGTAGGTCCACATTGGCCTCACTCTGATTTCCACAGCTTTAGCAACTGGGTGAAATAGTATCTACAAAGTCAGAACTCCATTCCACATCTTCTACCCAATGCAAGAGGTCCCGGGGGCAGAACTTGGGCAGATACCACAGCCCGAACAGCCCTTCCTAACTAAGGAATTAAAGCAGATAATGGTGAATAAGGAAGATGTTTTAATCAAATTGATAAACTACATATAAATAAGTCACCAGGCCCAGATGGTATACATCCAAGAGTTATTAAGGAACTAAAGAACGAAGTTGCTGACCTCTTAACTAGAGTATGCAACTTGTCCCTTCAAACGGCCACGGTGCCAGAGGATTGGAGGATAGCCAATGTCACGCCAATCTTTAAAAAAGGGAGAAGGGGGGACCCTGGAAACTACAGGCCGGTCAGCCTAACGTCTGTTCCGGGTAAGATGGTGGAAAGCCTTATCAAAGATAAAATCCTAAAACACATAGAGGAACAAGTACTGCTAAAAGAAAGTCAGCATGGCTTCTGTAAGGGTAAGTCTTGCCTCACAAACCTTTTGGAATTCTTTGAAAAGGTCAACAGGCACGTGGATGTGGGTGAACCTGTGGATATCATATACCTGGATTTTCAGAAGGCGTTTGACACGGTCCCCCACCAAAGGCTGCTGAAGAAACTTCACAGTCAGGGAATAAGAGGGCAGGTCCTCTTATGGATCCAGAATTGGTTGAGGGCCAGGAAACAGAGAGTGGGGGTAAATGGGCAATTTTCAGAATGGAGAGAGGTGAAAAGTGGAGTGCCCCAGGGATCTGTCTTGGGGCCCGTGCTTTTCAACTTATTCATAAATGACTTAGAGACAGGGATAAGCAGCGAGGTGGCCAAGTTTGCAGATGACACAAAACTTTTCCGGGTGGTGAAAACCAGAGAGGATTGTGAAGAGCTCCAGAAGGATCTCTCCCAGTTGGGGGAATGGGCAGCCAAATGGCAGATGCGTTTCAACGTAAACAAATGTAAAGTGATGCACATTGGGGCCAAAAACCAAAGCTTCACCTATAGGCTAATGGGTTCTGAGCTGTCTGTGACAGCTCAGGAGAGAGATCTTGGGGTGCTGATGGACAATTCCATGAAGGTATCGACCCAGTGTGCGGCAGCAATTAAGAAAGCCAATTCCATGCTCGGGGTAATTAAAAAAGGGGTTGAGAATAAAACAGCCAATATTATCATGCCATTGTACAAAGCAATGGTAAGGCCGCACCTGGAATATTGTGTCCAGTTCTGGTCGCCGCATCTCAAAAAGGACATAGTGGAGTTGGAAAAGGTGCAGAAGAGAGCGACAAAAATGATTACGGGGCTGGGGCACCTCCCTTATGAAGAAAGACTGCAGCGTTTGGGGCTCTTCAGTCTAGAAAAAAGGCGCCTGAGGGGGGACATGATTGAGACATACAAAATTATGCATGGAAGGGATAAAGTCGATAGAGGGATGTTCTTTTCCCTCTCTCAAAACACCAGAACCAGGGGGCATCTGCTAAAACTGAGGGTTGGGAGAGTTAAAACAGATAAAAGGAAGTACTTTTTTACCCAGCGGGTAGTTAATCTGTGGAACTCCTTGCCACAGGAGGTGGTGATGGCATCTGGTCTTGATGTCTTTAAGAGAGGATTAGACCGATTTCTGGAGGAAAGATCCATTGTGGGCTATAGGCAATGATGGATTGTGCAACCTCCTTACAAAGGTGGTGGGCTACAGGTACCGGGTGTAAGGGAGTGGCAACAGGATGCCAGCATCTTGTTGTCTCCTGCCTCCCTGGGGCACCTGGGGTGGGCCGCTGTGAGATTCAGGAAGCTGGACTAGATGGGCCCTTGGCCTGATCCAGCATGGCTCTTCTTATGTTCTTATGTTCTTATATTCTTATGTTCTTAATCACCTGGGGGAGTCCCTGCCTCTACACTCAGCTTTGAGCTACTGATTCCTAGAGTTGGAAGAGACCAAAGACCTCCAGGTGCAAATCATGGGCGTCCATTCCATGCTTGCACACATGAGCCAGAGCCTGTTCAGTTTAGGAGGCACAGTGCGCCACCAGCACAGAGATGCTGTTTTGCAGAAAGATCCTTGCCAAGGAAATTGCTTCAGACCAAATAATGAAGGGAGAGAAGTCACAGGTTGCTGGAGAAAGCAAAAATTCCAGTGCCACTAGCCCATCTGTTCTGATGGAAAGTTGCTTACCCTAAATAGGGGAATCACTCAGGCTCAGAGTGTCAGGAAAACCTATCTACCAAGTTGTTGTTTGTTGTTCAGTCACTAAGTCGTGTCCGACTCTTCGCGACCCCATGGACCACAGCACGCCAGGCCTCCCTGTCCTCCACTAGCTTCCGGAGTTCGCCCAATTTCATGTTCATCGCTTCGGTGACACTCTCTAACCATCTCATCCTCTGCTGCCCCCTTCTCCTTTTGCCTTCCATCTTTCCCAGCATGAGGGTCTTTTCTAAAGAGTCCTCTCTTCTCAGGAGGTGGCCAAAGTATTGGAGCTTCAGCTTCAGGATTTGTCCTTCCAGGGAGCACTTGGGCTTGACTTCCTGCAGGATTGACTGATTGGATCTCCTTGCAGTCCAGGGGACTCTCAAGAGTCTTCTCCAGCACCAGAATTCGAAAGCATCTATTCTTTGGCGCTCTGCCTTTCTTATGGTCCGGCTCTCACAGCCATACATTGCTACTGGGAAAACCATTGCTTTGACTATGCGAACCTGCGGTGATCTTGGGGCCCAGGAAAATAAAGTCTGTCACTGCTTCCATTTCTTCCCCTTCTATTTGCCAGGAAGTGATGGGAGTGGTGGCCATGACCTTAGTTTTTTTAATGTTGAGCTTTAAGCCAATTTTGGCACTTTCCTCTTTCACCCTCATCAGCAGGTTCTTTAAGTCTTCCTCACTTTCTCATTAGAGTGGTGTCGTCTGCATATCTGAAGTTGTGGATATTATTTAGCAAGTAAGTTTCTGTAAAAAAAAAAATTGGGGTTGCATAGAATATGTGGGAAGCAGGTGCTGTAATTATGCTTTGGGATACTATGTCTACAGGAAAGTAAAAAAGAAGAAGAGCCAATTAGACAGTACAGAGAAGCACCCACAACTCTCTACTCAGCCTTTCTCAGTCTTTCTCGGTAATGCTTAGTCTTTGAGCACTGAGGCACAAGATAGAGACACATTGTTGACTCTAGTGTGGTGAAGATGTTCACAAGACTCGGGTACATCTCTGGCAATTCGCAGCTTACAATGATCCCATATGCAATCTTTAAGAAAACAAATCATACCACTTATCCCTTGAAATATTCCACTTCAAGGAAAAAAATATACAGATAAGCCCCGGTAGCCACTGATTTGGTATCCACGGTTTCAATTATCTTCGGATACCACGGATACTGGGTCGCCTATTAAAAAGATAAAAAGGTAAAGGTTTCCCCACGACTGACTGGTCTAGTCGTGACCGACTGTAGGGGGCAGTGCTCATCTCCGTTTCTAAGCCTGTAGAGCCGGCGTTTGTCTGAGGACAAGCTTCCATGGTCATGTGGCCGGCATGACTCTACGCCGTAGCGCACGGAACGCCGTTACCTTCCAACCAAAGTGGTCCCTATTTATCTACTCCCATTTTTAGGTGCTTTTGAACTGCTAGGTTGTCAGGAGCTGGGACAAGCAACGGGAGCTCACTCCATCACGTGGTCTCGAACTGCCAACCTTCCGGTCAGAAAGCCCAGCAGCAGTGGTTTAACCCACAGCAACACCACGTCCCTATTAAAAAGATAGGGGATCATTAAATCTTACTTTACCTTGTTGCAGCAAAACCTCTGATGTTCCCTGATCCTTAAAAAGCTGTCTCCCGTATTCTTGGTTTCAGCTATCCAGGGAGGTGGGGGTGGGTCCAGAACAGACCCCTCCCAGCAGATACCAGTGCATGCCTGTACAGAAAATAGACCTGAGTGATTTTTCTTTTTCTTGGCAAATGCCACATTTTTATATTTCAGGTGATAAAACCTTTCGTGTTTGTCCTGTGAATGCAACGGGTGTAGTTGAAAATCCATCCTTAAACGCCTTCAGCCAGGGTTGGAACACTGAATAGATTTCCGATTCCTACTGCTAGCTGTGACCACACATCGATTTACATGATCTTTACAAATAAAAGATAAGAAGACAGACTACAGCTGCCCAGGTTACTGTCTATTATCTTCGCAAGTCACCCATTGGCCATTTTGTATCCTTTTTATCTGGATGGGCACTGCCAGACGTTTGTCCAAATTCTGTTTCACGGAAACAACTGGGAGTGCAATCCTAACCTGGAGTTAAGCCGGCACAGCTGGGCCAGCAAAGTTTGGCCGGCACAAGGACCACCGTAAAGTGCGTTTGGACCTCTCTCGGAGTCAGGGAGGATGGTGCACATCTGTCTGCTGGCCTCTCTGACTCCGAGAGTGGTCCAAACACATTTTACGGTGTCCCTTGTGCTGGCCAAATTTTGCTGCCCCAACTCCAGGATAGGATTGCGCCCTGGGTTGCAAATGTTGGGCAGTCCTTTCTCTCTTCTTGATCAGTGCCCATCCTCAGATGCTACCCATATTTCTGCTTCTGGAATGATCAGGAGAAAACTGGGAGCTATTCAAATTATATGTGCAATCATGTAAGAACATAAGACTATCAGAAAAGCCCCACTGGATCGGGCCAAAGGCCCATCTAGTCCATCTTCCTGTATCTTACAGTGGCCCACCAGATGCCTCAGGGAGCACACAAGACAACAAGATACCTGCATTCTGTGGCCACCCCCTGGCATCTGGCATTCTGAGGTAAATTCTGAGGCAAACACTGGTGGCCAGTCAAGATTCTCCACAGCATTTCTCTTGGACAGCCACCAGAACCAAATGCTCCTCTTCAGACATGGACTCATAGGAACAGCCCCACTGGATCAGGCCAAGGCCCATCTAGTCCAGCTTCCTGCATCTCACAGTGGCCCACCAGATGCCTCAGGGAGCACATAGGACAACAAGACGCCTGCATCTTGTTGCCATTCCCTTGAATCTGGCATTCAGACTGCAATTCTAATCTGCACTGGAACAGCGAGGCTGGTGGGCCAGCTGAGTTTGGCTGGCGCACGAGTGGCACGATGCAGCCTTGGGCCAGTGCCCTTGGGCCGCCGCTGCAGCTAGCATCAGCCCAAAAGCACCAGAGCCCGCATCGGGGCTGGTGCTTTTGGGCTAATGCAAGCAGCTAGTGTCAATCCAAGAGTGCCCTCAGTATTACACCCTCAGAAATATACTACTTTTAAAACCAGAAGGTATATCCATCATGACCAGTGATGTCATGTAGGGGGAACACGGGGGAACTCAGTTCCACTAGTTAAAATTAGGGCTGACTCCGCCCACTTCACTCTCCCCCCTCCCCCTTCCAATTCCTCTGCAAAGAGCTTTTCTTCTTGGTTGGCTGGCACTCAGAGGGTTAAAGGGAGCGACTCCGGATTCCTAGAGGGGTGAAGGGGGAAAGGCTGCAATGGGGAAGTCCCGTCCTGCACAGCCCCCTTCCTCGCTCCCTCCAGCCACACATGTGGAGTCAGCAGCCGCTCTGGTGAGTCTGCAGCCCACTGGGGAGAAGGGGCATCCTGGGGGTGCAGTGGTGAATCGAGGGGGGCCCTGGAGGGGACGGAAGGGAGCCGGGACTTTTTGAAGCCAGGCATAAGCGGGCTTTGGTGTGGGGAAGCACCCAAGGGTGCCGTCCGGAGTGGTGCCGCCCCTCAGCTCCTTCCACAGGTTCCTGCCTCATTCTGCTCAGCCAGCCTCGGCTTTGAGGCTGCGGCCTCCGTGCCAATTTTCAACTTCCCTGGCAATTTTGAATAACTCCACCTCGCCTAGCTGCGAAGACCAAGGAAAGGCTTTTGCCGCTGTCTAGTCTCTCCAGTCCAGAGCATTTCACTGGCGCTCTGGGTGTGAGGCTTCTTTGGGAGACTGTCCCCATCGCTATTGGAGCTACAATTGGGGTGGGGGGAATTCTTCGCTTTCTGTTCTGTAGGCGACAGGTGCTGTACGGAACCGGCTGGCTCCGCCCACTCGTCGCTGACGTCGTTGCTGGCTAGGAACCAGCCGCGGGTAGACCTGGGCTCCACCAGCCTCCGGCTTATGACGTCACTTCCGGTGGGCGGGTCCTGACACGTGCCAATCAAAAGTGAGTTCCTGTTCTTAAATCATTTGGATGCCACCACTGATCATGACATGTAATCTCTTTGGGATTGTGCTGTGAGAGCAAGCAGATTGCTTCTTGTTTCTGCAAAAAGAGACCGAGGGTGCAATCCTAACCTGGAGTTAGACCAGCACAGTTAGGCCAGCAAAGTTTGGCCGGCACAAGGGACACAGTAAAGCAGGTGTCAGGGAACTTTTTTACCTTTTACCCCAAAATATATTTAGATACGCCAACGTTACCCCCTTGACGTAACCCCCCCCCCCCGCCAGAACAAAAGAAAAAAAATTACATATTGGAACCCATTGCTTTTTATTTGATTAATTAATGAGCTTAATTAATGCTATGTAAATATGAAGTTGTAAAGAGTTTGGGTACACCTGCAGACCTGGAGAGAATAGTATTCAACCCTTTTGGGTTACAACTAGCTTACCTTTTTGACAACAGGTTTAGGTGCTTGGACTTAAGATTTCTCTCTATAATGAATTCAGATTGGGGCTGGCTGGCTGTGCTGTGCTATGCTGCCTCCCACCTCTCTTTGTATCCCTGCCTCCCTGTGCAGGCACCCCAGCCCGCCCGCCCACCCCACTCCTTGGGACAGCAAGACAAGGCAAACCCAGGGAGATCCCTAGCTGCTCACAAGCAAAGAGGCACGTCCACAGAAGTCCTCTCAACACGCACACACGCATGCGCAGGCACATGTGCGCACACACACACCTCAGCCACTCACCAGAGCCTCCCCCATGCCTGCATGTCTCGCGTCCCTGCCGGGCTCCTGGGTGGTGGTGGCGGCGGCGGCAGCTCCTCGGCCTCCCCACCCGGAGCTGGTTCTCTTCCCTGGCATCGAGCACCTCTGACTCCACGGCTGCCTGAGTGCCAGCCGGGAGCGGGTCTGCGCCGGCCTCGCTGCCCGGAATAGGCTTGGCCTCGCCGGCTCCCCCATCACCCGTCACCGCCGCAGTTGCAGCCACGGCCGCCATTTTCTCTGCTGTTGCTTCCTTCTCCCTCTACCAGCAGCGGAATCGATAACCACGGCTTTCTTCGCCGCCTGGGAAGGGAGGGGAACGCTGCCTATTGGGGGCCAAGTACCTTGCCGCTTCTAATTTCCTATTGGAAGCAAGGGAAATCCATCAAGCGTGAGAGGAACTTCCCATTGGTCAGAAGAGAGAACGTTGGTCATGAAGGAAGGATGAAGGAAAAGGGGGCGGGGCATACTCCTATCTGTCCATTACCCCCAGGAATTTCATTTTTACCCCATTTGGGGTAATTTACCCCTGTTCCCTGACCACTGCAGTAAAGTATTTTGGACCACTTTCGTAGTCAGAGAGGCCAGCAGAGAGTCATGCGCCATCCTCCGTGACCAGGGGAGCCGACTTCATCTCAACATTGGGGGTGCCCGGTAGCCATGCACCTGACACAGTCATGCCCACACAGCATAGCCACACAGCATATGCCCCTTGACATAGCCACGCCCCGATGTAGCCACACCCCTTGACACCCCCAGCCAGCCAGCCAATCAGGATGCCGGAGGAGGAACAGGGGCATGCTGTCGCATCCTATTGACATTTCCTGCTGCATGAGCATGCCCAGTGGTTGCGACGCAAAGTGACCACTGCACATGCTCGGGCTGTCCGGAGATCGTGAGCGTGTGCAGTGGTCACCTCTCGTCGCAACCACTGGGCATGCTTGCGCTGCCCTTGGCTCAGCCTGGAGCGCGCCCGGCCCAGCATGGCAAACACGCCGAGGGCAGCTCGGCGGCCATGGGGATGGGGGTGCCTTTCATGGGGATGGCATTTTCAACAAATAAAACATACTTACAGTTCTAGGCGTCCTGCTAATATGATAAGGGGACACCCACTCATCAAGCATAAGCCTCTTAAAAGGATCTGGGAAGGGCATCATTTCCTTCACCTGAACCTTGATTTCAGGGGTTAAAACCAGTGATGTCATTTAGGGGGAACGGACCAGAATGGGCGTTCCGGATCCTAACGGGCTCTGTGGCTGGTTCCAGGTTCCCGACAAGTGCCAATCAAAAGTGAGTTCCTGTTCCTAAATCATTTGAATGACACCACTGGTTAAAACCTGCTGTATTGCCTGCGAGGTGCCCTTCCCTGCAGAATGCTCCTCATCAGACAACATCTGGGAGATCTGGCCAAACTCCCTGCTTTGCTAGGGTGAAAACAAAATGGCGACTGCTTCACCTATGACCGTTAAAAGCTTCAGTGAATGGTCAGTCACCCACCAGAGCATAGGGTCTGCTCATGCACACCCTGTTCCCTCAGCAGAGGGGGCTGCCCAAGCCAAAAAAGAGGCGCTTGCAAACCTCTTGAGTTCACCGCTGCCACACTCAAATGTGCAGTGAGACTCTACCCTACTGGGCAAAGTGTGCCTTTAAGTCTATGGCAAAGCCAGCAATAACTCGCCAAGTCTCGCCAGCTTTCGCTGCTGGGGAAAAAAAAAATCCAATTCCTGCCGTGGGCTGTGCGCCCTAGTGCAAACATTGGGGTGCCGAGCTCTGTGAGGGTGCCAGACATTGGGGGTGCAGAGCACCCACAAAAAATTATTTTGGGTGCTGACAGCATATTGGCACCCACATAGTTGGCACTACTGACCCTGACTCTGAAAGTGGTCCAAATGTGCTTTACAGTGTCCCTTGTGCCAGCCAAACTTTCCTGGCCTAACTGTGCCGGCCTAACTATAGGCTAGGTCTGCACCCTCAATTGTGTTTTACTGTTAATTTCCCACACCACAGCTGCAGCCCAAGTGTGTGCCTGAGACTGTGGGTCTTCACGCACTCACCCACAACTCCCAGTACAGAGGCAGTGGCGTTTCTACAGGGATGGCAAAGCTCTAAGTTTTGCAAGAAGCCTTACCTTGCAGTGGAAATCACTCCTCTCCTGCACCATTTTAGCCAAACTTGGCGTTGCTTACTGGCTACAGCAGCAAGGGAGAGGAGGGATTTACATGACAGGGTAAGGCTTCTTGCAAAACTTAGAGCTTTGCCATCCCTGTAGAGACGCCTCTGTACAGAGGACTCACAGAGTGAAATGAGGTGTACATGCCACATTGGTGCAAAGTTGGTGTGCAAGGCTCCTGTAATTCTCCACCCTCTCCTGAGTTCTCCTGCTATCCTTTTGGACCATCCACAACCAGTGAAGCACAGACGCTTAATCCCTCTTTTAAATAAAATTAGATGTGTAATTCTTACACAGGCTTGCTAATTATTGATGTTCTCCATGCTCTCATCTCTCCCGAAGTTAGCTGTACTCGAAGTGGTACATCTGCTCAGACAAACATTTTGATGGCTAATGACTCTTTGCAACATCTGTTCCTCCCTTACTGAACAGTTGCGGCTTCTTTAAGGAGACTCCGGGGATTCGACCTGTGCCATCTCATTCTTGGGTACTGATTTTGGAAAAAGGAAGGAGCGTGCCATTAGGAGTGATCTGTCTCAATGGCGTGGCGCTCATATATATATATATCACCTTCCAGGTTCCCATTTTGTTGCCTCCCCACCCATTAAGGAGTGGATCAGTCAGCACCGCTTGGCATTACTTAAAGCCGTTGCGAGTTTGTTTTTTCTTGTTGCACAGCTTGCCACTTGGTTTCTGAATACAAAGATGGGGAACGCACAAAGCTGATGACATGACCAGCCATGGCTTCGGCGGCGTGCTCTAGACCCACAATATTCAAAACAGGCTCTGCGACGGGGGCCGGTAGTCATTTGTATGATAATAGGCCAAGAGTAAACTGGGACTGAAGAAACACATTTGAGCGTGTGAGAGCAAAAAGATCAGACCATGCATACAAACAAGCCTGTGTTGGGGGCAATAGTCTCACGAGCAAAGGATGGGCGGTGGATGTAGTGAATTAGTCAACAGGCTCTAGACAACATGGGATATGCTGCCCCAAACTGGCAGAAATTCTGTACTCCAATGAAATGGTTGTGTTTTATGTGGAGGAGAATATAATAATAATAATAATAATAATAATAATAATAATA
>JAJKFI010000007.1:29982492-30021642 GCA_029204185.1 Lerista edwardsae
TCTCTCTCTCTCTCTCTCTCTCTCTCTCTCTCTCTCTCTCTCTCTCTGTCTGTCTGTCTAGAAAGACCGTTAGCGCCTTCGCGCGCTAACGGCCCATTGCCCCGCCCCCGGGGACGGCAAAGAGGCTGCCTCGGCCCCTCATTGGCCGAGGGGCTGCGAGGAGGCCGGCCGGGCTCTGTGCACGGGGCCGACCTCCCCGCAGCCACCCCATTGCGGCCGCGGACGGCGAAGAGGAAGGACGTGTCTAGGAGCCCCGCTTCCTCCACGTCCGCTCACCGGTCTTCGAGGCCTCCCAGCCGCAGCGGCCAGCTGGGGAGCGCCCCAGAAGGCGCTGCGCTGCCTCAGCAAGCGGCGCGTGTGCCGGGAAGCAGGCAGACGCGCCCCAACAGACACCGCGTGCCCCAGCAATCGGCGCGCGTGCCGGGCAGACACGCCCCAGAAGGCCCAGCGCTGCAGGACCGTCGGCTCCAGCTTCGCTGCCGGGGAGCGTATCAGGGCGCTTCCTCGGCCTAATTTATTAGGGGTAGCGAGCGTGCCAGCCCCCCCTGCACCGGCGGGTATCCCGCGATCCCACCCCCTTCGTTCTTGGGCCACCAGGGAAGCGGCGGCCCGGCGGTTCCAGCCTTTTGGGGGCCTTCTTCCTAGGCTTTCCAGCAGTGATCTAGTGGGTGGGAGGTGGAGGCAGCCCCCCCTGAATACCCCAACAAGGGCCCAGGGCACGCGTGTTCCGCCCTAGGGCCACTCTTCCTCTCCATCCAGCGAGTAGAGTGGGCCGGCAGAAGCCCGCCCAGCCCCCCCCCGCGCATCAAGATGGTGGGAAAGCGGCAGCAAAAAAAGGGTGGGCGGGCCCCGAAGCGACCCCCCCTCCCCCGGAGCCCCAAACTTCGTCCTCTGAAGGGGAAGGGGAAGCGGAGGCGCTGCACGCAAGGCTGGCCCACATTGAGGCCAAGCGCGCAGCTAAGGCCCTACGGCGGGCCAACGCGGGGAACCAGCAAGGCAGTGCACATGCCCCCGCCCGGATGCCGGCCAGGCCAGGCAAGGGCGCCCGCCTTAACCAGTTTCTTGCCTCTTTGAAGGCCGCGCCAGCGGGATCAGCTAGCAACAGGCCCCGGACCTCTCAGTCCACAGCCGTGGCACCCGTGCAGCAGCAACCAGTGCCCGCCCCTTCAGCCACAGACCCAGCTGCTGACTCTGCGACCAACACAGGTGAGGCGCAGTGCGCACCGTTTGATGTTTCAGGATTGGTTTGGGATGAAGGCGATAACCCCCTGGAGGTAAACCTTACCCAGCAGCAGCAGCCCGGGGTGCAACAATACTCAATCCAGTCGCCTGCCCCTTGGGGCCCAGCGCAACAGATCGGATGGGGCGGATGGCAATGGCCCCCGATAGGCATGTCCCCATTCATGGGAGCAATAGGCAGTGTACAAGTCCCACAGCAGCCACCTACTGCACCGGTCCCTCCCCCTCTTGGGTACTTCGTGGGCCCCCAACAGTCTTCACAGGCAGCCACTGGATTGATTACTGAGCCTGCAGAACGTCCTCGTATAGCCTACGGTGACATTGCTCTGCCCCTAGGTGGGCACCTGGCCCTCTCCATTAAGGAGAAAATCTGGAGGGGGGAATTTATAGATATATTCAGCCTCCTCCAGATGGAGCCAGAGCCGGTACAGAAAGTAGGCGACCCGGTCCGAGACGAAGAAACTGTAAAAAAGAGAAAGATTGATAAGAACTGGGCGAACTGGTTGAACGGATATTTAATTTACTCATCCGTACTCCTCCAGATGTACCCCTCTAAAGCCACGGCGCTTCTAAAATACTTGGATATAGTCCACCGCGCATTTCGAGATTACGCTGGCACAGCTTGGGTCGCCTATGACCAGCATTTTAGACTTTGTGCCGCCCACGATCCGGCTTTAGACTGGCGGGTGCCGCAGTGGGAGCTGTGGGCGCAACTGGTAGTGCCCGCCAGGGCAGTCTGGGGCGACAGGTCCGACAGCGGGCATTTGATCGCTCGCAATAAGAGTGAGCAGAACAGGGCACCGGCTGGTGCCTCGGGGGTTCATTCCCCCCGAGCCTGCTATGAGTTCAATTCGACCGGCAGATGCTCCCGCTCGCAGTGTTCCTTCGCCCATGCATGTGGCATCTGCGGGGCAAAACACGCGGTGTCGGCCTGCCCGAAAGTCAATAACATTAGGCAGGGAACCAGGAACACCCGTCCAGGAGGAAAGCGGGCCGGAGGGTCCGCCACTGCCCCCTCACCGAACCCGGGGGCCAACACCGATCAAAATTGATAGTTTGGCCCCCCTTTTAAGTCTGTATCCTGACAGGCGGGCGGCTAGGCAGCTCGAGCAGGGTTTCACTGTGGGTTTTAGAATACCTGCGCCACCCCCTTCACACCCGTCATTCGCAGATAACCTGCGTTCTGTGGCGGGTTTGGAAGGGGTGGCACGAAAGAAGATTGCAAAAGAGGTGGCGGCTGGCCGTGTGATTGGACCCTTTTCTACTTCCCCCATCGCGAACCTGCAGATATCCCCACTGGGGGTAGTTCCAAAGAAATCCCCGGGTGAATATCGCTTAATCCACCACCTATCCTATCCGGACGGGCAGTCAGTGAATGACAAGATACCACACCATCTCGCATCCGTAAAGTATACCTCCCTGGACCAAGCCATAGCAATGGTGCGCCAGTGCGGCAAAGGGGTTCAGATGGCGAAGGCCGATATTCAATCGGCCTTCCGCCTGCTACCGATTCACCCGGATGACTTCTGCCACCTAGGCTTTCACTTCGATGGCGGCATCTTTATTGATCGCGCCATGCCTATGGGTTTGTCGGTGGCATGCTCGCATTTTGAACAGTTCAGCTCTTTCCTGCAATGGGGGGTCACTCGCGCCACGGGTAGCACGCACGTGGCGCACTATCTCGATGACTTTCTTTTTGCGGGTCCTCGGGATAGTGGAGCATGCAGTCACCTGCTCGGGGCCTTTACCCGTCTCTGTGCTGAGTTGGGGGTACCCCTGGCGCATGAGAAAACTGAAGGCCCCTCCACGTGCTTAACCTTCTTAGGGGTGGAGCTGGACTCCATCAGGGAGTGCAGCAGGCTGCCAAGAGACAAACTGGATAGGGTAATCGCTCTACTCAGAGCTATGGTAGTAGCTCGCAAGGTCACCTTAAGGGATTTGCAGGTTCTTTTGGGTCATCTGAATTTTGCATGCCGAGTCGTGGCGCCGGGCCGAGCCTTTCTTAGGCGCTTGTGCGACGCCACGATCGGGATCAGGAGGCCATCACACAGGATTAGGGTTACCAGCGGCATGCGCGCGGACCTGGAGCTGTGGCTCACGTTCCTAGCGCACTTTAATGGCACCTCCTTCTGGCGCGACATACATCTACTTGAGGCAGAATTGCAGGTGAGTTCTGACGCTGCTGGAGGGTTCGGATTTGGGGTTTATTTCAGGAAAAGGTGGTGTGCTGCCCCATGGCCCGAGCAATGGCAAGCAGACGGGATCACAAGGGACCTTACGTTCCTCGAGCTTTTCCCGATCGTCGTAGCGGTTTTCATCTGGGCTCGCGAATTTGTGAACGCCACGGTGAGATTTTGGTGTGACAACTTGGCAGTTGTCCAGGTCGTCAACCATCAGACATCCAAGTCCCCCAGGGTCATGACCCTGGTGAGGGCCTTCGTCTTGCAGTGCCTTAGAAACAACACCCAATTTGTAGCTAAGCACGTCCCCGGGGTTCAAAATAACATTGCCGATGCGCTCTCTCGCCTACAGGAAGAGCGCTTCCGGCAATTGGCCCCGGAGGCGCATGCGGAGCCGGAACCCTTCCCGCCATGGCTATGGAGCCTTGGCGATCCAGAGCACAGAGAGCCATGTGGGCGTCCTTAGCAGCTTCGTCTCAAGCCAGTTATGCCAGTAAGGTTGCTGCTTTCACCTCTTTCCGAGTTCAGACAGGTCTAAGTAATTTGTGGCCCATCCCAGTGGAGCACGTGATGCAGTTTCTGCTCCGTCTCCGAGATCAACGGGTCGCAGTGAGGTCTATGTCGGTAAGCCTAGCCGCCCTTTCCTTCCACTCAAAATGCTTGGGTTTTCAGGATGCGACGGCTGATTTCAGGGTTCGCCACATGCTAGAAGGGTTCCGGAGGGAATCCCCTATGCAACCAGATTCCAGGCAGCCAGTCACATTTTCCATGTTATCTTCCTTGTTAGCGGCTTTTGGGTCTCTTTGTTCGTCAGAGTTTGAGCTGACGCTTTTCAGAGCAGCATGCTTAGTTTTCTTTTTTGGTGCCTTCCGCCCCTCCGAGATCCTGGCCAGATCTAGGCGATGCACGGACAGGGCTCTCCAATGGGGGGATCACAGGCTGGATAGCAGAGCGGTACATTTGTATATCCGTAAGTCAAAGACGGACCAAGGCGGTCGCGGCCAGTGGGTTCATCTTCGTAGTGCCAGTGGCGCACTTTGCCCAGTCCATGCCATGACACAATTTCTGAGGCACGCCCCTTCTGGTGCTGGCCCTCTTTTTCGCCACAGTGACTCTGCGCCTCTTACATTATACCAGTTTGGCGCTGTGTTCAAGAGAGCCTTGCGAGTGCTGGGGCTCCCGGTGGGGAGCTACGGGCTGCACTCTTTTCGAATTGGGGCTGCTTCAGCCACTGCTGAGATGGGGCTCCCGGAGAAGACTATACAACGGATTGGTCGTTGGAAGTCGGGGGCTTTTCGATCTTACCTGCGCTAGCATCCTGGGGGTCGGAAGGCCGTGATGCCTTGGTGGTTGGCCTGACAGGCAGCAGGGAAGACCTGCAGTTGGCTTCCCCGTGGGGTCACCTGAGGCATCGGCCTATGCGGTGGGACAGTGTTCCCAGGTTGTTTTCCAAGCCCCTGCGGGGACTTGCGCTGAATGTTTGGGTTGTCAGTCGGCTTTGTTATTCACAATGTTCATTTGCCTTGACAGGTACGCCCGCGCCAGGCCCGGTGCGCGTAATCATCTGCGGCCATTCTATAATATTCTGGGCCGAAAAACGGGCGCTGGCCACCAGTATCGGCACTCAACTGGGTCTGGGAGCGAGGGCACGGATAACGTGGATTGCCCGCAGGGGCATGCTTTGGAGCCAGTTGCTGCCCCTCATCCATGAGCAGCAAACCGATCAGCCCCCCCCTCAGGTAATATTGGTCCATTTAGGCGAGAATGACCTGGGGCAGAGAACGACGATCTCGCTGCGGGTCCAGGCACGTAAGGATTTCTCCACATTGAGAGCCTGGTACCCAGGGGTCCGCATCCTGTGGTCCAACCTGCTGCCACGACGGGTGTGGCGTGCGGCCAGGAGCGTGCGCAGAATTGACGTAGCCAGGAAAAGAATCAATGATTACCTGGGGAGGGTGGTGGTTTGCAAAGGGGGTGCAGTAATACAGCACCCGGGCATTGTGTATTCTTTGCCGAGTTTATTCAGGGGCGATGGAGTACACCTTTCGCCGTCCGGGAATGACATCCTTTTGAGGGATTTACAGCAAGGCCTGAGTGCATTCCTGATGGGTTTGGAGGAGGAAGGACATATGCAAGGTAGTCCTCCCTAGTGGCGTGAACGGTTCATAATTAAACCAGACAGCTCATGGTGTCCACGCCAGGGCAGCAAGCTTGTGGGGCGGAACTTCGGCGGCACCTGTGATGCCAACCCGACTCCAGGGGGCGCCGGGTGAATCCCCATAGGCTGGCCCCGGCGGGCCAGCTGCCCAGGCCCCAGAATAACGGGGCAACGAGGACAGCCATCCAGTGTAAAGAACTGAGATTGGCTCGAGTTGTGTGGTTCGCCCAAAGAGATGCGGGGTGGCGATCAATAGGAGGCCACCCCAGGTAGTACTCCGCACCTAAGGCGGGGGTGAATACTCACCCCCCCTCCTGTCAGGTTATGCACTCCTTGTTGGTAAACATTAACTGTCATTCAATAAATGGCCTTTCCTCCAAAAGCTCTGTCTGTTGTCGTTCTTCCGGGGTGCAGGGGTAATGATTGTTCATGGTAACACTCAGTGATGTGCCTACTGGGGAGGAGGGAATACGAAGTGTTGCAGGGCCCGAGCTCCGGTGTAACATGGCTCCTCCCCCTTGCCTTCATTTCCAATCACAGATTGGAGAGCAAAACCTCCAAGCCAGCTCTCCAAGCCATGAATGGGCCGGGAGGCAAGGGGGAAGGGTTGTGTTATACATATGTTACATTATATACACTTAGAGCACAATCCTAAACTGGAGTTAGGCCAATACAATTAGGCCAGCAAAGTTTGGCCAGCACACAGGCCATCTTAAACTATACTTAGACCACTCTCTGGGTCAAAGAGGCCAGCACACAGAGGTGCACGATCCTCCCTGACTCTGCACAATAGACTGCTTTGCAGCATTTGTCTATATCAGGGGTTCCCAAATTGCAGTTGGGACCCACCGGTGGGTCATGAGCCAATTTCAGGTGGGTTGCAAAGCACCTAGAGCAGCCACATTGAAAATATGGGAAGATGGGATGTTGGAGAGGGCTATGTGGTTGTTTTGCTTGTGTTAAGGTTGTGGATAGGCTTTTCTTTCTTTCTTTCTTTCTGATTCACTTTGCTATTGGAAAAAGGCCGAGAAATAATCCAACTGATTGTGGCATTCTCAAGAAAGCAGCAGGCTCTGACATCACAATGACGGCACTTCCGGCCATGACATCACTTCTGGTGGGTCCCGGACTGATTGTCATTCTAAAAAGTGCGTCCCAGTGCTAAAATGTTTGAGAACCACTGGTCTACACCAATTCCGCGAGTGTTGCAAAGAAATCTATATGTGCATTGTTTTTATCAGTGAAGAGAATGAAAGAAAAAGAATTCTCAGTTTCTTGGTTTTCAAACATTCCTGGCTGATGATCTTAGGAAAAAAAACAATGGCTTTTTTTTTCTCCCCACAGATAGTAATTAATTTGGACATAAGAAAAAAAAGCATCAAAGGAACTCACATCATACAAGCAGCTCATCTGTAGTTTGTTAACAGAATTAAATGACAGCTAATCTGGTTACATCCTCTCTACCCTATATGTAATGTAATTATACGACTTGGCATGCAGTTTAAGAGCTAAACGTTTTTCTTCCTCCCACCAAGTTGTTCAATAAAAGTGATATTATACTATTAGATTAATAGGGCAATTATGGGAATCTACTTGAAGGTGTACTTAGAGATTCTGGAAGAGAGAACGAATACAGTAAATTAAAGAAAACTAAGGGGAAATGTGACATAGTCGGGATGAAAGTGGAGGTTGATTTAATAAGGACAAATTCAGAGCAAAAGCTACCTATATGGTTGAGAACTGTGACAGCTGAGTAGCTTTATGATGGTATTGTTTCAATAAATATTTCACCCATCCACTGTTGTTGTCATCATTATTGTCTCGCTCACTCTCACTATTCTTTTGCTTCTGTTGCCACTCAGAAAGGTTCTTGGAAGATGGTTCTTCATGAAGATAGACTTAGGCTAACAAGAACATAGGAACAGTCCAACTGGATCAGGCCAAGGGCCCATCTAGTCCATCTTCCTGTAACTCACAGTGGCCCACCAGATGCCTCAGGGAGCACACGAGACAACAGGCTGACTGCATCCTGTTGTCACTCTCTTGCACCTGGCATTCTGAGGTAAATTCTGAGGTAAACATACTGGTTGACAATCCAGATTCTCCACAGCATCTCTCTTTGACAGCCGCCAGAACCAGATGCTCCTCTTCAAATATGTACTCATAGGAACATAGGAACGGCCGCACTGGATCAGGCCAAGGCCCATCTAGTCCATCTTCCTGTAACTCACAGTGGCCCACCAGATACCTCTGGGAGCCTAAACTTGGTTTAGGCTACAATCCTAACCTGGAGTCAGGCCGGCACAGTTAGGCCAGCAAAGTTTGGCCAGCACAAGGGACACCGTGATGTATGTTTGGACCACTTTTGGAGTCAGAGAAGCCATCACAAAGAGGTGTGCCATCCTCCCTGACTCTGAGAATCATCCAAACACGCTTGATGGTGTCCCTTGTGCCAGCCCAGAGACGGGATGCAGTGAGCAGGCTGCATTCAAGCCTCTGTCCCCAGGCTGCACAGCCCCCTCAGCTCAGCACAGTGATGTCATGCAGGGGGTACGCGGGGGTACGCGAGTACCGGTTTCTAGGATTACAGCTGGCCCTGCCCATTCGCCCGCCCACTCGTCGACTCCGCCCTCTGCAACGTTTGCATTTCCTGCATGTTTGAGTTGCCTGCATGTTCTCAGAGCCAGGCAGGCAGGCAGGCAGCGAGCGGAGCCTTTCCTTTCCTTGCCACTGAAAAATGAGTTGCTCTGGGGTTTTAACATGATGCCAGGCCTCCTTCACATGTTCTGGGGGTGCTGTGGAATACTGTTGCAACTGCCAGATCATTGCCCTCCCTGCTGGGACATGGGAAGAAATCAAGCAACTAGCCCTGCCTAAATAATGAGTGTACCCCTTGGGAAAGAGATCTCACACTATTGCCAGGTAGGTGGGAATTGGGCCTGACTAAGAGCAGACTCCTGGATAATTAGAGAAAGGTGTCGAGTGATTCATGTTTGCAAAGGTGAGCAAATCTTTTATGAGATTAAGCAGCATGTGAAATGAGCTCCGAGTAGATCTGCAGAGCACCTTCGTACTTGAGCAGTGCAGGCAGCCAGCAGGAGGTCGGTTGCTCTCTGCATTATTCATTCCAACGGGATGTTTACAAGGCCGTGCAGATTCCCACGGCTCTCAATGAAAAGTCGCCCTCGGTGAATAGCCACGCTGACGTAAAATTATCCTAACTGAAGATAAATATTCCAGAAGTCTGGCTGAAGATGTTTTATCATAGTCATGTATAAGCATAAGATGGAGATGCTGTTTACAGCATGCTATCAAGTAGCCTTGGAGGGACGACAACTTTCATTTCGTCCTTGGATGATGCTGAATAAGGCCCTCACAACCCCCAATCCAGAACTTCCTGGGCGCCCACGTGAGCAGCAGTAGCCAAGCGTCTTACTTATCTCCACAGCGAAAAAAGTAAAAACAACAGCTGGGCTGGTTCCGCTCCCGGAGCCAAAGACAGAGAAGTCAACACAACGAGGCAATTCTCACTGCAGTGTATTGAAATTGTTGTTGTTCAGTCGCTAAGTCATGTCCGACTCTTCGCGACCCCCCATGGACCACAGCACACCAGGCCTCCCTGTCCTCCACTAGCTTCCGGAGTTCGCCCACCTTCATGCTCATTTTCCCAAGGTTACCATTACCCTATTGTTTTTGTTCAGTCGCTAAGTCGTGTCCGACTCTTCGCGACCCCCTGGACCACGGCACGCCAGGCCTCCCTGTCCTCCACTAGCTTCTGCCGTTCACCCAATTTCATGTTCATCGCTTCGGGGACACTGTCTAACCATCTCACCCTCTGCCGCCCCCTTCTCCTTTTGCCTTCCATATTTCCCAGCATGAGGGTCTTTTCTAAAGAGTCCTCTCTTCTCATGAGGTGGCCAAAGTACTTGAGCTTCAGCTTCAGTATTGAAATTAGCAGTGTGTAAAACATCCAGCCAGTAGTCCACAGTTTGTTCATACAGCCCCTCACAAACCGGCAGAGCGTCCTGCTGCACATCCACAAATACCCACACCTAACTGTAGCAACTGCCTCTACCTTTATGGCCAGGCAGGGCCAATGGGCTTCTGTTGCCGGGCAGGCTGGCCTCATCAGCTGCAGCTGAGCCCACCGGCAGGCAATTAGGCTTCACCTGTGGAGTGACTCGGCTGCCACTGCAGACCGGACATTCACAAGGCCTGCCTGAGGCTTCACCCTGCGGCTTCCAGCCTGCAACTCAAACCTTGACAAAGCGGCTACCGCTGCATCCTGCAGCAGCCAGACAGCCACAGGAGGTTCAGCGGGAGGAGGGGATATCCGTCTATTTTCCCTGTGGTAAGGGCACAGAGTGGGCAATGGGTCTCCTCGCCTTTTCGCCAGCTATTTAGCAGGTGCCGAGGCAAGGGCTTCCATGTCAGTCTGCATGGCCCAACGTGGAGGTCAGCAAAGGGTGCTGATGACCCCGCCCCAGTTCTGCCCCTCCCCCGCCCAGGAATTCCCTGGGTGCAAGGTAGTGGCCACAGGATCCAAGCATCTTGTTGTCTCATGCCTCCCTGGGGCACCTGGTGGGCCGCTGTGAGATACAGGAAGCTGGACTAGATGGGCCTTTGGCCTGATCCAGCAGGGCTCTTCTTATGTTCTTATGTTCCCTCCTGCCCTGCCCAGAATCCCCATGAGGCTGGCAATCAATCAATCAATCAATCAATCAATCAATCAATCAATCAATCAATCAATCAATCAACAAGTACTTATATACCGCTTTTCAACAGTAAGTTCACAAAGCGGTTTACAGGCAAATAGTAATAATAAAGTTAAATGGCTCCCTGTCCCAAAAGGGCTCCCAATCTTTAAAAAGGCACACCACCAGCAACAGCCACTAGAAAGACTGCAGGGGTGAAGAGGGACAATTACTCTCCCCCTGCTAAATATAAGAGGAGCACCACTGGAAAAAGTGCCTCTTGCCCAGTTAGCAGGGGTAAGTGCCTCTTGCCCAGTTAGCTGGTGTAGCTGGCAAAGTGCACCTTTACCTCTCGCTGGTGGCACATCAGGCAGCTGGCAGGAGGTCGGTCACTCTCTGCATTATTCATTCCAACGGGATGTTTACAAGGCTGTGCAGATTCGCACGGCTCTCAATGAAAAGTCACCCTCAACACTGGGGGGGGGGGGGCTCTGGACTGAGGCCTCAACCTTCTCAGCATATTTTGGACTGAGCCCTGAAAAAGCTTATATCCAGCATGGGGAAATTGAGAAGCAGCTCCCACATTGCAATGGGGCCGATTTTGAGAATGGCGGTGTGTGTCAGAAACCACTTCCATTTGGAAAAGTTGGATCATTTGTGAACTGAGCCAAACCTTCCTCTAAAGGTTCAACCGTCGCTTGCCTCCAGACCAGGAATCGCACAATATCCCTGCATTTTACCACTTGGGATGGGTGAGGAGCAGGGAAGACTACAAAGACTACTACCACAGAGGGTTCGAGTCCCCTGGTTCATCTGTTGCCGAAAGTAGGCTTAAAATGGTTTCTATCGCGGGAAAATATTTAAAAACGCAAACAACCAAACGAGAGAGTATGAGGATCATATTTATTACACCTGCGCAGGCAGTCCCCTCTCCCTGGAAAGGCAGGGAGAGAGGAAAAAAAATACAGATGGCAAGCATTTTTATAACCCCACCCTCCTCTTCCTCCAAGCTTCGGCTTGGTGGAAAATTACAACACAGGGGCTGGTACATGAGAAGCTCTGAGTTAATTGGGCCTTGAAAATATACCGTGACCATTCTGATAAGGAAAGAAGCTCTGCTAGCTTGAACCGGTTCTTGTGAGAGTTCACAACACTGGATAGAGAAAGTTACACGGGGGGCAAATGAGTGAGAGCAAAAGAGAGAAACAAGTTACATACTTTAGCAACTTTTAGACAAGAGACTTTAAACAGAAGTCTCAAGATGGCGGCACTTTGGTTCAACGGCAACACATCGATTTGTGCATTCTCTGGAGAAACCATCAAAATTGTGCTCCAGGATCGCTTTTTGCCCAGGCGCCCGTGGGAAAAGAAAGATCAATGAGCACCATCCTGACAATTTGTCCAGAAAATGCACAAAGCAATGCAGGAAAAAGGTATCTGTGATATGGAGTAAAATGGAGTTTATTGATCCATTTACAGCTGCAATAGGTTCTATTTACACAAATGCCTCCATGCTAAAGTGCAGGCACCGACCCTCCAGAAAACAGCGGACCTCTTCAGACGCAGTCGGAAGACCCCACCATGGCTCCAAGCTGAGGTTGCCTCTCCATGGCCATAGCTTTTCAAGCCAGGCAGCCATTGATATTGCCCTTGCAGTTGAAACCTGAGGGGCTACTAGGCCATACAGCAGTGGTGTCATCTAAATGATTTAAGAACAGGTACTCACTTTTGATTGGCACGTGTCGGGACCCGCCCACCGGAAGTGATGTCATAAGCCAGAAGTGATGTCGTGGCAGGAAGTGACATGAAAAAAGCCTCAGATGATTTTAAACTGACCCAACAGTTGCAACAGTATTCCACAGCACCCCCAGAACATGTGAAGGAGGCCTGGCATCATGTTAAAGTGACCCAACAGTTCCAAAAGTATTCAAGAGCAACCCCTGAGCAGCTCATTTTTCAGTGGCAAGGAAAGGAAAGGCTCCGCTCGCTGCCTGCCTGCCTGCCTGCCTGCCTGGCTCTGAGAACATGCAGGCAACTCAAACATGCAGGAAATTCAAACGTTGCAGAGGGCGGAGTCGACGAGTGGGCGGGCGAATGGGCGGGGCCAGCTGTAATCCTAGAAACAGGTACTCGCGTACCCCCGCGTACCCCCTGCATGACATCACTGCCATACAGCCTCTGAAGTTTGATCTTGGAGGTAGACTTGAAATCCCTATTCTTACTCCCCCACCCTGTCCTTCACTGTAACTGTCAGTTGTGGCAGCCCTTGCTAAACACCATGCCTTAAAGACAGTCTGGGGTAGGAAAAAATACTCAACGCCAACAGCCAATCAGGTGCTAAGCAAAGAATTCCTACCAAGCCCCTAAGGGTGACCAGCTCATCTCAGACTACTGTGGTGGATGGATGAGCTGGGTCACAAGCTCCTCAGCCTGCTGAGTATGAGAAGGCATGTGCAAGCTGCACATCTCTGGCCCCACTCCCAGCCAAGTCATGCACCAATCAGATACCCAGCCTGACCATATGCAACGTGGAGGCTGGGACTGAGCAAAGGATGCTCCCATCCACATCAATGGGCAGGAGGTAGCACTGGCAGATCCATTTCCTTCCATGTTCTAGATGCCCTCAGAACAGCTGGTATTGTATGTGAGAATAGAACTGTGTGTGATATATTTGTACACTATGGCTTTCTTATCATGTTTTCCATCCCACTTATTCTTCCCCCATCCTTATTAGTACTTCAATGTATGAATGTGCCTTCTACTGAGACTATCAATCCATCTAAGTCGAACTTCAGGGCAGAAGATTTAGCCGAGAGGGTTAATGCCTCCGTTTGCCCGAAGATAACAGCTGAAGATCTGAAGGTCGCAAGCTCGAGACTACCAGAAGTCTCTGTGAGCGGCAGACCTCGTTAATTGCGGCTGATTAAAAGCTGAGTTCCAGCTGCCTCGTGGGAGGAGGAGTATGCTGGTCAGCTGCGTCTCTGGTGGGAGCAGGGAAGCCTCTTATCAGCCAGCAGAAGACAGACGGGTGGCTAAGAAAGAAGGCTAAATCCAGAAAGAAAGATCTGTATGAGTGTTGTTCTTGAAAGAGAGAACGTTTCTGTATAATTGTAAAAACCTTCGTGTTTGTGAATAAAAGTCTGCCTATGTAAACCGCCTTGAGTTACAGTCATTAGAGAAATCTAGTGACCTTAAGAAAGGTGGTATAGAAATACATGCATTATTATTATTATTATTATTATTATTATTATTATTGTTATTATTATTATTATCATCATCATCATCATCATCATCATTATTTTCAGTTTTGCAGAACAAAAGAGAATTGTAACATTTACAAATAAATAATGTTATGCTTAAACTGAGAAATGAAACATAATGAGTAAAAAAAAATGTTAAATATTTTAAATTGGTGTATGTCCAGGCCATAGATTGGAGACCCCTGATCTAAGTCAAGGTTGTCTCCAGGTTCCCCCCCCCAGATCTCTCTGTGGATGGCAGGATTTGAACCTGAGACCCTCCACATGAAAACACAAACTCTAACACTGAGCTACACTCCCATTCCAAAAAGCAAGCCATGTGAGATTGTAATCTCCCAGATCAGTGGTTCTCAAATGTTTTAGACTGGGACCCACTTTTTAGAATGGCACTCCTATCAGGGCCCACTAGAAAGGATGTCATTAACCTGAAAGTGATGTTATAGCTGGCAGTGACATCATCAAGCCGGAAGTGCCAACAGAGTGACATAATCAAATGGCATGCCTGAAATGTAAATTGGCATTCTTGGACTGCAGCAGCTGTACAACCAAGAAACTAATCTTGATGATAGAAAGCAAGATTAGTACAAAATATTATGCAAAAGCACTGAAATAAAAATAAAATTTTGGAAACCCTCACTTGAAAATTCTATTAACACGCACAAAAGGAATACAGCCGGAGTAAAATCTGCGGCTTCCAAGATAGCTGATCCCAGCTTTCCGCAACCCACCTGACATCAGGTTGCGACGCACCAAGTGGGTCCCGACCCACAGTTTGAAGAAAACAGCCCTAGATTGACCTTTAAATATGTCTACTATGGCTATGTCGGTCATTTTCTAGATTTGCAAAAGGAAAACTTTCAAATGTGCTTTGCTTTTGTTTTTCTTTCGACCCTGAAACTACCAAGCTTATATTAAAAAAGTGCTTTTGTGCTGTTTGATCGACTCTTGGCTGATGTTTTGGCCCTTTCTGATGTTTTTGCTTTGTTGCCCTGGAGCAAATTCACCCCTGGTGTCATCTCAGCGAAGGCAACAGCCGTGGAGCTGGGGAGAATTTGGTCCGGTCTTTTCCATCAAGATTAGGAAGCAAGTGAAGCAGCAAAAGACAATTAAGGCCGCGCGGCACTTGCTATCTGAAGTATTCACGCAATGTGAATGCCGGCATAATTCAGTTCTTACTCGCTAGGCGTGCAAATAAATCAACTTTAATGTCAATAAAGTCAGCAATGACAGATTTTATCACGAAGATATAACTAAGCACTAATGACTGGGAAGAAAGCAAGCAGCTCCCAAGAGCTGAAGTGGTATTTTATTTTGTCCTATGTGAAGCCAAGGGTAACTGAAAAGACTGGCCTTTCCCCCCCTCTATTATTAACCGCAAATCATTCTTGTCGTGTTAGAGAGCTGATTGTTTTTTCAAGTATTATTCACCATTAGACTGTGACTCGCAATCTGACCTCCTTCAGAGGTGCGAAAGTCCATTTCCAATTAGCCTCGGCTTATTACCGAGATTCACTTTCTGTGTATCGCAGCCTTTTTATCATTCAGCCCCAAAATTATATTTTTTTTTCCATTTCCAAGGGGGGGCTGGTTGACTTCTGTAATCAGAACTGAAGGGACCCGTTCGAGGAGGAGGGAAAGAGAGAGAGAGAGAGAGAGAGAGAGAGAGAGAGAGAGAGAGAGAGAGAGAGAGAGAGAGAGAGAACACTTCATGACAGCCCAGGATGAACAGGGGTTATCTGGATATTTGGGTGGTCCCAAATCCAAAGGGGGTCCCAATCCAAATTAAGCAAGCTATAGTTAATTGCAGACTTCAGTTAATTGCAACTAATGTGCCTTCATTTTTAGAGCACAATCCTAGCCAACTTTCCAGCACAAACATTCCCTTCCCTTGAGGAGGCCTCCATAACAACAACAACAACAACAACAAACCAACAACAACTGCATGATGCAGCACGTGCCCCGTTGGCACAGCTATGACAGTGTTGGAGAGTTGGTTCGGATCTGGGCCTCAGACTCAGGGTCCAATCCTCTCCAAAGTTCCAGTGCCAATGAAACCACAATGCAGCCCCAAGCAGAGGAGTATTTAGGGGATGGCATGGGGGGGGGAGCTCCAGGCATTAGTAGCGGTGGGGCACAGTGGAGGAATGAAGCTGGAGTGGTTTTTTGGCCCACCTGCCCTCCCTTGTGCTCGGTTGGCTCTGAAGTGGGGCTGGTGCGGGGGGGGGCAGTGGCACAAGGAGTGCAGTGACTCAGGGGGTGATGTCATGATGTTGCTCAGGCACCATTGGAGCCTGTTATGGCTCTGGCCCCAAGGCAGGGAAACAAATGTTCCCTCACCTTGAGGAGTCCTCTGTGACTCACCCCCTCCCTACTACATGATGCAGCCTGTGCATTGACAGGGCTTCATCAGTGCTGGAAAGCTGGACAGGATTGGACTCTCAGGATTTAGGGCACTTGTCTTGTTCATTCGCTAAGTCGTGTCCAACTCTTCGCAACCCCATGGGCCACAGCACGCCAGGCCTCCCTGTCCTCCACTAGCTTCTGGAGTTCGCCCAACTTCATGTTCATCACTTCGGTGACACTGTCTAATCATCTCATCCTCTCATCCTTCTCCTTTTGCCTTCAGTCTTTCCCAGCATGAGGGTCTTTTCTAAGTAATCCTCTCTTCTCATGAGGTGGCAAAAGTATTGGAGCTTCAACTTCAGGATTTGTCCTTCTAGGGAGCAATCAGGCTTGACTTCCTGTAGGATTGACCAATTGGATCTCCTTGCAGTCCAGGGGACTCTCAAGAGTCTTCTCCAACACCATAATCTGAAAGCATCTATTCTTCGGCGCTCTGCCTTTCTTATGGTCCAGCTCTCACAGTCATACATTGCTACTGGGAAAACCATAGCTTTGATTATGCGAACCTTTGTTGGCAGGGTGATGTCTCGGATTTTTATTAAGTTTAGGTTTGCCATAGCTTTTCTCCCAAGAAGTAAACGTCTTTTAATTTCATGGCTGCAGTCACCATCTGCAGTGATCTTGGAGCCCAGGAAAATAAACTCTGTCACTGCTTCCTAACCAATTTAGGGGTAAGGGCAATACAACTGACGTGAGGGAACAAACATTCCCTTGCCTTGAGGAGGCCTCCATGACGACTACTCCACTGCAGGATGCAGCACATGCCCCATTGGCACAGCTATTTGGGGTTAGGATTGCACCCTTAATCTTACGTAGTCTTTCCTGGGAGTAACCCCATTGAACATAATGGGGTTCAATAACCATGAATAGGATTGCTCTGTACATTTTGTTGGATTATTGTATGAACAGTGCAATAAATAAGGGTGAATGGCCATACAAAGGCAAGCAATTACTGGCACACACACCCCAGCCTGAAATAACATGCTCAAATGTTCCCAAACTGTACCCTGGTTGCTGCTTGGAGTGTCAAGAAACTGCTGCTTACTTACTTACACATTCCAATAAAGTCACTCTTGCATGCACTGTGAACTTTGAACATGTGTGTTCATGAAAGCTTCCTCCTGTTCCTGCCACTCCTCCTCCTGATCCCTTACTGAAAGCTAGACGTGGGCTCCTCAAAACGGTGTCAAAAAGAAACAAAATTGGTGTTTATTATTTTTGTGAAATTGATCTAAATTTGTATCAAACTGTCAAAAATAAGCAAAAATTGTGTTTTTTTCGCGTTTTGACCTATATTTCGTTTTATGTTGGCGTTTTCAGTATAAATTTTGATTATTTAGTGTTCTGTGTTGATCACTGAAAAAAACCATCCCTATCCATAATCTGTGCACTCAACAGGAGTCCAGTCCTCGTATCCCCTATTCCCTTACCCATGAGCCATTGCCTTATCTTGGCTCCCAAAAGTTGTTTTCCCCTTACAATGTGCTGTTTCATGTTGTGGCCCTTATGCTACAACCTTCATGAGGAAGCCCCCCTAAAACGCTTCCATGCAACAACTGTCTCATGAAACATTTAGAGCTTGCTTAATGCATATAACAGGCAGTTAACGGGGTGGGGGGAACCCTACGTTTTGCTACAGCTTGAGCTGTTTTATACTGTGGCCCCTCCCTCTTGCCTCCAAAGCCATTCATAGCTCAGAGAGCAAAGCTTCCAAGCTGGCTCTACAAGCCACGAATGGCTCTGGAGGCGAAGAGTGGTGGCGTTACACAAGAGTATAAATATTTGCTGCATTTTCAGTCCTCGGCTTGTTTATTTGGAAGTAAGCCCCATTAAATGCAGTGGAACTCAGTTTGGGGGTAAACACGGATTGCACAGCAACTGTGTGTTGTGTTGATTGTTGAAACTTATCTTGGCACTTGGGGGAAGAAGACAATCTTTTGGGCTGTTGATGCAATTACCGCTTTGGATGATTGGAATTTATCTAACGATTCTACTCTCCAGTTCCCAGATAAAAGGCCACAATTTTATCCAACGTCTGTTGTGGGGTTTTATCCCAGTGGGATGTGTTTTACAATGTCCGCTTGCCATGTTTCAGTAGCTCTGGCGAGCTTTCAAGAAATGTCTGAACAGCTAATAATGCACTTAGTCCTGTTCGTCCACCCATCTGTCTATCACATCTGCCCATTCCAATCAAAACCTATTATTAAGTAACAGGCCATTTCTCAAACATTCGCTTTTGATTCATTGCCGTCCTGGGTGGCTTGGAGGTAAATAATATCCGTGTCCACAATAATTCCCCGTTTTTAGGCATAACTCAGGGTAAATAAACAGTTTTCTGCAAACAAAAAGGCAAACAGACCATTTTCTTTCCGCGCTTTGTTAATGACATTTTTAATCCACCCTGCCTGTGTGTTTGCCAGCAAGCACTTGCTTGAAACAGTGCCACCGCACAACAAGAACCCTTCCCTGCTATCCATGGAAACGACACAGAAAGCATCGCTTTTGAAACCACCTTTGGAGAGGAAGCTTGGAAATTATTTTAATTAGTATAGCAGAAATTAGGATCTGTGGTTTTCTCTCTTCCAAAAATTTGGATTTTCAATGCAGGTGCTGGTTGAGAGATCCAAGTGCAGATTTCCCATACATGGTTTTTCTTGAGACAGTTTTCTTGAGACTTAGGGATTTCCAGTATTATCAGCACTAATTCAGCATAATGGTAAAACTGATTGTATAGGATTTTATGCATACAGTCAAATGCAGTGGTGAAGAGAAACTGAAAAATAAGATCAGTGTTTCTCAAACTGTGGGTTGAGCCCCTCTTGATGTCAGGTGGGTCGTGGGAAGTTGGGGGTGGCTATCTTGGAAGCTACAGACTTTACTCTTGCTGTATTCCTTTTTTTTTATTCTTAACATTTCAATTTTCAAGTGAATTTTGTTTTTAGTTCAGTGCTTTTTACATCATGTTTTGTCCTAATCTTGCTTTCTGTCAGGGATGTTTCATAGGTGTGCAATTGCTGCCATCCAAAAATGCTAGTTTGCATTCCAAGAGTGTCATTTGATTTATGTCACAATTACAGCACTTTCTGTTTGATCGTGTCACTTCTGGCCATGACATCACTTCCGGTGGGTCCCGACACAAGTGCCATTCTAAAAAGTGGGGTCCCTGTGCAAAACATTTGAGAACAATAGCAATAAATCAACTGGCAAGGTAATGTCTCAAAATGGCCCTAGTAAAATGAAGAATAAATCTGGTGTCAAATAAATTTGTATCCAGGGGCTAGCTAATAAAAGTGTAGCCCAGTGCAGAGGGCAAAATGTTGCCCCAGAAGTGACATCACAACAGGAAGTAGTGTCACAGTTGCATTTTTGTTTACTTGGGGTTTTTTGGGCCATAACTTTTGATAAAGATATTACATACTGGTTTGTTTCATTGCATTTTTGCATAAAGGTACCTTTCCAATGCTATACAATGATGGTATTATTCATACACATCAAGGTTTTCTCAATGTTGGCCACTAGTGTCAAGCTCAGCTTATTGCCCCCCTAAAGCATGCTGCCCGGTGCAATTGCACCTCCCTGCACTTCTTTAGTTACGCCTCTGTTTGTATCTATCTTTCTATGGCACATTTGCGACACCCAGAGGCTTGCACAAGGGACTGGTGCCAGCTGAGAGCACAGTTAGGATTGTGGTCTCAATTGTGTCGTTCCCCCCCCCCAGTTGCCTCTTTTCTAGACTGAAGAGCCCCAAATTCTGTAGCCTTCCCTTTGCGTTTCCTTTCCCCATTTTTGGCACTCTCTTCTGCACATGCTATAGAAATAAAATGGAATCGGGCACAAACCGAACTGGGGCTTTCCTTTTCCTTTCCAGGTGCCCGATTGCAATGTGCTTGTTATCAAGGATGAGATTTGACAAGCTGGAAACAGCAGCTGCTGCCATTATTTGCCATGGTGGTCGGCTGCCTTCGCATGTCCGCGCATCGTCCTCAAAGGAGTCTTCTCGAACCGCATCTGTGCACCGGCACAGACCCGCCAGGCTGAACAAACCCAAGCAGCCAGCGCTGCTTTTGTGCAGCACCAAGGGCAGCCTGTCCTTCGCCTCTCCCTGCACCGAGCAAACTGTTAAAAGAACAAGAGGCACTGTTCGAGAGATAACAAGACGAAAGCTCTAGCAGCATGTGTTATGCATGATAGCAGCGGCAGGCCTGGTGCTAGTCCAATCTTTCAAGTCTATATTGGACACTGTGAATTGGAGATGGAGAAAACAGATGCTTGTAAAGAAAGCTAATGCTTCTCAGGCCTTCAATAAAAGGAGTGGGTGTCCTTCTGTCTTCTGTGAAGGGTTATAAAGAGAATGGTTAAACAGATAAATGGGCCATTTCCTCCACGGCAGCAGCTTGGTCTGTTTGGTATTCACCTGTCCTTGTATCGTCTTCCCAAACTCTGTCGACACAAAGAGGCCGAGCTGATTTCTTGTTGCGGCTGAAACTTTCCGGCCACTGAGTCCCAGGTGTGTAATTATGACTTGGACTCTCATTATTAAGCAACGCGTCACCCAATGGCTTGTAGCGGAGCAGGCAAGCAGTCTCCTCCGTTGAAAAGGGCTGAGTTCAAGATGATGGAGGGCACCTGGAAGGTCTACTTAATTAGTGGTGGTGATCTGATTTATGCAAAGTTCTCGTTTGATGTTGCCGAGAGCAAGAGAGGAACAGAAATGTGCCCGGAATAAGAGAGATCTTGCTCGGGTCTAAAGGGCTCATCATTGGGCCCAATCCTATCCAATTCTTATAAATACTTTTTACTCAGTGGGTAATTCATTTGTTTTTGAACTATGGTGTCGGAGAAGACTCTTGAGAGTCCCCTGGACTGCAAGGAGATCCAATTGGTCAATCCTACAGGAAGTCAAGCCTGATTGCTCCCTGGAAGGACAAATCCTGAAGCTGAAGCTCAAGTACTTTGGCCACCTCAAGAGAAGAGAGGACTCTTTAGAAAAGACCCTCATGCTGGGAAAGATTGAAGGCAAAAGGAGAAGGGGGCAGCAGAGGATGAGATGGTTAGTGTCACCGAAGCAATGAACATGAAGTTGGGCGAACTCCAGAAGCTAGTGGAGGAAAGGGAGGCCTGGCATGCTGTGGTCCAGGGGGTCGTGAAGAGTTGAACATGACTTAGCGACTGAACAACAATTCATCTGTGGAACTCCTTGCCAGAGGTGGTGGTGATGGCATCTGGCCTAGATGCCTTTAAAAGGGGACTAGACAAATTTCCGGAGCAAAAGTCCAACGCAGGCCATGATGGGTAGTATAAACTCCATACTTTAGAAGTAAGCTACCTCAGAATGCCAGATGCAGGGAAGTGTCAACGAGATGCAGGTATATAGTTTTCTTGTCTGATCCCTGAGGCATCTGGTGGGCCACTGGGAGATACAGGAAGCTGGACTAGATGGGCCTTTGGCCTGATCCAGTGGGGCTCTTCTTATGTTCAATTTTCCAGCACTGATGCAGCTGTGCCCATGGGGTGTGCACTGCATCTTGTGTGTGGGGAAACAATCACAGCGGCTCCTTGAGGTAGAGAATTCTGTTCCCTTTCTTGCACTGAGGCTGCATTTGAGTCATTGAAACGTTTGCCCATTTGGATCTGCTATTTGTCTGTTCATTGTTCCCATTGTTTTCAATGCAAAACCATCTCCACTGTTCTTGCCTATAATGTCACAGTTTCAGAGCCAGCCAGCATTTGATTTGCAGGGATTAAAGCAACAATGGGGTTCTGGATCAGCTTACTTTTTGGCAGGCCACATTGCTTCCATAAACAGTTTCAAAAGAATAAGCCAAGACAAATAGAGCACAAGGGCCACTGAAAAGTGCATTTGGACCACTCTTATAAGAACATAAGACGAGCCCTGCTGGATCATGCCAAAAGCCCATCTAGTCCAGCTTCCTGTATCTCATAGCGGCCCACCAGGTGCCTAAGGGAGTTCAGTAGACAACAAGATGCTTGCACCCTGTGGGCATCCCTTGCACCTGGCATTCTGAAATAGCCTACTATTAACGTAAGGAGGTTGCACCACCCATCTATAGCCCACGATGGACTTTTCCTCCAGAAATCCATCCAGTCCCCTTTTAAAGGCATCTAGGCCAGATGCCATCACCACTTTTCCTTTTATCTATTTTAACTCTCCCAACCCTCAGTTTTAGCGGATGCCCCCTGGTTCTGGTGTTTTGAGTGAGGGAAAAGAACATCCCTTTATCCAGTGATGTCATGCAGGGGGTACGCGGGGGTACGCGAGTACCGGTTTCTAGGATTATGGCTGGCCCTGCCCATTCGCCCGCCCACTCGTCGACTCCGCCCCCTGCAATGTTTGAATTTCCTGCATGTTTGAGTTGCCTGCACGTTCTCAGAGCCAGGCAGGCAGCAAGCGGAGCCTTGCCTTGCCTTGCCACTGAAAAATGAGCTGCTCTGGGGTTTTGGAACTGTTGGGTCACTTTAACATGATGCCAGGCCTCCTTAACATGTTCTGGGGGTGCTGTGGAATACTGTTGCAACTGTTGGGTCAGTTTAAAATTGTCTGAGGCCTCAAAAAGGGCTTTCTTCATGTCACTTCCTGCCACAACCTCACTTCCAGCTTATGATGTCACTTCTGGTGGGCGAGTCCCAACACGTGCCAATCAAAAGTGAGTACCTGTTCTTAAATCATTTAGATGACACCACTGCCTTTATTGACTCTATCCCTTCCATGCATTATTTTGTATGTCTCAATCATGTCCCCCCTCAGGTGCCTTTTTTCCAGACTGAAGAGCCCCAAATGCTGCAGTCTTTCTTCGTAAGGCCCCAACCCCATAATCATTTTTGTCGCTCTCTTCTGCACTGTTTCCAACTCCACTATGTCTTTTTTGAGATGCGGTGACCAGAACTGTACGCAGTACTCCAGATGTGAGTACTTACCATCCATACCTTACCATCAATTTGTACAATGGCATAATAATGTTTGCTGTTTTATTCTCAACCCCTTTTTTAATTACCCCAAGCATGGAATTGGCCTTCTTAATTGCTGACGCACACCTTCATCGAGTTGTCCACCAACACCCCAATATCTCTCCCCTGAGCTGTCACAGACAGCTCAGAACCCATAAGCCTATAGGTGAAGTTTTTTATTTTTTTGCCCCAATGTGCATCACTTTACACTTGTCTATGTTGAAACGCATCTGCCATTTGGCTGACCATTTCCCCGACTTCGAGAGGTTCCTCTGGAGTTCTTCACAATCCCTTCTGGTTTTCACCACCCAGAAAAGTTTTGTGTCATCCGCAAACTTGGCCACCTCGCTACTTATGCCAGTCTGCAAGTGATTTATGAACAAGTTGAAAGGCACCAGCCCCAAGACAGATCCCTGGGGCACTCCACTTTTCACCTCTGTCCATTGTAAACATTGCCCATTGATCCCCACTCTCTGTTTTCTGGCCCTCAATCAATTCTGAATCCATAAGAGGACCTGCTCTCTTATTCCCTGACAGTGAAGTTTCCTCTGCGGCCTTTGGTGGGGAACTGTGTCAAATGCCTTCTGAAAATCCAGGTATATGATATCCACAGGTTCTCCCACATCCACATACCTGTTGACATTTTCAAAGAATTCCAAAAGGTTCATGAGGGAAGACTTACCCTTACAGAAGCCATGCTGACTTTCCTTCAGCAGTACTTGTTCCTCTATGTGTTTTATCTTTGATGAGGTTTTCCATCATCTTACCTGGAACAGACGTTAGACTGACTGGCCTGTAGTTTCCAGGGTCCCCCCTCCTCCCTTTTTTAAAGATTGGCATGGCATTGGCTATCCTCCAATCCTCTGGCACTGTGGCTGTTTGAAGGGACAAGCTGCATACTCTAGTTAAGAGGTCGGCAACTTCATTCTTTAATTCCTTAATAACTCTTGGGTATATACCATCTGGGCCTGGTGACTTATTTATATTTAATTTATCAATTTGATCTAAAACATCTTCTTTATTAACCATTATCTGACTTAAATCCTTAGTTAGGAGAGGCTGTTTGGTAGTGGTATCTGCCCAAGGTCTTCTGCCATGAAGACGGATGCAAAGAATTCATTTAATTTCTCTGCAATTTTCAGGTCCCTTTTTATCTCCTCTTTCCCTCTCTCATCATCCAGTGGGCCAACCGCCTCTCTGGCAGGTTTCCTGCTTCTAACATATTTGAAGAAGCTTTTATTATTCCCCTTTATGTTGCTAGCCATGCATTCCTCAAACTCTTTCTTGGCCTCCTGTATCACCTTCTTACTTGTCTTTTGCCAGAGTTTATGTTGTTTTTTATTCTCCTCACTGGGGCAAGACTTCCATTTACGGAAGGAAGTTTCCTTGCTCTTTACAGCTTCTCTAACTGTGTTCATCAGCCATGCAGGCACCCTCCTGGACCTAGTCGAGCCCTTCTTTCTTTGGGGTATACACTTCCGCTGAGCCTCTACTACTGTCATTTTAAACAGCCTCCATGCAGCCTGGAGGGACTGGACCAGTGGTGGGATTCAGGGAGTTCGCCCAGGTTCTATAGAACCGGTTGTTAAATGGCTGGGCCCCGCCCACTCGCTTACCTCGGCTGGCTTCGGGGGTTTTCTTGGCTCCAGCTATGACATCATAGAACCAGTTGTTAATTTATTTGAATCCCACCACTGGACTGGACTCTTTTTACTTCCCCTTTCAATTTCTTTCTAACTAGCCTCCTCATCTGAGGGAAATCTGCCCTTCAAAAGTCAAGGACTTTTGTGTCAGATTTGCTCTGCCCTCTTTCCTGGACATGCATGACAAAACCAATCGCAGCATGGTCACTGTTCCCCAATGGCTCAGTAACACTTACATCCCTAACTAGGTCCCCAGTACCACACAATATTAAATCCAGAGTCACCTGTCCGCTGGTGGGCTCCACGACTAGCTGCTCTAAAGCACAATCATTCAGCACGTAAAGGAATCCGGTCTGTCTTTCTTGACCAGAGCAGCAGTTGACCCAGTCAATATGAGGATAATTGAAGTCCCCCATGATTACAATCCTGTCTCTCTTGGTCACTGCCCTGATTTGTTTCCTCATTTCAAGGTCACCTTCAATTTTTTGATCCGGAGGACGATAGCACACCCCCACTATTACGTCGCTCTTTTGGTTTGGTAGTTTAACCCACAGTGACTCTATGGAGGAGTTAGGCCCACCTTCAATTTCTACTCTGCTGGATTCTATCCCTTCTTTGATATAGATGGCCACCCCTCCGCCAACACGCCCTTCCCTGTCCCTCCTATAGATTTTATAGCCTGGGATTACAGTATCCCACTGGTTCTCTGCATTCCACCAGGTTTCCATTATGCCTACTATATCAATGTTTTCCCTAGCCACCAAACATTCCAGTTCCCCCATCTTTGCTCGGACACTTCGGGCATTCACATAATAACACCTATATATGGGGTTCTCTAAGGAGGGACTGTTTTTTGATCCCCTTTCCCCACCTCTCTTTCTACTGGACAAACTATCACTTACACTCATGTTTGAAGTTCTATTTCCTACTCCTCCATTACTCTTTGGTACTCCTCCACCCTCCTCTTCCCATAGGGATGAGGAGTTCCGAACCGGACGCCACTCAGCTCCTGTCGGCCTTCCCCCAGGGGTCAGTTTAAAAGCAGCTCTGCCACTTTATTAATGTTATGCGCCAGCAGCCTGGTTCCATTCTGGTTCAAGTAAAGCCCGTCCCTCTTGTACAGGCCTGGCTTGTCCCAGAATGTTCCCCAGTGGCTAATGAAGCTAAACCCCTCCTCCCGACACCACCGTCTCATCCACGCATTGAGACCCCTGAGTTCCGCCTGCCTAGCTGGCCCTGCGCGTGGAAAGGGTAGCACTTCTGAGAATGCTACCTTGGGGGTCCTGGCCTTCAGCGTCCTGCCTAGCAACCTAAATTTGGCTTCCAGGACCTCCAGGCTAAATTTCCTCATGTCGTTGGTGCCAACATGCACCACAACTGCTACCTCCTCCCCAGCACTCTCTAACAGCCTACCTAGACAAGATATGATGTCCACAACCTTCGCACCAGGCAGGCAAGTCACCATGCAGTCCTCACATCCGTCACAGGCCCTCCCACAGACCCCTCCCCCTCTCGGAATCAGGGAGGATGGCGCACGTCTGTGTGCTGGCCTCTCTGGCTCTGAGAGTGGCCCAAACATACTTTATGGTGTCCCTTGTGCCGGCCAAACATTGCTGGCCTAGCTGTGCTGGCCTAACTTCAGGTTAGGATTGCACTCTTAATTATATCAAATGTTATGGCCAAAACCCCCAGGAAAATGAAAATACAACGGTGATGTCATTTCCTGTTGTGACATAACTTCCGGGGCATCATTTTGCCTTCTGCACCGTGCTTCACTTTCATTAACTACCCCATTGACCCCAGCAAATAGCATGCACCAATTTTGATAAGAGACCTCTTTTTCTTGCTGGGATGTTTCCTAGTAGCCTTCCGCCTACCTCCAGGTCATTGCCAGCATGTCAAGACAGAGAAAATCTGCAGTGACGAGGCCAGAGTGGAGGAAGATGTCTGCATTTCAAGCAAGTGTGGAGTGTCTGAGAGGTGTTTTTTTCCTCTCAAATTGTGCTATATTTTTTTCAGCACCATCTGTCAATGTGCATGGCACTTTCCAGTGTTTCCTAAGCAAACAGCTGCTTGAAGGCGCATACACACAAAAGCAGGCAATGGCCAAGCGACAGAGGAAGAGGCCAACATAGCTAAGGAGACATGTGAGCAATGAGCTGTGCCTGCTGAGATTTGGCTACAGTGGGGTATAAGGTCAAGCCACAGAGCTCAGAACCAAAGTTGGTTTGATTCTCTGAGCAGCTCACCTTCTGATTTAATTGTGCTGAGGGGTGCAGTCTCACATCCTTGGAACTACAGGCCAGTAAATATTGTTGTAATGTTCCCAATGCCTCTGTTATTTTTTTTTCCATGCCCTTACTAAATGTTGTAGTCCAGTGGTTCCCAAACTGTGAGTTGGGATCCACCAGTGGGTCACAAGCCAATTTTAGGTGCTTCTCGAAGTACCCAGAGCAGCCATATTGAAAATATGAAAATATTATTGAAATATTGAAATATTATTATTGAAATATTGAAAATATAGGAGGATGGAATGCTGGAAACGGGGAGGGCTGTATGGTTGTTTTGCTTGTGTCAAGGCTGTAAATAGGCTTTTTTTTTCTTTCCGGTTCACTTTGCTATTGGAAAATGTATGAGAAAAATCCCAACTTATTGCTGCGTTCTCAGGAAAGCTGCAGGCTCTGGCGTCACAATAACAGCACTTCTGGCCATGACATCACTTCTGGTGGGTCCCAGACAAATTGTCTCTCTGAAAAGTGGATCCCGGGGCTAAAATGTTTGAGAACCACTGGTGTAGATGCTTAACCCATTGCTGAGCATTCTGGCATTACCTTCACCTTGTTCAATAAGGTAATAAGTTAAGAACATAAGAAGAGCCTTGCTAGATCAGGCCCAAAGCCCATCTAGTCCTGCTTTCTGTAACGCACAGTGGCTCACTGGGTGCCTCAGGGAGCACATGAGACAACAGGTTACCTGATTCTGTGGCCACTCCCTGGCATTCTGAGGTAAATTCTGAGGCTAGTCAAGATTCTCCACACGGTGGCTAGTCAAGATTCTCCACAGCATTTCTCTTTGACAGCCACCAGTACTAGATGCTCCTCTTCAGACATGTATTCATAGAACAGCCCCACTGGATCAGGCCAAAGCCCATCTAGCCCAGCTTCCTGTATCTCAAAGTGGCCCACCAGATGCCTCAGGGGGCACACAAGACAACAGGCTGCCTGCATTCTGTGGCCACTCCCTTGTACCTGGTATTCTGAGGTTAATTTCTGAGGTAAAATTCTGAGGTAAATAAAACAGTGGCATTCCTAGAGGGGGAAAATGCTAAATTTTGCAGGAGCCTGAGCTCCTATGTAAAATGGACCCTCTCCCTTGACTTCAGAGCAATTCTTGACTTGGAGAGCAAAGCCGCCAAGCTACAAATTGGTCTGAATGTGACGGGATGGGTCCACTTTACAGTATACAGGAACTCAGGCTCCTGCAGAACGTAGCATTTTGTCCCCCTTTAGGAATGCCACTGGCCAACCAGATGCCTCAGGGAGCACACAAGACAACAAGATACCTGCACCCTGTTGCCACTCTCTTGCACCTGGCATTCTCAGGTAGCCTACTCCTTACAGCAGGAGTTCGCACTTTCCTGTCTCATCTTGTAACCTGCAATGGACATTTTTTTCTAGAAATCTGTCCAATTCCCTTTAAAAGGAATCCAGGGCAGATGCCATCACCACATCCTGTGGCAAGACGTTCCACAGACTAATTACATGCTGGGCCAAGAAATATTTTCTTTTGTCTGTTTTAATTCTCCCAACACTGTTGTTTTTATATATAGATATAAAACATGGCTGGAAATCTAGATTAGTGTCAGGAAATGTAGATGCTATTCTATGAAAAAGGAAATATTTCAAAGACAAGGCCAGTTGGCATTTTAAAGTTGGTTGTTATTTAATATCCATAATTATTGTTGATTATGATAACTGGCAATTTCAGTAAGTTCTGTGATATCATTAATTGGTAGAAGTCATTTGGATGCTCTTTTATCTGAAATTTTCTTAATTAACAAAGAACATTTAAATAAATTACCATAATATTGAAGGTCAGGCAAATATTAGGCACCGTTTTGTACACTGTATATGGTACGGTTTTCTTTCAGATGTTTGAGAAGGAGCAGTTAATTTTGTGGTACAAATTCAAAGGCAGGAAATGGTATTTAGTGAAAATCAAAATAGCATGTCCCCCCCCCCCGAGATTTAACCTCAGCAATTACCCTCTTCCTTATTTCCCTCTTAATGTTTCCGTCTGTCCTGATTAATGTAATAATTATTTATATGTTACATAGAGATGCTCTGACCCAATGATAGGAGATAAGGTACACATGACCCTCCCCCCCCAAAAAAAAATAACAGTTCCTCATCCACCTACATGAACAATGTTCTGCACAAAAGAATGTGTGTCTAGAGCTACTTCCTCCAATGAAATGAACGGGCAACCATTCAAATGGAGCACTAATCTGGAGACCAACAGATACTTTTATTTCTGCTACAGGAATGGAGCATTAATTTGGAACGGATGTCCACTAAATGCGAAAGCAGACATAAGATTTTATGAACTATCACTGCAAATTCTTCCCTGGTGAGTCCAGCTTTGAAATGTTTACTGCTGGTGATTACTCCAGCAAGTTGAGTGTTAGATGAACTATCAGTCTTGTTTCTTTCACAGGCAGGTTGCCCACATCTTTTCTGAAGGGACACATGTACAGTATGGCAGTGGTCCTCAAACCTTTTTGCACCGGGACCCACTTTTTTAGAATGACAATCTGTCCAGGCCCCACCAGAAGTGACATCATGGCCAGAAGTGCCATCACTGTGATGCCAGAGCCTGCTGCTTTCCTGAGGATGCAGCAATAATTTGGGTTATTTCTCAGACATTTTCCAATAGCAAAATGAATCAGAAATAATGACACAAGCAAAAAAAAATCGCACAGCCCTCCCCCTTTCCAGCATCCCATCGTCCTATATTTCCAATCTGACTGCAATAGGTGCTTCACGACCCCCCTGAAATCAGCTTGGGAACCACTGGTGGGTCCTGACCCACAGTTTGGGAACTACTGCAGTATTATATATCTGTCCATCCTGAAGCTTAGCAAAGCAAGAAAGAAAACCACAAGAAAGAGTTTCAAAACAGCCCTGAGATTGAGGGAAGGACGGGGTCAGCCCAATCCTGTCCAGAGCTGGCCCAGCTATGGGAGAGCCGGGGAAAGGTCATAAGAACAGAAGAGCATAAGAAGAGCCCTGCTGGATCATGCCAAAGGCCCATCTAGTCCAGCTTCCTCTATCTCACAGCGGCCCACCAGGTGCCTAAGGGAGTTCAGTAGACAACAAGATGCTTGCACCCTGTGGACATCCCTTGCACCTGGCATTCTGAAGTAGCCTACTATTAACGTAAGGAGGTTGAACCACCCATCTATAGCCCACGATGGACTTTTCTTCCAGAAATCCGTCCAATCCCCTCTTAAAGGCATCTAGGCCAGATGTCATCACCATCTCCTGTGGCAAAGAGTTCCACAGATTAACTACCTGCTGGGTAAAAAAGTACTTCCTTTTATCTGTTTTAACTCTCCCAACCCTCAATTTTAGTGGATGCCCCCTGGTTCTGGTGTTCTGAGACAGGGAAAAGAAAATCCCTCTATTGACTGTATCCCTTCCGTGCATAATCCCATGAGAGGGGAGGGGGTGCAGAGAGTAAATTTGATCTCAGGCCTGGAGTCAAATGGGGCCCAGGAGCCAAAGTAACGGGACTGGGATTTTATGTTTTTGATCACCCCCAAACTTGTTGCCCTGCAGTCCACAATGCGCAAACTCTGCCGGGCATGCATGTGCTACTGTGGGTGCACAATGGTGCCTTCTGCTGCAAGCCATATGCGCTAAGCTTAGGAATGAATGCACGATGCTCCCACAATGTCAAACCTCGGAGGAAACTTAGGGCGCCAATCCTAACCTGGAGTTAGGTCGGCACAGTTAGGCCAGCAAACTCCAGGTTAGGTCCGGCCTAATTCCTGGTTTGCACTCTCAGGTACAGAACTTTAATAGTTTAAAAAAACAAACCAGCATAACAGTTCATGTATTGAAGATCAGGAGAAAGGTGAACACTGTCCTTTTATTGCTGTGATGCATTGATCAGCCATTTAATGATTTTATGTTGCAAAGGCATAGCCCATAAACCTGCAAACCCATGCATTATAAGATGCTTCCAGCTACCACTGAAGTCAGAAGGAACATTTTTACAGCGGTAGGACTGATCGGTGGCGCAAGGGATACCGTAAAGTATGTTTGGACCGCTCTCGGAGGCAGAGAGGCCAGCACACAGATGTGCACCATCTTCCCGGATTCCAAGAGTGGTCCACACGCGCTTTACAGTGGCCCTTGTGCCGGCCAAGCTTTGCTGGCCTAACTATGCTGGCCTAACTCCAGGTTAGGATTGTGCTCTGAGTCTGCAATTCAATCCACACTTACTTGGAAGTAAGCCCCATTTACTATAGTGTTACATACTTTTGAGTAGACATGCATAGAGTGGGGTTCTGTTTGCCCTATGTGTGAAAAAAGGCATGATTGCACTCTGAATGTTGGTCAAGAACGATATGAAGAGGTAGCTGTCCTCCCCAAAGCAAAACAGCAAGCAGAGAAATTTGTTAGGGCCAGCAGCAGTGGTGAAGGAAGAAATGAGGATTCTCTCACCGTATTTTCCTTATTTTAGGTTTATTTTTTTTTTAATGTAAAGACGATAACTTTGGGGAGAAATAAAAAAAGCCATGCTAACACTGCATTCTGAGACAAACATAGCCCAACTATATTGAAATACTCAAGAGAGCAATGCCCCGGTGCTCTGGTGCTGATGAATGGGTAGCACCACAAAGCAGTTCAGCTTGAAAATGCCAAGCCACAATCATTAAACCATCCTCTTATGTAAGAAAACCAGTTTCCAGCCAATTTTTTTTTTATTAATAAAAGATGAAAGAGAATTTTTTTTTTTATTGCTGAGTTTGTTTGGCTTTGCGGTGTCAGCCTTATAACAAATAAGGCCTCAGCTCTCTAGAGATGAGAGATTACATGTAGGTATTAATATGCTTGATATATTATTGTGTCCAGCATTATAGATTTTTTTAAACAATACATTTTTCCTTAATAGTATCACTCTGCAAGTCCAGAGTGCCAAATCATATTGTTGTGTGTGTGTGTGTGTGTGTGCATGTGTGTTTTAAATAAGTACTCTGCTACTTAGCACTTATTCTTTCCTCTTTGGTCCAACCTATTTTGTAGATTTTCTATTATTAGGATTCTGATATGTGTGAACTTAAAGGCATGAATGAGATGTGATTCTTGATTCGGGCTGGCTTTTCTTTAGTGGGATGCTTACCGTTATTTAAAGAACTCAGTAAAGATACAAAAAACGTATTCCCACATTTTCTAAAATAATTTGGATAGTCCAAATTAACTTCGTTTACACTCCACTAGCAAGTTGGCTGTTGTAATCCCAGCTTTTCTATTCCTTTGCCCTCCATAAACCTCCAGCACTCCAACATTCATTTCCAGTTTGTCAAAAGCTTAGAACCCTTGAAAGAGGTGGAAGGAATTCGGTCGGCCAGGGGTTCCCAAACTTTTCAGAGGCTGCCTGTTTTAGAATTGCCAAGAGATGTGGCTATAATGGAGTAATGGAAAATGCTGAAGATTCCCCCGAGTAGATAGGTGAATGGAATCACAGTGGCCCCTTGTCTGTGTCAGCCAGGAATCACAGGGGTTAAAAGCTTAGGCTCTAGCTGTGCGTGCATCACACAGCTGCAGCCACTAGAGGCAATTGGGTCTTCAAAGATAAAAACAGCACCTGAAGGAAGAGGGATGTGAGTAGCAGGAGGAGAGAATATAGCCTTAAGTGGACACAACTCCTCCAGGAAGTCCGGAGAGGGGATCTGGGCACAACAAATGGTGATTGAGCTGCAGTGCTCCCCCCCCCCAAGTAGCAGCTTGATTAACCCTTCATGCACACAGCCTAATCTGCCCTGTCAGTGTTGCAACTGAACTAAAATTGGGTCTTGAGCCACTGGTGACCAGTAGTGTCAGCCTACCGGTACGCTGGGCGGGTCTGCTCGGTGATCGTCGCCATTATGCAACGGAATGCAGCGAGCACGCTGCCGATCACCGAGCAGACCCGCCCAGCGACCGAGTAGAATCCACCCAGCATACCGGTAGGCTGACACTACTGCTGGTGACCCACAGTGAGGGACCTCCAGTTTGGGAACTGCTGCCCCTGATTCATTCCAGAGACCCAGAGCTAGAGCATCTCCAGCAGATTTTGGTCCAGCCTCTTTGTGAAGGCTTCCAGTGACAGAAATTTCACCGTCCCCCCCCTTGTCAGATTGTTTTTATCATTAAGACGTTTTTCCTAATGTTCAGCAAAGCTATGCCTTCCTATATCTTAAGCCCCTCAGATATACTCCTGCCTTCAGGGCACGGTGGTCCAACATGCACCCTGTGGGCTGCGTGCAAGCCATGAAGCCTCTGTGGTGGCCCTCAAAAAGCTCCACCGCACCCACCACCTTCTCCTCAGACTGCTTTCCTGTGTGAATCACTTTGGCAGCTCAGAACCTTAGAATAATTGGTGGTGATATCATCACATTGCTGCTAATTACTTCTGCATCTGTGCGCTTGAGGGGTAAAGCCAGAGTACTGCAGCTCGCTTAGTAGTACAAGTTGGCCTGTCCATTCCAATGGAATTCCTGCGGATTAAAAAAAAAGTCCAGGAGTAATTAAACCCACGAATCTAGCCCCGAACCCAACCAGACCTATGCTCCGGTTGGGTCCAGAAGGCTTTTTGAGGCCCACAGAGGCCACACCTATCCTCCTGCAGCCTCCGTGGGCTCAGAATGGCCATTTTGGCCAATAAAAGTCCAAGGTTTTGCAGGGTTCACAAAAACTGGAAGTGACATTGTTAATGCCTTATATGGCATTACCAGGCCTAGGGAAGTCCCAGAAGAGCTTTTTTTGGCAAAAAAGAGGAAGTAACATTTTTGGGGACAAAATGGTCGTTCTGAGGCATGCCACAGGAGGGTCCACACAGCCTCGGTGGCCTCAGAAGAGCCTCTGGATGCAACTTGCCTTCAATGGGTCTCCTCAGACCCCACATGGGTTTGGCAAGGCTGTGGACTCTTGTAGGCCTCTCTTTAAACTACCCAAGTTGTTCATACAACCATATTTTCTTTCCTTCGAATCCTTCTTTAGCTTCTGCTGAAGAATCCTGGAGTCACACTCAGAGAGACCTGAATTGTCCTAAAAAGCATTGTAGGTAGCCATGTTGGCTCATTCGGAAAACAATAAACCAAAAAGCCACAATCTGGCTTTTTACAGCTTTGTTAGGACCAACCAAATAAATTTGGTTGCAGAATTTTTTAAACAAGTTTTTTTAGTTATCCAGAACTCTGCATCAGGCTGGATATTACTGTACTGCTGCTGCTGCTGCTGCTGCTGCTGCTACTACTAGTAGTAGTGACATTTTTAGTAGTAGTAGTAGTAGTAGTAGTTGTTGTTGTTGTAGCAGTAGTAGTAAAAGCCCAGGATGTGAGGCTCCCAAAGTCTGCATTTTTTTTTTGCCATCTTAAAAAGGAGAACAGACGGAATCAATCAATTAATCAACAAGTACTTATATACCGCTTTTCAACACAAAGTTCACAAAGCGGTTTACAGGCAAATAGTAATAATAAAGTTAAATGGCTCCCTGTCCCAAAAGGGCTCACAATCTAAAAAAAAAGGCAGACCGCCAGCAACAGCCACTAGAAAGACTGCGCAGGGGTGAAGATGGACAATTACTCTCCCCCTGCTAAATATAAGAGGAACACCACTGGAAAAAGTGCCTCTTGCCCAGTTAACAGGGGCAAATTTGATGTTGATTAACCTCACTAGGAACTAGACAGGATCTGGGGGTGCAATCCTAACTTATTTTCCAGTACCAGGTTAAGAGCAATGCAGCTCCGAGGTCAGGGAACATTCGCTTAGCTTGAGGAGGCCTCTGTGACTCCTGCTCCATTGCAGAATCAGCACATGCCCCATTGGTACAGCTATGTCAATGCTGGAGAGTGGGTTAGGACCCCAGACTGGCGAGGGAGGGATGGGTGTTCAGTAGGTTACATGATTTACATTAAGAACATAAGAACATAAGAAGAGCCATGCTGGATCAGGCCAAGGGCCCATCTAGTCCAGCTTCCTGAATCTCACAGCGGCCCACCCCAGGTGCCCCAGGGAGGCAGGAGACAACAAGATGCTGGCATCCTGTTGCCACTCCCTTACACCCGGTACCTGTAGCCCACCACCTTTGTAAGGAGGTTGCACAATCCATCATTGCCTATAGCCCACAATGGATCTTTCCTCCAGAAATCGGTCTAATCCTCTCTTAAAGACATCAAGACCAGATGCCATCACCACCTCCTGTGGCAAGGAGTTCCACAGATTAACTACCCGCTGGGTAAAAAAGTACTTCCTTTTATCTGTTTTAACTCTCCCAACCCTCAGTTTTAGCGGATGCCCCCTGGTTCTGGTGTTGTGAGAGAGGGAAAAGAACATCCCTCTATCGACTCTATCCCTTCCATGCATAATTTTGTATGTCTCAATCATGTCCCCCCTCAGGCACCTTTTTTCTAGGCTGAAGAGCCCCAAACGCTGCAGTCTTTCTTCATAAGGGAGGTGCCCCAGCCCCGTAATCATTTTTGTCGCTCTCTTCTGCACCTTTTCCAACTCCACTATGTCCTTTTTGAGATGTGGCGACCAGAACTGGACACAATATTCCAGGTGCGGCCTTACCATTGCTTTGTACAATGGCATGATAATATTGGCTGTTTTATTCTCAACCCCTTTTTTAATTACCCCGAGCATGGAACTTTGTACTTAATTACATTGTACTTAATAAAGTTAAACCCCAACCTCAGTCTGGTGTCTTCCTTGGGGGCGGTGCAAGGGTAATAGTCTACTTTAAAATGCCAGATGCAGGGGAGTGGCAGCAGGACACAAGTATCTGATTGTCTTGCGTGCTCCCTGAGGCATCTGGTGGGCCACTGTGAGATACAGGAGGCTGGACTAGATGGGCCTTTGGCCTGATCCAGTGGGGCTGTTCCTATGAGTACATGTCTGGTTCTGGAATATCTGGTTCTGGAAATAGTCAAAGAGAAATGCTGTGGAGAATCTTGACTGGCCACCAGTGTGTTTACCTCAGAAATTTACCTCAGAATGTCAGATGCAGGGGAGTGGCCACAGAATGCAGGTGGCCTGTTGTCCTGTGTGCTCCTTGAAACACCTGGTGGGCCACTGTGAGATACAGGAAGCTGGACTAGGTGGGCCTTTGGCCTGATCCAGCAAGGCTTTTTCTTATGTTCTTATTGTGCCCTGAGATGGCTCCCATGGCTTCTGGAAGGAAGATCAGAATGGCTGCTTCCCCACTTTTGGGAAAGTTCCATTATTACTGTTCTGGTCCAAATGCTTGTTTAAGGAGCCAAGTCCCTGGAAATGAACTGAAACTTCTCCGCTCTGTATTTCCGATAAAGTTTGTTGTTTGTCCACTCTTGCCACATAACTATCTTTTAATGGATGAAAAAAAAAAAGTCCTGAGGAATATCTAACTCTATTACAAAAGCGCAGGAGGCAAGGGACAACACTAAAGCAAACTATCATTGCTGCCCTATTAGCAAAGCTGGAGATTAATTTTTGAAAGCGCATGAGGTGAAAGCCAATTTGAGGCAAATTAGCTCTTCCCGATTCCAGTGTCTTCTTGGAGAAATTGCGTTTTGGTCGATGGGAGCACTACAGCGCTGCTTCAGAGTGGCGCTACAATCAGTGAGGGCAACATAGGAATGCGGCAGGGCAGGGTCAAGGGGGCTGAGCCCCCCCCCCCAGTCTTTCTGCACTTCTGCACTGATGGCTCCAGTCATTTGTGGAACTCAGCCGTCATCAACAAACCAAATTCATTCAGCGACTCCAAACTTAATACGCTTTAAATGAACGCTACAGTTCGCTTGCTACTCTCTTAGGAAATGAATGATTACGGTAACTGAATAATTAGAAATGGGAATTTGTGAACATTTTTATTAACCTTCGATTAGTTTTAAAATGAGAAAGGAAAATAAAGAGAAACTCTTAATCCCAGAGGTTTCTGTCTGTAGCAAAAAAAAAAAATGCTCTGTGGCTGCTGTGGAAAGAGAAAATGGCCGCCCTGTTGAACGCACGCAGTCTGCGTGACTCTGCCGTCTCACCAGAGAAGTCCGTCAAATATCAGCTAGATATCAGTGTGAACTATGTCACTTGATGTCCCCGTTCAGCCGTAAGGTTCTGATAGACTCCTTCCTGGCTAACAGGTCCCAAACGGTGGTGATGCTGGGGGAGACCTGCTCAGCATTCTGGCTCAGCAATATGGAGTGCCTCAGGGCTCTTTTCTATCCCCTGTGCTCTTCAATATATGCATGAAACCACTGGGGGAGATCATCCGGGGGTTTGGAGCTGATGATGCTCAATTCTATCTATAATAGACAGGACCTGCAAAAGCCTGTGGAGGCAGCCTATGTCCAACGCCACCATCCTCATTTTCCCAGTGTGCAAATTTTCCACAGGTCCTTGTCTTCCCACTTCCTGGTGTCAAAAGGAAAGAGGGGATGGAGCAGAAGAGAAAGTGTGGAAGAGAGGAGAGTGGTATTCAAACTTTTTGAATCAGGACCCACTTTTTAGAATGGCACTCAGGTTGGGACCCACTGGAAGTGATGTCATAAACCTGGAAGTGATGTTGTGGCAGGAAGTGACATCATCAAGCAAGAAGTGCTGTCATTGTCGCATAATAAAATGACACTCCTGAAATGCAAATTGGCATTCTTGGATTGCAGCAATTGCACAACCATGAAACATCCCTGACAGAAAGCAAGACGAGGACAAAGTATGTTGTAAAAGCACTGTCCTAAAAACAATTTAAAAAAGAAAAACTAACTTGAAAATTCAAACTCTTAACACTCACAAAAGGGAATAGAACAGTAATGGCATCTAAATAATTTAGCAACAGGTACTCACTTTTGATTGGCACTTGTGTCGGGGCCCACCCACCGGAAGTGAGGTCATAGCCGGAACCCAGGAACCACCCCCAGGAACTGCCGCGCCTCCTTGGTAGGCTGTGTGGCGGCCTGGGAGAAGGCCCGGGAGTCCCGGGCCTTCCCCGGGGCCGCCGTGCGAGCTACCGATTCCCCCCCCAGGAACCGACACGCCTCCTTGGGAGGGAGCCCCAGGCAGCCTACCTGCTCACGCTGCTGCTGCCATCGGTCTCCCTCACTCCGCTGCCTGCCTGCCTGCCTGCCTGGCTCTGAGAACATGCAGGCAACTCAAACGTGCAGGCAATTCAAACGTTGCAGGGGGCGGAGCGGAGCGCCAATGGAGTTGACGAGTGGGCGAGCGAATGGGCGGGGCCAGCCCTAATCCTAGGAACGGGTACTCGCGTACCCCCGCGTACCCACTACATGACATGTCTGGAATAGAACAGGAGTGAGGTCTGCATTTTCCAAGGTGGCTGCTCCCAGCTTTACGCAAGCCACCTGACCTCAGGTTGTGACCCACCAAGTGGGTCCCGGCCCTCAGTTTGAATAACACTGGTCTAGAGACATTTCTCTTCCATGCCCTTTCCTACCTTTCAAGTCCAGGAAGCAGGAGAAGGTGGGCCTGGCAGAACAGGGAGGTGACAGGTGGGAAGGTGGGTGTGCCAGACCCAGGAAGGGTGTGGGTTCTGCCGTGGCAGCATCTGCCAAATCCTCACCCCCTTCCCAGTCTTCGTCTGCCTTCATGGGTCCACACAGACGTGCACCAGGGTCCAAATAGACCAAGGAGGGCTGGCCAAGACCTTCTCTGGGGCAAGGGAACAAGTGCTCCCAAAGAGGCCTCCAGAGTTCAAAACGCCCCCGCAGGAATACAGCCGCCATCATATCGACGCTGGTCAGAGAGTTGCGCTGGATTGGGCCAGGAGACGAGGTACGAAATTATTCGTGGATGAATAGAGGTTATGACAAAGAGACAGGCAGCCCAATCCTGACTAGTGCTGGCGCAGTGGATCCATACGGTCTCTCCCGTGCCCAGCAATAATCAGGAAAAGGCTGGAGTTTTCCTCAGGGTTAGGGTATCTTTTTTTTCCCCTTTACCCCAAATAATGCCCCATCCTGCCCAACGGGACTCCTTGGATCTGTACTTGCTAAATAGCAGGTGCAAGTTTGAGCAGCCCTATTTAGGACACTCAGGCCTGGGAAGGAGGTTAGGCTATGGCAGATGCCTCCTTTGCCAATCCTGCCCCTTCCTGGACCTGATCCACCCCGATTTCCACCCTCCCCTGCCCAGAAACGCCCCATCCCCACCTCTGTTCCACCCTCCCAGCTTCTCTCCACTTGGTTTCCATGTTGTTGTCGTTCACAGTTGACTGACCACACCAGTGACTCTTTGAGACACAAATGTCCTCCACAAGGTGCTACAAGTATAGATGGTAATTAAGTAGATGGTTTCACTTGGAAAATAATAATAATAATAATAATAATAATAATAATAATAATAATAATAA
>JAJKFI010000007.1:30021652-30067887 GCA_029204185.1 Lerista edwardsae
TAATAATAATAATAATAATAATAATAATAATAATAATAATAATAATACTTGGATTTATATACCGCCTTTCTTAGGTCACCAGATTTCTCTAATGACTATAACTCAAGGCGGTTTACATGGGCAGACTTTATTCAGAAACCCGAAGGTTTGTACAATTTTTACAGAAATGTTCTATCTTTCAAGAACTACACACATACAGATGGACCTTTCTGGATTTAGTCCTTCTTTCTGGCCACCCGTTTGTCTTCTTGCTGGCTGATAAGCGGCTTCCCTGCTCCCACCAGAGAAGCGGCTGAACTTCGGCACAACTCCCCCTCACACAAGGCAGCCGAAGACAGCTCAGCTGTTAATCAGCCGCAATTAACGAGGTCTGCTGCTCACAGAGACTTCCGGCTGTCCCGAACTGGCGACCTTCAGATCTTCAGCTCTTATCTTCAGGCAAACGGAGGCATTAACCCTCTCGACTAAATCTTCTGCCCTTAAATCTAAAATGCAGCTTCATCTTACTTGGTTTGAAAGCAGATGCAAAATGCAGCCCTTCCTGAGTTTCGTATCTCACAAATCCAGAGACGAAAAATTAAATTATGCTGGCTTTCCCAAACTCACAATTGCAAGACGTGTTTGTTGAACCTCGTTTGATCTGGTCTTTCCCCCCCCCCTCCATTTTCTGCAGCACAAGGTGAGCGTGATAAGACATTGACATTTTGTCATCGCCGTTAAAGTTTGTTTACCAATGAAGACAATGGCTCTGTCTATCAAAGAACAGTAAGAGCTCAATGAAAATGGGCACTCTGTTAACAGACAATGTGATGTGCATACTAGATGTTATGAATAATAACCTGGGACTTGTGCTTATGGTCTAGACCAGTGGTTCACAAACTGTGGGTCAGGACCCACCAGTGGGTCACGCACAGTGGTGCAATTCAAATGAATTAACAACCGGTTCTATGACGTCATAGCCGGAGCCAAAAAAAACCCCGAAGCCAGCTGGGGTAAGCGAGTGGGCGGGGCCTGGCCATTTAATAACTGGTTCTATAGAACCTGGGCGAACCCCCTGAATTTCACTACTGGTCACACACCAATTTCAGGTGGATCGCAAAACACCTAGAATAGTCATATTGAAAATATGGGAAGATGGGATGCTGGAAAGGTAGAAGGCTGTGTGGTTGTTTTGCTTGTGAGTGCAATCCTATACCTGCGTTGCACCGGTGCTACACTTGCGCCGGTCCAGCACTGTCGCAAACTTGCCGTCCAGTGCATCAGCGCCAGCAGTACGGTGCTGGACTGGTGCAAGCAGCAGCGTGGATGCTAGGGCGCCACTGCAACCGTCAGCAGTGCCAGCCTTGCGCCAGTCAAGTGTCGGCGGTGCTCGGTCGGCACAGAACCTCGCCGAGGGTGTTCCAGAGGCATGCCGGAGGCGTAACTGGGTGGCACAGTGGGCGAGGGTGGTGATGCAGGACAGCCATAGTGCCAAATCCTAAAGCCTGTCCCTGGCCAGGACAGCCCCAATTCGGGCACTCCTGAGAATGTTGTCTTGCGCCTGCAAAACGCGTTTTATGGTGTCCCTTGTGCTGGGCAAACTGTGCTGGCCTAACTGTGCCAGCCTAAATCCTGGTTAGGATTGGGCCCTGAAAGAGGTGAGAAAAGTCAGATGACTGCAAAATGCTGTGGGAGCCAGCCCAAAGCAAGTCTTTTATTCATTTACTAGCTTTTTGTTACCCGGCGTTGCCCGGGTAACAAAATGATCTTCCAGAGTTTATGAGTTTTGCACCCCTTCTCGCCCCCCATGCTGACAGGGGCTGAACCCAGACTCCAACCACATCAGGAGCGTCGCCACTCACCTCGGCGACCCCGGAAACTATGGATCCGACGCCGATTTCGTCCTTTTTTGACCATTCTCACACGGAGGCCCCCACACACACTCCCACCCCCGGGGGTGCTAGGGGGGCTGACCCCCGCAGTTTGTCACCGCAGTTTGTCTCTGTGACCACCAGGCCGCAAGGCATGCGCGTGCCGAGTCTGGCTCCAATCGCTCCAGGCATCGCAGTGGGGCATGACGGGCGTCTTGTTTTGCACCCCTTCTCGCCCCCTACACCAAGGGGGGGCCGACTCCCACTGTGTCGGGAGCGTCGCTGCTCGTCTCAGCGACCCCGGAAACTATGGACTCGATGCCAATTTCGGCCGTTTTCGGCCATCTTCATGTGGGGGCCCCTGCACACCCCTACCCCTGGGGGCACTGGGGGGCCCTGCCCCCTGCAGTGTTTGTCGCCAGGCCACAAGGCATGCGCGTGCCAAGTTTGGTGCGCGTCGCTCCAGGGGTTCCAGCATGGCATGGCAGACGTTTTGTTTTCCACCCCTTCTTGCCCCCACACTGAGGGGGGGCAAACCCGGACTCCTACAGTGTCGGGAGCATCGCCGCTCACCCCAGAGACCCCGGAAACTGTGGATTCAACGCCGATTTTGGCCGTTTTCGACCATTGTCAAGTGGGGACCCCCACATACGCCCACCCCCAGGGGCGATAGGGGGTCTGACCCCCACAGTGTTTGTCGCCAGGCCGCAAGGTGTAAGTGTGCCAAGTTTCGTGTCGATCGGTCCAGGCATTCCAGCACGGCATGGCGGATGTTTTGTTTCGCACCCCTTCTGGCCCCCCGTGCCGAGGTGGCCCCGATCCCAGACTCCACCGGCATCAGGAGTGTCGCCGGTTGTCTCTGTGACCCCGGAAACTATGGACTTGACGCCAATTTCGGCCATTTTCGGCCGTCTTCACGTGGGGTCCCCTGCACACCCCTGCCCCGGGGGTGCTAGGGGGCCCCGACCCCCGCAATGTTTGTGGCCAGGCCTCTAGGCTTCCGCATGCCAAGTTTGGCGCCAATCAGTCCAGGCGTCACAGCGGGGCATGGTGGACGTTTTGTTTCGCACCCCTTCTCACCCCGCACGTCGAGGGGGGCTAAACCCGGACTCCAACGGCGTCAGGGGCATCGCCGCTCATCTCGGCGACCCCGGAAACTGTGGATTTGATGCCGATTTCGGCCGTTTTTGACAGTTTTCACGCAGGGACCCCCGTGTACCCCCATCCCCGGGGGCACTAGGGGGGCCCGACCCCCACTGTGTTTGTTGCCAGGCCGCAAGGTGTATGCTTGCCAAGTTTCGTGCCGATCGCTCCAGGCGTTGTGGAGCCTATGCGAAACATACATACACACATACACACAAACCCACGCTCTTCTTTATATATATAGATGTCAATGAATAAAATACGTGGGAATGTTCAGTTCAGCTTCCACTGAAACATCCAAAATATATCTTGGGTTTAATCTTGTGTAATGTTTTCAAGATCCATTTCCATTTATTACAGAGTTCTAAGTGGGGCAGTCAAAGAAAAGCTAGAGTAGATGATGGTACACTACCTAACAGGTATGATTCAAATGATGATTTCCTCCTCCCTCGAAATTTGGGTTGCCCAAAGTCCCCTTCACAGGGAGATGTTCCTTTTCTCAGAACGTGACATCTCCTTAGGACGCAATGAGCAGGCATCATTCAAGCACCAGAGCTCTGTGGGTAGCTACAGCACTGGCCTGAGGGCTATTGGAATTTTAATTTCCAAAACGATGGCCCGGCATCCACACTCCTCCTCCCAACGTTCAAATTGCATGCTCAATGTGCACCACAACAGCCTCCATGTCTTAGGGTCTGAAACTCTGATGCACAAGCCTGGAACGGAATCACTGCAGGCTGCCATTTTGAGTCGACTGCATCTCTTCCATGCATGCTCAGTACTGCGGCTGGAAAAAAAATGCCACAAGTCAGGGACGAAACGGGAGGGCAGCTGTCTTTGGCAGCACTGAACTATGTAGGGAATACAACTGTCTGGAGGCTCTTCTCCAGATGTTCCAGTTCATGCTCCTCTCAGCTCGAAGATGTGGCTTTCTTTACTGTGTGTGAAAATTGTGCGGTGATGAACAGTGAATGCTGGGGCCGAGCAGAGCCTGACTGGAATGCGCATGAAAGTTCTCATCGAAAAACTTGGCTTCTCGCAAGCAGCTGCTCTGTGTCTCATCATGTATTCTGCGCACAGTGTTCCTTCTTGGCCCATCAACCTGGCTGCACCTGCTCCCCTCCACGTACTTCACCTGAACAGATCGTGACATGAGTAACAAAGCAGACTGTTCCAGAAGCCCTGCAGTCAGGTCGGCTCTGAGCTCTCCCTCCCTCCCTCCCTCCCTCCTTCTCTCTCACACAGCACAACTGCACCCTTATACATCTGAGCTCTCCATCAGAAAACGCACAACATCAACGTGCCAGCTTGTGTATCAGTTGCCCTTGTGACTGCCATCCTTCAGTGCACCAATTCAAAGACACCATACCGCTATGTGGAAGATGAGACCGTATTTACAGTAAAGCCATAGCAAAAAAAGGGGGGGTTATATTAATTCAATGTTTTCTGTTTCTCTGCCTTGGAAATTGATGTGCCGTTGGCGGAAAGAGATTATCGCGACCAGACCTTAAGGTTCATAGTTTAGGATTGACATAGGCTGGCTATCAAGTGCAATTGTTCCCTGTGTGCGACGTCAAAAGATTCCTGTGCACCGAGAAGCCAAACATGTTCATGTCGTAAGAAAGGGCAGCACAAGGCTGCAGATGGTTTACAGATCTGCTTGGCAGAATGGCCTCTGGCCCAGATGGTGGATGGAATGGGAATGGCATAAGAAGCAGGATGCGACACAGGGGCTATAGCTAGAGCATGGGCAGAAGCCCTAAGAGCCAGTCCCTAGCATCTCTGGATAGGATAGAGGAAAAAATCCTATTCACAGCCCTGAAAAGGGGCTATTATTGTATGATGTCACATTCATGAAAAACAGTTGAACTTTTTTTTTTCTTTTTTTTCTTAATTACTAGCCTGGTGTGAACTTAGGAAAGTTGCACAACAAATTGTCACTCGGGTTTTTCTGAACTGCGTCCCAAGGAATAATTGTTCCTCAGCAGCTGGCGAATCTCTTAAATGTGGGTACTTGTCCAGGATGCAAAGCTTGACTGCCCTAATAAGTGGATGTGGTTTGTTGACCACTCAGCTTGCTCTCTGATATAAACCATCATCCAAAGAAGTTGGATAAGCTGCTCTATGGACACAATCCAGCAAAAAACTGGGCTTGCTTCAGGTGCATTGAAATAAATAGAGTGCAAATAGCATATTCATTTTAATTATGAAGCAAGTGACTTCTGTAGGGTTGCACTAGTGCAGTGATGGCGAACCTATGACACGCGTGTCAAAGGCAACACGTCACAAAGTTTCGGGAGATACACCAGTGTTCACCAACACCTGGCAACAACTGTTTTACTCAGTATTGCATTTTTGTAATACAATTATTTGACATTTTTTATATAATACATATTTATTTATTTATTTATTTATTTATTTATTTATTTGAAGAATTTATACCCTGCCTTTCCCATGCTGAAGGAAATGCCCAAGGCGGCTTACAGAGAACAAACAAGGTACAATGTAACCACAAAAGTAAAACAAGAATTTAAGAAAAAAACAACAACATTAAACAAACAACGGGAACAATGAGAGTAACAAGAATAAAATTAGACCCAATTCTCCATATCAGGTCGTTTGGGGGGAGGGAAAAAACATTTGACCGGGGAGTGAGCAAAACTATGACACTATACCAGAGGGACAGAGGGCAGACAGCCATATGGTCATCCAAAGGCCAGACTAAATAGGTATGATTTGAGCCCTCTCTGAAAGGCCATGAAGGAGTGTTTAGTTCTTAGTTTTTAAACTGTTTTTAAATTGTTTGTGGTTTTTATTTTTTGCTATTGTTGTTTAATACTGTTTTAACTGTTTTTAATGTTAATTGTTATGTTGTATTTTTAATATATATTTTGTAATGCCGCCTTGGGTGCCTTCGGGCACAAAAGGTGGGGTAAAAATCGATTAATAAATAAAAAATAAATAAATAAATAGTTCTTCTGGAAGGGAATTCCGTATTTGTGGAGCCGCTACAGAGAAGGCTCACCCCCGAGCTGCCTTCCTTTTAACCTGGGTCAGAGGGGGCACTTGAAGAAGAGCCCCTTTAGATGATCTAAGAGGGTGAATAATAATAATAATAATAATAATAATAATAATAATAATAATAATAATAATAATAATAATAATAATAATAATAAAATAAAAATAATTGTATTTATATACCGCCTTTCTTAGGTCACTAGATTTCTCTAATGACTGTAACTCAAGGCGGTTTACATAGGCAGACTTTATTCATTTTCCCAAAGGATTTTTACAATTTACAGAAACGTTATACCTTACAAGACCTACAACACATACAGATGGATCTTTCTGGACTTAGTCCTTCATTCTGGCCACCCGTTTGTCTTCTTGCTGGCTGATAAGTGTCTTCCCTGCTCCCACCAGAGAAGCAGCTGACCCGGCACACTCCCCCGGCACACTCCCCCTCTCACAAGGCAGCCGGAGACAGAACTGGTATGTATGGGAAAAGGCGGTCCTTTAGGTAGGCTGGGGCTGAGTCATGAAGGGCCTTAAAGGTCAGAACCATCATCTTAAGTTGCAATAGGAATTGAATGGGTAGAATGAAGGAGTGGTCCTACTGAGTCCAACTGTCTAGCCTCTGTAACCACCCGGGCTGCTGCATTTTATACTAACTGTGGCCTTCGAACTGTTCCCGAGGGAAGCCCTACATACAGCGAGTTGCAGTAGTCCAGCCTTGAGATCACTAATGCATGGACCACCATGGCCAGGTCAGAACAGCTCACGTATAGTCGTAGTTGGCGCACCAATCGAAGCTGGGCAAATGCACTCCTAGCTACAGCTGCTACCTGGTTCTCCAGAGACGGCTGAGAGTGTAGGAACACTCCTAGACTGCACACCTCTTCTTGCAGGGGAAGTGTCACTCCATCCAGAGTGGGTGAAAGACTTTGTGTCTGCATTGAGGTTTTCCTGACCAGGAGGACTTCTGTCTGTTCTGGATTCAGTCTTAACCTATTGGCTTTCGTCCATACCCCAACTACCTCCAGGCAGTGCCCCAGGACCTTCACAGCCTCTTCAGTTTGGGATGGTAGAGAGAGAGAGAGATTTGAGTGTCATCAGCATATTGGTGACACCTCACTCCAAACCCCCAGATAATCTCCCCCCAGTGGTTTCATGTACATATTGAAGAGCATGGGGGATAAAATAGAACCCTGGGGCATGCCATATTGTAAAGGCCAAAGTGCAGAGCAGGTGTCCTGCAGCATTGGATGAATGGCAGAAATGAAATAGCAATGGAGAAAAAAGAACATACCCAACGAGGATATGCTGCAATTTTATTGAATGATTCTTTATTTTGGGGGGGGGGAGAGCAGTAAACCAGCAAGATGATTTTCTTCCTCCAAGCCTTCTCTTCTCCGCAACCAAAAGGACACAGAATTCTCTCCTGATTTCCAGATTACTTTATTTTGCAATTTGGGATGACTCTGAGAAACAGGCTGTCGAATCAGAAGCAGCTGGTTGAAACAGGTGTTACAGAAAATTATAATCCTACTTTGATTAATCCTGTTGGGTTGTGGGTTTTTTTTTTATTACAACCGCCCTCCAGTATTGCATGACAGGTATCCAAATAATCAAATGTATAGACTTCATACTGACAATCCAAGTTATTGTCAGGAGAACCATCAGGAAAGATTGAAATATGTGAGCCAAAATAATTTGCTGTTGATGGAGATAGGTTTTTCTAATGTCCTCTCCTCTGAAATACAAGCAGTTTCCCCCCCCTTTGGGCAGGGGGGGGGCGTAGAAGCAATGTTTCTCCAAGCTGAATGTGTATAGAAAATATGGATTCTATTAACAGCCATCTCAGGTTACGTTGCTAGTACCGTTAGTAGCGTCTGTGCATTAATTCCAAAATTGCTTTAATTGTCAGAAACATGTTCAGATTAGTTCTCCAAAACTGGACCAAGTCCGTCAGATCAAAATTGCTCTATTTTGCACTGCAATTAGTAGCAAGGAAGAAAGCCAGTGGAATTGCTCTTGAAAAGAGCCTTGAAGGTCATTCAGAAAAAGTAAATATCAGCAAACTATCCATGCTAGAAGTTTTAAGGGGCAAAAATGTTTGGGTGTTTCAGTTTGGAGGGTTCCTGCTTGACATGCTATGGAAGAAATGTTGGTAGTACATTATCACACATCATGAGCCTCTGTCTTGCCTGCTTAGCATCGGTGATGGAGCTCCAGCAAGGAACTAGCAATAACTTTTCGGCCATTTTCAGGCCATGTGAAAAGGAGTGATGCTTCGTTCCCTTCTGCATTGTATGATGAGTCCTTGAGTGTAAGTTGAAACAAAACAATCATATCTCAGATAAAACTACAGACATTTTTGGAACTCTTTTACAGATCAAATCCATATTTCTGAATGTACTGCCATGCCCCAGTATCCGCTGGAGTTCCTTTCCGGACTCCCCCATGGGTAATAATAAAAATAATAATACATGTATTTATATACCGCCTTTCTTAAGATCACTAATTTCTCTAATGACTGTAACTCAAGGCGGTTTACATAGGCAGACTTTTATTCACAAACCCGAAGGTTTTTACAATTTACAGAAATGTTCTGTCTTTCAAGAACAACACTCATACAGATCTTTCTTTCTGGATTCAGCCTTCTTTCTTAGCCACCTGTCTGTCTTCTGCTGGCTGATAAGAGGCTTCCCTGCTCCCACCAGAAACGCAGCTGACTTCGGCACACTCCTCCTCCCATGAGGCAGCTGGAACTCAGCTTTTAATCAGCCGCAGTTTGCAAGGTCTGCCGCTCACAGAGACTTCCGGCAGTCCCGAGCTCACGACCTTCAGATCTTCAGCTGTTATCTTTGGGCAAACGGAGGCATTAACCCTCTCGGCTAAATCTTCTGCCCAAAACCATGAAATCATGGATACTGGATACCCATGAAACCATGGGTACCTGAAACCATGGATACTGAGGATGCCCTTTTAAAGATAGGGGAACATAAGAAGAGCCCTTCTGGATCAGTCCAAAGGCCCATCTAGTCCAGCTTCCTGTATCTCACAGTGGGCCAACAGATGCCTCAGGGAGCACACGAGACAACAAGCTGCCTGCATCCTGTTGCTACTCCTTTGCACCCGGCATTCTGAAGTAGCCTACTATTAATGTAAGGAGGTTGTACAACCCATTGTGGACTATCAACAAAATCACATCAGTGGTTTTGGTGCAACAGGGTGAAAAAAGAGAGAGATTTGTTTAATGCTCACCTATCTTTTTAATAGGTGTCCCAGTATCCATGGTATCTGTGGATAACTGAAACCATGGTTACCGAATCAGTGGATACTGGGACACGCCTGTATTCTTGAACTGGCCCTTTATGAAAGCAACTCAAGAATACACTCTTTCTTGGAGCTCAAACACAGAACCAGGATTAATATAACTTGCATTAGAACAAGATGGTGCCTTCCTCTCTTTCCCTGGCACCAGGAACAGAACTTAGTGGGGAGGGAAACATCTGATGTGTGAGGAGATCTTCTGTGCAGGCTTCCTCCATGAATCGAAGCAAGCACAGATCTCTCCACTTCTGTGCTGCTCGATGCCTTTCCTGCTCAAACTTGGACAAAAGGACTGACTCTGCACTCTAGGAAGATTAGATAGAAAGGAAAAACTCCGCCAAGTCTACGAGCAGAAATAGCACACTTCCTTTCCTTTCCAGAGAGGAAGGGGAGGAAATCCGCATTCAGCCAGCCTTCTTTCCTGCTGGGCTGGGCAGTGGAGTGCGGGGGGGGGGTGGATGGTGGAAGTGTCTGTACGTGGGCTAATTAGTGAGTCAATCATGGTGCTTCAGCTTCACTTCAAAGTGGAAAACACATGACTTGCACATTCCTATGGGCCGAAACAGCCCATCCTGCAGTTCTCCCACAGGTTTGCAGATGATAAAAAAAACCCTCTTCAACCGACAGAAAAAGCAAGATGTTCTCTGCATAAATGCATGCTAAGAGTATCTTGGAAAAAAAATCACATTGGCTCCTCCGATGCCTGAACTACCTCAACTCCTTTATGTTCTCTATATACTTTCCATAAGGAATGTCTCACAGCACAAGTTTATGCACATTTACTCAGAAGTAGGTTCTCTTGTATTCAGTGGGGCTAACTCCCAGGAGAGTATGTATAGGATTGCAGCCTCAATGACAGGTCCAAGCAGAATTAGGTTGCCCTGAAAGCAGGGATATCACGGAAATTGTGCATGGCCAAACAGTCCAATATTTTTATGGATTCCCTGTATTCTCCATTAGGTTCCCCAAAGACCTATTGGTAGGGATGGTTTTGGGGGGGTGATATTTTTTCCAAAATTTCTTGATTAAAATAGCGAATTGCGGTGTTATGTGTTTTTATCCACATTTTTATTGCAAATTGTACAAACAGCGCAATAAATAAGGGTGAATGGCCCTAAAAAGGCAAGCAATCGCTGGCACACACACACACACACCCCAGCCAGAAGTGACCTGCTCAAAAATTCCCAAGCTGCACTCTGATTGCTGCCTGGAGCGTCAAGAAACTGCTGCTTACTACTTCCACATTCCATTAAAGTCGTCCCAGCCTGCACTGTGAACGATGAACAGGCGTGGTCATGCAAGTTGAAGCAAGCTTCCTCCTGTTTCTGCCACTCCTCCTTCTGATCCCTTACTGAAAACTATTTGTGGACTCCTTAAAATGGTGTCAAAAAGAAACAAAAGTGGTGTTGTTTTTTGTGAAATTGATCTAAATTTGTGTCAAACTCAAAATAAGCAAAAGCAGTGGGTTTTTTTTTTTTTTTGCATTGTGACCTAAATTTCATTTTATGCACATTTGCAATGCCAATTCTTATTATTTAGCATTCTGTGTTGATCACTGGGGGAAAAACAAACATCCCTACCTATTGGCCTGCACATGCCCAATAAAACACAGACAAGGCGAGATGGCCTAACTGGGCCATGGTTTATCAGTGTGAACACAGCATATGCTACGGAACTGCCTAATCTGAATGCCAACCCAAAGGGTGCAGGTTCCTAAACTGGGGGAGGCAACAGCAGTTGTCTTTTCTCCCCAAAGCGAACCCACTCAAAGCTACCCCACTTAGAGCACAATCCTAACCTGCGCTGGAACAGGCAAGCTCAATAGCCTATGCTGTATCCAGTGCAGGTGGGGCAAGCGGATATTTCCCCCCTTACCCTGGGGCAGGGCCAGCCTTAAGCCAATATGACCAATGCCCTCACATTGAGCCCCACACTTTGGGGGCCCCACACCATCGCATTGAGCATATTGCCTGCTGTTGCAACCAGGATCTCTATGGATTATAAATCAGTGGGGCAAGCAGATCAGCTTTAGCTCAGGCCCTCCCACCTGCCCCTGCCCCCAAACCACCCAAAAGGGGCCTCCTGGAAGCAGTTGGCAGTGATGTCACCACCAGCTATTTCCAGGTGATGTGCGTCGCACCGCAAGTGCTCTTCTTGGTGAGTGTGGGACCCTATACGGAGGGTGGGGGCCCCACGGGAATGCCTTACGTTGGGCCCTGCCACTCCTGGAGCTGGCCCTGCCCTGGGGTAAATCCCTGACATCCTTATCAGGTTACTCGAATCTGCACCATCTCTTTCTTCAGTTTTGTTGTCATGCCATGAACGTCATGGCAGGAGAATCTCAAAATTTTGGCCCAGGCATAGGGCAGAAGGAGCAAGGCACTGTCTTCCGGGCTCTCTCTATCTGCATCTGCAGAAGCCGGTTTCTGCATGAAGACGTGGCCCACATCTGGCTCTGTTAGGGAGGCTGTAGTACTCTGTACAGTTCTGTAAACTGGCATCGTTTTCACATGCTGAACTTTTCCTCCATCTCAGCATCTGTTATATTGGTCCCCAGCTACAAATTCCAATATTTGCATCAGTGGGCTCCAAGATGAATGCTGAAGAAAAAATCTTCTGCAGTGCTACTTGAGATGGTCGGCTCTTTCCAGGCTTCCAGTTACATTGCATTAATTTATTTGCTTTAGAATTTATCAGTGCATCTATTTGGACAGTATACCCAGCAGTTATACAGATGGGCATCCATTGCACGCTTACCTAAATCAAGGAAAATAAACAGACCTATACGTGCCATCCACTGGAAAATGTAATCCTGTCTGGACACTAAATCTATTCCCATTGCTGCCAATGTATGGGAATTGCATGTTCCCATTGTCAAAGGGGAAAACTGAGCATTTGAGAAATACTGCAACAGGCATTGATTTCTCCCCCAAAACCTGCTTGCTTCCTTGAAGGTTTTATCCTGTTGTTCATAGATGATCAAAGAGGTTAACTGTAAACCCTGCAAATGAGATACATTTGGGACTTCATGTGCAGATATCTCGGTTCAGATTCCATCTCAGTCATGGAGCTTAGTTGATTTTTGAGATTTGGATATAGCAGCTTGCCAAGATAATCAAAAGATGCAAACAACTCTATTTTTTTTTTGAATTTTCATGTGAAATTTCAAATTCGAGATGCTAATTGGATTTTGATACTGAAAACTGCCATTCCAAATTTGGATAGTGAGACCGGATTATTCACCAAAATGTAAATATCCGTATTATCATCGAGCAGTCCATATGTTGAGCTGTAGCTGGAGTACATCTATGGTCTTGCATATAATCATTGTTAGTCTGCACCTGGGTGCAGCTATTCACACATTCCGTTCAATGGAAGTACAATCTTACTATGCATGTAAGAACATCAGAAGAGCCCTACTGGATCAGGCTAAGGGTCCATCTAGTCCAGCTTCCTGTATCTCACAGTGGCCCACCAGATGCCTCAGGGAGCGCACAAGACAACAGGCTGCCTGAATCCTATTGCAACTCCCCTGCATATGGCATTCTGAGGTAAATTTTGAGGGAAACACACTGGTGGCCAGTCAAGATTCTCCACAGCATTTCTCTTGGACAGCCACCAGAACCAGATGCTCCTCTTCAGACAGTTACTCATAGGAACAGCCCCACTGGATCAGACCAAGGACCATCTAGTCCATCTTGCTGTATCTCACAGTGGCCCACCAGATGCCTCAGGGAGCACACAAGACAACAGGCTGCCTGCATTCTGTGGCCACAACCTTGCCCCTGGCATTCTGAGGTAAATTCTGAGGTAAACACTCTGGTGGCCAGTCAAGATTCTCTACAATATTTCTCTTTGACAGCCACCAGAACCAGATGCTCCTCTTCAGACAAGTATTCATAGGAACAGCCCCACAGGATCAGCCAAGGGCCCATCTAGTCCAGCTTCCTGTATCTCACAGTGGTCCTTCTGAGGCCTCAGGGAGCAGACAAAATACCTGTATCCACTTGCCACTCCCTTGCGCCTGGAATTCAAAGATAGGCCACCACTAAAACCCAGAAGCGGCATACAGTTAGTGTGATTTATATAAATCTGTGTGGTCTCCTTTTCTAAAGGTATGTAGGCCAGGCGACATTATAATATCCTGTGGCAAGGAGTTCTACAGATTAATTACATTCTAGGTAAAGAAAGACATGGATCTGTAAAAATAAACCCTCCAGGGCAGTGGTTTTCAAACTTTTGAGCATTGGGATCCACTTTTTAGAATGACAATTCGTCCAGGACCAGTGGTGTCATTCAAATGATTTAGGAACAGGAACTCACTTTTGAGTTCAAATTCAAATGTTGAAAAAAAAACCCAAAAAAAAACCTGGAAGCAGCCACAGAGCCCGTTAGGATCCGGAACGCCCGTTCTGGTCCGTTCCCCCTGAATGACATCACTGTCCAGGACCCACCAAAAGTTATGTCACGGCCAAAAGTGCTGTCATTGTGACACCAGAGCCTGCTGCTTTCTTGAGAATGCAGCAATAAATTGGTTTTTCTCTCTGGGCGCAATCCTGAACAGTGCTGGATTAGCAAGGCCGGCTGGCCAGTACCAAATCCAACGCTGTTCAGGACGGGCTGGAACCTCCCCGCGGCAAGGGAGAGTGCGCTCCCTTACCGTAGGGAGGCTCCAGCCTCTCCTATGTGCTCCTCGGATCTGCGCCCGCTAAAGAGTGGGCACAGATTCGAGGAGACCACGCAGCCTGAATCGGGGCCTCGGGGCCTCACTGATGGGCTTAGGACGTGGCTGTACGGCCACCTCCCAAGCCCGCCAAGGTCCCCCCTCCCCTTCCCCCCTCCCACCAATCCCTGTATCGAAATGGGACAGAGAATTCCTGGTGCTGACCAGTCGGCTTCAGAGATGCAGCGCTGATGCGGGAGTGCTGCTCGGCGCCCGCACACCAGCGCTTCGCCCTTTGCGTTGGTGCGATGGAGTCGCATTGACGCAAGGGGCGCGCTAGGATTGCGCTGCCCGTGATTTTCCAAAAGTGACGGGAAAACTATTTTTTTTACAATTTATACTTTTTAAAGAAAGAAAAAAAATAACTATTTACCACCTTGACACAAGCAAAGCAATGACACAGCCCTCCCGCTTTCCAGCAATGACACAGCCCTCCCGCTTTCCAGCACCCCATCTTCCCATATTTTCAATAGGGCTGCCCTAGTTGTTTTACAACACACCTGAAATTAATTCGCAATGCGCTGGTATGCAGCTGACCCACAGTTTGGGACCCACTGCTCTACAGCCATTCACACAGTATTGTGTTCCTGGCTACAGTCATTCTGTACTTAGGGTAAGTTTAGAACATACAGTATATACTGTTGCCGTCGAACCAGAGTGCAGCCATCTTGAGTCTTTTGCTTAGTCACTTGTCTAAAGCTGCTGAAGTATGTAGCTGTTTCTCTCTCTGCTCTCATTGTTTTCACTCACTTGCCCCTGCCTGTAACCTTCTCTATCCAGTGCCGCTGGCCCTCACACTAGATAGAGAACTGGTTCAAGCCAGCAGAGCTGCCTTCCTTATCAAAATGGTCACAGCATATTCTCAAGGCCCAATTGACACAGGGCTTCTCAGGTCCTGGCCCCTGTGTAGTAATTTTCCACCAAGCAGCAGCTTGTGGGGGGGGGAGATATAAAGATGATTTCAATGTGTATGCCTTTGCCTTTTTCTCTGCCTGCCGAGTGGGGCAGGGAGATTGGCCCACCTGTGCAGGTGTAATAAAGATGATCCTCATACTCTCTCATTCGGTTGTTTGCCTTTTTAAATGCTTTCCCCGCGATAGAAACCATTTTGAGCCGATTCTCGGCGACAATACCTCACCTTTTCCAACCCATAAGGAAAGACCAAGGCAGAACAGAATAACACAACAACAACAAAAAGCAAGTCTTAAAAAAAAAAAAAACCTCAAGCAAAACCTTCCAACAGCACGGCAGAAACAAACAGAAACCTCCCAGCAAAACCAATCAGTCCAAGGTCTAGTGGAATAGAAATGTGTGAATGGGCCCTCTTGAGTTTCTCCTTCCCCTGTCTCTGTTGCCAGCTTCATTTACCTTGAGTGCCTCTGGCGATTCAGATTCCAGCCTTGCCAACTCTCTCAATGTCTCGTGGTTTATGGGGAGACGCAAAGTCCATGAGAAACACTATTACTATAGTTAAATATTTCAGGACAACAGCAGCAGGTGGATGAAATATACCTTATCCCAAATGGTCCCCGTGTGGTCACTAAATTGAGACACCCATCTCCCCAGTTGGTCAGCTGCGTAGAATCAGGCAGGAGTTGAATGAGGACAGGCTCTGGTGATAGTCCAGATAGCTGATCCCTGATCAGAGCCTAGCCATAATGTATGTACTGTACTAAAAAAAACAGTCAGTGGTGTCATCCAAATGATTTAGGAACAGATACTCACTTTTGATTGGCACTTCTCGGGGTCTGCCCACCGGAAGTGATGTCATAAGCCGGAAGTGATGTTGTGGCAGGAAGTGAGGTCATAGCCAGAAGTGATGTCATGATGCCGCCGCCGCCACGCTGCCTGCCTGCCTGCCTCCTCACAGAAAGTGCAGGCAACGGCTGCGGGCATGCAGTACGCATGCACAGCTGCTGAGCCAACTAGCTGACGGGGCCAGCTTCGAGTGGGCGGGGCCAGCTCAACTTCTAGGAACCGGTACTCGCGTAGTGGTGCATAGTGGGTGCATGACATCACTGAAAACAGTGTGACATAATGGTTTTGAGAGCACAATCCTAACCTGGAGTTAGGCTGGCACAGTTAGGCCAGACAGTTTGGCCGGCACAAGTGCCACTGTAAAGTGCGTTTGGACCACTCTTGGAGTCAGGTAGGATGGCGCACTTCTGTGTTCTGGCCTCTCTGACTCCTCTGACTCTGATCAGGTGGTCCAAACATACTTTACGGTGTCCATTGTGCCAGCCAAACCTGGCTGGCCTAACTGCACTGGCCTAACTTCAGGTTAGGATTGTGCCTTTGAACTCTTAACAAGCAAACGCTGCAGTATTTTGGGCAGTTGTTTTCAGCAAAAAAAAATCAGGCACCATATTGACAGAGGGAGCAGAAAGAAATGCTTCCCAGATGACTAGAAGCTGAGGACATCAGTTGAAATTGATTGGCAGTGGATTCACGATGAACAACAGAAAGAACTTCTGCACACAATGCGTAATTCATGCATAGAATTTATTGAATATATGGGAACAGCAACACTCACCAAACTTCTAATAACTCAGCGTCTTTATCACAACTCACTGGGAGAGCAGACTGCATAAAACCTAGATTGGGGGAAAAATAAAATCACATCAGCCCATCGTATTTGTTCCTAGTCTCCAACATCTGTGCTTAGGACTATTCAACTGTTCAAGCCCTTGAAGAGATTGTAGAGGCCCAATGCAATTTTTTTCATTTTTATGTAGGGGGGAAACAGGCAGCACAATCTTAGCGTGCCCGTCGTGCCGACGCTGCGTCATACCATCGAAGCGAGGGGCGGAGCGCCGGCATGTGGGCGCTGAGCAGCACCCCCGCATCGGCGCTAACACTCTGAAGCCGACATTCCTCGCAAACACCAAACACGGTCGGCGCAAGGGATTCTCTGCCCCGTCTTGGGATGGGGATTGGTGGGAGGGGGGAGGAGGGACTTGGGCGGAACCTGGGTGGGCTTGGGAGGTGGCTGAATGGCCACATCCCAAGCCCATTAGCGAGGCCCCGAGGCCCCGATTCAGGCCGTGCAGTCTCCTTGGATCTTGCCGCAGCAGTCTCCAGCCTCCCCACAACCAGCGCTGGATAGCCGGAGCTCCTACCCCAGCGCTGGGTAGGATTGCGCCCTGAAACAATTTCCCCAGTTCTCTCACACTTTTTCTCATCTAGGTTTCTATAGCTCTGAAAGGCAAAACTCAACAGCAGTCACAGTCACAAAATGTGCTGATTGCCACCATTTGCAACTTCATTTGAACACTTTGAAAGAGGATTAAACCTTCCCCCACTCCCGGAAGTGAGAAAAATGAATATACAGAATCAGTTAACTCTGCTTCCAGTAAAGCTATAATATTCAGATTCTGCTGAATTCCCTTGGCTTTCAAAAAATGATTTTCCTATATATTCAGTTTAATATAGCAAAAAAAAAAATCTTAATTTAACTTGGCAAATGGGAGCAAGCACAAATGAATCTGTTATTTCATGGACTCTGCTTTGCTGCACATATATTAAATGCATGAACTGTACACTGCGAGAAATGAAGAACAGAATTATTTTCTATACTTGGGAATTGATAACAGGTAAATTACTCTGGGTAATTTCAAGTTCTCTCCCTTCAGCTGGGTGGTGGGTACGTCATCATTTCAAAACAGATTTCTTTTGGTAATAATTCAGCGGAAGGCAGGGAGCTGAACAGCTCCGTAGATGACATAGTACACGTTTTCCTAACACACACACACACACAACACACACACACACACACACACACACACACACACACTGGCAGGGCAATCCTAGCCCTGACGTAGCATCAACGCAACGTGGTTGCGTTGGTGCTACGTTGTCAGCGTTGGCGCTAGAGCAACAGTCCTGTTGCGCCCGTGCCAAACTTCTCTCGCGTGGGCAGGAGTGCGATTGGCAGCACAAGGGAGATTGTGGGCGGGGCAGGGATGGACATGGGCAGGCTCCAGATTTGGCCATAAGACCGAATCCTATACCTGCTCGGGAGGCCTCAATGCCTCAATCTAATCCCTCCAGTTTAGCTGTGGGTATGGCTTTGGTACGTCCCAGATGTGCCATGCTGACCCTGACTGGAACTACTGGAGAACGGGAAGGTTGGTACTTACCGTGAACTCCCCTTCTCAGTAGTTCCAGTCAGGGTCAGCTTCCCTCCCACAAGGGGATTGAGGCATGGGGCCAGTAGTGTCAGCGTACCGGTATGCTGGGCAGGTCTTATGGGTGATGGGCAGTGTGCTCGCTGCGTTCCGTTGTGTTGATCGGCAGCGGCAGCGGGCTTTCGCCATTACGCAACGGAACTCAGCGAGCACGCTGCCCATCACCCAGAAGACCCGCCCAGCGTACCGGTACGCTGACACTACTGCATGGGGCCAGTGCTGTGGTGCATCTGGTTGCACTAGCAGTTTGGTCAGGCCCACTGTTCAGTTTTTTGAGGTTAGGGGCCAGAGGCCTGCTGCTCATTGCCGCATCAGACAGCGTCAGGGGGGAAGCGAATCTTCGCTGGAGTGTGGAAGAGAGATTTCCCCAGACGTTTGTTAAAAGAGTTGGGAGTTGTTTTTCCTTCGAGGCTTTGGGTAGACCGGGCAGATCCAGGAGCCCCTCCCATCTCTGCAAGTCTTCTGACATCTGACCTGCCTGTCGGAGAGGGAGGAGCTTCGGGCCGCGTGTTTAGCAGGTGCAGATCCGGGTAGCACACAGGGGAGGCTGGAGGCTCCCCAACGGTAAGGGCGCGAACATCCCCTTGCTGCTGGGAGGCTCCCGCCTCCACTATCGTGCGCTAGGAGTTGACACAGGCCGGCCGGCCTTGCCAATCCAGAGCAGTATAGGATTGTGCTCACTCACTCACTCACTCTTTGCCATGACTGTTTGGTTGTCATTAATTTGCACTGTGCTTTACAACCTTCCACTCTGCCCACCTTCCTAGCAATTATATGAGGTTCAATGTTGTTATTCCCATTTAACTAATGAGGAACTCAACTCGACAGAGTGATTGCAGCAAGGGCCAGTACTGTCATTAGGCCAACTGGGCAGCTGCCTAGTGACCAGGTTTCAAAGGGGCACCATTACCTTCCAGGAATGAAGAAGACGTCTCCTTGGATCTGTGCGTCCTGTACCTGCTGCTTCAATTATCTGGGTTTCACAAAATTCCCCCCATTGCACAAATGACTTATCTTTGTCTGATTGCAGCCCTCCTGTCATGGTCTCTTCATCAGGGGTGTAACTAAAGAGGTTCAGGGGGTGCAATTGCACTGGGCAACAAGCTTTAGGGGGGCAACAAGCTGAGCTTGACACTAGTGGCCAAAATGGTGAAAATCTTGGTAAGTACAAATAATACCATCATGTTATATATCATTGGAAAGGTAATTTAATAATGGATGCAATGAAGCAAACTACGCTGAAATATCTGTATTCTATCAAATGTTATGGCAAGAACCCCAAGAAAATGAAAATACAGCTGTAATGTCACTTCCTGTTGTGACGTCACTTCCAGGCTCTCATTTTGCTCTCTGCAGCAGGCTACATATTCATTAGCTACAGCAGTGCGCATGCCTGGGCACACACACATTTTGGCATTTTGACAGATGTGACGGCGTCAAGAGCAAAACAAGGCCTTATTTGACAATCCTGAGCTCAGCCCCCCTTAAGCATCAATAGGGACAAGCGGCACAAGCCTATGCAAAGCCCTCCCCGGATATGGCAGCCATGCCTCAGGACCATGTGCTGCATCCTGGTTTATCCGGAGGTCTCTCCCTTGCTGCCCTACTCAATCTACTTAGACCTATGCCACCTATACATCTGGTGCTACTCCAAGTAGACACTGGAAGATCTAAGCCAGGAAGAGGAAGAACATGTGGGCAGCACCAAGGATGTTAGATAACTGGATTGGCCATGACGTCACAGACTTGAAGCCGTGGGTATAAGTTCAGATCCCGCCTCCCTCCTCCCAGCGTCCAATCAGCGAGCGCCTCGCGATTGGGCCACGCCCCCTTCCTTCCCTCAGTCCCCTCCACGGCCGCCGGTATGTTCAGTAATATAATTACGCGGAATTAAACCTTGGAATTGCATATTGAATCATAATTAGGTTACCAATGACGTTTCTCCACGATCACACGTTGTTATTTTGGTAAGTTTTTACTTCAGGAGTAAACGATTCAGCCCTAAACATCATGCGAAAACCCATTGGAAATAATTGGAATCAGCATTGTTTTGGGTATATTTACGTCACCGCTAACCCCGCCCACTAGCTTCACTTTGTTCGCATTCAGACAACAAGAAGGGCCGGGCCCTGGGCAGCACCACCACCTTCCAAAGTTCCTCTATTCCATGCTCTGCGTCATTTTTTTTCCAGAAACTGGAGGTGCAATCCTAACCTGGAGTTAGGCTGGTACAGTTAGGCCAGCCAAATTCGGCTGGCACAAGGGCCACTGTAAAGCGCTTTTGGACCACTCTCGGAGTCAGGGAGGATGGCGCATATCTGTGTGCTGGCCTCTCTGACTCCAAGAGTGGTCCAAACATACTTTACGGTGTCCCTTGTGCTGGCCTAACGTGGCTGGCCTAACTGTGCCAGCCTAACTCCAGATTAGGATTGTGCTCTGAATCTGCAATTGGATTCCACTTTCAAATGACACTCAAGCCTGAAACTTCAAAAGAGATGTGAACAGTTGAAGAAGCCCATCAAGGCTAGAATTCTGCTTTGTGCCATCTTAGACTGCTATTTGCAGGCTCCATAATGAGATGAGAATCAGTTCAAAAATAAAATTGAACTTTTCCCAGACTATTAAAGTTGCTATTATTTCAGCCAGTGCCTTGTGAGTCAAAACTTTCTAATACCCTTTTAAAATTGATCACCCTCCAAAAAACTGCAGAGACTCAGCTCAAAGAGATGCCATGGTCCACTGACCACATTAAATCCGAGCGTGAAGCTCTTAAATGGATTTTAAATGTATCATCCATATAATGTTTATTACAGTTCACACTAAATCCCTCTGATACTTCAATGCATTTTACCGAACAAGAATAGACTGTGCTGAGAATCTCTGGTTATAATTTATATATTTGATACGAAATCCTATTACAAATGGTCTTTCAAAATGTGGCATTCAACAAAATGATCCCCCATAGCATGTGGAAAGAACAGACTTTCATTAAACTCCCAGGGTCTTGATCAAGGGTTGCGACATTTATGATGTCATCATTTTGGTTTGGATCTATCCATTGTGACATCGGAAAAAGACAATACATAACTTCCAAAATTCAATTCAAAATGCTTCTAATCAATTCAAAGCCAGTTTCTTTTTTAGTCTCCTAGTCTTCATAACATTTTCCCAGCATGCAGTCCTAACCTGGAGTTCAGCCAGCACAGTTTGGCCAACAAAGTCCGGCCGACACAACGGACACCGTAAAGTATGTTTGGACCACTTAAGGAGGATGGCGCACGCCTGTGTGCTGGCCTCTGACTCCAAGAGTGATCCAACCATACTTTATGGTGTCCCTTCTGCCGGCCAAAGTTAGCTGGTCTAACTGTGCCGACCTAAATCCAGGTTATTATTATTATTTATTTATTTAAAGGATTTTTACCCCGCCTTTCTGCCTAAAAAGGCATTCAAGGCGGCATTACAAAAACAATTAAAAACAGAATAAAAACAACATAATTTAAAAACAATGATTAAAAGCAATATACAATACAATATACAATACAACGATTATCCCATGGATCAGGTACAGAATATAAAAGAATACAAAGACCAGCCAGCCTGTCAGCAACTAAAAGCCTGTTTAAACAAGAAGGTCTTCAGTCCCCGCCGAAATACCGCCAACGAGGGAGCAGTTCTTAACTCTAAGGGGAGGGTATTCCAAAGTTGGGGTGCCACCGCCGAGAAGGCTCTCCTACTGGCCGCCACCCCTCTCACCTCTCCTGGTGGCGGCACAGTCAAAAGGGCCCCCCCAGATGACCTCAGCGTACGGGTAGGGTTATATGGAAGGAGGCGGTCCCTCAAATACCCTGGGCCCGAGCCGTAAAGGGCTTTAAAGGTCAAAACCAGCACTTTGAATTGGGCCCGGAACAGAACCGGCAGCCAGTGTAGTCGCCGAAGCAACGGCTCGACAGACTCAAACCGCTGTGCCCCAGCAACCACCCGAGCAGCCGCGTTCTGTACTAGTTGTAATTTCCGGACCGTCTTCAAAGGCAGCCCCACGTAGAGCGCATTGCAATAGTCTAATCTAGATGTCACTAGGGCGTGGGTCACTGTGGCCAGGTCCGCACAGCTCAGGTACGGTCGCAGCTGGCGGATCAGCCAAAGCTGAGCAAAGGCTCCCCTGGCCACCGCCAACACCTGAAACTCCAGATGCAGCTGTGAATCCAGGAGAACCCCCAAGCTGCGGACCTGCTCCTTCAGAGGGAGTGCAACCCCATTCAGAGCAGGGCGATAGTCCAATACCCGAGCTGTGGATTTCCGGACCAAGAGCACCTCTGTCTTATCCGGATTTAATTTCAGCTTGTTCGCCCACATCCAGCCCCCAACTGCCTCCAGACAACGATTCAGGACCTTAACTGCCTCCTCAGAATCAGGGGGAAAGGAGAGAAAAAGTTGGGTGTCGTCAGCATATTGATGACACCCCACCCCAAACCCCCGGATGACCTCTCCCAGCGGCTTCATGTAGATGTTAAATAGCATGGGGGACAAGATAGACCCTTGTGGCACCCCAAACTTAAGAGGTCGGGGTGCCGAACAAGCGTCCCCCAGCACCACCTTCTGGGATCTGTCAGTCAGGAAGGAGCGGAACCACTGTAAGACAGTGCCTCCAAGCCCCAACCCAGCCAGCCGACCCAGAAGGACACCATGGTCGATGGTGTCGAAGGCCGCTGAGAGGTCCAGCAGGACTAACAGGGATGCACTCCCCCTGTCCATTCCTCGGTGTAGGTCATCCACCAAGGTGACCAAGGCAGTCTCCATCCCGAAACCCGGCCTGAAGCCAGATTGGAATGGGTCCAGATAATCCGTTTCCTCCAGTACCCTCTGAAGCTGGGACGCCACCACCCGCTCAATCACCTTGCCCAGAAATGGGATATTCGAGACTGGCCGAAAGTTATTTAAATTTGTGGGATCCAAGGAGGGTTTCTTCAGGAGGGGGCGAACTATCGCCCGCTTCAAAGCAGGCGGCAGCACCCCCTCCCTCAGAGATGAATTCACCACCCTCCCTGTCCATTCGGCCAGCCCATCCCGGGCAGCTCTAATTAGCCATGCTGGGCAAGGATCCAGCGGGCAAGCAGCAGGTCTCACACTCCAGAGAATCCTGTCCACATCCTCAGGTTCTACAAGCTGAAAAGAATCCCAAATTATAGGATAGACAGGTTCCCCAGGGACATCACTAGAAATGCCCACAGCGGCGTCCAAGTCATGCCGAATCTGATCGACCTTCACTGCAAAATGTTTTGCGAACTCGTCACAGCGGGCCTCCGTGTGATCCTCCCCTCCAGTAGTGGGGGGCAGATGTAAAAGGCTACGGACCACACGAAAAAGCTCAGCTGGACGGTTCTCTGCAGCTGCGATGGTGGCAGAGAAGTGAGCCTTCTTGGCTGCCACCACCGCCCTAGAATATGATCTTAACTGGGCCCTAGCCCGGGTACGGTCAGATTCGGCACAAGTCTTTCACCACTGACGCTCTAGACGCCTTCCCTGCCGCTTCATCATTCGCAGCTCCTCAGAGAACCAAGGAGCCGCTCTGATTCTGCGGCTGGGGAGGGGACGCTCGGGAGCGATCTCATCCAGGGCCCTGGCCATCTCTGTATTCCAGAGGTCGACCAGGGCGCCGGGTGGGTCTCCACCTCTGGCAACAGGAAAATCCCCCAGAGCCCTCAGGAATCCCTGTGGATCCATCAGCCTCCGAGGGCGGATCATAGAATGCGATCCCCCTCCATTGCAGAGGTAAGAGGCTGCAACAAGCCTAAATCCCACCAGAAAGTGATCTGTCCATGACAAAGGAGTGATCTTAATCTCCTCCACCTCCAGATCCCCATCCACCTGCCCAGCAGTAAACACCAGGTCCAGCGTGTGTCCCGCATCATGTGTCGGGGCAGATATTCTTTGAGACAGACCCATGGTTACCATGGAGGCCGTGAAATCCTGAGCCGCAGCTGTTTCAGGGGCCTCGGCATGGACATTGAAGTCCCCCAACACCAAAAGGCGGGGGGACTCCAACACCACGCTCGAGACCAGCTCCGTCAGCTCAGGCAGGGAGACTGCTGGGCAGCAAGGCGGGCGGTACACCAACAGAATCCCTGTTCTGTCTCGCCCCTCCAACACAACGCGAAGGCAGTCAAACCCGGTGGACTGCTGAACAGGGTATCCGGTGAGACGGATGGAATCCCGATAGACCATTGCAACCCCACCTCCCCGCCCCTGACGTCGTGGCTGCTGCAGTACCTGGAAACCCGGCGGACAAATCTGGGAAAGATTGACCCCTCCCAGCTCATCCAACCAGGTCTCCATGATACATACCAGGTCGGCCTTCTCCTCCAGGATCAAGTCCTGGATCAAACAGGTCTTATTATTAACCGACCTGGCATTCAGAAGCAGCAGCTTCAGACTTGGGGGACTGTTGGTTAGGTTTGCGCCCTGAGTCTTGGTCCAGGACTTTCTATCTGAACTCTGCTGCCTCTGACCCAAGATCAACCTCAAGTTGTATGTTTTAAGGGCCCTGTACTAGTTGCTACAGGCAGTATGCTCATAGTGCACATGCAACTGTTGTGCATGGCACCATAAAGCACCTCCAACTCCAGCAGTAAGACCTTACTGGTACTGGGGCAGTACCGTGGCAACACCGGCCATGGGCACCCGAGCGAGAGCACCAATCCGCTGCTCCTGGTGATACGGCCAATCTGGGTAGGAGAGGAGGGTGTTCCAGAGTGGGGGATGGGTGGAGTGGGGGTGGGACTGGCGCGGACTCTCACCACCAGTTCCCAACCTCCCAGTAAGGTCCCATGGCCTTACCCAAAGGCCCTCGCTCCTGCGCCAGCTAAATAGCCAGCGCAGAAGTTAATAGCCCCATTGGCAGCCCTATGCCGTTACCATGGGGAAAGGTGGTGATCCTACAACTGCTAGCCTCCCATAGCTGCCTGGTAGCCACAGGATGCAGTGGTAGCCGCCAGGCTACAACTACACTCCTGGGCGGTCAGGCAGTTCAGGATTGGGCTGCCCTATTGCAAACACTTTATATTGGGACCCACTTTTCAGAATGCCACTTGTATCGGGGTCGACCTGGAAGTCATGCCATAGACATCATCGAGCAAGAAGCGCCATCATTGTGACAAATCAAACGAAATCAAATCAAATCAAACAAATCATCAAACGACTCTTGGAATGCAAACTGGCATCCTTGGACTGCATCAGTTGCCCAATGAGGAAACATCACTGACAGAAAGTAAGATTAGAAAAGAGCCTGCCTAGGACAACCACCTTGAATTAAAGTCGAAGGAGCAACCCCATCACCAAGAAAGGTGGTATATAAATATCAATATTTGTTGTTATTGTTATTGTTGGCATGCTTTAAAAAGTGCCACCACTGTTGTGATCCCAGAAATGCTTACAATCCACGGACTCTGGGCAGCTGGAGTATATGGGCCATAAGTGTTTGCAGGATCTCAGCCACCATATCTGCTGTTGCATCAGTTTCCGAAGAAGTCTGGTGGGTTGGTTCTGCCTCACCTTCCACCCCTGCACAACCTTAACCCTAACCCCAACCCCATCCCCAACCCCAACCCTAACCCTGCACAGCATGTAACCAGCGGCGGCATTCAGCCGGTACGCTGGGCAGGACTTACCTTTGACCGGCAGTCCGCCCATTGCGTCACGCCGCGTTCCGCCCCTTTCCCGCCCGCCCCGGCTGATTCTGGTATGGTTTCTTCCAACACAGTGCATTTTTGTGATCCCTGTCAATCAAACCAGAAGACTAACTAACCACCAACCTTTAAGGACTACAAGGAGGACCTGTTAGAGTTATTTACTTTTAAATGGGTGCGTGACCTACTTTTAATCCACATCCTATTTGTGCCAATCCCTTTTAAGAGTTGGAGATTAATTTGGGCTACCTGTAGCTCAACCCACCTTATCTTTTTTTCAATCCAAGCATAATATTTTGATAGAAGAAAATAAGAGAGTTGAACATTTTCATGGCGGCTTGTTTATACTTAATCAAGGGCTCTCGGCAGCCGAAGGCCACTTTCGGAATCAGAAAGAACTTTATTGAATTAATGCAAGAGGTGTCATTGAGACTCTAGCACTGAGGGAGGTCTGCAGAGACTGATTAAGGGTAACAGAAGGCTGCGGTTCGCACTGAATTGAACAGGAGAGACATTTAATCAGAATGAGAAACCCAACTGAGCCGGCCTTAAACTCTCCTGCCGAAACTGTTCCCCTCAACTGCATCCCTTCCTCAGCCCAAAGATAAGCTGGAAGACTCTATACTATCTGCCATCGACGATGACAATAATGATAATGATAATGATACCGGTATTTATATACTGCCTTTCTTGGACATTGGATTGCTCCTTTGATTGCTCCTTTGACTTTAATTCAAGGCATGTTCTCAAGGTCTCACCACTCATAGAAACTTCTGGTGATTTTGAACTGGCAACCTTCAGATCTTATCTTCAGGCAGCTCCACCCTCCGGACCATTGAAAGCGACCTCCTGCCATGGTAAATGATGACAGAACTCCCACCCTGCCATTGTAAATGCAGCCGCGCCACTGTAAATGGCTGCTGAGGACATCAGAGTTGCTGTTGCAAACAACTGGCATCTCTACGCACCAGCCACCAACGGATCCAGCCAGCACCAGACCAGGTCAGGGGCAACGGGGGTGTGCTGTGGTTGATCATGGGGAGATTTGGGGAAGAGAAGGGATGAATCGGGGCAGCAGCAAGTTGTGCTGGAGGGCTTGGGTGGGGCCAAGGAGATCCATTGCCGCCCAGGTGGCCTACCAAGTTAACATGTGTTAGCCTGACCCAGTGATGTCATTCAGGGGGAACGGACTAGGACGGGCGTTCCGGATCCTAACGGGCTCTGTGGCTGGTTCCGGGTTCCCGACAAGTGCCAATCAAAAGTGAGTTCCTGTTCCTAAATCATTTGAATGACATCACTGGCCTTACCTCTAATTGGCCTTCTGGTCCCCTCCAATAGCAGGCTGTAGGCACTCCGTTGGTAGGGATGAATGCTATGGAGGACAGGATTGGGCTACAAGACCAAGTGTGGATGGATGGAGGCTGATTTGTAAAGCCAGCAGACTACGAAATACTATGTATGTATTTAAAAGATTTCCTATGCTGGAGCAAGTTCCCAAGTCCATTTACAATTCCACAATTCCACACTTCTTCTTTGTCTTCTTCTTCGTCTTTGTCTTTGTCTTCGTCGTCTTCATTTTCTTCTTCTTCTTCTTCTTCTTCTTCTTCTTCTTCTTCTTCTTCTTCTTCTTCTTCGTCTTCGTCTTCGTCTTCGTCTTCGTCTTCGTCTTATTATTACTCCTGATGAGGACTGCAGCCAAGGGGTGAAACCCCCTATCCAGATTGGGGGGCCCAATGATACATCAATGACAAACAGGCATGCAACTGCATGGCACTTGCTTCAGTGAGGACCACACTTGACCCTACATGTGAAGAGGGTCCGTTGGCATGTGCGAACCTCCGCCTGCCTGCTTGACCCTTTCTTGGCCTGGCTGATGTGGTCCGCCTGGGTGGGCGGGCTGGCCTGGTGTGGCATTGTGGGCAGGCTGGAGTTAGGGCCAGGCATGGAGTAAGGGGGCTGATATGAGGCTCGCCTCTGTTGCATCAAGGCCCAACCACAGCCATGCACTCTACATGGGCTGCCGCACTTGTGACAGAACACAGTGACAGACTCAGGAGCTCAGCTCAGCCACTCCCAGATGCTCCGGCTCCTGAGGCTGCTTGGGCTGCTGCTATGTTTCCAGGCACAATTCCTGGTTTTGTTTTCTTCCTTCAAAGCCCTTCGTGGGCGGAAACCAGTGCCACCTCCTTTCTCCCATACAAACCAGCCCCTCCCCTGTGGTCACTGGGGGGCTAAGACCACCTATGCTGCGGGGAGCCTGGCAGCCACAAGGGGAAGCTGATGCCCTGGAACTTAACTCTTCCCACCAGATTGGAGACCAGAGCCTGTTGCCCCCCCCCCCCCACAGGGGTGAAAGCTTTCTATCCCACCATTCTCCCACACAGAAGGGGACCCAAGGTAGCTTGTTGTTGTTCAGTTGCTAAGTCATGTCCGACTCGTCGCGACCCCCTGGACCACAGCACGCCAGGCCTCCCTGTCCTCCACTAGCTTCCTGAGTTGACCCAATTTCATGTTCATCGCTTCGGTGACACTGTCTAGCCATCTCATCCTCTGCCGCCCCCTTCTCCTTTTGCCTTCAAACTTTCCCAGCATGAGGGTCTTTTCTAAAGAGTCCTCTCTTCTCAAGAGGTGGCCAAAGTATTGGAGCTTCAGCTTCAGGATTTGTCCTTCCAGGGAGCAATCAGGCTTGACTTCCTGGAGGATTGACCGATTGGATCTCCGTGCAGTCCAGGGGACTGCACCAACACCATAATTCGAAAGCATCTATTCTTCAGCACTCTGCCTTTCTTATGGTCCAGCTCTCACAGCCATACATTGCTACAGGGAAAACCATCGCTTTGACTATGCGAACCTTTGTTGGCAGGGTGATGTCTCGGCTTTTGATTAAGTTGTCTAGGTTCGCCATAGCTTTTCTCCCAAGAAGTAAACGTCTTTTAATTTCATGGCTGCAGTCACCATCTGCGCTGATCTTGGAGCCCAGGAAAATAGCTAACCATTTTAAGGTTAAACCATTAGCTAACCATTAGCTAACCATTTCAAGGTAGCTAACCATTTTAAAAGCATAAAACAAATGCAATTGCAATAAAAACAATATTAAAAAGCTGGACATAATTTAAAAAATTTAAACAAAGCAAACACCCTGAACCCCAATATTAAAACACAGTTCAATAAAAACCCATCCTTCCATCCAATAAAACCACAAAAGGGGCGATGTAACCAACAGGGGGGAAGCAACAGAGGCACAGAGGGCAGACAACAAGATACAACTCAAACACCGGAAGGAACAACAATGTTTTGAGCCCTCGCCGAAAGACCACGAGGGAGGGACTAGTTACCTGGTAGGGAATTCCATAGTTGTGGTACCACTCCAGAAAAGGCTTTACCTCATGCCGCCATCCCTCTATCTTAGGATAGTACAAAGTCTTGATTGTTTATATGGTTCAGAAATTAAGGGCACAATCCTATACTGCACTGGAATGGCGAGGCTGGCTGGCCAATGTCATATCCTAGCGCAATATAGGTGAGGCTGGAGCCTTCCCTATGTGCTCCTTGGATCTGCGCTCACTAAAGAGCGGGCGCTGATCCGAGGAGACCATGCAAACTGAATCGGGCCTCGTGGCCAGGCTTAAGAAGTGGCCGCCTCCCAAGCCCGCCCACGTCCCGCCCACGTCCCGCCCCTGCCTCCCTCCTTCCCTCCAATCCCCGTGCTGCCTTGGCACGGAGCCTCCCTTGCGCCAAACGGCTTTGGTCACTGCAAGAGAGGCTCAGCGCGAGTGCAGTAGGGCTGGCATTGCCTGCAGCATCAGTCTTGTTGCTTGAGCACCGATGCAGGGGTGCAGATCGGCGCCCCCGTGTCAGCACTAAGTGCGCAGAATCGGCACAACCCTGTTGCGCTGACATGGCGCAGTCTATAGGATTGTGCTGTAAGGCAACTACCCTAATTTCCAATTTTCCATACTTTTGAGGGCCTAGGGATAAATAACCGGAATAATGACCTTAAACCAAAGGGGGTTTGTACTCCCGCATTTTGCCTTCCCTCCCTCTTTTCTGGTCTTTGGCATTGAATTGAAGCCTTTCATTTATTTTATTTTTTCCCCTCAACTTCACATGCATAATGCATGATAATGGTCCCCAATGAAAACGAGAAGCTTTAAGTCTCGGAGATTCATTACAATGTAAATGAGCTCACTAGATAGTACACAAGCAACAACAAAAAAGAAGTCTCGATTAAAAAAGGGGAAACATGAATTTAGTTGACTAATGTTTTGGCTAAATGTTTTTAATAGTTTGCACAATCAGATCTGCAACCATAATGATTTGGGTAAATGGATGTCTTGTCGCCGGTTTTGACGGACAGCTTGAATTGTTCATTTTATTTAGACTCTGTTTACGACTTGTCACTTTAGCCCAAAGTAGCACAAATTCAAACGGCTGCTATTCTGACTGGCACACTCCTTAATCCCCATAGATTGGAGCTCATCTTCATTTTCGTTTTTTCCTCCCTACGTGTAAAGTAGTGAAATGAATGCTGCCCTGTGTGGGAGGTGGAAATTCTTCATGGTAAATTATTTCTCCCAAGATTTGACAGTGGAGCCACTACAATAAAAAAAAAAAACCACATATATTTCAACTCCATCAAACTATTGTTATTGGATAGATAACAAAAATAGACAAAAGTGAGAAATGAGGTGTGTGCTCTGAATACAACAGGGGCTGTGCAGTATTACAAAACAGTCACAATCATTCCAAAATATGCCGCATCATTTCTAATGCTATAGGGTGGCCAATAGTTGCAGGGGACAGAAATCACGGAACAATCCATATTTTGCCAGCTTGTTTACTGGCAAAGATTCTCTTCAAGGGCAAATCATTTACCATCCCGCACTATAAAGCCCCACTGCCCTTTGCTAACTAAGTGACATTCAATAGGTAACTGATACAATCATTATCCCTTTATGGTGCTAAAGACTTTTGATCCAGCCATATAACCTGAGCACAATTTAATAAAGTCTCGCATCTTCTTGGAATGGAGTTGAAGAAAGTACTGTACTTTGTTAGTCACACCAAAAAACATGTCTACCATCTGATCCCATTTTATCCCACTATCTGAGCAATCCTGTTCCATTGCCATGGTATAGCATGCAACAGAAGCTGCCATGCATGCTATGGTGAGGGGGGAGAGTCAGACAAACAAGAAGAGCCTGGCTGGATCAGGCCAAGGTCCCTCTAGTCCAGCTTCTTGTATCTCACAGTGGCCCACCAGATGCCTCAGGGAGCACACAAGACAACAGGCTGCCTGCTTCTGTGGCCACTCCCTTGCACCTGGCATTCTGAGGCAAATTCTGAGGGAAATACACTGGTGGCCAGTCAAGGTTCTCCACAGCATTTCTCTTGGACAGCCACCAGAACCAGATGCTCCTCTTCAGACATGGACTCATAGAAACATAGGAAGAGGCTCACTGGATCAGGACAAGGCCCGTTGAGTCCAGCTTCCTGTGTCTCACAGTGGCCCACCAGATGCAGGAAGCTGGACTAGATGGGCCTTTGGCCTCATCCAGTGGGGTTCTTCTTATGTTCTTATCCTTCAGGAACAGTGGTGTCATTCAAATGATTTAGGAACAGGAACTCACTTTTGAGTTCAAATGTTGGGGAAAAAAAAAAACGGAAGCAGCCACGGAGCCCATTAGGATCCAGAACGCTCGTTCTGGTCCATTTCCCCTGAATGACATCACTGTTCAGGAAGCATGCAAAACAATAAGACACCTGCATTCTGTTGCCACTCCCTTGCACCTGCTATTCTGGGGTAGCCTATTTCTAAAAACAGGAGGTGACACGTGTACATACCCAACCCGGCTTGAAAACTGTGATGGATTTTTCTTCTAGAGGTCTGTCTAATACCCTTTTAAAGGCAACCAGGTCAGATGCCATTGCCACCTCCTGTGGCAAGGAGTTCCACAGATTAATTACCCACTGGGTAAAAAAGTATTTCCTTTACACCCTGCTGGAGATAATATAAATAAATAAATCCACAGGCAAATTAAAACTAGAGTATTTTCTTACCCCCAGTAGGCTGTCCACAGTAGGCTATAGTACATACTTTCCTTACCCCCTTCTGCCAGAGGGGATAGCATACCGTCAGCAGCAGATCCACCCCCTCCAGCAGCCTCCCTGTCCCCTTTTCCTCCTCCCCCCCTTACCCCGTCCACCCTCCATCAGCCTGCATGGGAAGAATCCAGCCTTCCTGCCAGGTTCCAACAGTGCGCTAACCAGTGCACGGCCAGAGCATGCCTTACTGCCATTTTTCGTCAGATGCTACCAGTGGAACATGGTACTGTTAGCAGTAAGACCCGAAAGGAGTTGGTCTTGCGTCTGCTTGTGCTCTTCCTTCTCCTGATCCACTTGGTGGCACTGGGGAGGTAGTTGCTACTAGGCTGAGACAGAGGGGAAGGTAATCGGCCAGTGGTGGGATACAAATAAATTAACAACTGGTTCTATGTCCTTCAGGGCGGCCGCTGCCTTTCTTCCCTCTCCCAGCCTAAAATGAGCAACCGGTTCTGCAGAATAGGTGAGAACTGGCTGAATTTCACCACTGTAATCGGCCATGTTTGACAAATGCTCCTTCCTCCACGGGACGGCTTAGACCAGTGGTTCACAAACTAGTGGGTCACGACCCACCAGGGGAACTAGAAACAGGTGATTCCCCTTTTAGGGGAATGGCCCGGAAATTTGAAGCAGCATAATCTCCACAATGTTTTTAAAAGGGGAAAAAAGTATTTGGCCTAAAATAGGCTTCCTCTTTTTTTTACTTTTCCCAACATTTCCATGCCTCAAGGAGGCTGCAGAGGGGGGCGCAGGTCCCTAGACACTCTGGAGAGCCAGACCAACCCCCCCGGTAAGTAAAAAATTCCTTCCCACCCTGGCAGCAGCGTGACTGTGCAGATCATGTTGCAACCCTCATCCCTATCCATGCAAACACTTACAGGGTCCAGATAGGACTTTGGGGACCACTGACTTAGACCAAGCGTGCCAAACTCATTTCATATAGGAGGCCGAGTAGGATTTATGATGCCTGCTGAGGGCTGGAAGCAGTGATGTCATGCAGGGGGTACGCGGGGGTACGCGAGTACCGGTTCCTAGGATTACGGCTAGCCCTGCCCATTCGCCCGCCCACTCGTCAACTCCACCCCCTGCAACGTTTGAATTTCCTGCACGTTTGAGTTGCCTGCACGTTCTCAGAGCCAGGCAGGCAGCGAGTGGAGCCTTGCCTTGCCACTGAAAAATGAGCTGCTCTGGGGGTTTGGAACTGTTGGGTCACTTTAACATGATGCCAGGCCTCCTTAACATGTTCTGGGGGTGCTGTGGAATACTGTTGCAACTGTTGGGTCAGTTTAAAATCGTCTGAGGCCTCAAAAAGGGCTTTTTTCATGTCACTTCCTGCCACGACATCACTTCTGGCTTATGACGTCACTTCCGGTGGGCGGGTCCCGACACGTGCCAATCAAAAGTGAGTACCTGTTCTTAAACCATTTAGATGACACCACTGGCTGGAAGCGATGTCATTAAGCAGGATGTGATGTCATTAAGCATCTTAACGAAGCCATTAAGAAATAAGCATTTCCTCTCACTTAGGATCTCATTAGCTGCAAATAGAAAATATGCAAATCTTGACCAGATTTTCCAGCTATGGGAGAGCCCAGTTACCATACAGGCCACCCTTTCAGCTGAGAGCAACTGGTGGTGGTGCTGGGAGAGTCCCAGAGCCTGATAAAAGAGCTTCCGGGGGCCACATCCACCCCCCAGGCCTTATGGCTTAGAGCCTTAGACCATTACAAGGACGTCTTCTGCGACTCGTTAACATCAGCAAGGATTGACACCGATCCCCACTTTCATCTGTGACCTATTTGCCTCTAGCTGAAAATGTGCTCTACGCTGATAAACCGGAAGGTTGCTGAGCAAACAGCTCCTGCTATATTGCAGCGAGGAAAGGGATAAAACCTGCCATGCTGAACCGTTCTGGAAACAAAGTGTCAAAAAACGAACGTGAGCACCGAAAGGCGATCAATGCCTCTACTATCAGGATACAAAACTGAGCGAAAGTCCAGAATTTCGTACCATCCAACATTCCTCCGATGCAAGTGGAGATACTAGAGCCGTGATTCCCAAACTGTGGGTCAGGACCCACCAGTGGATTGCAAACAGTGGTGTCATTCAAATGATTTAGGAACAGGAACTCACTTTTGATTGGCACTTGTCGGGAACCCGGAACCAGCCACGGAGCCCGTTAGGATCCGGAATGCCCGTTCTGGTCCGTTCCCCCTGAACAACATCACTGCCTTCGCCCCCCCTAGGAATCCGGAGTCGCTCCCTTTAGCCCTCTGAGTGCCGGCCAACCAAGAAGAAAAGCTCTTTGCAGAGGAATTGGGAGGGGGGAGGAGGGAGAGTGAAGTGGGTGGAGTCAGCCCTAATTTTAACTAGTGGAACTGAGTTCCCCCGCGTTCTCCCTGCATGACATCACTGGTTGCAAACCAATTTCAGGTGGGTCGCGAAGCATCTAGGGCAGCCCTATTGAAAATAGGGCAAGATGGGACGCTGGAAAGGGGGAGGGCTGTGTGGTTGCTTTGCTTGTGTCAAGGTTGCAAATAGGCTTTTTTCTTCTTGATTCACTTTGCTATTGGAAAATGGATGAGGAATAACCCAAATTATTGCTGCATTCTCAGGAAAACAGGAGGTTCTGGCATCACAAAGATGGCACTTCCAGCCATGACATCACTTCCAGTGGGTCCCGGAAAGACAATCATTCTAAAAAGTGGGTTAAGAGGATGATTAAGGCTGCAATCCTATCCACACATACCTGGGAGTCAGCCCCATTGACTCTAATGGGACTTACTTCTGAATAGATATGCATAGGATTGAGCTCTTAGGCTCCTATTCTCAGAGAAATCATTACTGCTTAATCTCTGTGCCTCCTGACAAAAAGTTTAAATGTGAAGAATATCATTCCATGTTGCATTCCATGGATGGGAGCCAGAAAAGAAGGGTAGATATGAAGAGGGAGTGTGGAACACTAATCTGTGGAACTCTTCGCCACAGAACGCAGCAATGGCATCTGGCCTAGATGCCTTTGAAAAGGGGTTCAACAGATTTATGGAGGAAAGGTCCATCACAGGTTACAACCCGTAATGGGTGTGTACAACCTCCTGATTTTAGAGCAAGGCTACCTCAAAATGCCAGATGCAAGGCAGGGGCAATGAGATACATATCTAGTTGTCTTGTGTGTTCCCTGAGGCATCTTGTGGGGCACTGTAAGATATAGGAAACTGGACCAGATGGGCCTTGACTTGATCCAGTGGGGCTTTTCCCATGTTCCTATGAGTACATGTCTCAAGAGGAGCATCTGGTTCTGGTGGCTGTCAAGGCATCTGGTGGGCCACTGTGAGATACAGGAAGCTGTACTAGGCAGGCCTTGGACTAATCCAGTGGGGCTGTTCCTATATTCCTATGAGTACCTGTCTGAAGAGGAGCATCTGATTCTGGTGGCTGTCCAAGAGAAATGCTGTGGAGAATTTTGACTGTCCAGTGTTTCCCGCGGAATTTACCTCAGAATGCCAGGTGCAAGGCAGTGGCAAGGGTGATGCAGGCATCTAGTTGTGTGCATCTGGTGGGTCACTGTGAGATGCAGGAGGCTGGACTAGATGGGCCTGATCCAGTGGAGCCCTTCTTTTAAATGTGGAGCACAGGTCTCAACAATCGTACCGCCAGTCTCCTCTCCACCACAACCCTCCTTCCAATCAGGCACCAGGAGATCTTGGGCCAGCCCAGGATGCTAAATATATCCACTAGCTGATTCTTATTAGTCATTGTCCATGGACCACCCACACTAACTCTTACAGGGCACAATCCAAACCATTTTCCAGTACTGACCTAGCTGAGCCAATGGGGCATGTGCTGCATCCTGCAATGGAGTAGTAATAACAGAGGCCTCCTCAAGGTAAGGAAATGTTTCCTCCTTTACCTTGGAGCTGCATTGCCCTTACTGCCATGCTGGAATGTTGGTTAGTCCCGCCCAGCGTTCCGCTTCCTCATTCCCAGATCCTGTCACTGCTCACAAGGAGTTCTGCCATCTCTTCAGCTCAACGTTTTCCTCAAAAGGGAACAGCTTGACGAAATGGGCCATCTATGAAGGTGATTATCCAGTAAACATTCAAGACATGGATGTTTCATTAAGCACATAGATGGGGAGGAGGGCGCAGTATTCTTAATTAGAAATGGCTACAAGTGGCATTTCGTCAAACAATCCCTTTCAACATCTGAGACACGAAGAAGGGTGCGACCATGCTGTACTGGTCAGAAGGATTTTAAGGACAGCGGAAAATTTTAATTATTGCCAGGTGGCAGAGGTGGTTCTGCTCTGTTTGTCTGGAACGGGCTCGGTATGTTGAGATCATCTCCATCCTCCAGAAACTCAGCAGCCACAAACTGTGCCTGCAACTCGCTGAACCTGGACAATTGTAAGGAAGCGTACATGGGCATGTCCCATGGCCCCACACAAGCTGCAAGAGAGTGCATGGCACCATCTCCCTTGTTGTTGAACGGCTATATTGAAGACTCTTCCGGTCACTGGCATGTGTCAAACAGGCACACAGTGGCGTCACTAGGGTTCGCATCACCCAATGCGAGACCTCATTGCATCGTCCCTATGATGGACCTCTTCATTTACCGAACCGTACAGAATCCGTACAGAAAAGGAAGTACTGAAGGCGCAATCCTACGTCCATCATTCAGCCAACACGAACTGCTAGCATCGGCCGAACAGCGGCAGCTCTGGGGCGAGAGCTCCGACCGGCACCCTCGAGTCAGCACTGGCGCCGTTGGGCTGGTGCTAGCAGCAGTGTCGGTCCAAGGGTGCTGGTGTTGGTCCAAGTTTGGCTAGTTCAAGAGTGGTTCTAGGAGGGGGGAGGGCAGGAGGGAGGGAGGAACTGAGTAAGGGATGGGCAGGACGGGAGGCTTGCCGGCCCGGGGAAGGAGTGGGGTTGGGCCACATCTAAGCCTCCGTCCCAAGGCCATGTGGCCCCGATACAGGCACCAGCTGGCTCAGAGGCACGAATGTGCCCTTGCCCCAGGGAGGCACCAGCCTTGTTGTTCCAGCGCAAATTAGGATTGCGCCTTAAACGCAGTGGCCTCGCTAGGCTGGGTGTCACACCATTAACTTTATTTATTTGACGTGATAACAGTACAGGTCACCCTACAAATCAATAGCCAACACAAACTTAGGGGCCATCTTGACACTCATACAACTCATACAACTGAAGAAGAGTTCTAGTATTTAGTAGATTATTTTTTAGATTTAGTAGATTTAGATTTAGTAGATTTATAGTATTTAGTAGGGCAGAAGATGTAATCAAGAGGGTTAATGCCTCCGTTTGCCTGAAGATAAGAGCTGAAGATCTGAAGGTCGCCAGTTCGGGACAGCCGGAAGTCTCTGTGAGCGGCAGACCTCGTTAATTGCGGCTGATTAACAGCTGAGCTTCGGCTGCCTTGTGTGAGGGGGAGTTGTGCTGAAGTCAGCCGCTTCTCTGGTGGGAGCAGGGAAGCTGCTTATCAGCCAGCAAGAAGACAAACGGGTGGCCAGAAAGAAGGACTAAATCCAGAAAGATCCATCTGTATGTGCACAGTTCTTGGAAGATAGAACGTCTCTGTAAAAATTGTAAAAACCTTCGGGTTTCTGAATAAAGTCTGCCTATGTAAACCGCCTTGAGTTATAGTCATTAGAGAAATCTGGTGACCTAAGAAAGGCATTATATAAATCCTATTATTATTATTATTATTATTATTATTATTATTATTATCATTATTATTATTATCATTATCATTATCATTATCATTATCATTATTATTATTATTATTTCTGATGCCTGGAAATGAGAGTTGACGACTACTAACACCCTATTGGTTCCTTGCTGTGTCTTAATAACAGCTCATTGGCTCTTGGAACAATCAGTCTCTATGTCAGGAAATCCACTTTTTGTGACACAAATGAGTTGTGTTTTCCTTTTGTGGCTATTTGGCTATAACTTTTGATAGAATTCAGATATTTGAACATGGTTGGTTTCATTGCATTGTGCATTAAATTCCACAAAGCGTTACCCTCCATCCATTTTAACTGCTGTGTTGATGTCAGTTTCATTGTGCTTTTATTTTGGTGTTGTCATGAACGAAAGGGGGGGTGGGTTATAACCTCTGTCCCTCCCCTACTCGCCCACTCGGTTTGAACCCGCAGCTTAGTGGGGACCCTCCTTGGTAGTTCCAATCCGCTGCCACCAGCCCAGGTACCAGGTTGCCAGAGGCGTTTTCTCGGCCAAACTCCTGCCCTAGCCGAGATTATGACCTCAAGGGTCTCTGCACTCACCCTTGCCGAGCGAGGAGGCTAATGACTCACTGTGAGGCAGAACAAGGCAAGAGGTGGTTTTATTAAAAGATTGTCAAGGGTAAAAAGAGGTTGGGGTGCCGGAGATAACAAGAGGTGAACAGTATCCAACAGTCTAAGTGCTTCTCACGGCCATCGGCCGGTGGGTGGAGCTGGATCACCCAGGCCTGGCAAGACCTACAGAGATGTAGCCCATCCCTAGGTGTAGCCTGGGAACACACAGACTGAAAACAACTCACAATCTAATGTGTGCTCACTACTACTGGGGTCCTTCCTAAATCCCCCCGGCTGGGCTTCTCCCAGCAGCCATCCACTCTGCCTCCCCACCCAGCGGCTCTCCCCGCGACCCTCCAGCAGAAAAGCCCGCAGGAAAGAGGGAGAGAGATTGGGGTACCAGATCCAAAGTGGGACAGCATGCCTATACCTTTAACCACTGTGTAGAAGAGGAACTTTTGGCAGGTGAAGCTTTTGAAACCTTTCCATGATGAGCTGCACCTGCCCAAATTCCCTCTTCCCTACAATGGTTAAAGGTATTGGCGCACTGTCCCAGTTTGGATCTGGTAACCCGAGAGAGAGAGAGAGAGAGAGAGAGAGAGAGAGAGAGAGAGACTCTGCCAGTCTCTTGATCTCCAGCTGGAGACTCACCCAATGGTCCGGCAGCCACTCCTCCTCCCCCCAGCCAGGACACCTCTGACAACAACAGACCAGGCCAGTGGCGTCATCTAAATGATTTAAGAACAGGTACTCACTTTTGATTGGCACGTGTCGGGACCCGCCCACCGGAAGTGACGTCATAAGCCGGAAGTGATGTCATGGCAGGAAGTGACATGAAAAAAGCCCTTTTTGAGGACTCAGACGATTTTAAACTGACCCAACAGTTGCAACAGTGTTCCACAGCACCCCCAGAACATGTTAAGGAGGCCTGGCATCATGTTAAAGTGACCCAACAGTTCCAAAAGTATTCGAGAGCAACCCCTGAGCAGCTCATTTTTCAGTGGCAAGGCAAGGCAAGGCTCCGCTCGCTGCCTGCCTGCCTGGCTGGCTAGCTCTGAGAACATGCAGGCAACGCAAACGTGCAGGAAATTCAAATGTTGCAGGGGGCGGAGTCGACGAGTGGGCAGGCGAATGGGCGGGGCCAGCTGTAATCCTAGGAACTGGTACTTGCGTACCCCCGCGTACCCCCTGCATGACATCACTGGCCCTGGCCCTTGGAAAGCAAACAGCAAGTGTAAAACAGAAATAGGTACATGAAACAGAACTGCTTCATCACAGGTGTTGCTGCATTTTCACTGTTGTGCTGCTGTCCTGTATATGTTGTTCTATTCTACCATAAGCCGCCTTGAAATGTGTTTTTTAAAAACGTGTTCTTTCCCGTCAGCAAAGAAATGACTTGGACATCAATTCAAATTAACCGGACTCAAAAGGGCTTCATTTAACTGGATTGTGCCATTTCGCTTTAGCAGGGCCGCTGGCATCTTTAATTATCTCCAGTTGACAAGACTTTAATTTTCTGGTTCATAGTTGCAGCTGGTTTAGGACCACCAAGTCAGAGACACAAAAAGTCAAGTCATTTTTTACTTCGTTTCCTGACTCCTGCATTGACAGCTTTTACTTGGCTTGCCTTCTTGAAAATACTTATTCCATTATACTTCCACTCAAGACACCAGAACAAAAGTGCATGGTATATTTAACCGAACATAGCAGTAGATATTTGCCTTCCAGGGACAGCAACGCTGGGGGCATGATTTGCACTGGGGCTCTGGGGCAGTCCTTCCAAGGAGCAATCAGGCTTGACTTCCTGTAGGATTGCCTGATTCGATGTCCAGAGGACAGGGAAGCCTGGCGTGCTGTGGTCCAGGGGGTCGCGAAGAGTCGGACACGACTTGGCGACTGAAGAACAGCGACTGATGCAGCAGCAAATGGTTAAGAGCGCAATCCTAAGCTGGGCTGGAACAGCAAGGCTAGCGTGCCTGTGCTGTATCCAGCGCAGCTTTGGAATGCTCAGGAGCCTCCCTGGGGCACGGGCACATTCGCTATGGGTTCCTCGGATCGATTTAGCTGGCACTAGGCTGAGGATGCCACTGGGCCCAAATTGGGGCCAGTCGGCCTGGGGACGGAGGCTTGGATAAGAACATAAGAGCATAAGAAGAGCCCTGCTGGGTCAGGCCAAAGGCCCATCTAGTCCAGCTTCCTGTATCTCACAGCAGCCCACCAGGTGCCCCAGGGAGGCATGAGACAACAAGATGCCTGCATCCTGTTGCCACTCCCTTGCACCCAGTACTCTGAAGTAGCCTACTACTAATGTAAGGAGGTTGCGCAACCCATCATGGCCTGTAGCCCACAATGGACTTTTCCTCCAGAAATCCGTCCAATCCCCTCTTAAAGGCATCAAGACCAGATGCCATCACCACCTCCTGTGGCAAAGAGTTCCACGGATTAACTACCCACTGGGTAAAAAAAGTACTTCTTTTTATCTGTTTTAACTCTCCCAACCCTCAGTTTTAGCGGATGCCCCCTGGTTCTGGTGTTTTGAGAGAGGGAAAAGAACATCCCTCTATCGACTCTATCCCTCCCAATGCATAATTTTGTATGTCTCAATCATGTCCCCCCTCAGGCGCCTTTTTTCTAGGCTGAAGAGCCCCAAACGCTGCAGTCTTTCTTCATAAGGGAGGTGCCCCAGCCCCGTAATCATTTTGGTCGCTCTCTTCTGCACCTTTTCCAGCTCCACTATGTCCTTTTTGAGGTGCGGCGACCAGAACTGGACGCAATATTCCAGGTGTGGTCTTACCTTCGATTTGTACAATGGCATGATAATGGATGGGGCCTAATGGCTGCATCCCAACTCCACCCTCTTCCCCAGCCTGGCACAATGCCCGGTCCTCCCACCCTGCCCAATTCCTCCCTCCCTCCTGCCCTTCCCCACCCAGAACCGCTCTTGGGCCGGCACCCGTGGGCCGAACGATGCTGTTGCAAGGGTTGGCCCAACGGCACCAGCGCCGACACGGGGGTGCCAGTCGGTGCCCCCGTGTCAACTCTGGTGCTGTTGGGCTGATGCAAGCGGCTAGCGTCAGCCCAAGAGCGCACTCAGGATTGTTGTAGAGTCACTAAGTCATGCCCGACTCTATGCGACCCCCTGGCCAGGCCTCCCTGTCCTCCACTAGCTTCCGGAGTTCGCCCAATTTCATGCTCATCGCTTCGGTGACACTGTCTAACCATCTCATCCTCTGCCGCCCCCTTCTCCTTTTGCCTTCAATCTTTCCCAGTCTTTTCTAAAGAGTCCTCTCTTCTCAGGAGGTGGCCAAAGTATTTGAGCTTCAGCTTCAGGATTTGTTCAGATTCAGGATTCAGGATTCAGGATTTGTTCAGATTCAGGCTTGACTTCCTGGAGGATTGCCCGATTGGACCTCCTTGCAGTCCAGGGGACTCTCAAGAGTCTTCTCCAACACCATAGTTCAAAAGCAGGATTATGCCCTAAACATTGCTAATTGGACAAGAGGCACTTTTTCCAGTGGTGTTCCTCTTATATTTAGCAGGGGGAGAGTAACTGTCCCTCTTCACCCCTGCGCAGTCTTTCTAGTGGCTGTTGCTGGCGGTCTGCCTTTTTTTAGATTGTGAGCCCTTTTGGGACAGGGAGCCATTTAACTTTATTATTACTATTTGCCTGTAAACCGCTTTGTGAACTTCGTGTTGAAAAGCGGTATATAAGTACCTGTTGATTGATTGAACATTGCCCATTGTATCAAAATTTGTTCCTCAAGCCCCTGTTGTACACACTCCTTTCAGGTTCAGCTTTGAGCTCCTAGCCAGTCATCTCAAGGACCCTGAGCGGGATGGACAGAGTTCCGGGTGCAAGGGAGTGCCAACAGAATGCAAGCATCTTGTTGTCTCATGCCTCCCTGGGGCACCTGGTGGGCTGCTGTGAGATACAGGAAGCTGGACTAGATGGGCCTTTGGCCTGATCCAGCAGGGCTCTTTTTATGTTCTTATGTTCTTATGACATCCCCTTCAGATCTGGATGTCTAGATGTAAGTACGGCAGCCCAAGACCCCAACCTAATGCCTCCAACACAAATAGCAATATTGGGGCTGTGTGACTGTTTGCTCTAGAAAAAAATATATTGTTTTCATTCACTGAATTGAATGGATTTTATTCTCAGCTAACTGCAGGCAGTCGGTTAACTTGCTAAGCTCCTGCAATATTTCTGTGGCTGGTCTACCTTTTTCGTCCCAAGTTCAGAAATGTGTCCTTTTGAAAATATCAGGGCCAACCATCTTTGAACTATGTATAGATTATCTCTGAGAGCAGCTTCCTCACCTTTGTTCCCAGCCTTATCACATTTAACTGACCTTGAAAGCTGAGTCATGTCGATCTGTTTAATCAAGAATTGGCAAATATTATAAATGACGTGGACCCGGAACGTATTAAATCTATCCCATTGACATCTTCTTCACCTTTCGGTGTGGAAGAGCACTAGAGCTTGAAAGTAAGCGTGAAGGAACGGCACAAACAATGGAGGGTCTCTGGTACTTCTGCTCATTTTCCTCCATTGTGTACAGGCACATTATTATCCTGCTGACATAATTATCCTGTTGCAAAGAAAGCCCCCAGATTTCTTCAGATTTTTCTTGCGATGGGCGCATGGACTGCTAACTTGCCTTAGCAGGACCTCCAAGTCTCTTCTTGAAATCGGTTAGGTTAGTGGTTCCCAAACTGTGGGTTGTGACCCACAAGTGGGTAGTGATCTGATTTTGGGTGGGTCGTGGGGCCAGTGCACCCCCAAAGCTGCAAGGCATTCTGGGGTGTGACGTGTCCACCATGGCAGATGAAGGGGGTCATGGCTGTGAAATGTTTGAGAACCGCTGGGTTAGGTGATAGCGGGGGATAGGGAGAGCTTAGGGAGTAGTGGGGTTCAGTGGTTAAGCACATGCTTTCAATTCAGAAAATCTCAGCTGCTATGATTGGCATCCCCAAAGAGGGCAGGGAAGGACCCTTTTCTAAAGACCCCAGAGAGCTCCTATCCATTGTTTTGCTTTGTCCCCCTGACTCTGCAAGGTATGCCACTGCTGAGTGGCACTCTTCTGGGGTCCATCAATGCCAGGGTCTGATCACCCATCACTCTGCTCCAGTTGCATCTGGAGGCTGCTCTGAGGACTGGGAAGGCTGCACGCAGCCTCATTGGGCCTTGGGAGGCCTTCTAAGGTCTTCAAGAGTTAGGCCGGCACAGTTAGGCCAGCAAAGTTTGGCTGGCACAAGAGCCATCGTAAAATGCATTTGGACCACTCTTGGAGTCAGGGAGGATGGCGCACAACTGTGTGCTGGCCTCTCTGACTCCAAGAGTGGTCCAAACATACTTTATTGTGTCCCTTCTGCTGGCCAGACTTTGCTTTATTTACCTCATATTTACCTCAGAATTTTACCTCAGAAATTTACCTCAGAATGCCAGATACAAGGGAGTGGTGTTTGGCCCACTCTCAGAGTCTGGGAGGATGGCGCACTTCTGTGTGCTGGTCTCTCCGACTCCAAGTGTTGTCCAAACATTCTTTACGGTGTCCCTTGTGCCAGACAAACTTTGCTGCCCTAACTGTGCCGGCCTTACTCCAGGTTAGGATTGTACCCTAAATGTCACTTCCAGTCTCCCCCCAAAACAGAAGTCACCTTCTAAGGCCTCCAGATGGCCCTGGAAGGCCTCCGCATGCCTCAGAACACCTTCTGGACAAGGCTAGAGTCCAGCTCCACACTTGTTTGGAATGAGCTGGGGGTGGCAGTGGAAGGTGTGTCCTGAGGCAGCACACCTTCCAGCTACACCACTGCCATACCCTAGCCCCGTTCCAAGGCCTGATCCACAAAACAGGTCCACAAAGACTTGCTTCAGCTGCTTAGTTCACACAGGTCCATTGCGCAGGCTGCAGCTTACCTCAGGGCAAGAGGATGAATGTCCCCTTACCTTGAGGAGACCTCCAGCCATCCAATTTCCCAACAGACTGCAGAACGGCCCATGCTGGACCCACGTCATTGGTGTGGGAGAGGGGGGTTGGCTCAGATTGTGCTTGGTTTGGGGAAACACTGTCCCCAATACTTATTTTGGCTACTTCCTGCACTTGATGGGCCAAGAATATGTAACATAGGCAATATCTCAGTGTTACGTCATTCCAACAATATTTTGCTGTATCCTTCAATATTTCAGTTTAAAGGAATAGGTGGATTGTTGCTTTTTCACATCTCCTTAGATCTTGGTGAGGCCCCAGTGTCTGTCACGATGGCCCCTACCTTCCGGTTACATTCGAGTTCAGAAATAATGCAGAACTTTTTGCAACTGCCTGCCAGACCTTCTAATCAAGCTTCATTAACTCGAAAATATACAGTAGGCCGGATTAATTGTTGGGCAGTTACTATGGGAAAGAATTGAGCTTCCTTTTGTTTGGGATTCTTGCTCTGACAGAGCGAAAGACCAGGCTATTCAAAGATCCCTCATTGTTGAAAAATAAAGCTTGTCATAACGAGTGTCGTCTTTTTAAGAAGATTATTTCTATCAGGCCGCGTTTTTATTCAAGGAATAAATGCTAATTCTGGCATAGTAAAGCCTGATTAATCAAAAGAGATTAATCGGGGATCTCTTTGTTTTCGATTGTCCCCATACAGGCTACAGGAACGAGCTGCTGCTCTCTCTGCAGCTTTCTTTCCGCAAAGCCACGTTTTAGCCGTGTCGGTTAATGTCAGTCTAGGAATTAGGGCTGCCACAGTGCCACGTAGGGAAATTTTCAACATAGGCTCTGGCAGGAGTGTTGGAAACTTGACACTGGGGGGGGTACTGAGTGCCTCACTGCACAGGCTGCAGAAATAGTGGGTGGAAATCTGTAGGGTGTCTCCTCATGGTATTCTTCATAAGAATATATGAACATAAGAAGAGCCCTGCTGGATCAGGCCAAAGGCCCATCTAGTCCAGTTTCCTGTAACTCACAGTGGCCCCTCAGAAGCCTCAAGGAGCACACTGGACAACAGGCTGCCTGCATTCTGTGGCCACTCCCCTGAACCAGGCATTCTGAAGTAGCCCACTACTAATGTAGGGAGGTTGCTCAACCCATCATAGCCTATAGCCCACGAGGGACTTTTCCTCCAGAAATCTGTCCAGTCCCCTATTAGAGGCATCTAGGCCAGATGACATCACCACCTTTTGTGGCAAGGAGTTCCATAGCTTAATTACCTGCTGAGTAAAACAGTATTTCCTTTTATCTGTCCTCACTCTCCCAACAACCCCAATACAACTTCAGGGGATGTCCTCTGGTTCTGGTGTTGTGAGAAAGGGAAAAGAACATCCCTCTGTCGACTCTATCCCTCCCGTGCATAAATTTGTATGTCTCAATCATGTCCCCCCTTAGGCGCCTTTTTTTTCCAGACTGAAGTCTTTTTTTCGTAAGAGAGGTGCCCCAGCCCCATAATAATTTGCATTGCTCTCTTCTGCACCTTTTCCAGCTCCACTATGTCCTTTTTCAGATGTGGTGGCCAGAACTGGACACAATACTCTAGATGTGGCCTTACCATCAATTTGTGCAATGGCACAATAATATTGGCTGTTTTATTCTCAACCCCCTTTTTAATTAACCCAAGATCACTTGTGGTGCTGAGCGTGAAGTGCAGCACCCAAAAGTATTTGGCAGTGACTTGATGATGTCACCACCAACAGCTTCTGGGAGGCCCGTTTCAGGCCCCCTGGAGGCAGGGGCAGGTGGAATAGCCCAATGAGCAGCAGCAGGAAGTGATCCAATCACTGCAGCAGCCCAGCCCCCCCCCCAGCCCCAAACACGGGGCCCAATGTGATGATGCTATAGGCCATATTGGTCACATTAAGGCTGGCCCTACTGCCCAATAACATCCGTGTAGCCCACTTTGGCA